>OY998175.1:286990245-288190245 GCA_963921935.1 Galeruca laticollis | reverse complement strand
TCTTTCACCCGCTATACCATCTCAGTCGCTTACATTCTATTCCGTTTATGATATCATCTTTGACTCCCGTAATTTATCCTCCAGTAATCTATGTCAAGGACGCGAAACCTTTGTTTGTCCCTCTGGTTCAATTCCCAGGTTCTTGCTCCAAATGCGTAGATGGTTTCAACTACTGTAGTTGTGTAGTATATGGTAATATTTTTGTTCCAGAGAATTTTGCTGCCTGATTGCTTTTTTGCCTTATGCTATCTTATTACCTATGTCGGCTTCACTTTTTTAAGCTAATGCATTTATTTATACTGCAGTTTCCTTGTGATACAACTGGTTTTATAGGATAATTATTACAAGCTGCAACATTTATTCTTGTTTTGAACTTCCCATTACTTAACTGGGACAATATCAGTTGAAAATATGAGATTGGAAAGCATTTTTTCATTTTGTATGATAAGCATGTATGTTAAAAGCTTGGTCAACGTATGAAAATACACATGTGCAGTATTTTTCATCTTCTTATGCCGTATTAATTTGTGAATTTTCTGCAAAGTTGGTTAATCAAATTTTGATTTATCAAAAATTGTAAACATGAATAGATATATTACATAAGTTAAGAAAACTACCAACTTTTGTTTAAAACTGCGTTCGTAAAGATACAAATGTTGGATTTGTCTATGATGCTAAAGAACTTCATGGCACTTCGCTTTTACGCCTTTGTCGCCTTATTTCAATCCAATCCCAGACAGCACACAATATCCACTAGATATCCAGTGGATAGCCCAATATCCACTGAAAATCCAGTCCATGTAAGATATCCAATGGGTATCCACTGAATGAATTTCATGGATATGAAAAAAAAATATTTTCTATTTTACTGATACAATATTGAATAATCACAAAAAAATGATTGAGAAGGAAGTTCTAATACATAATACCTTCAATGCATAAATTTCTTAATCTCCTGATATTATGTCCTTTGTATATCCATGGATATCTATTATTATTTTCCGTCGCATTTTTTGTCCGTCGCATTTTTTGTCTGTGCTTAACGTAGTTTTGGTTTTATTCAAGACGTGAAATTTAAGAAAGATAAATATACCTAAATTGAGTTTAATCAACAACGCGAATACGACATAAAACGTGTTCTTAACACATAACAAATATCTGATAACTTAACGTTTAATGCTATAATAGACAATAATAAATACATCAGTGTATTTCCATATCACATATCCGCTAAACTATGCAACCAACCATACACGATGGTATCTCTGTTTTCTCATTGGTCGATGCCGCGTTTGACCGTTTCATTTAACCTCGTCCTCGTCATTTTTGTTGTTAAGTACAAAAAATATGTAAACCAGCTTTCTCCAAAGAAACAGAGCATTCATCAATATTAACTAAACAAGGAATTATACTAGGAAATACTAACGGCTCTAATATTGTACTAGCATGGATCCCAGGTCACTCTGAAATTAAAGGAAACCATAAAGCTGATCAGCTAGCTAAAACAGGTTGTTCCCTTACAGTTCCAGCGAATATAAAACTGAATTATCAAAACTACTTCCCAGATATCAAGAAGAGCATATGGGCTAAATGGAACAATGAATGGAACCTCATAAAACAGAATAAAAAATCGTTCTATTACAAAGTTGTCGAACAATTACCAAACTCTCCCTGGTTTAACCAATACCAATACAAAAACAGAAGATATTTAACAACAGTTATAAGAATGAGAATAGGACACTGTTTAACTCTTTTCCATATGTTTAGAATTGAAATTAAAGATGATCCACTATGTGAATGTGGGCAAATAGGACCACTTAACCACATAATACTAGAATGTCCAATTAATATATCAAACCAATTCAACCTTTACATAGAGCTACGCCATTTGATATATGTACAATGTTAGCCAATTCAAATGATGAACGATTATCAATAATACACCATTTTATAACTATGTTTAAAATATCCCTTTAACTTAATCTTCTCTTTTATATCCCTGGGTTTCTCCACCTATATCCGAGGTAACATTTCTAGGTGTGTCCAAGCTTGGCCGCTACCCCTAAACGAGAGAAGTTAATTTCCTGTGTTGTGAAGTCTTACCTTACTAATACCCCAATACTCACCATAAGTAATATAAAAGTGTGATAACTCATAGTACCTATGCTCAACAGTAGTGCAGTTTTGTTTAAGGAAGATATCCATTCTAGAGGGAGGGAATATTGCCAAGAGCAAGACTCTTTCCCCCCACATCTATAAAACGGTAAATTATCCCTCAGGATATAGCCCAAAAAAGGAACAAGAAGAAGAAGAAGAAGTTGTAGAGTAGGTTATCATAGTTTTACATACGTGCAAAACTGGTTGGTAATTTTCTATCGCTAGTTTGGATTTGGAAAAAATAAGGTATGTATATGTTTCTTACCTTAATTCTGAATAATGTTACGTCTCCTATATTTTATTGATATTTATGGTTGATTACCCATATTAAAAGCGTTTTCTATATTTATACAATGTAAAATAGCATGGTGTGAAAATGTGAAATAGGTTTTACCTTGGCTTTTACTTTGTTTCATGATAAACTGTGCTGGAGGCTCGGCTGATTTGATTAAAAAATCTTTTGAGCACAATAATAATAATTGTGTTCAGGTGATAAGAAATGTTCTTATTACAGGTATCTGCTCGAGTACAAGACGCGGGCCAACGTTCAAAACGTTATTTTACAATAAAGGTGTATCTTATATTCGGGCGAACCTATACGGTATATAGCTGACCTTGAAAATCTATAATCTTTCTTTTCCCGTTCTTACAGAAAGAACAGAGCAGAGTAGATGAGCTGGGTGGTGAAGAAGAAGAATTATTGATGTATCCCAGATAGCACGCAAGTTTGCTGCAAACTTGCTTGATTTTTGATATTGAGTTGCTCAAGCAAATTTGTCATATTAAGCGTGAAACAAGTTTGCAACAAAATTGCCATGTCAAAGGTGAATATGAAAAATTGTTGCAAATTTGATGCAAATGTATTTAACCGTAATCAATTTTATCACTTATATGCGAATAAGCTCAAAAAACATAAAATGTATTAGGTAATAGAATAATGTTTAAATATTCATAAAATTTAGACATATCATCGTTGCGACCGGATACTATTTTATTTAAAGATCAGGGTTTCACTACGAAAAGAAGAAGATTAACATAACCTTACACAATGAACTGTTCGTTGAGGGTCAGACGCCATTAAAGATGAAGATTTTAATGGTGAGCTTTGGTGGTTTTATCTAGAAAAGAGTGTTTTCGCGCGTTATTAGTGTTAGTGATTCTATATCGTTATAATAGTTGCCAGAGACCCTGAAATTCTATCACGATTCTATATAGTGATTTTCGTTGTATAGATGTAAGTATCTTATTTTTATATATAAAAATAATGTTTGTGTAAGAATATGCGTCTATTAATATGAATTGTGTTTATTTAACTTCAATTTCCAATTACTGATTAAATAAAAGTAGGAGAATAAGTTATAGAGCACGTGGGTTTCTTTTATTTATAATAGATAATTATTAATTTTTTGATTTCTGGGTAAAAGTATTACAATCAAAATAAAATGATACTAAGAGGTAATATCTCATTTCAAAAACTATAAATTTATTTACCTCAAATATAGATGAGTGATAACATATTCAGAGAGATGGGGAAACAGCAGTTTTCTTGAATTTGACAATCTTCTGAAGTAGTTTATATAGTCATACAAGTTTTATTATTTTATTACAGGTTGTAATTGAAAAAACTGAGTTCAGCTGGCTACCATATTCAATTAGTGACTGACCTAACAGAAGGCTTAAACAGAGTGGAGTAGAAGGTTGACTCCATTTTATCCCAAACAGAGAATACTGCCAGAGCTCCAAATCAAAATGACAATTGGGAAAATATGCATTAAATTTTTGTTTTTAAATCAAATTCAATATTGAAAAAAATTAAAACAAATTGTTGAATTTGAATTACCCTTATATATTTTTTTGTTTAATATTTTCACAAAATTGATACACATTTTCTTATTGTAAACTTGTTTCTTTTTCGAAAAAAATGTCTTTCAATCAAACACAAATGAAATTGTTTGAATTAGTTTATCACAATTCAACCTTTGTTTCAGAGCTGAGAGACAACAACTAAAAAATGATGTAAATAATATAGGGTAATAAAAGTTCTTAAATTTGTTTGTCTACTTCATTTAAAACTACAAGTGTGCCGTAGATGCTAATAAAAGTCGTTGACATCTATGATAAAGGAGGAAATGAATACCAGCAAGTCCCTGTGGGATATATACTATTCTGACATTTGACACCCAGTTGTGACTTGTGACAAGTTTGAGTTTATAAACTTTAAGCAAGTTTCATATGGCTGACTTGGTGCAACTTTGATATGTGGTAACTAGCAAGTTTGCTTTATACTTGCAGCAAGTTTGTGAACTTGCTGTAGCAAACTTAATGCAAGTTTAGAAGTTTGATGTGTCAAATATGATGTAAGTTTGTAACAAGTTTAAATTGCTATTTGGGATATGCAAATATGTATATTATATAAAATAAAGTATTTTCTATAATTCTATTCCATAGTATATCATTTCATCATATGTGAAACAATACTACTATTATGAAAAATGTAATTCCATTTGTACCTTCTTACTCACAGATGAATAATATCTGCTGGTGGAAATACAAGATTGCCAACAAAAACCATGCTTACCAAAAGTTGAATATATCCACAGATCTGGAATAAAATTAACTGGAAATAATAGTTCTGATCAATCAGTACAAAATATAACAGATATACGCGATGAGTATTTGACTATTTTTCACTGGACCACAATATTCTACAATCGTCCACTTAAATACTAGACT
Organism: Galeruca laticollis; assembly: GCA_963921935.1. Classification (NCBI taxonomy): domain Eukaryota; kingdom Metazoa; phylum Arthropoda; class Insecta; order Coleoptera; family Chrysomelidae; genus Galeruca; species Galeruca laticollis. The sequence continues at coordinate 288,185,355 of OY998175.1, read as the reverse complement.
ACCCACCCTGTGTATCTATTATATTTTGTACTGCTTGACTGGAACTATTTTCTGTTAATTTTATTCCAGATCTGTAGACATAAAAAACTTTTGGTTTGTATTGTTTTCGTTGGACCACCTTGTATTTCCACCAGTAGGTACTAGTCATATATTCTCAGATTTTCATATTCGAGGAGGAAGGATATACCAAATGTGAACATAGGATATCCATGGGATATTAACAATATATCCAGTAGATATCTCCAAAGACATCCATAAGATAACACATATATCCTAGATATAGGAGGACATATGGATATCCATTGTATGTCTATAGGCTATCCATATATATCCAGTGGATATACAGGATATCCAAAAAGGATATTTTGTGGATGTCTAATGGATATTGTGTGCTGTCTGGGATCTAACATGCTTTGAAATAGTCTTCAACTCAACTAGTTCTAGAAATTTGTTAAGAAATTGTTCAAGGTTACTTCAACAATTTGATGGACTGTATGCGTAAGGATTATGTGGCCCATTATTGAACTGATTTTTCAAAATTATCTACAAAAATGAAATTGTACTGGGTACATTGTAATACACAGTAAAAAATTGACTTAACTACTGGCAAATGCTCTATTTGGAAGATCACCTTATGCAACTTCAACATATTTTGAATGAAATAATATTACTCGGCTACTATTCTATAGGACATTGACAAAAACCTGTCTTTATAAACTCAATAACCTTTTAACTCCTTTTCCTAAAATACAATTGTTTATTCTCACCCATCTAACAAATCCATTATATATTTATAAACAGTCTTCCGTCCTAAATAGAAAAATGAAGATTTTTCTCTTGCTGCTATGGTCTGAGGAGTGAAGTTTGATATATTATAAGGATTAAAATAATTGACTTGAGCTACTAAACTCAAATTTATCGATCGCCTTGGTAAAACTAAAGGTACTGATAGCCCCATACTGCACTGAAAATAAATTAAAAATTTATCAGCGACAGAAAGTTGAGAATTTCTCAATTTGAATACTAATATACAGAATTATTTTGCAAACAATTTATTTCAGATAAAAATATTGAAAAAGTTCGATTTTTAATTTTAAATGCCGACTTTTTTAATAATGTGCGAAAACCAGTTTTGACACGGTGACGTAATCGTTGATTTTTTCAAATTGAAGCGAGGGTCCGGAAATACCTCATTTGAAAGACCTTTGAATAATGTATTCAGCATCAGTATCATACTTAAGCGACAAATGCTTATAAAGGGAAACTTAAAAATAATTTAATTTAATCCGAGAATAATTTTACAATACACAAACTGTTATATTAAATGAATTATTATTTTTTAGCTAGATTAAATGCTCAAAATGTCATCCACCGGTCTCTTGACAATAAATAAATCGACGAACACATTTTCTTGCACATTACGAGTAATTCTATTAACTTCGTTTTTAATTCGGTCTTAAACTCCTGTAGTTTTTACGAGTAATCTATATAAACCTTTGATTTTAAATAGCCCCATAGAAAAAAATCTAAAAGTGTTAGATCTGGTGATCGTGGAGGCCACTCTATTGGTCCACGGCTATCAATCCTTCTCCCAGGATGGTTAAAAAACTCGCGAACATCACGTGCAAGTTACAGTTCGCTGACCCACAGTTTATGCATGATATTGAACTTTAAGTTTCCGTTATCATTCACGAACGCTGATCCATGTTTCAACAAATTTGTACAACTGATGATTCTGCAGAATTGCATATTTTTAGTCTATAGTTGCATTTATTTTAGAATATAACTTCGATCAATTGAATATATTGGATATAGCGTATTTTGGGATTAAGTCGTTAGTGTCAATAAAGTATCTTTTTAAAAAGCTACTTTTGGGACAGTAACCTTTAATTGGCGCGGTCATTAGTATAGTAGAAAAGCCCTTTGTGATCCTCTTAGTTTTTTAACGTTAATCCACTTCAAGAACCTCTAGGAAACGTTGAAGTTGGTCCAAAAGTCTCAGAAGAAGAATAAAAGTAAGTGAAAATTATCCATAATTATTAGAAGAAAGAAAAAGAATCGAAATAAGTTAAGATGAAAACCCTTTGGAAAACCACGTGAAGTTCATCCAAAAGTTTTAGAAGTCAAGAAACAAGAAGATAACGAGACTAGTAACCGGCATGCACCGCAGCATAATCGTTAGCCTATAACAAACTATAATTTTTCCTGTTTATCACTTATATGTCAGATACACCTCAAGCAAACACTCCTAATACCTCTCAATCATCACTACGTCTATCAATTTCAAATTTAAACTCACCTAGACTCATAATTACCCCACCTCAAATCAACATCATGCCTGAATTTAATCCAAAATACCTAGACACCCTATCCCCATACGATGGAAATTCCAACGAGCTGTACAACTTCATTAATACCGCTACTCTACTCTTGAGCCATATCTGGGACAATAATAACACTCAAAGTTTTCAAAATCACCTCCTACTCCAAGGAATCCAAAGCAAACTGACAGGAAGAGTTAAATAAGTCATCTTAGTCTACGGATGTATAGAAAGAAACTTTGATCCAAAACTTCTCCGACCAACGTGATGAGAATTCTCTCACAAGGGACGCCAAGGTCCCAATGAATCTTTACAGCAGTACTTCGAGAAAGTAGTGCGTCTGCTTAATGCAATATCTACATAGAACTTCACAACAACGATATTTACATAAAGGCAAGTAAGAAGAGCTTTTTCCAGAAACAAGCTTTGACAATTTTCCTAGCAGGACTTCGGGAACCCCTATCAGAGCAATGAGATCAAGCAATCTAGGAAGAAAACAATATAAGGTAACTCCAGAAAGCAATAAACCTTTGCCATTGGAGCCGTACTTTCTCAAGGTCCCATTGGCAACGACAAGCCAATTGCATATGCGTCCAGAACCCTGAAGGGAACAGAAATTAAATACTCGACTATAGAAAAATAAATGCTAGCAATAATATGGGCTACTAAATACTTCCGTCCGTATCTTTTTGGAAGGCAATTCAAGATTCTATCGGACCTCAACCCCTCAAATGGTTGTTCTCACTGAAGAACCCAAATTCTAAATTAATAAGATGGCGACTGAAATTAGAAGAATTCGACTATCAAGTTGCATATGAAAAAGACAAATCTATCACTAACGCCAACGCCCTCTCTAGAGTAGAGATCAACGCACATGAACTTGACAAACACCTCCAAGAAGAAATAGATAACGAAGACACATCATCATTGTAAAATCACCCAGGATCTATCCTCGATACTTTAGAAAATATCGAAACAGAAATTTTCCGCACGACAGACCATCTAAATCCCAAAGAACTCCAAATAATTGAGGAATTACTAGAAGGATGAGAGAAGCATCACTCTTCATCAAACAATCTAAACATGGAAGAACTTCCAACTATAGAAGACATACTTCAACAAAAAGAAGACGATTCCGATTCATATGCAACAAGACATACAGCTCAATAAAACCCTATCTTAGGAATTCCCATAAGCGAGAGACCACTAAATCAATACAACAACCAAGTGATATTCAAACAAGTTAACCATAGTCCAGCTCGCTCCACCAGTTACCGAAGTAACTTTTGTTAATAAGATAAGGATTTATGTTCAAGTTGGTAAAAACAACCTAAAAGGAGATTTTTCCACATTCTTCAAGGATTATCTCGATCCCAAGAGAAATATGATCTGTACTCTGAAAAGGATGATCTTTATCCACTTCTCTGCCCCCAACGGCAAAAATACATTATAAATCAATATCACCAGGGAAAGACCAAGGTATAAATGAAACCGAAAACCAAATTCGAAAACTATACTATTGGGCTACCTTGAAGAAATATGTTGAAGAATTTATCAATTTGTGTGATACTTGTCTGACCAGCAAATACGACAGAAATCCTCTAAAACCAAAATTCATGGCAACACCAACGCCACCGATACCTTTGAAAATAATTCATCTCGATACCTTCTAAGCAAATGGTCAAAAGTTTCTGATAATCGTCGATGCATTTTCCAAGTATGGACAAGCCTATCCGAGAGAAGGATCTAATTCTATCAACGTTCTAAACGCTCTCCTGATCTATGTAACACATAATGGAATGCCACACATGATGGTAGCTGACAGCGGTACCGAGTTCAAGAATAGACTTATGCAAGAGTTTGTAGATACTGATAAGATTATAATTCACTACACAACTGCGGATAGCCCACAGTCGCTTCCACTCTACAATACTCGAATACCTCAGAATCATCAGAACAAAGAAGAAAACTTTGAGCATTAAGGAACAAATGCTACATGCCATCTTGGGTTACAACAGTTCTGTGCACTTAGTAACCAAACAAAAGCCAATAGATATTATAAATGGTCATTTTGGAGCTCAAGATCCTTTTGACATCGATACAGTTTTGCTAAACAACTATATACAAGGCCATAGTGAAAAAACGCAGGAAATATATAATGAAATCAACAAGACAATCCAAGACATCAAAGGAAAAGAATGAGAAACGACAAAATCCTATATCCTACAAACCTTCTACCAAAATTTATACCAAAAAGATAGTCAAAACAAATAAATTACTTCCAAGATTTTCTCCTAAAATCGTTACAAAAGACTACGAAGTCAATGTTGAGTCTCAAAATACAACTACACGCAAGAAAAATGTCAACCACCAGCCAAGCAAATCTAATATGAATCCTATATTACGTATGTACATACATAATGGCCCAAGAAGTCCTGATCCAGGATCTCAAGGACAACCCAAGAATTCTACCCCTCAAGCTGGGACTAGCAAGAATTCGAACTAGTAAACACGACTTTATCCACTATTTCCACCTGAGACCAATGCTGAGGACATAAATAAACTTGAAGAACAATATATACAATATTACAGTTACATCAGAAATTCAAGAAGGACTAACGCAACCTTACTTCGATCAGCTTCAAAATTTCGACCAAAATGTGCAATACCTACTAATCGCTGCTAAGGAGAAACTTCACAGCAGCTAACCAGAATATAAACTGAATAGATGATTAGTTAATGGTTTAGGAAGCATAATCTGTACTAATAATATGAGTACTTCAAAATAATCAGGTTATTCATCGATAGCTTGTTGCATAATTATAAAGAGTGTCAGTTTGACAGTTTAAATAACCCGACCGCGAAGCGGGAGGATTATTCTGTCAAACTGACACGATTTGAAATTATGCAGGAAGTTTGAGATGTATAACCGTATTTATTTTGAAGTACATATTGTGTTTGATACGATTATTTTCTGAGTAAATTAGGTAAATATATAAACAATTTAATAATTTAAATACAAATTGGTGCAATGAAAGTTACAATTATTATATACTACGAGTTATTTTCGACGCAGTAAACGTGGCCACTGTTCATTGAAGTGCTGGAAATACTGGAGTTGTTATTACTTGAACCGCAGCGTTTTAAAAATTGGATCTCATCTTATATATTATGTTTTGGTGATGTTGTTCATCTATCTGTAGGTACGGTTTAATAGCATTGCTATTACCATGTCCTGTTATTTTAATAAGTTCTTGTTCCGATACACCTGCTTTTGCCAATTGTGAAACAGCAGTGGTTCGGTGAGAATGATTTGAAAATATTTTGTTTGTCATATTCAAATTTGCCAATTCTGCAGACTTTTTGGTCCATTCACTAATTTCATGCACTCCAATTGGCATATTTTTGTACCAGCCAAGGTTTTTTTCCTTTTCTCCAGTTGGGATTTACTGTCAGAAATAACCTATCTGTTTTATTATTGATTTTTTCGCTTCTTTTTATCATTAGCTTATCTAGAAGTCTCACTGGACAACGACTTACTTCATTATGGTTAGGTACAAGCCATTTATTATTAGCACATGGTTTTGCTCCTCCCTGTGTGGTTTTGGTAAAAATAGGATTATATTGTATTCTACCAGTTGAAGTATCATCATTTCCAGTTTCTTTTTGTAAATAATGAGTCAAGCATGACACTCCTTTATTTCCTCTCCACAGTTCTACAGAAGCCATTAAGAAAAATTTTATTTGTAATCCTTCCGGTGTATTTTCATCCCACGCTTCTATCATTGCTATGTACTCGTTATCTTTAAATGCTGATGCACTAACATTTCTCTTGTCCGGTAACATTTGAAGTTCTCTTCTTTTTGAATTTCCTACGTTTCGTGCGGCTAAAAATATGGGACTAGAGAATAGATCAATTAGTCTATTAAACTCCTTCGTATATTTTTCTTGTACCTGTTTTGCCGTAATGTTCCACATCGTTTTAACCACATTTTCTTTATAATTTTCTCCATTACATTTTCGCATATTGAAAGCCCAATCTTTCAAAATGGACGCTATCATTTCAGTGGAAATTGATTCATTTAGCACATAGTTTCTTTCACTGCAAAACATAAAAAATTGTTTTCATACGTATTTTTTTGTTTTCACTGTATTATGAGGCTCAGTATTTTGTATACATTCGTCTATTGCATTTGATGATAAATCTCCGAATCGACTCATTTTTGAACAATTTTTGATAAACGTCACAATTTGACAGTTCTGTTTGTTGTATATTGATGTCGATGTGGTTACTATGAAAATGAAATTATTTTAAAATTTTCGATTGGTGGAGCTACTCTATGTATAATCAGGTATTATCGAAATTATACGAGGTAACTTAACTAAATTGGACATTCTGATTGGTTGAAAATCATACGAAAAAAATAATCAAAGTAATATCAGGTAATTTGGATTAACACGATGCCGAAAGATACGACAAGGCCATCGCCTCACTTGAGAAAAATCAAAACCACATTATATCAGAAATTGACAGGCATACGAGTCTAAACAAACTTATCATGGCAAACTATAATATCACAGTGACACTTATTACACACAACCAAGGAAACATTGCTTTTGAGATAAACAAAATCAGCACTGATATGAACAAATTTGTATTTAACTTCAATAACTACATGAAAGTACGAAATACATAACTATCTTACAGCTTCTCACGGACTTAGAAATGGCCATTATATTTGCAAGATTAAATATCATTCATGGCAGCCAATCAACCCAGAAGAATTGAAATGGGCAGTTGAGAGAATGCATGAACATCACTAAAGATTTCACGAAATACTCCAACATTCTAAGTATTGAGGGTTATTACACCAATCATACATTGGTATTTGTCATCTACTTTCCTGTCCTCGACCCGTTATCATATTTTCATGTGTTATCAACCTCCACACATAACCAAACGATAATCATCCCACCAGGTCCTTACCTAGCCTCTAATGAAAACTATATGGAAACACCGTGTGTACTAATAGGCCTGGAATACCTATGTGTAGAACAGCTACTTCAAGAAAGCTATGATTGTGTTAACGAAATCCTGAAACTCACCAATGAAGAAGCCCGTTGCGAACATCTACCTATCTCAATTAACTCCACCTTCATTCAAGAGATGTCAGAAGCTCATTATATAGCCACTTTCCCCAGACTACGAAGATTCCTATACAATGATCTACTTCAAAGAATATGGTACCTCAAGGAACATACTTCAACGAACAAATAAGGAAGCATTGGAAAACACAAAATCGGTAATACGAGAAGAAGCTCTAGCCCTGCTAAAAATCAATTCCTTCCCTCCCCACAGACTCAGTTATCCAAGACCAAACCGTTGAGGATTGAGAAAATTCCGTTCGATCAACTCTACCTTCTTGCTAGGGAAGACGAACGACTACAATCAATACCTACCAATCAGCAAAAGGCAGACCCTACACACTTCTGGATGACTCCAATCTACATCATCGTAACCATTTGTATAATACTGGGATTGTATAAACTTCGAGGACGTCAACGCAAAACTCCAGAAAAACCTGAAATTCATCAGGATGTGTCATCATCACCATCAGTTTTGTTCGTCCCTTGCAAAATTTCTTCGGGGGATGGAAAAGCTACATTTCGCTGACCCACGGTTCATGCATGGTATTGAATTTTTAGCTTCCGTTATAATGCATGGACGCTGATCCATGCTTCAACAAATTTGTACAACAACTAATGTTAAGATTATGAACTTTTAAATAAATTTGGCTACGCCGCCTTAAAAATAAAAGAGAACGGCCTGAGATCAAGAAGCGGGAAAACGAGCCGGCAGAACAGCAGAGAGAGCGAAGAGAGACAGACCACGTGCTCTTACCATTTTTAGTAATAATATTTTTATATAGTTTAAATAAGTGAAACATTTTATACAAAGTTTCTTGAGTAAATATACAGTCCAGTAATTAAAATATGTTAAACCAGAAAGTGTTAATTTAATTGGTCCTTCATCAAAACCCAACACAATTTTGGTCCAAGCGAGCGGATTTGAAATTGGAAGCGAAGTATTACCTGTGGAAGAAAACTAACGACAAACGCAGAAAAACGTACAAGACTCGATGGTAAGCCGTTTAAATTTATTGCTAGGGAACAGGGAAATAAAGATTAAATAATATTCTTCATTCTGTTTCAACATGAAGCATGTATTTGAATTTATTTCAAAACATCATTTAATCATTCACATAAAGTGTCATTATTCAAAATCATATATTTAATGTATTATTCTCGTATTTTTATGTATACATTTCGTATCGAAACTCAAAGACAGGTGTTGGTCTAGGTCTTATCTCTTTGATGTTCTTGCATTTCACTATTTAACTCGTAAAAACGAAAAATCGGCATCTCTCAAAAACTCGTAAACATTCACGTTAAAATTTTTTTATACTTCTCGTTATTCGAATCGTTTGAAATAGATAAATACCATAACAATATCGTTCTTTGTCAATTTATTTCGGTACATGAGAAAGAAAGAATATTACAATGCCCCGTAAAACAAAAAATCAAATGGATGTTAGTTCTAATAATATCGAATTTGATGAAAAACTAGAAAATTTACAAGCTCGAACTGTAATAACAGATAGATTACAGAGATTTTCAATATTTTTGAATAAAACAACGCTAGAAAATGTAGAAATAGATAAATTTGAAATCGAATCACGTTTAAAAAGCATTGAAGATGATTTTTCGGAATTTGATAAAAAACTCGTTTAGAATACTTGGTACCGGAAGAAAAAGAATACAGATTGAACATAGAATCAGAATTCTATTCAAAAATCTCGTTAGCGAAAAGATTGATTGCGAACACTCAAAATGTACCAAGGCAAAATATCCCACATCCACCTATAAATAACATGACGATGTTACCAGACTTGGGACTTCCTAAATTTCACGGAAAATACGAAAATTGGTATAGTTTTTGGGATCAATTCAAAGCCATAGTCGATGACCGGTATGACATAAGCGAAGTCAAAAAATTAATGTATTTAAAATCGTACTGTCAGGAAGACGCCTTAAAATTGATCGAAAATTTAGATTTAATAGCAAACAATTATACAAACGCGATAAACTTATTAAAACAACGATTTGAAAATCAAGAGCTATAATTAATACTCATATTAACACAATATTATTTAATCTATCTTCTATTCATAAAGAATCGTCCGCTTCTTTAAGAAAATTACTTGATTTAGTACATAAACAATTATCAGCATTAAAAAAGCTTCAAATGCCCGTAGAGCATTGAGATTCATTATTAATTCCTATCATACTTCAAAAACTAGATGATAGAACTAAACGGGAATGGAAAAGTAAATTAAACGATCAACATTCACCCACCTTAAAAGAGTTCACTGAATTTTTAACAAAGAAATGTTTCACTTTAGAAGCAATACAGTTCAATAATCCAGTTAATGAATCATCAAACTATAATCAAAATTCAAAACCTAAATCAAGTAATTTTAGAAAGGTGATTGGTCATATTCATAATGAGCCTCAATCATTTAATCAAAGAACACAATCTTGTTTACTTTGTAACGAACCTCACTTTATTTATCAGTGTCCTCAATTTTCAAATTTATCAATTGATGAAAAGTACAATGAAATAAATAAAAGAAAACTATGTACAAATTGCTTAAGACGCGGTCACAGTAAACAAAACTGTTTATCCAGCGGTTGCAAAAAGTGTAATCGCAAACATAATACAGCCCTACACATCGAAAACAATGCACTATCATACAACAGACAAAATAATAGAATGCAGAGTTCAAATCGTGTAAATCAAACTCAAAGCAGGAGTAGCAATGGAACTGATCCTCAGCAACAACGATGTAACGAATTCCAAATTTCAACGAACTCCAGCAACCAACGCGAAGCTGATGTGACAGCAAGCGAAGAAAACTCACAGCTATCGTCGCATCATAATCATCGGCCAACCATGTGTGTTATCGGCTCGAATGTTAATGAAAATAATCGGGAAGAAAAAATTATATAGAAAGTACTACTCATACTTTCACATCAGTAGAATTGAATCAAATTCTATTATCGACAGCAAACATTTTAATTCAAGGAAGCAACAAAAATTGGATAGAATGTACAGCGTTACTGGACTCAGGAAGTCGGCCAAATTTAATAAGCTCTTCATTATTAAGAAAACTTAATCTCAAAAGTCAGAAATTTAATATTCCTTTAAGCGGTATCAATAAAATCGAAACTCAAATAAACAGCAAGACAATCGCAAAAGTTAAATCAAAATACGAACCGTTCGAAGTTGAATTGCATTTTTTAGTAATACCGGAAATTACTGAAAAGTTGCCGTTGAAAAAAATTTGACAAAACTAAATTACCGATACCACATAATTTGAAATTAGCTGATGAAAGATTCAATATTCCAAAAACAATAGATCTTTTAATTGGCGCGGAAATATTCTTTGACCTCTTAAAACAAGGTAAGTTTAAACTAGGAAATAACCTACCAACATTGCAAGAGACAATGTTTGGATGGATTATAACAGGAAGTTTATTTCTAAACGAAAACCTAAATAAAAATAATCGACAAATTTGCAATTTAAGTAAAGTGTCAAATAAACAACTTAACGATACATTAATAAAATTTTGGAAAACCGAAGAACTCGATACAAAATTTCCACTTTCAAAAAATGATCAATTTTGTGAAGAATTGAACAAAGCGAAATGAGAATGGAAATTTTGTAGTAAAATATCCTTTTAAACCAAATTGTTCTGAACAATTAGGGGATTCGAAGAAAACGGCACTTAAACGATTTTTAAGCTTAAAAAATCGGTTCTCGAAAAATGAAAACTTAAAAACGCAATACATCGAATTTATGAATCTTTAGGACATATGTCATTCATTATTACATTAGAAAACGATAAATCTATTAACAACAAATCATTTTTCTTACCTCATACAACAGTTATCAGAGATTCAGCGATAACAACAAAATGTAGAGTGGTATTTGATGCCAGTGCGAAAACAAGCACAAACGTATCTTTAAATGATTTATTATTAGTTGGTCCTACTATACAACACGAAGTATTTTCAATTTTATTATGTTTGAGACTTAGAACTTATGTTTTGACAGCAGATGTTAAAATGATGTATCGTTGTATAGACATGGATCCCGGTGAACGGTCATTCCAACAAATTTTATGGCGAGAAAAACCCGATGATAAAATTAAAGTGTACGAACTGAATACCGTAACTTATGGTACTTCCAGTGCGCCATTTCAAGCTACACGATGTTTGAAGGAACTTGCTATTTTAAATAAGGAAAATTCCCCACGATGTTCACAAATAATTGAATCATGTTTCTATATGGATGACCTTCTTTTGAGTCCGAATTCGAAAAAGGAAGCACAAGAAATTTATCTAGTATTGCCGAAAATACTAGCAAGCGCTAATTTTCAATTACGTAAATGGTCCTCGAATGATTTAGATATTTTAAATTTCATATTAAGCAATAGTAAAAGTAAAAATGAAAATTTAGTATTATTTCAAAAAGAAAAGGAACTTAAAACTTTGGGAATAAGTTGGGATGCAAATAACGATAATTTAAGTTATCGAATAAATACTAATTTTGATAAAAGTAAAATTACAATACTCTCTGTTATTTCACAGATTTTCGATCCTCTTGGTTTAATCGGACCTGCCTTAATAAAGGCCAAATTAATTATGCAACAACTATGGAAGCTAAACTTAGATTGGGATAATGAGTTTCCCCCAGATATAAAAAATATTTGGTTAAAATTCTATTCTCAACTCAATTGTTTGAATGATATTCGAATTAAACGTCATGTTTTATTACAAGATTTCAAAGAAATTGAATTGATAGGATTTAGTGACAGTTCAGAAGAAGCATACGGCGCGTGTGTTTATATAAAATCAATATCGGAAGATAAAACGATTGTTAAACTTTTAACTGCCAAATCACGTGTTGCTCCGTTGAAAAGTTTATCTTTGCCATGATTGGAACTGTTAGCTGCAACTTTGCTAGTTGAATTAATGCATAAAATAAAAAGCACGCTCGATGTAATCATTTCAAATACCTTTTATTTTACCGATTCAACAATTGTTCTTTCCTGGATAGGGATAGAACCTTGCAGACTCAAGACATGTGTAGCAAATATCAAATGTAAATGAATGGAAACACGAAAGGACAAATGATAATCCTGTGGTTTAAATCCTGATGCATTAGTAGATAACAAAAAATGGTTCAATGGTCCAGAATTCATTTATCAAAAAATTCTCCCTAATTTTAAAGATAATTTTGACATTGATATTGAAAATTTACTCGAAATTTAAGCTAATTCTGTATCTTTAGCTAACCGTAATGATAAATTTGAATCTGAAAATGAACTTAATTTATTTGAACGGTTTTCTTCTTTTTCAAAGTTAGTCAGAGTAACCGCAAATATATTAAGATTTAGGAATCGTTGCCTAAATAAAACTCATAAAGAAACATTAACTTGTGAAGAACTTTGTATTGCTGAACAAAGGTTGATCAATTTGGCGTAGTCACATTATTTTAAACAAGAAATCAGCGAAATTAAAAGGTTCAATGTTATTAAATATAAACAGAGTAAAATTATAAATTGAAACCCGTTTATAGACGAACAAAATATTTTGAGAGTTGGAGGCAGATTGTCTAGGTCTGAATTGACATTCAACCAACAACATCCTATTATTTTGCCAAGTAAATGCCAACTTACTTAATAATTTCAGATTTTCATATTAAATACTCAGATGCTGGTATTCAAAATTTGTTATCAATCATAAGATTGACATATTGGCCAGTGAATGGAAAAAATGCTGTAAAGCATGTTGTAAAATCGTGCATAATCCTAAACCATGCAAGTTTTTGATGGGAGACTTACCAAATTCTAGAGTGACTCCTAGTCGACCCTTTAGTAATTGTGGCATTGACTATGCTGGACCTATTTTTATGAAGGATGGTAGTTTGAGGCGTAGCAAATTGATAAAAACGTATATGTGTATATTTGTATGTTTTGCCACTCGGGCAATTCACATCGAATTAGCAACTGCTTTAACAACTTCAAGTTTTTTAAACGTACTGAAAAGATTTTGTTCGCGAAGGGGTAAACCTTCAAATATTTATTCGGATAACGGATTGAACTTTGTTGGAGCTAACAACCATTTTATAGAATTATACAATCTCATTAATGACTCGAAACATAATGAAACAATATCTAAATTTATGACAGAGGATAGAATAAAATGGCACTTCTGTCCTGCGGGGTCTTTGGGAAGCAGCCGTAAAATCTACAAAATTTCATTTAAAGCGTGTATTGACCGACTCGTATTTGACCTTTGAGGAAATTTATACCTTAGTTGTGCAAATCGAGGCATGTTTGAACTCAAGGCCTTTAACGCCTTTCTCAACTGATCTCAATGACTTTCTTTCCCTAACTCCTGCGCATTTTTTAATCGGCAATTCTCTGGCGAGTCCTCCCGAAGAAGACGTCAGAGATGTCAAGATTATCAGGTTAGATCGCTACCATCGATTGCAGCAATTGAAACAACAATTTTGGCAACGCTGGTTCAGGGACTACTTGACGGAGATGCAAACTCGTTCCAAATGGCAGCAGAATAGCGAAACCTATTTGAAAGTGGGCTCCCTGGTAGTGCTAATAGAAGACAATACCCCACCTTTAAAGTGGCCAATGGCAAGGGTTGTGCAGCTCTTCCCGGGTGCGAACAATATAGTGAGAGTGGTGTCCGTGAAATTGCCAAATGGCAATATCGTGAAACGATCTATAAACAAATTGTGCTTGTTGCCAATAGAAGTCGAGTAGTGCTCAATTGAATCGCAAATAGACTTCCGGTCATTGAAAAGGGGCTTTTCAAGGCGGGCGGCATGTTGAGATTATGAACTTTTAAATAAATTTGGCTACGCCGCCTTAAAAATGAAAGAGAACGGCCTGAGATCAAGAAGCGGGAAAACGAGCCGGCAGAACAGCAGAGAGAGAGCGAAGAGAGACAGACCACGTGCTCTTACCATTTTTAGTAATAATATTTTTATATAGTTTAAATAAGTGAAACATTTTATACAAAGTTTCTTAAGTAAATATACAGTCAAGTAATTAAAATATGTTAAACCAGAAAGTGTTAATTTAATTGGTCCTTCATCAAAACCCAACAACTGATGATTCTGCAGAATTGCATATTTTTAATCTACAGTTGCATTTATTTTAGTACATAAGTTCGATTAATTGAATATATTGGATGTAGTATGTTTTGTAATTAAGTAGTGTAGTGACTTTTGACTTTTGGGGCAGTAAACCTCAATTTGTATAATGCGGGGTACACCATCTTGTTGTAACCCCACAATATCATCAGGTAAGTTAGGATTGTTGGCGTTCGGAAACATATTGGCAGGGACTGGTATAACTTTTGTTCACAGAAATTACAGATAATATTCCTCTGTAAGATTTTCCTCAAAGAAATAAGGACCCATAATTATGTCATTAATTATTCCCGCTGAGACATTGATTTTCTTATGGTGTTCTGTATGACCTTCAGTCATCCAATGAGGATTATCCTTACTTCAGTTATAACGAGAAAACGTTAACCCTCAGTGCTCGCTATAGATGTGCGGGTTGTTTCACGTAGTGCAACCCGTGATCGCCAGAGGGCGCCAGAGAAGTTTTGGCAAGCACCCAGGACTTGTTAAATTAGCCCACAACTCCTCAGTGGGTTAACAACACTAACTACACAATCCAAAAGGTTAAAATGATAGGAAAGTTATCGTTAAAAATAAAAGTCAGCAAGTATCCCCTGATTGAAGTCACTTTGGATCATATGTCTCTTTTCAAAAAATGACAAAATTTAGTCCAGTCCATTCCATAGTCATTAATGGTCAACCTATCCCTTGGAAATCTCAAGTCAAGTACTTAGGAGCTATATTTGATGACCAACTTAACTGGAAACCACATATTGAATTTATTTCCTGCAAAGTATCAAAAGCTATTAATTTAATTAGATCTCTATGTGGTAAATGGTGGGGTAGAAAACATGAAGCAAGGATAAACGCAATAGGAATGAGCAGGCAAGACTAAATGGGCCAGAGGGTTTGGTTACGTGATCGACAAAAAGAAAAAGGAAAGACCAAGAAGCAATATCTCTTTTAAACATATACAAAGCGATCATAATTCCATTATTTGATAATGCGTGCATGCTATATGGTGGCTGTTCTAAATACCTACTTCACTAAATTCCTTCCCTTCATTGAATCGTTCAACAAATTTCCTTGTAATCACTTCTCGCTCGAATCTCAAATTAGTCGAACTAACACGATAGATCTGGAAATTAGAAAAGATTCGGACTGTAATCAAGTCTTTCTGGCCAAAATGAATTCTATCAACTTTTCTGGCCCCATTTTCTTCACTGATGCCTCTAAGACTGACAGTAATGTAGGATACGGAATTTATTCTCCTAACATCTTATCATTATGTGACAAACTCCCCTCTCATTTTTCCATCTTTTCAGCAGAATGTTACGCTATACTAATTGCGATCCAAAAAAATTCAAAACTTAACCTTTCCAAAGCTATAATTTTTTCTGACTCCCAAAGTGACATAAAATGCATTTCTAAAAAATCCTTCTCCTTATCTTCAAATCCATTTGTCCTAAAAATAAAGGAGCTACTACACAAGTTGAATCAGCAAGGGAAAGACATCGAATTGGCTGGATTCCCGGACACAGTCTTATACAAGGAAATGTTAGAGCCGATGATCTTGCAAATCTTGGGAGAACTATCAATCGTGCCACCCTCCCAACTGGTCCCCATTCGGATGTGGTGAATTCTGTTAAGAAATCAATATTAGATAAGTGGAATTCTACTTTCTCTACACTTAGCTTGACAAAAGGAAATCTTTACTCCCAATTCATAAAATATCCAAGAAAAATCCATGGTTTTCTTCACTTTCTAATTTGTCCAGAACAGATATCTGCATTTCTTCAAGAATTCGATCCAACCATTGTGCCACTTTGTCATATCCACACAAATTCAACTTAGTACCTTCGGATTCATGCCCATGTGGCGAAAAACAAGATCTCTCACACATCTTTTTCAACTGTTCCTTAAATAGTGTTAATACAGATTTTCTTCATAAATCTTTTAAGGTTCCTAATAATGTTTATGGCCCCTACACACTGCAAGACATAGTGCTGAAATTCCCAAATAGTGAAAACATTAAACTCATCTCCAAATTTTTAAGTGCTTCAAAATATAACCTCAAAACCGAACAGTTTACACATAAAATTTTGAACAATAAGTGCGGTATCACTCTGTTCGTATTAACTTTCGTATAAACTATATTATAGACAATCATAAATCATCCCGGGCGCAAAAAAACAGGCCGAATAGCCTTGGCAGCTGAGGCCTTAAAACAAAAGAAGAAGAAGACAAAATTAACAACAACAAAAATGACACTATTGACAACTGAACCCAACTAAAGGCTGTAGATTCAGTATGCAGTTAGGCTGAAGGCCGAAATCTACAAAAAACTTATATCGCAACTAAATTATCAGTTACAAGCGAAAACTCGAAGTTACAATTTAAATAACTGACAAGCAGGTTCTATAATACCTGAGTAGAGCTGAAGGCCCCGATCTACACCGTTGTCTCAGATTACAATTACAGGAAAACGAACAAATGGTTCATGTACAATTTTTCAATTACAGTGAAAATCTATTACATAAACTATAATCTGTGTCAGTTACATGGGTTCACACCTCCGCAATCTATATGAATGTAAAAAAAAATAAATGCATATAATTAAATAAGCAAACGAGCTTAGCGATGCGCAAAAAAAATTTAAATGTACGGTACATAAAATCGTCAAAGTTCGAAAAATATCTAAATAGCGCAGCACCCCGGTACAAAATATTAGGAAAATGAATGTTGGTAGTGATTTTGCCTTCTTCCGAACAGCAGTTGAAGTCGCTTCAAAATATTCCAGCCCTCCTGGTTACTGGCCTGGCTGACTTCGCAGGGCTTCAATTAGGAATAAAATCCGAAATTTAAAACCCCCTTGATAACGAGTCCTTCTCACGAGGCCGTCAACTGAAATTTCCACGTGATTTTTGATTCCAACAAATTTACTGCTACTCACTGGCCATCGGCACACGCCGGCTCAGAAAATAATCGGGTCAGACCTTCCAGATGCCGTATTAGACGGTATTTTCTTTCCCTACCCAGAATTATTGTATTTTTTCAACGTTATGGCTCCAGAGCACGTCCGAATTTTGTTAAAAATACTTCCCAGTGTTCACAATGACGACCTAAGGAGAGCTGAACTGCTTCTCGATAGCACTGTCTGTCATCCGGCTATGTCGGCAGGCATACCAATATTAAATTATCGACGGACAGGCGCTTCTTCGCGTTACACAGTATCTGCAACTTTGACGATTGACTGAATTATTTAGACAAAACGTATCCTCATCGTTTAGTTCTTGATATAACTGAATTTTGAACGGAACGAGACTTTTCTTCTTTCAGAATACGTGATACCGTTCGCTGCAATTTGGCGTCAAGTATTATGAGGATTATCTTACTCACTTTATACAACATCAAGTTTCACGTTTTCCTTAGTACGTCTAACATTTTGAATATTTTTAACAACACCAGTTTCTCTACGATTTTTCTTAATTTTACTGACTGTTGATCAGCTGATAGGTCTCGTTCTATCTCCACATCCTATAAAAACTAAAATTTCTATACCTGGGGTTTCACTCAAAGTAGCCATAATTTACTTCTAAAACTCTTACTCGAAATTTGATGTATCTGACAAAACGTCAACTGATATTAGCCAACGTCATATATCATACTTTCATGAGAAAAAGAGAAAACAAGTGATTGGAGTTCTTATGCCAAGCAACCGAGGAAAACATGCAAAAAGGACTATTTCCAATGAACGGCGAGATATCCTTGCAAAAATAGAGCTTGAAAAATATCGCCAAAATAATGAACCTGGAGCAGCAGTCGTTTGCTTGGACATGGAAAATGTGTTTGACTTACCAAGGTCTAACACATCTGCCTTCTTTTATAGCAGTAAACTGAATACATATAATATGACCAGTCATTGCAACAAAAATAAAAGAGCATACTGTGCAATATGGTCGGAGGGGCTTCAAGGACGGATCGGAATGGATCTGGCCTCAGCCTTATTTTAAAAATTTTATAAAGATTATTGCTGACATACCAAATTTGAAAAAAATATTTTTTGGTCCGTTTCGTGTGTCCCAGTTTCTGAGGAAACAAGTGATTTTGACTAGTTAGTTCTTTTCGAGTTTAAAGACATTTTAATATCCAATGCCTCCAAAATTTGACATCATTGCATCAAAAAGTCATTAAAGTCTTCTATTTTTGGAAAAGCCAGAGATCTACAATGAATTTTTCATTCTCTCCCCTAGGAAAATATCGAAAATATATTTTACCTACGACCACCCCTGTAAGTAGTCACACAGTCGGCAATCAATGTAAGACATCTATTACGCACGGTAAAACAAAACGCACGGCTGTAAAGTAAATCGCACGGCGTGTATTCCATAGCAACCACTTAGCAACTGTCAATAGACGTAGCCATTTTATTCGAAATGTATTACTTAGATATTTGAGGTTAAATTTTATTCTATATATAAATGGTAGATAACATTTATTAGATATGAGATTGCATTTAATACTAAGAGTTATTTCGAATTGTATGATAATTGGTTCCGTTTCATTCAATCCGAATCTTTCAGCTGTCTGAATGTATCTCATGTTAATAAACAATACTATATTATACACCAAGCGACTAAAGTGGCCCATTTAATCCCGCGAGTGGTGTTTGATTCCTGAGGGCAGTAATCTACCTAAGGGATTAATGTCACTTTAGTCGAGAGGTGTATACGCTATTTTTTCTACGCCTATCTTTAAAGTACCTTGTATTTCATCGGTTTGCAGCGCTTAAAGTGGTTGTTTATGGTTAGAGTGAAAAAAGTAAAAAAGCGTTAAAGAAAGTGCCATAACGTTAACTTTATTTCACGCTTCCCATAAGCTAACACAATGAATCTTGGATGGGCATCGAGGATGGACTTTCATGAAACTTGGAATACGTATAATTGTAATTTGCCGAAGGAGCTTAATCAAAATATCCCAAATTTCTATTTGAATTTTATTTTTTTGTATAGGGCTGTAGAAAAAATAATGTATGCAACATGTGCATAAAGTGTCTTTTTATCACCCATGGAACTGCATTCGTGAAAAAAAGTACCACTTTATGCACTTGTTGCATAAATTACTATTATGCAATTCCGGTAATTCTACATACATTTTTAATAAAAATAAATACTACTTAGGGTGGCCTTTTACTTAACTTGGCTGGGCAAACTAAAAAAACCCTAATAACTGATTTCAAAAGTTTCTAAGTTTTTCAAAAAATGTCCAAAGTTTGAATTGTCACTTGACTCTTCAGTAAATGTCAAGTACCCGATTTTTTTGATAATTTCTTAATCTCTTAATTGTTCGATGAGTATACTTATATTTCGTTGTTATTTGAATTCAATTTTTAATTTAATTTCAATATTTAGATGCATCTAATTTCAATTTTGTTTTAAAGCCTGATGTTTGATGAAATAATAATCTATTTAACTGATCTGGTACGGACTCACCAGAAATCTGGACGGAAAAAAAAACTGCAACTTCTTACAACTGCAAGCACTAATTTAGGATTAAGGACCCTTCACCTTTTTTCGAGTTACGAATAATTTTTCGAAAAACACACGCACTAAATTTACTATGAATATACCGAATAACGACTTATACTAATTAATTACACTGTTCAATTATTGTTATACAAATTTTTGGAGAAATCTAAAATGCTATGTTCGGATTCTCAAATTCAACACCCTTATTTTTTTCCAAAAACATAACCACATTCTACTGTGGTTACAAACTTTCCTCTTTTTCAAAAAAAACTTTATTTGTTATTTTCTTACAATAAAGATTTGGGATTCTTGTATTATAACTAAATACCTTATAATGACTTCTGTTTTCTTTAACCTTTAATATGATTTTCAATTATGACAGGTAAATGTCATCGGAAATTAAATACTGCCAAATCTTACATATAATGGGTTTTTCAAACATATTGATTTTATAGACAAAGTATTGAAAAAAAATGAATTGAAATTCTTTAAAATTTGAAATAAGGGAACTGTATTAATATATAAATAAAATATAGTACTATAATTAAATTTAAATAAAGACCTACCTGCATCTGTGTATACCTCGGGAATAATAAATATCTCTTAACCAATTGATGATCGCCAGTTACTGTTACACTCAAAATTAAAATGGGAAGCCAATTCATGACCATATTTCTTACCTTCGTGTGGCTTCATTGAATTAATAAACGAAGAGTGACTTGGAACTTATTGTTCTATTCTCCTGGATCATTAGCATATTGACCGGATGGTAAATGATGTTAATAGAATAGGTAAATGTGTGTTTGAAAAATTAGATTGTAGATTTAATAACTGTCTAAAGATTTTATTATTTCTATGTTTACTCGAATGGTTAAAAACGTAATATATGCAGCAAATTCACGTCAGTTGTTCTACAACAATATGAGATTATATAACCAGTGAGGAAGTAAATGCACTATTTGGATATATTAACAGATTATCTACCAGAATGCCATGTTGTGCTTATTTCGTACACTCTATACACTTTTCAGTAGCAATAACCTAAGAATATTGATAATTGTTTGAAAAAATGTTGTAACAGGTTTCGAAAGCCAATAAGCAACAAACTTAAGGAAGTTGTTAAAACATTTGTGAGCAAGTTAAGATATTTTGTTTACGAAATATCTTTTTAGAAAAGTTAATCTCAATTTAAGAATACAACTTTATTGTGTTAGAGCCACAAACAGAATAAATCCAAAAATGTAAAAAAAGTACAAAGTTAGTTTGTTCCTCAAATGCCGACAATTTGATATTATACGATATATAATATGATGAATCACATCATATTATTATTATAAGATGGGCACATTGATTTTACATAACTCCTCCCTCCTCAAGATAGAACAACGTCGTCAAATGGGTTGTTTTGTTGGGGTCGGTGGTTAGCTTCTTTCTTCAGTTATAAATACCTCCTGAGTACGCAAGTTACGGCAGCTAGTATTAGGAGTGATAGAAGGCCGGGAATATTCCATACTGCGGGGTGTGTTTCTTGATTTTGTATTGGCTCCGTTAATTCAGTCTAGAGTTTCAAATCTTTAATGGATTGAAGATCTATTGCTTCTAACTTTATGGGTACTTTTGTGGATGTTTCTGTTTTCGTGAGCTCTCATGCGAATTTTGGAATTATTTATTTTTGGAATTATTAATGGGTTTATTGCTGTTATTTTTTGTATGTTACTGAATGTAGAATTTTCGGTCCTGATTTCACATCCTGTGAGGATTTTGAATAGAGTATTTTGTTCGACTAATAATATGCGTCTCTTGTTACAGTTCGATTCAATCTTAATCAGCACACTTGAAGGTAAGGCTAGGATGAACTGATCGGTAATTATTTCGATCAGCGGGTGAGTCAAAATTGCTGAGCTTGCTCGATATGCGGGTTTTTCAGATTGCAATATTGGGATTATGCAAGAGTCTGGACTGATATATTCGTGGTTTTGGCACAGGTAGAGGTATTCCACTTCAGACAGAAAGAAAGATTTATTGTCCACTCGGCTTCACCTCAAGACAATGGGAGCCGAGCTTTGTGGACATTAGCCCACCTACTTTGCGGCATATGGCTAATGACTAATCACTATCTACCGGTGCCACTTGTCAAGAAGAACCCATCCCACCATCCACACTCCAAAAATACAGCAAGTAAAGAAGACCCTGTTTTATTGTTTCCACAATAAGCCGCATCGTTGATCAAGAGTTTTAATTTGCAATTCTAACGCTAAGACGTTGTCGTTTAATTCTAAGCTTTGGCCAAGAACAAGCACAGGAACCAAGTGTTTCCGTCATCGTCCAGTATTATCTCGTCCCCCCATTGGTTTATCCAACTGACGACCTCTGAGTCGCCCAGATCGATATCTTCCAGGGGGTTATGTCATTTGTCTTAATCTTAGTCTGTCCGTCAGTAAGTGTCTAGCGTTCTGTCCAGTTGGTAGTGTACAGTCGTATATTATGTGTTTCTGGCCTTCCTTTACGTGACAGTGTATGCAGTGTTCATTTGTGTGTCTGTAATAGTCGGTCATGTGTCCGTGTCTTGTTACTAGTTGTGTAGTCTTCCATGTGAAGGTCGGTTTTGTCAGTTTAACTGTTTTATTAAGTTGTATGTTTTCCTACCCTTTAAATCTTTCTCCCACCTGTCTTGTTATGTCGTCATTTTGTCTTTGACTGTTTATGTCGGTTTTTGTGGTGATTGTTATAGTGTAGTCTGGTTCATTGTTTGCTAGTGTTGCAAGTTTGTGTGCTTCCTTGATACCTGCACTGGCCCTTGGCTGTTTTGCTATAATATATAATACATTATGTTTTGTTATTGATTCTATTTTTTTTTTCATTTTTTATTATTGTAGTGTCACGGTTGTTACCGTTTTGTAGTTGACGGAGTGCATTGTCTGAGTCTGTGTTGAACTTTATGCTTGTATTTATGTGTTTATGTATGCTGTTAAATATTAAATCTGTGCCTGTTTTGAGTGCTACTATTTCTAGTTTGTTTATATGTAGTGTTGTCTTCATTTTATAATTCTTTCTTATTGACTCGTCATATGTTGTGATCTAAACCTCTATTGTTTTGTTCCCGCCTTAGTCACTTTCGTCTATATTTATTTGTATTCTTGATGGTTCTTGTGTATTTATTAGTTTTATTGTTCTGTTTGTTAGGTGCGGTAATCGTTTAGTTAATATTTTCGTCATGTACAATTCTTGTTTTTTGTCCGTGTATGTTCTGTGTATAATTTTGGCGTGTACGTCAAGCGGTGTCACCCCCGCCCATACATGTAAAGCAGAGTTTGGTGCCGTCCTGTAGGCCTTTGTTATGGCAAGGAGAAATGGTCTCTCCGACGCGGCCAGCTATTGCTGGATGCGAGAATCGTGGGCTCTCCCTCCCCAAACCTCTACCCCATATAACAGCATGGGTTTCACCGCTCTCTCATAGATATGTTTTAATATTTCTGGTTTACGTCCCCAGTCCTCTTCTGATATTATAAACAGTTTAAGTCCTACGTCTAGAGCTTTTTCTCTGTTGGCTTTGACATGTTCAAGCTATAGTAGCCCGGTGTCGATTGTAAGACCAAGGTACTGTACTGTATCTGTGAAGTATTTTGATTCTTGGTTGCCTAGTCCGTCTGTATGGAATGAACATTGATTCTGTCTTCGTTATACGTCAGTTTGTTACGTTCTGCCCAGGTCTCACATGTTGCCCAGATTCCAGTCCACTTGGTTTCTATAACTTTTAAACTTTGACCTATAATGGCTAGGATCTGGTCATCCGCAAAGGCCTGTACTATGTCATTGTCAGTTATTTGTCCTGTCGTGTGTATGGCTGTAAATCAGTCCTCCATAACCAGATTCCACAGTATCGGTCCGATGCTGGAACATTGCGGGCAACCTCGTTGTGTCTTGTTTGTCACGTCCTCTGTGTTAATTTGTCTATTTGTCAGGAAGTCTTGGCACAGTTGTTTTATGTTATGTGGTGTGTCCGTGTTGATGAGTTTATTGATAATCGCAGGGGCTCATGCCGAGTTGAAGGCGTTTTCAAAATTTAGTGTTATTATTAATGTGTGTAATTTGTTTGTTTTGATTTGTGTTATTCTGTCTGTAATTTGTGTTATTGCATTAACCATCAAGTGTCCTTGTCTAAAACCGTACTGTCTGTCATTTATGTTGTTTGTAGTTTCTAAGAAGTGTACCAATCTTTTGGCTGTCAATTTGTCCAGAATCTTCCCCATATAAGGGAGGAGACAGATAGGCCTCTTGCCTCCGTCTTTTTTCGGTAGCCAAACCATATCTGCCCCCATACATACATCGGGAAATTTTTCTTCCATCAGGCAGTTGTTATATAAGTCGGTCAATACTTTCGGGTGTTGTGTGTGTATGTATTCGATTATCTCTTTGTTAGGTCCGTCTCTTGCTGTAGCTTTTTTGTTTTTCATGTATTCTATTATTTGTGTAATTTCGTCTTGTGTAAAAAGTGTCTGATCTTATCCATTACTTTTGTCATATTATCTTTGTCTTATGTCTTCGTGTATTTATGTGTCTGTGCTGTCATCGTCATTGGGGAAATATTTGTCATGTAAGTGTGTAAGTGTAAGTGAAAGTTGGCTTAATGTCATGTCTGTTATTTATATATTTTTTATATATATTTTATATATATATATATATATATAAGTATATATATATTTATATATATCTATTTGGTAGTTTCTTGAGATTCGGTCCTTATTATAAACTTTCATCAAACTACATAATATGTTTCATCTAATATACTTTATTTTACGTTTCGGCTGATTTTTTAGCCTTTTTCAAAAAACAAGTTATCAGGAACAAAAACTTTTATATCCACATAGTGGAAACGTCACATTTAAAATTCTATTCTTCTTCAATTTTAAATGTGACGTTTCCACTATGTGGATATAAAAGTTTTTGTTCCTGATAACTTGTTTTTTGAAAAAGGCTAAAAAATCAGCCGAAACGTAAAATAAAGTATATTAGATGAAACATATTATGTAGTTTGATGAAAGTTTATAATAAGGACCGAATCCCAAGAAACTACCAAATAGAAATATATATAAATTGGTCCAAGAAAAATCCAAATATTTTAAATATATATATATATATATATATATATATATATATATA
Source organism: Galeruca laticollis (assembly GCA_963921935.1). NCBI lineage: Eukaryota > Metazoa > Arthropoda > Insecta > Coleoptera > Chrysomelidae > Galeruca > Galeruca laticollis. Next base: position 288,160,068 of record OY998175.1, on the reverse strand, counting down.
TATATATATATATATATATATATATATTATATTTTATATATTATTCATTTTTTCTTTAATGTTTATTTATTTATCTATGGTTTAGATTATTGAATTGGCTAGCTCAGTTATTTATTAAACTTATATGGTTATATGGTTCGAGAGCATGAAACCCTGTATACTCTTCGAGTTCTGGCTTCTGTAGATATATCTTGATTATATTAAATAAAAAGAAACACTTTACTTTTAAAAAGTTTAATTTTTTATAATGAAAATTTTTAGTCTAATATTTATAAATTGCGACGCCTATGGATTGCCAAACAGAATTATTGATTATGATATACCATCCTATGCGCATGCTTAACTACGATCAGGTGATGCTGAGCGAAAAGAACAACACTTTATGGATGCGTTGCATCTGCTTAATATTTAGATATGCATTGAGTTGTTGTCGTTGAATGTAGTTAGATGGTTCTATATATAAAAGAATTTATGTTGGAAAAATATACATACTAAAGACAAATTGGTGCAGAAGAAATAGGTTATAAGATTTATATACACATGGAAATACTACATGAATAAACTACGATCCATCTTTCTTCTGTGATTAGAAATGGCGTAAGTATTTACCTTTATTTATTTCAAATTAGGCCTTTTTAATTAGTATTGAAGATTTGTTTAATTAATTAACTATATAAAGTCCTTTCTATTTCTTTTTTTAGATCGATCATTTGCCGCAAAGTTTATTATATTCATGAAATTATACACTGATTTGTATTCGTGAGTTTTTTAACGCTTATTATTGGCCAATAATATTTCAAATAAGCACTGACCTGTAGTTCTGGAATCAGGATGTACACCTCTGGACCCAGGAACACTCCTTCCGAAGTTCAAAACGCAGATATTTTGGAGAACTATTGATTATTCTCTCGGAAAAACTGGATATTAATGTTTGTAAGTACTGGAATATGTATTTAAAAGTAATTTATAACTTTTAGCATGATAATTGGAGAATTTACATAAATTTTCGGGAACACTTCTCCATCAGCCTTTGCTATCACGACGCCCAACTATCAACTTCTTACGCTTCTCTTTTTCAATTTTTATCAACAAACAAGTATTTTGTTTCTCAGGTCACCATTTGAATAAAATTTTGTTTCATTCTTCGTTGATTAAAATTCGTCCTGTGATTTTTTTAACCAATCACCTATTGTCTGGAGCAGCCGAATTACGTTTACACTTATTACACTTAAAAAAGTTTTTATACATATACCAATGTACGTTTTACTTGACATTATTAGTTTTCATTTAGAGTTCATTGAATTTCTATCAAACAAATAATTTATAGTGGGTGATATACATACTTACCTTTCGATATGATAATATTTAGTTTTGTTTTTTACAATTTGTTGCTGTGACAATCATACTTATCTATAAACATAAATTCTTTTATGTAACCTCTCGACATTCTTTGCTCTAATTATTCACACTAATTCTATACTGTCCTATCAAATATTTCTTTAAATTCATTAATAAGTTATCATTTATTGACTCTATAAACTTGTTCTACTCTTTCTGTCGCTAGCGTTTGTCGCTGAAACATATTGACATTTGTAGCATCAAAAACTCTAACCAAACATATTTTGTAAATATTGAATTATAACATTGAATAATATCTTATATGTTGTTGAATACTTATTGTTTAATATTTCTTTCAGATTATGTATTCATGGTATTTCTTTATAAGAGATTTCATAGTGATGCATGATGTTTATTTCATGGTTTAGGATTTTATGATTAAAGTCCCAAGGCCGGGTAATTAGGTTGTGACAAATTTGGCGCCCAACGTGTGTTCATACATAATGAAGAAGTTACTCGTAAATGCAATGATATTAGACAACAGAGTTATACAAGGCCAGTAAATAAAGCAGATGTCAAGGCTTTTATTGGGCTGCTATTTTTAGCAGGTGCATTACGCGTATCAAACTGTAACTTAGTTGAACTTTGGTCAGTAAAATTTGGAAATGGAATATTTCGGGCGACAATGTCACAGCAGCGATTTCAGTTTATTGCATTATGTCTAAGGTTTGATAGTAAAGATACTAAAGCCGAAAGAAGGTTGGTTGATAAATGTGCACCTATACGGGAATTATTTGACATTTTTGTGGATAATTGTAAATCGTACTATACACCATATGCATGCTGTACTATAGATGAACAGCTCGTATGATACAGAAGGAAATGCCCGTTCCGAATTTACATGGCTAGTAAGCCTGATAAGTATGGAATTACAATAATGATGTTGAATGATTCAAAAATTTATTATATGCTCAATACAATTCCATATGCAGGAAGAGTAACTACAGAAAACAATGAATCAGTACCGGCTTATTATGTCCGAAAACTTTCAGAACCAATACATGGAACTAATCGAAACCTAACAGTTGACAATTGGTTTACGTCAATTCCCCTAGCTGAACAAATGTTAGAACAGTATCAATTAACTCTCCTAGGAACTTTGAGAAAGAATAAGAGAGAAATACCTACTTCCTTTCTACAAAAAAAGTAGATACATCGCTATTTGCTTTTGATAGAAATAAAACTCTTGTTTCATACACTCCTGAACCAAACAAAATTGTACTTTTGCTGTCAACATTGCATTCTGATGACTCCCTAAATTCCATTACTGGGAAGCCCAATATTATACATTCTTATAATGAAACAAAGGAAGGGACATATACATTCGATCAGCTCTGCCATTCGTACACTACTTCACGAAAGACTAGACGTTGGCCGCAACGAGTTTTTTTCAATATACTTGATGCTAGTGGAATAAATGCAATGGTTTTGTTTTCTCTCGCAAATCCACACTGGATAGAAGTTAGACAAAATAATCGAAAATCTTTTTTGAAGCAGTTAGGAATGAGTCTAATTGAACCATGTTTACGAGAACGTTTGACAGTAACTACGTTACAAAAACCATTGCGGCAAAAAATTTCTGAAATTCTCGGAATTGAAGTCCCCCCACCACAACATGATGTTCATTTTCCAAAAAAAGTTAGATGCTCCTTCTGTCCAAAAGGGAAACTGAAAACCTGGCTAAGAATAACTAAGACTGATAATGTCAAAAGAGTTTATTTTTTGTTACAAGGATAGATATAGAGTTTGTATTCGTAGATAATAATTTGAATTTCATGTTATTTTTTTTCAAAAAAATGTTTTGTTTGGATGTTATTTTTTTTTTCACTTTCAACAAATATATCTCTTTGTGAAATAAAACACCATGATTATATTTTTTTTCTACGCAAACTATGAAATTTAGTTATTCTCCCGAAACCATAAAATATTTAAATTTTTTGTTTTTTTGCTAAAAAATAGCTTTGGGTTTCTGACATCCGAGTGTGAAGTTCTTGTCTCAAAAAATAAGTATGATGTACCAGGGTTAATGTTAATACTGCCGACACTAGTATTATGCACATTAAAAAAGTTTATTCCAGGTATATAATTCAAAGCATTATTATTTCTGTTTTCTGTTGCGTTAGCTATGTTTGACTACACTACTTTTTCGTTGACATATATGTTAGGAATATTAACATTGTCAGCTACAGCAGTCTGATCAAATGCACTTGTTGAAGGAATTTCACTCGCGCTATTTTCCGTTAATGCATCTTGACCTTGCTGTACTTTTTGGCAATTTTTCTTTTATTTTCTAATGATTCGGGTATATAGCCCTTCGCTACTCCTGTAGAAAACCATACGCCGTGTCTTTCAAGGTCTTCTATGCCACTTCCAGCATCAATCAACAAAGTTGCTGATGTTATCCTCAAGGCATGGCCCGTATATTCCGCTGCATTTTGTAAATGAAGAGAACCAGCTATTTTAGCAGGTATCTTTCCGAAGGTATGAAGTCCTACAGCCTGAATATTGCATTTATCTTGTCTATATGAATCAAATAAACGCCGGTGTGGTGTATGAGCAGGGCGAAGTGCTAGGTATTTTCTATATAAGGCAATATTTCCGGGTTCGCCAACATCGTCCAAAATTAAAAATCGTCTTCGTTTGTGAGTTTTCGAATCTGGAATGTTCACAATGAGAGTATCATTCTTGTCTTCAATGTCATCTAGAGTCATCTTCGTCAACTCATCGCAGCGTCATGCACCGGCTAGTCCAAAAATTAATACAACCTGAAAATATAAGCCGCCTTTTTAGATTATTTTATAATTTCTTTATTAAAGCTACTTACTTTTAACAATAGGAAGTCGTGATCGGGAGCTTTTCGAAGAAACTCGTTTATCTCATTTCTTGAAAATACTCGCGACTTTTTTGCTTCATATCCCACCGATTTTCTTTTCAGATATGATTTTAACTCTAAATAATTTGCGATATTGATGTTTTCTTCAATTAACAGCACGGCTCTAAGGCATTGAATAAGTACTCCAGAGCGTCGGCTTAATCAGAAAAACCCGTAAGTCACTAAAATGAAATTTTACAGGGCGGGCTAAAAACTTTCCAAAAATTATTGCAGCAAGTATTTATGCAAACTAAGATATCGAAAATATTTAAAAAAATTGTGTATACTGTATGTTCACCTTATTTACTAATTATTTTTATAAATACTAATTTAAAGGGACTTATGGGTTTTTCCGACTTAATTTAAACAGAAATAGGAGTTGCGGGTATTACAGGTTGTGTTAAATGAATTAGAACCACATTATTTTGTCATGATAGTTTTTATTCAAAATTTTACAAAAATATAAAGGAAACTACAATATTTATTTATTTGTATGGCAAATGGTCATAGAAGCTATGGTGATCACTGATGAGACTTTTTTTTAAAAATTGCAAGTCGAGATATTTCGATTTTTTTATTGGTGTGGGTACTTCATACAGAGCTGGTAGATTATTCAGTGGGCATGCGAGTTCAGTTAGTTTCTTTTTAGACAAACGGCTGTATTTCATCTCAACAAATTCTTCTGGATGTCTCAGTTTATAAAATAAGGAACTGTCTGGGGTGTATTTTAGTGCACGTATATCCGTTACCACAGGATCGCCCACTGTTTTTCCAGGTCGCAAAGAACTCAAAAATTTTTGTTTTCTAAAATCCTTGAAGAAACCATAACCCAGGTAGTAGACTCTATAGGGCCGTGGATTTTTCCGTGCCTTCATAATTAATTCGACATAGTCGGCAGGTACATTTATGTTGGTATGACGTAACTGCCTCTTTATGGTAGAATGAATGGAGTCGGCCTCCATTTGTGTATGGCCCTTTTCGAGGTATTTTTGCTCAATGGTAATGTTCAAAGTAACTGACATATTAATTAGAGCATTGGTTAAGGTAGCATTTCTATTTTGCGATGTGCATCCATCGCTATACAAGATAAGGGTTTGTCCAGGTTGTACAGTACCGTGGTCCTTTATGAATTGACAAATAATGGAAGAGTAGTGTAATAAACACAAGATATGACACAAATTCTAAAAAACACCCTATATAGATAATTTCTTTTTTAATTCAAAATAGTTATCAAATTATCGACCTCAACTAAAGTAAAATACATAAACAAAACAAGGCTAACACAATATAATTTCTTTTTTAATTCAAAATAGTTATTAAATTATCGACCTCAACTAAAGTAAAATACATAAACAAAACAAGGCTAACACAATATAATTTCTTTTTTAATTCAAAATAGTTATTAAATTATCGACCTCAACTGAAGTAAAATACATAAACAAAACAAGGTTAACACAATATAATAGATTACGAACAGGTCAGGTTCTGTTGACCACGAAATAAACAAATATGAATAATTAACCTTCATTGAAGGTGAACTCGGGAAATAAATATTAAAAAAATATTGGGAACATTAGTCAGTCGGTGAGAGATAGGTATTATCTCTCCCCTGGTGAGGCAAGTCTGAGTCTTGACGGACCCTCACCCTCAAAAAGTAATAGTGTGAATATTTATGTGACCAGTGGGATTTTCAAAACGTAAGTTTTTAAAAGTACAAATTCATTTATTATATTGAATATTGGATTGTGTTATTATATTTTTCTTTGACTAAATCGGGTATCCCAAGATAGTTAAGGGACCCTACAGGGTGTTTCAGTCATATCGAGTGTTCCTTATACATCAGCGCCCCTCATCTACTGTTAAGGCCTAAAATTGTAGAGGCATCTTATTTAGTTATATTCAGGGATCTTTTTTTTTAGAAGGTGCATATTATTTCTTTTTCATCTGATTAGTTTATCCATACGACGTAGATATAATTACGTTTGGCTTGATATTGTACCTAATTCTATATTAGAGATTTTTCCATTTTGCTCGAGATTGTATGTAATCCTATTTCAGAGCTATTCACGTTATACTAGGGATTATAGTTAAACCTAGGTTAACATATTGATATTCTACGTAGAGAGATCTACATTGCACTTGAGATTCATAAATTAATCCTATTCCAGAGATATTTATATTGTACACTTGAGAGATAGTTACCTTATACTAGGGAGTTTTAGTTAATCCTAGATTGAAGAATTTGATAGACATTGATACTATAATAGGGGCCATAGTCAGTTACAGCTAAATCTATTTTACTTTCGGAGTTTATTTGACACAGTTTTGTTTTTCTTTGTAATATATTGTTATTATATGTTCTAACCTTTCAATTTATCTCCATAACCTCAATCCTCACCACCCCATACCCGTCAAATAGGACGGACCAGCTAACCCTGCACTACGAACTCGGGCTTGGCACACTGTATAAGCCCAAGGGGCCCCACGACTTCTTCGACCGCACGAGCCTGGAACAACCCCCCTTCCTCGAGGTAATCCCGCAGGGAAAATTCCGGGTTCTACAATTTTTTTCTTGTGCCATAAGGCAGTGGTGACAGCACGTTGCAAGGAATAAAAAAAAAGGAAGAATAATTCATTACATCGGTAGACAGAGACATTACACTAGTGACATCATAGGAAGGTAAGTAATATGGATCATAGAGAGCCTATAAAGTTATTAGAGTGGTGACAGCGATTTGCGCAGAGCAAAAAAACCAGCAGTTATTACACTGGTGACAGCGGTGGGATACAACCATTTTCTCTCTGAGAGGTAATACCGGTTGACTGGAACCACACCCCACGAGCGGTGACAAGCGGTTCAGCAGCCATACCCAGGAGGGAAAACGATGGTTCACTACCAGGGTCTAGTATAGCGCAACATAGAGCCTTCGGGGCCACAGCTTCTGCTAGATCAAGACTAGTGTGCGTGGTGAAGAGCCACATCCTGCACGAGGTGTCACTGCCGACACAAAACACACTGGATCTAGACCAGAGAAGGTCGAAAAACAGTCCTACTCGGCAACATCGGCTGAGTTGATCATTGGTTCACCGTAATAATATGGATAATACCGATCCATTTATTACAGTAGTCCTGCGCCGATACACCACCAGATGATTCGTGCCAAATATATCAATATCCATTCTTTGTATTTACATCGAAAAACGACAAATTGTGCACTTTAAGTTTAGTCTTAAAGTAGAGAGAGGAAACATTCGATTTTGGTGGATAAATTACCAGTTTTATGTGCAACGCACTTATCGCATTCATCCTTTTTAGGTCGGAAAAGTGAAAGATTCATTTGATCAAACACGTGGGAAAACAAAGCAATTGATAAAAAGGGTTCCTTTTTCTCTTTGCACCAATGTAAAAAATATAAAGAGAAGATTTTGATGCCCAGTTTGGTTCTAAGTACTGTTTTGTCGAAGAAGCCCGACAATAATGGGATTCCATCTCAGGAAGTTCGGTAAGAAAACTTGTTAATTTGTCTTCCATATCTTTATAACGACCCAGTTTAACATGTTCATGATTTTTTGTTTTCTCTTTAGTATTATCATCTATGGCATTTCGCTGTTTTATCTAATCCAAAATCATATTTTCTTTGACACAATGAGTATTTAGAAACATTTGTTTGCAGACCCTTATCCGTTCTTCATTATGTTTCAGATAATATACTAGCGACTCACTTCTTCTGGAAACACCTTCAGCAACTCTATTTCTGCTCCTTTTAGTAGGTTGAGAATCAACTAAAAATGAGACATACACTTTTCTTTCCTTCCATCCCATCTTTGTCCAAAATTGAGTAAATATAACGTTTCTTTCTGCTTCCGAGAACATTCTACATTTTAATAATTTACCTTTTATTGAAGGTTTGCAATTACATGGTTCTTTTAATTTCCTTGCATCTTTCTTAATGTCGTATTTTCACTTTCCGTCAACCTTTTTTCTACCGTAATATTCTTGTCCGCTTTCTCGTTTTTTTTTATTTACATTCCAGTCTTCGGAACATACAAATTGTTTTTTTTCTTTTATTTGTCACAATAGTTTCATTTCCTGAATCATTATTCAATTCAAAATCAGGTTCGAAATCGGGATGGTTTACATTTGCTACAACTTCCTCATTTTCTTCTATTGCTGGACTATGTTCATCTTTTTCAATGGAAGAGTCTAAGCTGGCCTCTTTTTCATGAGTTGTTATGTGATCTGGACTTTCTTCCGTATAACTTTTTACTTCAAAATCAGTATCTTCTGTATCTGTTCTGTCCACATTATTTTTTTCTGTCACTTTACTACATCTATCTTCTACAAAAATGTTCATTTCCATTTCGTGGTCTACTGTAACTGGAAACTCTCCAACTTCTTTTTCATACTCTGCCAACTGAATACTATTATCGATAACTTTACTATCTATGCAAGGAACAGCAACCAAATTGGTCATAGTATGGAAGTTCTCACTGCTACTGAGGAGTTCGACACTTGAAATCTGGGCAATACAATTATCTGTATCAGGATTAAAGTAATCTTGAATTTCAAATTCTGTAGTGGAAAGTCCAGTTGTAACTTCTGGAATGTCCAATATCAATAACTCCTTATTTCCTACTGATTTGTGAAAATCATCATTAAACATGCTATTATCATTGGGTGGAGTGTTTTCCTTATTAATAGCAAATCTGTTTATTTCACTACATTCATTAGAATTCTTGAATTTTTTATTAAAAATTGACATAATTCTTTGCGTCCTGTTGGATACGCAAGCCATCTTCTCTCGGTTTTCTGTAACAAATAAATATTTATTACTAATAATTGCCTTATAACGGTAGTTTTCTTCTTTGCAACCAAGACTTCATATTATTAACTTTTTGCCACCTGGCAATACAATTTAAAAAAAATTAACATGAGAAAGGAAACATTTTATTTAAAATTTCTACTTAGTTTTGAGCTCTTTTTAAAACGTTGTTAAAAAAACGGAACATTATTTTGAGAAGAGCAAAACACTTAACTTCCTATGATCTTTTACTTTCGCGATATGTCTAGTGAAAGAAAAACCAGTAAGTCCTGGATATGGTTAAAACAGAGATTATGTAACAATAAACCAAATTAAATAGTTTACAATTGTTTATAATATATTTGTATATACTTACCATCCATACTAAATCGTTTTGAGACAATATAAATTGTTAAAAACTGCAAAATTTTCACAATAAACGAGAGAGACTTCAACACGTGGTTGTGATTATATTAAACTGCTGGATTTACGGGTTTTACAATTCGCTTTGTATCAAGCGGGGACTTACGGGAAAAACCAAACCTTAAAATTACGAATTCGAACTTCTTCTGTAGTTACGATATTTACGCAGACGATAGATTCAATTTTAATGCAAAAGATGGCACAAAAATGTCTGATACGCCTAAATGTGGACTTACGGGTTTTTCTGATTAAGCCGACGAGAGGCTTGAAGACTTGTACATTTTACTTTCTTCAGTAAAAGAGGCCAACATTACTTCTTCCGTAACTTGATTAACTTTTTTGTTATTACACCAGCTTTTGAACTTCGTATATTGTTTCTCATATTTTTCTTTGGACTTATCCGGAAGCAATTCTTCCACTGCAGCAGCAGCAGCTTCTTCAATTATTCCAGTGCGAAGAGTGTTTTCCATATTATAAAGCACTTTACAACACAAATTGTGACACTTAATAGTATATTACATAACAAGAGTTGTAAGTTGCTTATTACATGCGAATAGAAAAGTTGTGCACGAGCCGCGTAGGGGCGAGTGTGGTAATTCTATAAGCATGTAATGAGCTTACAACTCTAGTTGTGTACTATACTTTTTCTACGAACAACTTCATTAATAAAAATAAAACGCATGAATAACAAGTAGCATTTATTTATTAAACAGTAGCCAGAAAAAATCATTTAAAGTAAACATTTATTTATAGTAATTAATTGTAAAATTTTGGCAATTATTTATTACTATACCCTTATCCGCCCTTTTCGGGTTTTCAAAAGTATCCGGTAAATTTTGGGATGACGTAGACTGTATGGTATATTCTTTTTGGACATTACTATTTTCAGTGTACGTAAATGTTTGTAGATTATTTTCAACCGAATTTATAATTCTATTGGCTGTTAATGTCTTATTATTTATTGAATCATCGACATATCCCTCAGCTGTAGTCGAAGACTTCCAACGCCCATGTCGTTTAAGAGTCATTAAATCACTACCGGCGTCAACCAAAAGAGTGGCGGAAGTTCGTCTTAAATAGTGACCTGTGTACTCTTTGGGATCAGTTAACTTTAAATATTCGGCTATTTGTTTAGGTACGCCGTTTATTTTATTCAATCCTACCACTTGTTTCGTACATTTACCTCTTTGATAGTTTAGAAAAAAATGATTTATTTGCGGACCACTAACTTGTTGGCGAATATCTATATATTGTTTGCAAATTTTATAGAAATTACCAGAAATCACGAAAGATCTAGGTACTTTAGTTTTCGTATCAGGGATTCTAACCAACAACATGGTACCTGAATCATTGATGTTACTAAGTTTAAGATTGTTTAACTCTTGTTTCCTACAAGCTCCACATATTCCAAAAATTGCAACAACCTTAAAATAAAAGTTATTCTAAGTATATAATATTATATCATTATATTCTGTTAAAAAACATACCTTTACGAATAAATACTGCACATCGGGAGCTTAATTTAAAAAAAGTTTAATCTCATCAGAATGTAAGGTTTCCGATTTTTTGCTTTTAAAACCGTCGATTGTCTTTTTACCTCGTAATTTTGCGTAATTTTCAATATTGACATTATTCTTCAAAGTTATAGTACTCCTCAACATCGAATATATTGCCCATAATGAAGATGGTTTGCATTTCTTAGTGATTTCTCCAAAATATGCAAAGAGTAAGTTTTCAGAAAATGAACTTACATTTTCATATCTTCCTCTTGATTTTTCTGGCAATATGTTGTCAGTAGTGTCCGCGGCTAACTGTATAATATTGGGTGGTGTGCTACTTAGTTCGTTTCCACTATTTGATGAGCTCATTTTAATTATTTGTCTTTGAAACAAATGTACATTCACACTAACAGCTAGTGACAGCGAGTCTTATTAATTATTAAACGTCAAAACAACCTCTACTAACTCGTTTCCATGGTTACTCGAAACCATTGACTAGGCTTGGGTGATAAATTGTTGTTTTTCTATAACTGAAGCGTAATTTTTTTTATTACGTGCTAGTCATTACGTGTCAGTATCCGTAATGATCTATTTATTTAGTAACCAAATAGTAGGTAATATGGAATTTACTGTGTGAGAGTAGAAAAAAAATATTTTTGATTTGTTATTGATTCATTGTCATCTATTTAACTTCTCATACGACTCTGATGTTGATATATTTTTTCAGTTTAAGTCTATTTTTAGTTTTGAAAAACGATTTCAGAATAGTAATTTTTCTACTTCCGCTACTAAAACCGCACTTTGAACACGGGTTTGACATGCACAAAACGATTCTTTGAACACTAGTGTTTAAAATGCGAAAAGTCACATCTCGTTTATCTTTTGTTTTTTAAACGTCTAATCAAGTGTATCTTTTGTATGTTAAATTTCATGCTCCTTGATAATTTTGTTATTCTGCGTTATTTGATTTATCAGTCAGCTGTCAGTCATCGTCCGTCATGTAATGAATATTATTCAAATATAATATAATGTTTTCCTTCCCGAGGGCGAAGAAAAAGTATAGTAAGCACCTCGTGTTAAAAACGTCTTTAGTCACTCCTTTCACAAGGAACTCGTTCCGCTTCGCTTCACTCGTGCCTAGTAAAACTCGTGACTAAAGTAACCGTTTTGACACTTGGTACTTAATATACTATTATGCAACAAGTGTATAAAATGGCACTTTTTTTCACGAATGGAAAAAGTTGACCTATCGAGCCATCAGGCGAGTGCGGCAATTCCATGAGTGGAAAAAAGACACTTTATGCACATGTTGCATACAATATTTTTTCTACAGCCCTATATCAAAAAATAAAACGCAAATAGAAATTTGGGATATTTTAATTAAGCTCCTTTGGTAAATTACAATTATTATATGTATTCCAAGTTTCATGAAAGTTCGTCCTCGATGCCCAGCCAAGTATCTTAGAAGTCCATCCTCGATGCCCAGCCAAGTTTCATTGTGTTATCTTATGGAAAGCGTGAAATAAAGTTAACGTTATGGCACTTTTTTTAACGCTTTTTTACTTTTTTTCACTCTAACCATAAACAAACACTTTAAGCGCTACAAACCGATGAAATACAAAGTACATTAAAGATAGGGCGTAGAAAAAAAATATAATACATCATTGCCTCCTCTTCAGCAAAGTTTCACTTCCATGACATGTAATGTAATATACTATTAACCTTCATAGGACTGGCCGGGGTCCGTTTGTACCCCATGACGTATGTTTTTGCTGTATCTTTGCAAACGCAAATTTTTAAACATTGATCTTTCATCTAGCTGCAGTTTATGAATTATTTTGATAAAATATGATGTATTTAGTAGTTTTTATTGGCTGGTATAAACAAAAAATAGTTTTATATTCCAGGGGTCTCTTCAGACCTCGGTCAGCCTTTTACGTCAGATAAAATAATCCCTGTAACTGTTAGTAAAATCGGGGAAATTTAACGTTTGTTCACTCACAGGGAATTTACCCATATAATTGTAAAATGTAAATTACCAATTCAAATGGGGGATTCCCCGCACTGCGATATAATTTTTAGACTTGAATATTCGGGTTAGTCTCTTGTGATGTTGCGAGTAGGGTACATCGTTTTGAAAATGAGTCAGTTTTTATTTAGAAACAATCGCAAGGGGCTTACTGACGATGAGATGTTACGTATACTTGAAAGTGGTGATCCAGAGTTTGATAGTGTTGTCAATGAGGAAATATCGAGTGACTTAGAAGATGAAGACATTGTTACAGAAGTGGAGGAAGAAAATGATATAATAGTTGTTGATCAAAGTATAGAGAAAACGAACCCAGAGGAACCAACAGTTAGTAACAGCCAGGGCATTCCAGTATATAAATCAAAAGATGGAACTGAGTGGTCAAAAATTCCAGTAAACACAAAAGTTAGACGTTCAAAAGCTAATATTCGGAGACATGCTCTAGGCCTTACAAATTACAGTTCTGATATCTCAAGTATAAAAGACGCTTTTCTTCTTTTCCTATCTCCGGATATTCTGAACATAATAGTAACCGAAACAAACAGAAAGGCACAAACATATTATGATAAATGGAATATAGAAAATTCGAATAAAATTAAAGTATTTGTACCTGTTGATTCTACAGAGATTGAAGCTTATATTGGACTGTTGCTTATTCGTGGCGCACTTCACGGATCGAAAGAGGCTATCGATATGCTCTGGTGTCAAGATATTTCTTACTGTCGTCCTATAATTCCTGCTGCAATGTCAAGAGACAGATTCAAACAAATTACTTCATTTTTACGCTTTGATAATTTTCAAACAAGACAAGAATGAAAATTAGTAGATAAGCTAGGTTAGGTTAGGTTTATAATGAGTGGGTCAATGAGGCCCTCCACTGCGACTCGCGAGAATCTATTGTGTCTCTAATAGATAGATAAGCTAGCTCCGATAAGAGATATATTCGATATTTTCACTTCTAATTGTAAAAAATCACTCAATCCTGGCGACCATCTATGTGTAGATGAGCAGCTTGTACCATTTAGGGGTAAGGCACCATTCCGAGTCTATATGAAGAGTAAACCTGATAAGTATGGAATCAAAATAAATGGTTTTAAATATTAAAACTAACTTTTCCGCATCTGTGGCCCTGAACAATATTCTATCATAAAATTGTTACTTGTATACACTTCGGAGGATAGTGCTAACAAACCGAAATTTCCCTAAAAATAACCAAAAATGTAGTATCTCTGGATTTATAGGACCCGCTGTACTCGCTATTCTTCTTTCGGTGTCGTGTCTGTCTTCAAGTGTGGGCTATCTCCATGACAATTTGTTTGAACTGTTCTCTATCTGTCGCTACTCGGAATAGTTGTTCTACTCCCAGTCCGGTCCAGTTTCGAATATTTCGTAACCACGACAGCTTTTTGCGACCTATCCATCTTCTGCCCTCAACCTTTCCCTGAATGATCAGCCGAGGGATGTGATATTTGTTTCCTCGCATTATATGACCGAAATAACTGACCTTTCTTATTTTTATGGTGTGCAGGAGTTCTTGCTTTAGTCAACTTAAAATCCATAGGGTGCATCTGTAAGACACCTTGAACAATATTCAATCATAAAATCGATCAATCGTATACTCTCTGGAGGCTGTATCGTGCTAACAAACTGAAAATTCTCCTAAAATGCAAAAATTTGGTACTTCAAGTACCATAGCACCCGTTGTACTGGCTTAAATGAGCTGAATATCAATAGGGTTCATCTTTGAGACGCTCTGAATAATATCCAATCATAAAATTGGTCACTTGTATTTATTCCGGAGGCTGTATCGTGCTAATAAACTAAAACTTCTCCAAACATGACAAAAATATCGTACTTAAAGTACTGTAGCAACTGTTGTATTGTTTCTGGTGAGCTGAAAATCAATAAGGTTCATCAGTGAGATGTCCTGAATAATATTCAATCATAAAATTGGTGACTTGTTGAACTCCGGAGACTATATCGTGCTCACAAACTGAATTTATTAAAAAATGACAAAATGTCGTACTTCAAGTACCATAGCACCCGTTGTACTGGCTCTGGTGAGCTGAAAATCAATAGGGTTCATCTGTGACATGTTATTAACAATATTCATTCATAAAATTGGTGAATTATTGCCTTCCGGAGGCTGTATCCTGCTAACAAGACATGTAAGAAAAAGTGGCCGACGACAACGACGACGACGACATACACACAGGATTTTTTTCTAAAAACCATTTTTTCGTGATGTTGTTGATGGAAAACACGAAAATAACTCAAAATTTTTTTTTCAAAATTCCAACTTTTTTTGGGGCAAACCAATACTTTTTTCGCATAAGATAGGTTGGGCGGAAAAGTAATATGGGCTCTTGTGGACTGCACCACTTCTTATATTGCAAACATGCAAGTTTATTTGGGTAAGTTATTTGAAAAGCAATATAGGCAAACTTTATATTCCTATGTATCTATTAATTTTTAGGAAAACAAGGTAACAAAGCGGAAAAGGGTCAATCTCAAAGGGTTGTCCTAGATTTGACAGACCATTTGGAAGGCGGATTTGGAATACCGACCGATAACTTTTTTACAAGTTTAGAACTGGCTGACAAGTTGTGGAAAAAAATATTACTTTATGTGGAACCCTCCGGAAAAATAAAACATTTATTGCCAGGGAACTTCTACCGGCATCGTACAAGAAAGAGTTTTCAAGTATGTTTGTTTTTAGAAATCAAAGAACGCTAGTATCCTATGTTCCAAAACAAAAATATGCTGTCATCTTACTTTCAAGTGAGCATATTGATAGTAAAGTAGCTGGAGAAGAACAGTACTATAAACCAGAAATTATTCTTCATTACAACAAAACAAAAGGTGCTGTCGACACTTCAGACAAGTTGGCCAAAGAATATACAGTGCAGAGAAAGTCAAACCGCTGGCCAATGGCAATATTTTTGCATCTTATAGCTATCGCTGGAATAAATGCTTATAAATTGTGGTTACTGCAAAACCCGGATTGGCGAAAAAACAGTTTGGATAAACGTACAATGTATATTTTGGGACTAGGAAAAGAACTCATAAAGAAAAACGTTTTCCGGCGATATAATAATAAATACATTCAGACGAATAGAAAGCGGCATATGACAGACGTTTTTCCTGAACTACTGGATGCAACAGAACATAGAGTTGAACAACAAAACATTACCAGGGGGCGCTGCCATATGTGTCAAAGAGGAAAAGACAGAAAAATATGTATTCGTGTAATAACTTTGTGTGCGTGAACATTCAAAATCGTAATCGTAATGTAAAAAATGTTAAAATGATATGTAGCTAGTAGTATTAGTGATTAGGGTATTTTGTATTTTGTCGTGATTTTTGACTAATAAATGGTTAATAGTAAAACTTCAATAACACTTCTTTTCTATATATTTAATTTAAAGAAAAATACAGCATTTCTGCAATTTTACGCATGGGGTCTTCCCGGACCCCAGTTAGTCCTTTTCGTAAAATTTTGATGTCCGTCCCATGAAGGTTAATAAACGACATGGTATTTTACGTGATTTCAAAAATTTTCTGATTTAAATTTAGTAAGGTATTTTAATTATTTATAATTATTTATTAAATGGAAATTTTATTCTTTCTAGAGTCACTTGAGACGTGTACATGGCGCAAAGTTTTACTGACATCCGTAGATTTGGTAGGATTCAATATACATTATTTTCCGAATAAATATTATACATAACATCACTACTGCCAGATTACTTTATAGAAGCATCCTTTATATTCTAAACAAACAAATTATCTGCAAAAGTCCACTACGATTAGTTTAGAACTTGCTGACAAGTTGTGGAAAAAAATATTACTTTATGTGGAACCCTCCGGAAAAATAAAACATTTATTCCCAGGGAACTTCTACCGGCATCGTACAAGAAAGAGTTTTCAAGTATGTTTGCTTTTAGAAATCAAAGAACGCTAGTATCCTATGTTCCAAAACAAAAACATGCTGTCATCTTACTTTCAAGTGAGCATACTGATAGTAAAGTAGCTGGAGAAGAACAGCACTATAAACCAGACATTATTCTTCATTACAACAAAACAAAAGGTGCTGTCGACACTTCAGATAAGTTGGCCAAAGAATATACAGTGCAGAGAAAGTCAAACCGCTGCCAATGGCAATATTTTCGCATCTTATAGATATCGCAGGAATAAATGCTTATAAATTGTGGTTACTGCAAAATCCGGATTGGCGAAAAAGCAGTTTGGATAAACGTTAAATGTATATATTGGGACTAGGAAAAGAACTCATAAAGAAAAACGTTTTCCGGCGATATAATAATAAATACATTCAGACGAATAGAAAACGGCATATGACAGACGTTTTTCCTGAACTACTGGATGCAACAGAAGATAGAGTTGAACAACAAAACATTACCAGGGGGCGCTGCCATATGTTTCAAAGAGGAAAAGACAGAAAATCCAGAAAAATATGTATTAGGTGTAATAACTTTGTATGCCTAGAACATTCAAAATCGGAGATAGTTTGTAAAAAATGTTAAAATGATATGTAGCTAGTAGTATTAGTGATTAGGGTATTTTGTATTTTTTCGTGATTATTTTTGACTAATAAATGGTTAATAGTAAAACTTTAATAAAACTTTTTTCCTATATATTTAATTTAAAGAAAAATACAGCATTTCTGCAATTTTACGCATGGGGTCTTCTCGGACGCCAGTTAGTCCTTTTCGTAAAATTTTTGTGCCCGTCCCATGAAGGTTAACCGGGGGATGTCTGTCATACTTTGCTTGTTGACAGACGTCGCATGCGTTTAGATACTGGAGACGTCACTTTTCATGTCAGGCCAGTAAAATTTTAGTTTTAAAGCTTCGAGAGTTTCGTTGATTCCCCAGTGGCATGTTTTAGTTTTGCGATGTTACTGAATAATCTGTTTGTGTTCTTCAACATTTTCTACAGCTCTAACAAATTTTCATGAAATTACTAATTTGAATGTGTGATAATGAAATGTTTTTTGAAGTGTAGTAATTAGTACTAGGATTAACTGGGTTGCGGAATCAATGATATGTATACAATAGATTTGTTTCTCCGTCTCCGATCGTGGGAAAAGTGACACTATTTTTATCTGTTTTCTATGCGCAAAGCTCAACATTTTACAATAGTGGGCAGTTGCTAAGCAATTAGAAAATAACAGTGCGGTAATATTCTTACCGCACTGCTGTAGCGTGCGGCAATGTTACAAATGGATTATTACAATAAAATGAAACAAAGTATGGTTCTAATTTTTATAGGTATTGATAAAGTTGTTATAAAAGAAGCATCTAATTTATATCGATATTCTTGAACACAAATTAATTGTTGTTGATATTTACATTTATTGTACAGTCTGTAAAATTTGGAAATTGTACTGGAGGGCAACGAGAATTTATAGACGTTGAAGCTGCATGGCTAATTGTTTGGTTTATCTCGTTTCGATCATTTTCATTTGAAGTCGAGGCAGGGGTGTTGAATATTTTCTTAGCCACTTCTACTTTATTATTAAGTGATTCGTCAATATATTCTTCCGCCACATTGGAATATTTCCATCCTCCGAGGCGCTTTAAAGAAAGAATATCAGCTCCAGCATCTACCAAATGAGTTGCCGATGATCTTCTTTATTTCAATATGAACATAGAGAAACCTATCTGAACTTACTTGATTACATCTTGAATTAAATATTTTTTAATTGATTTTTTAAATGTAAATCGACGATTGGAGAAAAAATAGTATGTATAATTCGTGGTAAAAGCATATTCCCAAACTCCTGTGTTACCAGACTCGTCGCTACGCTCCTCGTCTGGTAATTATCACAGTCGCTTGGGAATATTACGCTTTTCCCACTAATTATACAATATACTATTTCGGGTCTATGACATTCTTGAATACGTGTCGTCATCGTCCATTTCGCTAGGTATTTTCTTGTTTGAATTTAAAAGTTTTTCCAGTTCGTCTATTATTTATTGTTCAGATAAATTATGTTTTATGTTCGTTGGTCTTATTTTCGCCTGTAAGGATTCATTATTTTGTCTATATCTCCTGGATTTCTCAAGATAGAGTCGTTCTCAATATCCATTGCGTTGATTTCTATTCGGCTCAAGGCATCTGAAACATATTCTTTCAGTAAAAGTCGACATCTTATGAGTTCAAATTGAGTAGTCATCTAAGGGGTTTGTGATCAGTAATTAATTCGATTTTGCGTCCAAAAGTATGTGGTCGAACATGTTTTACGACCCAAGTTATGGCTAAAATCTCTTTCTCTTCGTACTATAATGAATGAAAATGTTTAGTCCCCTGTTTCTATACTTACTTCTTTCATAACCTAATCAGTTGATATAACCAATTATCAGTTTCTCATTGTATATTCATAAGTTTGAACAGTATATGTCTCTGACCCATTTAAAATCCAACGATCTTCTATATTTATAGTGAATGAATCTCGTAATTGCTATCGACAATTTGATTTATAAAACAAGTCTGCATCATCTGGACGTTATGAATTATTTGGTTCATGCTAATTATACAGGAAATAAATGGTATATTATTTATGATATCGTCCCTATTAGAAGCTTCAGCAAATTTTATACCATATATATTGAAATTTATTGGTCTACTTTGCTTCAAATAAATATGGAGCAGATACTAAAATTACTTTAATCAATTGAAAATCTAATAATAATGAATAGTGATCGATATTCATAGATTTGGCTTGTGAATGTTGAAAAAAATAATCTGTCTATTCAACCTTAATTCTTCCCTCTCTTTGGCAATGTTCACCCATTCAGATGTTTCTTCAGATCGTATGTAGTCTTCTACTTCCTCGTTTACAATCTCATGGTCTCCAGTGAAGTATTTGTTTCTTCCGCCTTCCGTCCTTTTCTCTGATGTTATGTCCTGCAAATTGCCAATTTTGTCGTGCTGTCTGTTTCTTGACGTCTATTACTTTGGTTATGTTTCTAATCCACTCATTCCGTTTTTCGTATTATAACTGTTATATGCTCCATTGATCTCAGCGCTTGGGCAATTTTATCTTTTGAGAATGTTCTTGTTTGGGAGCCGTAGGTGAAGACCGGAAGTTCATACTGATGGAAAAATTTTTTTCTCAAAAAAATAATATTTGTCGAAAATGATGACAGATTGAGAGGAATGTGTGATTCATCTCGTGACAACAACACAAACTTGTACACAATTTATCAAGAATAAATTTAGTAAGTCCATCTCCTGAGGATTGAGAACGAATATTTCTTGCAGGGAAGAGGAGAGGACTGGATGTTGAATATTGATTTGGTTAGTAACAATATTACAAAGTATAGTATTAACTACATCAGGTGTCCAAGGTTTCCAAATATTTTTCAAGATAGCAATATTTTTAAGATATCAGCTCCTAAAATTAATTCGATTAAACCAAAAGTGCCAAAAGTTGGGTTTTCAGAATCTGTATTAGTTGAATTAGTCCAAGTTTGCGCCAGCAAGTATTTTGTAGGCTTATTAAGCACTGATTTGATCAAGACAAGCAACCTCGATGTAAAAAAAATTGGGTTATCTTTTCTGCAAAGTCTCAGTCTTGGGGCAAATTGTCATAAAATCTAATCCGTGATTGGTTTGGCATTGGGTCTTCGGAAAAAACTAATCGATTCGTAGTTTTCCAGAGAATAGAATACAATATGCTGCCAAAATCAATAAGATAACCAATTATTAAAAGAAAATATCAAGTATTAAGTGAAAATATCAATTGTCGATGGTATTTAGTACCTTTCTCTTATTTACCAAATCTCTTTACAATCTGTAAAACTTGTTAACATAAATAAATTGCTTGTCTTAGTACCACGTGACACTCAATACCAGAAGACGCTTGATACTACGTGACGCTTAGTACTATTTGACATGTAGGGAAGTTGCTCAGTAGCTATAGCTATAATCTATACATATAAACATTAACATAACTGCAGGAATAGGGCTTCGTTTGCTAGAATCTGTTTAGTAGGTCCTTTGCAGTATATTTCTTCAGTATTTTTCTGATGGATGTGTCTTCCATTAGGTTCTTCAGCAGATGTTTGGATATTGTTCAATCTTGGTTGAATATTTTTTGAAACTATATGTATATGTATATGTATATGTATATGTATATGTATATGTATATGTATATGTATATGTATATGTATTTGTATATGTATATGTATATGTATATGTATATGTATATGTATATGTATATGTATATGTATATGTATATGTATATGTATATGTATATGTATATGTATATGTATATGTATATGTATATATATATATATATGTATATGTATATGTATATGTATATGTATGTGTATGTGTATGTGTATATGTATATGTATATGTATATGTATATGTATATGTATATGTATATGTATATGTATATGTATATGTATATGTATATTTATATGTATATGTATATGTATATGTATATGTATATGTATATGTATATGTATATGTATATGTATATGTATATGTATATGTATATGTATATGTATATGTATATGTATATATATATATATATATGAATATATATATATATATATATATAAATATATGTATATGTATATGTATATGTATATGGAGATATCTAGCTATGATTTCATATGGGACGTATCATGAGGCACCCGCTACAATTGTAAGGACTTTAGACTGATACCGTTGAAGTACCTAATTCTATATTTGATAAAGATGCGGTCACCTACAACCCGTTGCTCCATATGGGTTTAAGTATCGTTTTATAGATTAGGACCTTGTTATCAACGTCAGTTTGAATTTTCTATTTTCGGATTATCCAGTATAGTAAGTTTAAGGCCTAACTGCTTTCTTCCATCCAAATTATAAAAGTTTATGTGGATGTTCATTGTTGACTCCTTAGCATATCACTTCCCTATCCTAAATCCGAGGCAACATTTTGGGATTGTGTCATTCTCGGCAGTTGCCCCTGAGCATGAAAATTATTTACTTCTGTTGCTTTGTATTATAATATGTCTAGGTTTAAACAGAAGAATTTATGGTTAATGGAAGGAGAGTTCCAGACATTCCGAAATATAAACTAAATTAACCTGCGCTGGCTAAATACCTAATGCGTGGAGGCCTTTAAACTGAAATATGGAGAGTACAGGTTATGTTAATATCTATGTTTTGTTTGTATTTTATATCAAAAATGTGGTGACATCGGGTTTCGGTTTTAGAAAAAGTAGGAAGTGAATATAGTAATTGCATTGATTAACCGGTTATATTCAAAATGTATCAGATAGGAGCACCCAAAAAGGTCATAAATATATTTCGAGGCACTTTAGGCATTTACTTAATAAGAGAATATCGGCTTTTTATACTCAAAGTGCAGGTACCCAATTATCGGTAAATATTAAGTAATTATATTGCTAATAAATTCTTCTGGGATAGAGTGCAAGAAAAAAGACCATTCGAGAGTTCAACTCTCTCAAAAGTTATATTAGGTAGGTCATTGTTCATGGATTGATTGTATCGAGAAAACATTCTACTATGTTATTAACAAACGCGGAAAATGTATATCATTGGTTATTTCTTTGAAGATTTTATGTAGATGCCGTAAAAGTTTGTTTTAGGCAAGCTACAGAAACATACATTATTAGTGTCATGAAAGCTAGGCTTGTGAAGGCCAAAGATAAGATGAAAAATCAAAAGTAATATAAAAAATATAACTCAAAAATGCATAGTTGAATATGTTCTTCATTTTTAGTTAGAGTAAAGATGTGGAGAGGAGAGGTTAGTCTAGGATGTTTAACATCAAACGAAAACTCCGGAATTCTGATTCGACCCCCAACTCTAAGCAACCCAAAGGAGTCAATGAAAGGGGCGAGTTTCCTAAAATTCTTGGGTAATAGTTGATTATGATTAATTTTAGGAAAAATGTCAGAAAATATATGTCGCTCTACACATTTTATAATAATATTAAAGGCATTATCTACTACTACTTTTTCGAGACTGAGATTGTAACCTTAAGCTATGAATAAAAAAGAGAGAATACGCTACAATTTTCTTAATCTTGGTTAAAGAGGAAAATTTATTTAAAAGGGTAAAAATGAAATTGTCAGAGGAAGTGCAGGCAGATAGTATAACCCTTTGTTCTTCCTGAGATATTTCAGATAAATTTAACTTGTTGTTAGTTTGCGTTGGACAGGTATCACTAGACTGAGCTAAAAATTCAGGACCTGACCACCAAATGGGAGTTTCTAAAAGCTGTGCTGGGGCTTAATTTCGACTAGCACAGTCGGCTGAATTCTGTGAAGATAGAACATAATACCAAAGAGACGGGGGAATGAGATCTTGAACATGACTAACTTTATTAGCTACAAATGTTTTCCATCTATGTGGAGATGAAGTTAACCAAGCAACAGTTACCATAGAATTTGTCCAAGCAGAAATAGCATCAAAAACGACTAGTTTACTATAGCTTTCTTTAACAAAGTGCATTAGATCGGCCAGTAAAACGCAGCGGCGTTCAAACAATACAGGCAAAAAGGCATTGCCTACCCTAGCAAATTTTAAAATTAATTTATATTATACCATAATTTATTTTTACTACTTCCTTCACTAAAGCTTATATCAGCTACTTATATACATTTATATAATTTATTAAGCAAACGTAAATAAACATTTCTGTGGTTTCTCACGTCCAAAATAATGCAATCTTGCTTTCACGCACACTTCATATTTCCCATGTAGGTGTCTCATAAGAGCGCGTATTAAGGTGGACATGTAGCGATTATATGGAAACAAACAGAGATTTAAAGTCTGCACCTACGGTCGACAACAGCGTGTATGTATACGTGTGGTTCTGTGCGCTGAAAAAGGATGGAGCGACTCGGCGATACTCGAGAATTATTTCGGAGATACTAGGCGGCCTGATCAGTGATCTCACATCTTGCGCTCAACTAGTAAGTGTCAATTTTATTGGCGGTATAGTATACCGGGTATACTAATTATCTTCAATAACTTTTCAATAGTTTGGCTTTAATTTAATAATTTGACCAAGTTAAATAGTTTAAAGATAAATTGAATTGTGAAAATGCAGTGTGAATGTGACAAAAGTGAAAATTGTGTACAACGGCTGAAAATAATTCCGTTTAGCTCCAGAACATTTGAAAACAAACATGCCATTATTGCGACTGGTCGGCCAACCCCTGTACTTTATATTGCGCAGAAAAAGAAAAACTGTAACAGGTATTTTAGCAATAAATTTTACGAAAACTTTAGTTGGCTTACAGGTTGTAAACATATAAATGAGATGTTTTGTTGGTCATGTCTATTATTTTCGAAAGAAAAGAATGTGTGAACTAATACCGGCTACGCAGACTTAAATAATTTTACTAATGCTGCAAAAAAACATGACCAATGTGAAAATCATTTGGAATCTGCTCTTTCTTTATGCAGCTTTGGACAAAATAGGATAGAACTGAACCTTTCTCGCCAATTTAGAGAGGAAATAGAGCGACATAATTCTAGGGTGAATAGAAATCGTAACCCAATGCGAAGACTTATTGATATAACTTGCTTCTTGGGAAAGCAAGAACTACCATTTCGCGGATATATAGGAAACACTGTGTCCCAACAGAGGCAACTTTATCGAGTGCGTACAAGTTTTAGCTTGGGCACATTTTTCCATACCAGTACGAAACGTTCTGAATTCTATAACCGATTTTGCACTAAAAAGTTACCACGTGTAGTTCAGACTCGATGGGCCTATAACTCCAGAATGGTAAATGTAATTTTTAGTGAAATTTATAATTTAAAAACCATGTTTAATGACATGCTTGAGAATCAAGCAAATTGGGATGGAGAAACTGCTTCGGCAGCTAGAATGTATTTATTTACATTGGAAGATTTTGAATTTAATAATTTTTTGGACATTTTCAATGAAATATTTGGGCAGACGGATGTATTATATAATATAATACAGTCAAAACTCTCCGATATTGCTTATTGTGTTAAAAAAATTGAAAATTTCAAAGCGTTTTTGTACATTTTTTTACGATATTCAAGGAAATGTATGCAAAAAGTCTAAGAGTTTATGGCGAGCCGCAAAGAAAACGAAATATAAGTGACATTACGACGCATTACAGAAGAATTTTTAGAGAAATAGTAGATAAAATTAAAAATGAAATTAGTGATCGGTACAGAGAAATTAGACAACTAAATTTTTTTCGCATTCTTGATCCAGACTGTTTTGAAATGTTTACAAGTAAATTTCCAGAAGAAATATTTAATGCATTAAAAATAAGATATGAAACAAAGTTTGATTTTGACAGATTGAAAAATGAGCTACATTGTTTGTATTCATCACCAGAATTCAAAGGCATGAATTTCTACGAAATTATACAATTTTGTCGTGAAAAAAAAATGTGTGAAGTGTTTTCTCAAATAATTAAGTTAGCAAAATTAATTGTGACAATACCCGCTAGTTCAGCATCTGCAGAGCGTTCATTCTCTGGACTAAAAGGCATTCACACATACCTACGCAATACTCAAGGACAAGGGCGACCTAGCAGTTTGTCAACAATTTCCCTGGAGAGAGAACCATTGCTAGATTTAAAACGTAACCTTACGTTTTATGATGATGTAATAAATTCATTTTTGATTAAACACCGTCGTATTGAACTCAATTATAAAAAATAGATATTTTTGGTTTCGGTTTGTGTTTAGTTCTAATAGTATTTAATCGTTTTTGTTGTTACATTTGTTGTGTTTAATTATTTTAATAAAATGGCGAACGCACTTCCAAAACTTTATGCCAGCGGCACATTTTTATTTGTTTCGTACCAACTGCCTACCCTACTCCAAATGCCACTGCACGCCGCTGGTAAAACGGAACCCATTAGTTCAAGCCTTGCTATATATTAAGCTTTGAATGAGGATACTCGACATTTTGCATAAATTAGGAACGTTCTCATAATTCAAGAAGCTTCAAAAATTCGAAAATAGACAACACTAGCATAGCCAGTTTGTGAGGCGTCACAAAACCCATGTAGCTCAATCAGGAAATAGAACTGGAACCTATATGGTGCGGAATTTTAATGTTGGCTAAATTCGGTATTTCTATCTTAAACCTTGACCAGGCATCCAAGATATCATTTGAAGGAAGATCATCCCAGGAAGCTTTGGATTCCCACAATGGTCGTAAAAGACGTTTTGCAAGTAGAAGACCTGGGGAAATGAATCCAAGGGAGTCAAAAACTCGACTTATTTCCGATAGGATGCTTCGGTTTGTACAAGGCCGTTCAAAGGGTATATAGATATAAGAAAAACAGTCTATATTAGGATCCCATTTGAGGCCTAAGACTTTAATAAAGGATGGTTCATCTTTTTCAAAGTTACACGATTATTGGCGATCGGAATGACTTACTTGAGCTAAAAGAGCAGGATGATTACTTGCCCGTTTGCTCAAATGAAAATAACCTCGTTGCATGAGTTGAATTAATTCATATTGAAGTGAAATGGTTGAACTTAGATCATTGCTTCCAGTCAACCCATCATCTATGTAGAATTGATGATGAATCATTTTAGATGCTTGAGGAAAAGAATATTGCTCTTATGTGGCTAATTCTTTCAAAGTTCGTAGAGCTAAAAACGGAGAACTCGAGATTCCGTAGACTACGGTTCGCAAAAAAAATTCCTGAAGAGGCTCAGTGGGCTTAAAGCGCCAAAGAATTCTTTGATAATTCCAAAACTGAGATCGTACGTTAATTTGTCTATACATTTGTCTTATATCGCAAACAAAAACATGAGGAAAAAGTAGAAATCTTGAAAGTATTGTAGAAATATCACGTTGAAAATTTGGGCCATCTAAAAGAGTGTCATTAAGTAAGACATCACGCAAACTCGTATTGAAAGCAACTCGAATTTTGGAAAATATTTAAGCACCTGAAAGTTGTTCTTTAAAGATGGTGTGATGGGGTATGTGATAAGGAGTTGAATATTTATAATTGAACGGGACCGGAATCGTATGTCCATTGTTAAGATAATCTTTCATGAACTCACAGTATTTGATGTGTAATTCAGACGATTTTGAAAACCTACTTTCTAGCATTGAAAATCTCCGAGAGCTTGTGAATGAGTATCAATAAAACTGGGGAAAGATTGACGAAATGGCAAAGGTACCGAAAATCGTCCAGAAGCTTCTCGAAAAGTGGAAGCCTTATAAATTTCTTCGCATTTCTTATCTTCTGGGGATGCATAAGAAGCTTTGACAACCTGTTCGACATCCCAAAACCTGTGCATTTTATATTCAGATTTATTTCCAAAAATGCATGGCCACTTAAAGAATAATTCATTGAGGGATAGGAGCTGTTTATTCGTCCTTGAAAAATATAACCAAAAACAGTTTCTAAAGCGACATGTTGATCAGGATTTCCAAATATACGACCTGATTTCAAAATTGAAGGTATTAATTCACCTCCAAGAATCATATCCAAGGGTCCGGGAATATGAAACTTACTATCCGCCAAGTTTAAATTTTGAATATATGTCGATGCTGCAGGATTAATGAAGACTTTCAGCTGGTCAGAACAAACTTGAGGTATAATAATAGCTTCGAATGAAAAAACAGGATTCTCTTCGCCACATGGTTTAATGATACAATGTGCTGTGCCTCGATTTATCAAGGTAGTCATTCCATTGAGGTCTTCGATGGGGATTGAGCAGTGTTTGCGTGAAAGCCCAAGTTTTCTAATACATTTTTCACATATAAAGTTAGCCATGGAGCCTGTGTCAAGTAAAACACGTTTTTTTTTTAAATTACCCCGAATGTTCTTAAGCTGCACTTCACAAGTAGATAATAAAACCGTACATTGTGGTAATGTTAAAGTATTTGTGTTACAATGACCATTTGTAATTTAAGAGCTAGAATTGTCACTAGAAGTATTCGCGAGATTTTCAGAAGTGGAAATCGAATTATTAATGTGATTAGAATTAGAAGAGTTCTTTGGAAAATGTAACACTGTATGATGAGGAAATCGACAAATTTTACATCTTTGTGTGGATGAACACTTTTTAATGGAATGAGAAGATACTAAAGAGTTGATGCATAACTGGTGCTAGTTAAGAAAGGAAAATATTTCTTGTGGCATCTTGGACAAAAATGACATTTTTACAGTGGGTGAGAAATAAGATGCATTTCAAGTTACTACTGTTTTGTTGTGTACTTGCAACAAATGTAGATGTCGAAGATTTATTAGAATGTTTCGAGTGTGACAACTTGTTCTTAGATTTTTCTACTTGGGTAGAAGAAGTAGTGATAGAATATTGAACCGATTCCAAAGCTATATAATTCCTTTATAAGAATGTTATTAATTGTCTGCAAGTAGGCAATTCTGAATTAAAACTATTTTCAAGTCCAAAATCAGTTTTAGTTTTAGTATCAAGTTTATTCATAAGTATACTGAACAACAAATAATCCCACTGATCAACTGGAAATTGAGCTCGAAAAGATGTTACATTTTCAGAAAAAGTATTTAAAAGTTTCCTTAGTTCCTTATAAAGCTTCGGATATTTGTAATATCATATTTTCTTCTTTTTTCTATTAATATATATTGAGTCAATCACAAGGTAGGTCACTTCTTGATCTAGCCAAAAATAATTATTAAAAATCAGGTAGACTTCTGTCTGACGATGATATTTAGTATCCAAAAAATTGTCCAATTACTGAGAATTTTTAACGTTTTATCAATTTTACCATTTTACACAGATAAATTCTATATTGGTTTATTCCACTAAATGTTATTATAATTATAATTTCACCGTTAAATATCAATGTTAAAATCTATTCTATTACGTCACCTGTTACCATTCGTAGAGAAGTTTACAACACTTTATTTTCACCCTCCAAATTTTATTAATGTAAGTGTAGCCGTTCAAAAGATACGAGGGTGAGAGGGGACTTTTGAATAGCACTGTATATTATTTTTCTACATTCATGCAAAACACAACACTTTTGTGAAACACATTTAATGGAAAAAGTGGTTCTTTTTTGCACTAGTGCAACAAAATTTTTGTTGCACTTATCTGTCATTCTAGTCAGTTTTGTAATGATTTATGACAAACATAAACATTTAAATAAAATAAAAATCCAGAGCAAGTGTCTGATCCTGCTCTAATACAGCAATAATATATGTATAGCTTACTAATTAGTCTCAACGAGTTACAATTATTGCAAAAATCTTTGATTATTTAAAATTTAAATGGTCAAAGCGAAAACCCGCTATGATTAAGTACTGACAAGGTGGAGGCCATAAAGATACAAAAAAAAGAAGTTTGAGTTTCTAACATATTATATTCTAATTTTCCAGTTTTTGCATGAATGTAGAAAAAATATTGTATGCAACTCGTGCAAAATGTGTTTTTTGCACTCGACGTGTTGTCCAACTCGGCCTAAAGGCCTCGTAGGACAATTTCACGTCGCGTGCAAAAAACACTCACTTTTTGCACTTGTTGCATAAATAACTATAGCCCTATGGGAATATCCTGGATATATTTTTTCCATTTTAGATCAGTATAACTGTGCAATGATATAGAAATCCAGGAAAACTTGATATGTTGATCTCTAAAATTATCACTTAAGAAGACAGTTTAATAGTGGAGAACTCCCTAAATTTATCTGTTTATTGACAACTTCATACTGCGGGTTTCTTAAGTATCTTCTAATTTCCAATTTTTCAAGGAAATCCAGTTCTTGTAGTACCTACTTCTATTTGGGTGTTAGGTATCAATGAATGTTTGTTGTCAAGTAGATGTTTTGTGTAGTAGGATTTATCTAAGCTTCGATATTTAGAATATCATATCTTCTTCTTCTTTCTATCAATATATATTGAGTCAATCACAAGGTAGGTCACTTTTTGGTACAGGCAAAAATAATTATTAAACATCAGGTGTGCATCAAATGAAATGTAACTTCTGTCATTCTGACGATGATTTTTAGTATCGAAACATTTTATCAATATACTGTGGAATTATACAGAAACAGTTAGTTTCATTTATAACAGTAATATGAGTAGATTCCACAAAGTAAGGGTTGAGACAGTAAATTTCATTAATGGTAGTGTTTCTAATCAGTGAATATTATTTTATTTTTCCAATATTTTCGTGACCTGTTTTAGAAATGATCACGCCCACGATGGTGCTTTAATATTACTCGTACGTATAAGTGTGTGTTTATTTTTTTCCAAGTATTTGCATTGTCTTAGTATTATGAAGAGAATAAAGAAATATTGTTTACCGAACATACGTTTCCATAACAAACTCGACAGTTTATAAAAAGCATTTCAATATTTGTATTGATATGAATCGGAAAATATACTTACATGTTTATAGGTTTTCCATTATATTGTTTTGATTCCGTTCAACAACACTCGAGCTTAAAAACATTTCCAGATTTTTACTGGAAGTGACGTGCAATTATTAAGAAGCAAGTAACAGAAACCTGGCTACTGATATAAAAATTAAAATTTTTGCAATTCCAAGATACGTAAGTATATGTTCAAACTGTGTAACAAGAATAAATAAAAATGTTCATATAAAATTTTCGATTGTCCGAAGTTAAATGAATAGATGAAATGTTTCACTTTTTATACAATACATTTTCGGGAAATACATTTTTCGTATTTTGACAGATGATTTGTTATGTTACTACATTCAAAATATGAGTTTATAGCCAAGCTTCTATTATTAAGCCATATTTAATCGTGTCATATCATCCATATTTCTTAAATGCATGAACGCAAACTCCAGAGGAAGGATAAATGGGAGATAAAAATGTGTGAGTGATAGGGTTATATTTGTTAACCTAACTTATTTATTTATTTAACTAGCTTAATAGCATTGGGACGGTGGACTAAAGTGATATACTCGCAGAAACTCTCTCTTTGGGTATGAAGACAAAATGTTAGCTAACAAGTATCATCTCGGGATGAAGGTGCTCCAGATGAACGTCGGCAGGTCCAAAGCAACGCATGACCTAGCCTACGCGAAAGCTAAAGTTTAAGTACAGATGTTCTCATCGTCCCGGAACCAAACAAGAAAATTACCTCAAAAGGGGAATGAATCCTTGACAAAAAGAAGGATGTGGCCGTACTGTTCATAAATAAAAATATAGAGGTTCAGAAGATTACACCCAAGGATGGGTATACGGTGATTGAGAGCAAATACCTGACTCTTCTGGCCTGTTACATATCCCCAAACATGAAAGTAGATGCGTACAAGAGGATTGTGGATAATATAATGCAAGTCGCCATGGGAAACACGAACATTTTATTACCGGGCTATATTAATGCAAAATCTGTCCAATGAGTATCACCCACTCCAGATCAAAAGGGGTAGTACTCGAGTGAATGGATAGCCCAATGTAACCTGCAGGTTATGGACTATAAGAAACCAACTTTTAAAAGAAGAACATCACGTAGTCACACAGATGTGACACTTGCAGGCGCGGGGCTGTCCACTAAAATTACAAAATGGGATGTACTGGATGAACAGGTCTTCACCTACCATAAGTATTTTAATAAAAAAAGTTTCAGCAAGAAATAGAAAAAATCCTACATGGAAAATTTGGAGAAGCATATTGGGACGTAATAAAGTCTTACAAGAACTCAACTAGGAGACAAAATAAGGAGGGGAGGATGCATTATTGGTGGAACGACGATGTGGAAGAAATGAGGAAAAATTGCATAAGAGCAAGACAAAACTTCACTAGAAGTAAAGGGGATGAAGTAAAGAAAAAATAGTTGAGAGAAGCAAAAAAGGATTTGAGGAAAGTGATCATCAAATCCAAGAGGACAAGGTGGCAGGCCATTTGTAACGCCTTAGAGAACGATGTCTGGGGCGCCTTTTAAGTTATCAGATGAAAGGAGATGGGAAGCCGCAGAATTACTGTTCCAAAAAGACAAACAGAAGAAGGGAAATGAACTAGGAAACGACCGGACCCCCTTTCACTGAAGAAGAAATAGGAACCGCGGTAAGCAATCTGAAAACAAGGAAATCCCCAGAGCCAGATGGTCTTCCACCAGAAGCGGTTAAGATGCCTGTACAGACCAACTCGAGATTATTACTAGAGATGATGAACGGCCTCCTGAGCGAGCAGAAGTTTCCAACTGAAGGAAAATAAGCCAATCTGATTCTACTACTGAAGCCGGGAAAGCAAGCGGAATTGCCAGCGTCCTACAGGCCCATATTTTTACTTGACACACTTGGAAAGCTCTATGAAGCCCTAATAAAGAAGAGGATGGAGAAGGCCATGGATACTGGAGGTACGCAAGCAGAAAATCAGTACGGATTTAGAAAGGGCAGATTGGCTATCGGCGCAATATTAACCGCGACAATAATAGCAAGTAGCAGTAAGAGGCGCTATGTGGCAATGATACTGGTACCTCATAGTGGCTAAGCTAAGCTAAGAGAGGGAAAGCTACCGGGGTACCTGGTGAATATAATACAGGACTATCTATCCAATAGGGTTATAAAAGTTTCAGCCAAAAGATGCATGAGCCTATCCGCAGGAGTTTCCCAGAGATCGGTTCTGGGATCACTTTTGTAGAACATCCTGTATAACGGGATACTGCAGATTGGATCTGGTGCTGGAATCAACATCATAGCCTATACGGTAGTGGTGGAGGAGGATTCGAAACATTCTCTAATGGAAAAAGGGAATAGAATGATAAAGAAGATAAAAACCTGGTCAGAAATAAATTATTTCAAACTAGCCACTTATGAAACATAAGATGTGATAATAAAGGGACCCGGGGATAGAGAGAGAATAGTCTTTAAATTGGAGAAAAATATAATAGTGACCCAAAAAACGGTAAGATATTTGGGTTGACTTTCGGGCAGCACATTCGGGTGGTGATGCAGAAGGCAGAGGATAGGACTGCGGCACTCCGCAAGCTTATGCTCAACATTGGAGGCCTGGGGTCAATGAAGAGGCGAATGTTACTGGAGTCCATACACTCGTTCCTTCTATATAGTGCACCAGTGTGTCGTAAAATTCACAAAATGGGAAGGTACAAGGACTTACTCACACGTGCGCAGAGGAAGCCTTTGATTAGGGTGTGTGCGGCATATAGGACTGCCTCGACAATGTCTCTGCAGGTTATCGCTGGAGTGATTCCAGTACACATTATAGCAGCTGAGAGGGCGAGACGATTCCTAAAAGGGTGCAGGCAGGAGGATGATGAGACAATAAGCGAAGAAAGGAAAAAATCCGATTACTATGGCAGAAGGAGTGGGAGCAGGAAACGGGGAAAGCAGCGTGGACGAGGACACTGATACCACGGGTTGCTAAATGGTATAGATGTAAGTACAGAATTAGTCTCACGAAATATCTAGAGGATGTTTGCTGGCTGGTGTTGTGGGGCTTTAGTGGAACTGTTGTCGAGTAATAATGTGTTGGAAGTTTTTAGAAAACACCGAGCCTTATCATCTTGACCCCGTCAAAACCACCATGGGACCTTCTTCCAGGTGTCTTTATGGATAATAATTTCATGTCATATTGAATATTCCGGTATGATAAAGCCTGATAAGAGTTTCAAACTAACGTATCTTTAATAAATACATTTATAAACTGAAAATGAAAATCTTATAATGAAATAGAGGAATTTGCGTATCTGATAAATTTCAATATTCCTAATTACATGAATGAAATCTAAATCAGGAATTTTACAGATAATATATTTTGTAAAAAATCGCAAAACAAATTAAGATGATTGTTGAAGACTTGGTTATTTCCTTGTCCGTATTTGAGGCTATGGAGCCGTTAATTATAACTTCAAGAGTATTCGGTCTTTTTCCGATCAGTTATACGAATAATGGAAATACATATAGACTGAAGTGGTCTTTTCTTTATGGATTATACAGTTACCTGTTATCACTCGTATTAGGTAAGTAAAATTTACTGTCTCGACCCTTACTTTGTGGAATCTACTCATATTACTGTTTTAAATTAAACTAACTGTTTCTAGATAATTCCACAATATATTGATAAAATGTTAAGAATTCTCCGAAATTTGACAATTGTTTCGATATCAAATATCATCGTCAGAATGATAGAAGTTACATTTCATTTTATGCCTATAGATTATTCACGATAAAAAGACGATCATGTCATTTTTAGTTACTTTCCTGCTTATCAGAATAAATATTAATTCACCAACCGTGAATACAATTTATCCTCAACAGCCAGGGCTATTTACAGCTAACGGCTTGGCAAAAATTCAAGACGTTGTCAAATCAACTGGTAAAATTCCCCAGTTTGTTTTGACGTTTATTGACATTCGATCATCATCTAATATTTACAAGTGTTTTTGGTGCTTTTAAATTCATTGCTTCTTTAAGATTAAAAGAAACAGTTATTTTCATAACTAATTATTTAGGCAAATCTGCAGTGTGTGGTTAATAAAATGCCGAAGCAGCTGAACAGAAAATGTCAAGAGATGGTAACATCTTCGTTGAGCTATTTTGAACGAAAATGCCGAAATGGGGGCCCGCTTACTGCTGTAAGAGCCGTAAGTAATAGTATTTGTAATAATCATTATTAATATTATTGTTACATATTTAAATGTAAATGATCAAATGTTTTTAATGTTAGGTTAGATTAATTAAACTTGATAATATTATTCTTTCATAAATTGAAGTAATTATATTGTAGAGAGTTGCAGAAGCTTTACAACTTAGCGTTACCACTGTTGACCGTATTGCCGCCAAGCATAATAGAGGTGAACAGCCTAAAAGCCCACCTAAAAAGAGACAACGCATAAAACCTACTGTTGAAATTGGAAACTTTGATCAAAATGCTTTCCGAAATGTTATATACGAAATGTATGGAAACAGTGAGTATATTGAATTTACTGTTTTATTTTATTCACAATTAACTAATACAATATTTTTTCAGAGGAACACATAACCTTGAAAACTTTAAGAGACAAACTCCAGGAGCGTGAACTGTTTAATGGTTGTCTAACATCACTTTCGAAGATAGTGATCAATTTTGGATTCAAATACCAAAAAGATGATCCTCTTTGTGGTTTAATGGAGTTGTCACATATTGCATTGAAACGTGTACATTTTCTACATGAATATGTCAAGATAAAAAGGGAAGGTTTATATCAATTTGTGTTTTTGGACAAAAACGGTACTGTTGGACGTTCTTGGCAAGATTCTAATCATAGAAGCATGAAAAAAACCAAAATTGGTGGTCCAAGGTAATTGAATAATAAAATTTAGCAATTTATTTATGATGTACTAACATTCCTGCCATTTCAAGACCTTTTCAAATATTTACTAGTCACACTATTTCATGTAAATCTATATAATTATTAATAGTTGTTTTGAGCTTTGCGGTCTATCTATGAAACCTAGTAGTAATTTGTTATTTCCTTATTGTAGGTATATAGTATTGCATGCTGGTTTCTCTTCTGGATTTATTCCTAGAGCAAGGCTGGTTTTTTCTTCCAAAAAACAAGATGGTGATTACCACGGTGAAATGAACCGAAATTTTTTTTTGCATTGGTTTGAATACCAGCTTTTAGTGAACTTGGAAGAACCTGCCACAATTGTAATGGATAATGCAAGTTATCACAGTACAGTGGTCAGTAAAGTACCAGCTACAGCTAACAAAAAGGCTGATATACAGAACTGGTTCATACAAAATGATATTTCTTTCGAAAATACTTTCCTCAAAACCCAATTATTGAATTTAGTACAACGGTAAGTTGATATAAACATTTTTCAATATATTATGGTAATACTTAAATAACTTATTTTGTTTAAATATATGCATTTTTGTAGGATTAAACCACCAACAGTATATAAAGCTGACATATTATCTGAAAAATATGGTCACAAAGTGCTTGGACTTCCCCCTTACTACTGTATGTTTAACCCAATTGAACATATTTGGGGCATAGTTAAAAAAATTTATAGAGATCATGTGGGAACTGATGGTTCTTCAACAGAACAAGCAATAGGTGTATGGGAAAAGTCTTTAGAGAAAGTGACTCCTGATATTTGGTCAGACAGTAGAGCACACTGAAAAAATTATACAAGATGGGTGGGTTAGAGAAGTAGTATTTGATAGACAGGATGTGCCTCCACTTATTATTAATTTTGACAGTGACGATGAAGGTAGTGATGATTTTGTAGTGGAGTAGTGGAAATCTTGTGTTTTATTTTTTGAATATTTTTATCCAATTTGTTTAATTTCCACCTTTTCCAAATCACTAATAACTATTATTAAATTAATTAGGTACAGTTATTTTATAATACACAAATTAAATCAACGACCACAGTATCTTCACATAATTAATACTGATAAAATGGGAGATTTTTTATTTTTATATCTTGTAACAAAATTTTATTTTGTGTATCTATATTTTTCAAAAATTGAATAGATGAGGCTTTTACTTGATGAAGATCCATACTGAACGATGAAATAAAACAATATAGTTTGTTTAAATCTTCATATATTTGAACTAATGTTCAATTTAAACTTGTTGACGCGTTTCACTAACACAGTAGCTTTGTCAAAACGAATGGAGGTAAAATATAAAAATGTCTTAATATATACAGTGCTAAATCTATTTACTAAGGTTAACAATGGTATTAAAAGATATTACCTGGAAATTCATTCACTACAAACATTCCTAAACTATCTTCTAGGTAAAGAGGTTCGTTAAACTACAGCTTGGCAACATCACAATATTTTGTGCAACGTGATTGTCTTTTTATCGTAAATAAACTATACCTGATGTTCAACAATTATTTTTGGCTAGACCAAGAAGTGACCTATCTTGTGATTGACTTAATATACAGTGTGTTCCGGGACATCATGCAATAAATTCGGTAATGAGTAGATGACATGAAAATAATGCTGTGACATAAAAAAAATTCTCATACATCCCCTCGTTTCTGAGTTATAGGCCATTAAAGTTGCGAAATCATAACTTATATTTAAGTATATTTTCTAAATTATAAATTGGAACATTATGAATTTTTGAAGGATGATTACCTGTGGTCATGCAGTGTGTTTGACGGAATTAATAATTCTACACTTTTATCTGAAGGCCAGTGGCGGCTCATGCCCAATGGTAAACAATCCGTAACTTTTACAGGGACAACCTGTATAACCCAAAGATAGCAAAAATGAATTTTTCAATCGATTTTTTAACAACAAGCCACTCTTTGTTTAACTTGATCAAATTTATGGTTTAGGAGATATGTAGATTTTTAGATCGTTGTACATGGCGAGAAAACCGTTCGCCATAAAGAGACATTCTTAAGAAAATTATCACTATTTGTAATTATTTATTGAAAATACTTACATGAGGTATGAAAACACAATCAAACATTTCTAATTGAACTGTATACTATCGAATATCGCGTTACTTACATGAAACAGAATAAAAACAAAAAAAAATATATTAAATGTTCATAGTGGGCACCTTGCATTTCTACGTACTTCCGGAGTTTACGAAGGATATTTCCTTGAACTTGGAAGGGCATTCCAAGATTCTGCCTTATAGCGCCACAATGAAAGTTTATGCTATCGATCATTTCGTTCCTTGTGTTTGCCGGTATTGCATATAATACCAAGCTTTAAAAATATCCCCCAAAAAATGATTCCTTTGTATTTAATTCAGGGGAACGTGGTGGCTATGCAAATGGACATCCCCAACCAATCCATCTAGTAGGAATAATGTTATTAACATGATTTGTTACACCATTTAGGAAGTGGGGAGGGGCTGATTTTCAATAAATAATTACAATTAATGATAATTTTCTCAAGAATGTCTCTTTATGGCGAACGGTTTCCTCGCTATGTACAATAGGGTGGAATGAAAAATGATATTATTGAATTTTTAAATGTAGTGATAAAAAGTTGTCTATTGCATTTGAAGAGAAACTGTTAAAATTTGGTTTTAATATGGATATTTTTTGAGGTGCCGCAAATCAGTTAAAAATATGAAAAATTTTATATTTTTGAAAACTTTTTTTATATACCGAAAAATTATTTTCGTCGTAATTTTTAAATGTAATAGTGATCAAAATAATGCCTTTTAAGAGACCCAGTTAAAATGTGGTTGGATTATTAATATATTTTGAGGTGCCGCAAAGCTGTAAAAAATATGTATTTTTAGGCAAATTTAACCATTGAATAGATTAGGCTTTCACTTGATGAAGATCAATACTGAACGATGAAATAAAACAATATAGTTTGTTTAAATCTTCATTTATTTGAACTAATGTTCAATTTAAACTTGTTGACGCGTTTCACTAACACAGTAGCTTTGTCAAAACGAATGAAGGTAAAATATAAAAATGTCTTAATATATACAGTGCTAAATCTATTTACTAAGGTTAACAATGGTATTGAAAGAAATTACCTGGAAATTCATTCATTACAAACATTCCTAAGCTATCTTCTAGGTAAAGAGGTTAATAAAAGAGACTGATTGATATCTAATTGGTCGTTAAGGAGATTACCTAAATATTTATTATTGTTAATCTCTAGGGCCTCTAAAGGATTTACCGACTACATGGAGAATTTCAAAATTTGGGTCGAAAATGTGTTGGTTTTCTAATAAATGATTTGAATAGTTAGAATCTGATTTTTTGTTGTCATAGCTACGTTTGTGTTCCGAAATCGTAGTTTAAAAATTTCTAAAAGTTCTACCGATATGAATTTTATCACAATTGTCATTACCACATTTTAATTTATAAACTCCTGATTTGTTTAATTTTGAAGATTTAGATTTATTATTTTTAATGAATTTGGATAAATTGTGATCAGTTTTAAAGGAAATATTCATGTCTAAAGTTTCTAAAAATGATTTAATTTTTAAGGATGGTGTTCCAAAGTAAATCATTTTTAGAAACTTTAGACATGAATATTTCCTTTAAAACTGATCACAATTTATCCAAATTCATTAAAAATAATAAATCTAAATCTTCAAAATTAAACAAATCAGGAGTTTATGAATTAAAATGTGGTAATGACAATTGTGATAAAATTTATATCGGTAGAACTTTTAGAAATTTTAGAACTAGAATTTCGGAACACAAACGTAGCTATGACAACAAAAAATTAGATTCTAACTAATCAAATCATTTATTAGAAAACCAACACATTTTCGACCCAAATTTTGAAATTCTCCATGTAGTCGGTAAATCCTTTAGTTTAAATTTATTAGAGGCCCTAGAGATTAACAAAAATAAATATTCAGGTAATCTCCTTAACGACCAATTAGATATCAATCAGTCTCCTTTATTGAACCTCTTTACCTAGAAGATAGCTTAGGAATGTTTGTAGTGAATGAATTACCAGGTAATTTCTTTCAATACCATTGGAAACCTTAGTAAATAGATTTAGCACTGTATATATTAAGACATTTTTATATTTTACCTTCATGCGTTTTGACAAAGCTACTGTGTTAGTGAAACGCGTCAACAAGTTTAAATTGAACATTAGTTCAAATAAATGAAGATTTAAACAAACTATATTGTTTTATTTCATCGTTCAAATTTAACCATATTTGAACATTTTTTTCTTATGGCTTAAAAAATATTTTAACTTTATAATTATGCATTGTCTTTTTATACTGTTTAATTTAAACAATTTATAAGTACAAGAAATTGATATAGGTTAAATAACACTACAAATAATATATATTTTTAGATATAATCCTCTTAATATGATTAAGAAACAGTTTACTTCTTAGGTATTCTTAGAGAAAACCGACCTATTAAAATAATGTTGTGTTTTGTTAAAATATATAACAAATAAACACAATGGTGACAGTATTAGCCAGGAGTACACGGTGGGGAAACCAGAGTGGCGTGGAGCCCCTGTCATTCAGTTCAGTGCATAGATAGTGCTGACTGCTGAAGTGATTGAGTGAGTAGCAAGTGCGGTTATCTTGCGTGGTTAAAGTGTCGAACTGTCAGTTTTTTAATGTTATAAGTGTAACGTAAAAGTCTATTTTTTTATATAAATTTATTTTGATTATCACCAGTGCGATGGCATTGTCAAAACCAATTAAGACTAGACTTAAGTTAGAATGTCCAATATTCAGACATCCCAAAGAATTAAGTGAGTTAAGTTTGCCAACTTATTGTGATGTGATGGAATATTACCTATTTGTACGACATGAACTAAAACCAGAGACAACTTCAAAGGAACCAACTGTAAGTGAAATATTAGATATTGTTATGAATAAAGTAGAAACTATTTGGTTAAAGGCTTCAATACCTGTAGTTTCGAAAACCCGCGTGCTACAAATGGGGAAAACATACCACGACAAATATAGAAATATATTGAGATCCAAGGGCCGTAAAGGTACAGAAAGATATGACTCTATCGTAACATCTTTTTTAAATGAAAGTAATCGCCTTTTTGACGTAGCGGCTTGTAAGTGCAAAATCTTTTCACATTGTAAATGTCAAAAAGAAAAAGGGTACCGAAAATCGAGCAAACCTTTTTAACCGATCAGAGAACTACGAGAAAGATGACTATAAGTAGTGTTGATAAGGCTGTCTCAAAAGTTTTAAATAAAAGAGAAGAAAGAAAGTATAGATCAATGCAGCAACAGTTACATTATAATCAACAATCAGCTGGTAAGGCGTTTCATAGCGATGCTGCAGATATTAGCGAAAAGTCTGATACTGACCCAGGTTCTGATGAAGAACCAACTAACAACCCAGACCATCCCTCCATTTCCCTTCAGGCGTCAACCACATGCGATCAAATGCGTGTGGAATTACCAACAGTTGCGTCTATCTGTGACAGAACTGGAGTTTTAGATAGGGTTGCTGCTGCTATTGCAAGTGCAGTTCTTAAAGATGTTGGAATGAGAACAGATGTTGATAAAAGTAAAGTAATTGATAGAATGAAAGTTCGAAGAGCGAGGTCCAAGAATCGAAAAACTATTGTAAATAGTTTTAACCAAACTAATGAGAAAAAAGGATTATTTTTTGATGGTAGAAGAGATAAAACAATTTTGCAAGAAAAAAAAGGAAACAAATTTTACAAGAAAACTATTGTCGAAGAGCATATTTCATTAGTAGATGAGCCAGGTTCATTCTTTCTCGGGCATGTAACTCGAGCTTCTGGAACAGGCGAAGCCATAAAAAATAGCATCATAGGGTATTTTAATGGTAACAATAGTTTGGTTTTATCCAGCTTAACTGCTATCGGATGTGATCGAACGGCAACAAACACAGGAGTTAATAATGGTGTACGTGCTTTGATAGAAAAAAACCTAAATAGACCTCTACAGTGGCTGATTTGTTTGTTTCATGGTAATGAGTTGCCTTTGCGCTATATTTTTTGTGGATTAGATAGGAAAACAACATGTCCTAATGAATTTGCAGGTGAAATAGGAAAGCAGCTTGAAAAATGTCATGAGCTTCCAGTTAACTTTTCTCCAATACAACACAACCTTCCTGATCTTGAAATAAAAAAAGATTTAAGCACAGACCAAAAATATTTACTTGAAATGTGCATTGCGATCTCAAGTAGTGAATGTTCTCAAGACCTCTCCTTAAGAAAACCAGGATAGTTGGCCCATTCACGATGGCTCACGTTAGCAAGTCGCATACTTCGGTTATATGTTGGAACAACCTTAAAACCTTAACAGAGTATGTCGTGAAGGTGTATGCCCCCCTCTGGTTTCATATTATACTCAAACCATCATGTGTAAATGGTTCCAAAC
The DNA here is from genome assembly GCA_963921935.1 of Galeruca laticollis. NCBI lineage: Eukaryota > Metazoa > Arthropoda > Insecta > Coleoptera > Chrysomelidae > Galeruca > Galeruca laticollis. Next base: position 288,118,273 of record OY998175.1, on the reverse strand, counting down.
ATTTATGGAGACTTATCAAATTCTCTCGTTACCTTTATGAACAGCATCGAAATATAATTGATCCTGACATTCGAAGAATTGGTTACTATGCTCACCCTGAAAATGTGCTTCTCTGTATGTTATCTGATGAAAGGAAACACGTAAGAGAGCTAGGTCTTCGCAGACTTCTGAAGGCAAGATCAGAAAACCTAAATAGTGTAAGAAAATTTGTGACCCCCAATATCAATTTTCAGGCTGAAGACTTCATTGATATGATTGATTGGTTGGACTTAACAATCAAAGAGCCTCCGATGACCAATCACATAACTGATGAGGTTCTAAAAGGGTATATCAATGAGGCAAAAGAAAATGGTTGCCGAATTCAGTCGATATACTTTCCTCGTTTTCCCTGCCACACTCAAGCCGTGGACAGAGTAATAAAACTTATAACAGAGTCATCACTAAGTGTCTGCGGTCCTGAATCAAGATACGGCTTTTTTGAAGCAAGAACTGAATCACAAAAGATGATGCCTAAATTTGGGACCAAAAACCAGTTATTGGTTGCGAAGAATTGAAGAAGTTTATAACAGAAGAAAGTTAAAAGTACTGAAATAAAATGAAAGTAATTTGATCTATTTCATGTCTAATTTCCTTCAATGAATTTTATCTTAGCATCAATTTTTATGTATCTTTCCATAAAATATAGAAGAGTTTATGAAATGTTTTGTAGCATGCGCTTCTCATCCCTGTCTAAAATCACTATAAAGCAGAAAAACTACAATTATTTTAAACATATTACGTTACAATTAGTATTCCTCCATAATTTAGTCTTAAATGTTGTAATTTAAAAGCTATTATTGAGCACCATTTCTTAGGTAAAGTTATTGATATCATTGAGTTTTCTAAGGTGAGTTTTCTATTCTGATATTAAATTATCATTTATTTGACGTTTTTGGACAAATCATCAATATAGCAATTACAAATATAATCACTACTAATCCTTATGCCTTTACTTTTCTTACAAAGAAAACTGTTTAAACTGTTATTTGAAAATATATTAAAAGAACAGAATGGGCAGATATTTTTTTTCAATTTATTAGAAAATATTGATTTCCTTAAAAAAAACTTATTTTTAGGGCTATTGCGGCACCTCAAGATATAGATATAGAAAAAATTAAAATTTATAGTGTTGTTTGTGATACAAAGACGCAAGTTTTGAATGCAATTAGAATGTTTTACGGTAAAAAAAATATTTTGCCCTATAACTTCTTTTCACCCTAATGTACAACGATCTAAAAACCTACATATCTCCTAAACCATAAATTTGATTGACTTGAACAAAGAGCAACTTTTTGTTAAACAATCGATTGAAAAATTCATTTTTGCTATCCTTGGATTGTACAGGTTGTCCCTGTATAATCCAAGGGGTTGAAGGTAAGAGAGGAAGTTGGTTTAGTGAGATATGAACAGATATTCAACGAATTAGAACATTAACGGATCTCAACTGTCCAGATTTTTGTACCACTATATTTTAGTGTGAACAACATTCAATGTAATTTGTATTTGATAAAAGAAATTTTTTACGTAGTTTTTCAAAATATGCTGTGAACTACACTCAAGTTTTCTTATTTGACATTTCGATATTGCCAATTAATTATTCGTATTAAAATAACCAAGAATTAAACACGTGTATTAATTTCTCACTGTAACAGGTTATGAGTCCGCCACGAGAGTTATAGGACGAGAAAACTCTAGAAATAAATAAGAATATTTTGTTACAGTAAATAAGATAAGAAATGCAGGGTTGGCATATGTTTTAATGTATATAGAAATGTTGTTCAAAATAGCGTTGTCAAATAATTGAAGTAGTTGAATAATTAAGATAGTAGACAATATATATATGTATGTAATTATATTATTTCAAATAATTGTTTCAAAAGTATTAATTGTAATTTTGATCATATTGTGAAAATAAAGTTTTTAAAAATAGTTTTCGAAGTTAAAAAGTTATAATTGGCGCAGTCAGTAGGATTCGTGCGGAGCTCTTCAAATCGCTTATAACTGCCAAGTTTTCTTTTTTGCCTTTCCATACCGTTTTTTTAAAGAGTGGGGGAGATATTTCACAAAATTTTGAATATACTTGCGGCCAGTTTATTTTATTAACGGATAGGAAACATTTAATAAATTAAATATTAATGATAATAATAATTTTGAGAATTCATTTTCTTCTGAAAATATAAACAAAATGGCTTCTGCAACTACTAAAACCCTAAATTGGGAACTATTTAAACTAAAATTGGAAAATATTAAACCATATGACGGTGACAGTAATAAATTAAACAAATTTATAACTAAATGCGAAAAATGTATCAAAACGTATGCCATATATACTGACACAGAAATAGACATCAACCATGTATTGAATTGTTTACAAGAAAAACTGGTAGGAAAAGCTGAAGCCATGGTAGGAAACCGAATGGAATTAAATACATGGCCAAAGATCAAGGAAGCCATAATACAGTGTTTTTCAAATCGAAGAAATCTGGACTACATCGTGCAGGAATTAACACGAACAAGGCTATTTAATAATGAAAATTTAACTAGCTTCAATTATTGAAAGGTAAGATTATACAGAGATTAGTAACGACTTTATTCTCTTTTCCACATATTTTAAGGCATTTGTCAAACTTAACTGAAATAGATTTCGAAGGATTATATGAAATCAACAAAATTGCGAAAAATATTAAACCTATTCAAGAAACAAAAATTCCACAACAGCATACAACAATTGTTTCTAACTTCGAATCGTTTGTTGGACTGTATTAAAAAAACTTTTGTTAATTTGAACTCCTTGTATTGTATAATTTCTTTTTATCTTGTTAAAAGAACATTTACAAATTTTTGAAAGAAAAGAATTATTCAATTATGACTGACAGTGACAGTTAAAAACTTTTTTTCATATATAACATTGAAACAAAACTTATTCTATGAGATTAAATAAACAGAAATCAACATCGACGTACTTTTCATGTATACATTATTGGTAAGCTAATCAGTGTGACGTTAATAAAATTACACAAATTAGAAGAAGAAGTATACCTATGGCGTCAACAACAATTGGATTATTCTCAATAATTAAATTTATTTGTTTAAGTATAATAATATTTTGGTTCATATGAAAATTCCGTAGAAGCAAAATCAGAAAAAGAAGAAGCAAGACAGTAGATATTGAATTGGAAGAAACAAACTCAAAATAGAAAAACATCTACATTATTTTTCGATCTCAGGGATGGAGGAGTTATAGGACGAGAAAACTCTAGAAATAAATAAGAATATCATGTTACAGTAAATAAGATTAAAAATTCAGAGCATATATTCTAATATATATAGAAATGTTGTTCAAAATAGCGTTGTTAAATAATTAAAGTAGTTAAATAATTAAGATAGTGGACAATGTATGTATGTATACAATTATATTATTCCAAATAATAACTTAAAAACTATTAATTGCAATTTTGATCATATTGTGAAAATAATGTTTTTAAAAATAGTTTTCAAAGTTATAATTCCAAAATTTATAATCAACCACTCATTTAACACTATAAGCTTGTAATCAACGAATATATTTTGTATTCCGTGCCAATCTTCATTTGTATTAGTCTAACCACTCATTCCTAGTTGAACTGAAATATATAATTCTTAGATTCTAAAATATAGTCTCTGTTCAGAACAGTTTCAAATATTGATTTTCCGTTTCCAGCTATTGCGACTGTAATGGGACTCGTATCAGATATTAAAACAAATCCAAAGGATGCCTTACGTATGACAGATGAGAAGACTAGATTCGTTACTTGCGGAGATATAAGCATCATAATAATAATCGTTGTTTTTGCCGCAACTACTTTACATTCAAAAATTAAGAAGGTTTGGAAATTAATGACTATCCTTAACACGGTAAGTCCGGAATTAGAAAGTAATGTAATGTTTCTCTTATTTATTTGAAACATTTCATCTGACGGGTGGGATAAATTCATACACACGGTAGGTTCACTTACTTAATATATTTATTCACTGAACTATTCAATAATTTATATTATATACACAGTATATATTCACTTACATTAATTTATATAAATACTTCACTACTTAGACTATTTACTTGTTCGCTGTTTATATCACGACATCACTTTATGAACTGCCTTTCTCCCGCTGGTCAGTGCTCTATATATTAGTGCCTGTTTTACTAGATAATTCTAGATTGCGTCTTACACAAAAACAATCGGCTCCCCGGAATTTTCTAGATAAGACTGGTCACAAAAACAATGTCTAGATAAGATAGTCACAAAAATCGTAAACAGTTCTAAGAAATCCCTGCGCATCCGCCTAAATTGTAACTTTCATACATGGCTTAGACAGAGTCGCATTCAGGGACTACACTAGTGTGTTATTTCGTAATATTACCCCCTCCTTGAATGGAAGTTCCTTTTGGAACTTTTGTGTAGCCAAGACTGGATGTTTGAATCGGCAACTGCTCCCATTTCCATACTTTCCGATCTTATGGAAATAACAGGACACCGTCTTCATCGGATACTGATAACAAGGGTGGTAGCTGCAAATTAATATTTAGTCACCTGTATCTTGGAAGATCACCTCTACCATGTTCCTGATGACTCGCCAATCCAACTGGTTACTCGCTATCTTAGACATAACCAGTTTCTTCACACTGGATTCCAACACATGGTATCGGAGGTTTCGAAGTGCTTCCCATACATCACGGTAGGTAGATCGATCTTGAAATTTTTTTTTAGTTACCACGTAGAAGACGTACCGCGAATTGTATTTCGGTCTCAGTGTCTTGCCAGGGGCTGGAATCTGGTCTTCAATTTTTTCTTATTGCCCGAACTTCTTTCGAAAGACGGTTGCCAACCCTCGTGCGTTCTTGATACGGGCGGGGATGTTGTATGCCAGTGAATAATCTTCCGGGAGAGTGAACAAATCTTGTTATTGTTCTGAAGTCGCTCCATATCTAGCTTTCCCGGTACCTTCATACGCGCCCATACATTCATCGAAGGTAGGGTCAGACACATTTCGAATATGGTTTACTCCTTCCTCTAGGTCATGGTCTCCTTCGAATGGCGCTAGTCGGTTTTGGTGAACTACTTTTGGCTTTCCGTTGGGGCTATAGCTTATGCGATATATAACATCATTGTGCGATATATAACATCATTGATTAAGTATGGACCTTCCCAGGATTTTTATAATTTTGAAGAAAACCCTTCTCTCCTTGTCGGGTTGTGTAACCATACTTTGTCCCCTTCTTTAAAACCGCCTACTGTGGCCTGCGTGTCGTACCAACTTTTTAGTCTGTCGCTGGCAATTTGAAGATTTGTTCGAACTAATTCATGAATATCGTCCAGCCTTCTTCTCAATTGGATCACGTAGTTTTCTCCTGCTAGATCTTCTCCAGGCCGACAGCCAAATTCCAGGTCACAAGGAAGCCTCATTTCACGTCCAAACAGGATTTTAGCAGGTGTTTCACCCATGGACTAATTCACGGCAGATCGATAAGCCAATGCAAATAGGGGAAGATGCTGGTTTCAATCTCTGTGGTGGCTGGAAACTACTTTGGACAGGTATTTTCCAATGATGCTGTTTATTCTTTCGACCATTCCATGTGACTGTGGATGCAACGCTGTTGTTCTGGTCTTCTTCATTCCCAGCTTGTCACAAACTTCCTGAAATACCTGGCTCTCGAAATGTCTTCCTTGATCGCTGTGGGCTACCAAGGGAACTCCATATCGGCTGATGAATTCTTTCACCAGTATATACGCGACAGTTAGGGCCTCTTGATTCGGGATCGCATAAATTTCCAACATTATATGGTTTCATGTGTGCCCTTCTCTTGTGATGTGGTCCATTACTCGTAGCACAAGTCGTACATTTCTTACACCAGTCCTTGACATCGTCGGAGCTGTTCATCCAATAAAACCTTTCACGGACTCGCTGAAGGGTTTTTTTCAATCCCAGATGGCCTCCCGATGGGCTGTCGTGTAACTTTTTCAGTACCTCAGCTACTCTCGCTCCAGGGATAACTAGCTGCCTCCTCCTCTCGGAACCATCATCGTTTTCAAGGACTCTTTTCAACAGCTCTTGCTCTAGGCAAGGGAGTCCCATCTAGCCCAATATGCCTTGAGTGTTGGTGAAAATCTCGAAACTTCTTGCCAGGTAGGTCACTGATTTTCTTCCTTCCATTGCCGAATCTTCTTTAGGTGAGGATCATTCTCCTTATCTTCTCTGATCCTGGTGGGTGACTACTGTAGTTCTTGAAACTGCAGCTTCCCTAGATTCCGCCTTGTTGCAGTGGGAACAGTCTGGTGGGCACGGCCGTCTGGACAGAGAGTCGGCTTTTCGGTGATTCACATCAGCTCGATATTCACCCCTGTCTGATTTCCCTTGTGACTGGAATTCTTGAGCTGCAGGAGTTTTGGGACGCTTAGACGGACTCCGCACGTACTCTAGCTCGCCACACTTCCGGCATTTGATCTTCTTCGGCTGCTTGTCTACCATATCTTGCAACAAGTGGACGATCTGGTCATGTCTGTCATCGTCACCTTCTTCCTGCATGGTCCTACCTTTGTTGTACCGCGAATCCTTCCTGGCTGCTTTGCATTTAAGAGTTTCTTGGTTTGCAGGAGTCGTAGGACGCTTACCCAAGCTGCGAACATGCTCTAGGTTGCCACAATCACACCACCTGATCTCCTTCAGCTTCTTGTCTACCATACCTTTTAACAAGTTGACGATCTGGTCAAGTATGTCATCGTCACCTTCTTCCCGCATAGTCTTAATTTTGTTATAACCCGAAGACTTCGTTGCTGCCTCATATTTAAGAGCAGCGGTCAATGTATCGACCAATGTTTTGGGATGGGCTAATCGAGGCGTCCTCTGCATATCGGGATCACGTAAGCCATCAATAAAGGCCTGGATGCCCAGACATCCCATCATGTTCTCTAGTGCTGATGGATAAGCGAATCGAACTAGTCGGGCAATATCCACTTCATACTCTTGAAAGGTTTCGTCACGTTTCTGCCTTCGGTTCTTCAGCTGGGATTGGTACAAGGGCTCTATATGTTCGTGACCATATCGCATATCCAACCTCTTCTTCAGCTGCTCGAAGTCATACGTTTCTTCCAGATGTATCACTTGGAGTACGTCTAAGGCATCTCCCCTAAGCGCGATAGTTAAGTTCAGTGCCTTCTCCCATTCGGACGAATTACTCACTCTAGCAGAAGCTTCAAAATGTTTCACATAATTGGTTCACGATGTCTTTCCGTCGAATGTTTGGGTCTTGTCTCGTGCAAAACTGCCAATGTCTTCTATCGTGGAGTTTATTTCTGGCTTGCAGGGTTTTATATATTCAATCTTCTTTTCTTCTGCTGGCATATCTTGTGTTCTTAAATCTGCCATATTTCTCTCTAATATCTTGATTTTCTCGTCTATCGTTGTTATGTTCTTTTCAATGTATGATTTTAGAGACTAAATTTTATTCTCGACGTCAGCAGCAATGTCATTTTTTAACGATAAGATATCGACAGAAATCATAGTGGAAATCTCGTCCATATTAGTAGAAATATCGTTCTTCATAGTGGAAATCTACTCGTCCATATTAGTAGAAATATCGTTCGTTATAGTAGAAATCTTCTCATTCATGGTTGAAATATCGGCAGAAATTGACGAGATTAAGGTGGAAGTCTCGTCTTTAAATGAGAATGTTACGGGATCGAAGCAATCACTTACCAGTGCCACTTTAAGTCTTTCTACTAACTCACTCTCCTTACCGGATGTTTCCAACTCGCGATTTTCCAATTCTGCCTTTAGTTCAGTCACTTTCAGGTCACTTAGTCTCTTGTTCATTTTTACGTAGATATTTATTTATATTATCCCACTTCTGACACTAATGTAATGTTTTTCTTATTTATTTAAAACAGTTTATCTGATCGGTGGGATAAATTCATGCCCACGGTAGGTTCACTTACTTATTTTATTTATCTAATTTATATTATATACGCAGTATATTCACTTACATTAATTTATTTAAACACTTCACTACTTAGACTATTTACTTGTTCACTGTTTATATCACGAGATCACTTCATAAACTGCCTTTCTCCCGCTGGTCGGTTCTTTATATATTAGTGCCTTTTTCACTAGATAATTCTAGATTGCGCCTTACACAAAAACAACCGGCTCCCTGGAATTTTCTAGATAAGACTGGTCACAAAAACAATGTCTAGATAAGATAGTCACAAAAATCGCAAACAGTTCTAATAAATCCCTGCGCATCCGCCAAAATTATAACTATCATACATGGCTTAGAGAGAGTCGGATTCAGGGACTACACTAGCGTGCTATTTTGTAACAGTAATATATTAAAATGAATATGATAAACCATAACACGAATTTATTGAGGATATTTCTGGATTGAAAGGAATGAAGCGTTTAAATATATATCTTCTATTTCCACTATAGATCAACTACTATCTGAACAATGAATAATCTTATTACCAAAAATGTTTACAGTTGATCTTATCTACTAGATAGTGCTATCAAAAAGTTCATATAGTAGTATTCAATAGCATTTAATATCAATTACATTTTGTAAATGTATGACTATATTCGTTAAGTGTTATGCTCTCATTAAAAATATTTATTAAGAGAAGCTCTTGTGGTAACAGGCCAAAAGCTTTTATACACCTTTATAATTTGAATATCCGTTCCTACCCCTTTTTACACAAAATTAATGGCCGTATTTTTTATCCGCACTTCTTAACATGATTTTTAACGCTAGCTTGTTACTTAACAACCTCCTGCAAATAATTGACCATCAAAATAAATATGAAACAAAAATTAGAGCACCTACATTTTTGAGAAAAAGGATAATCTAAATGTAGATTTAATAAGAAAGTGATGAAACCATTTAATAATAATATTAAATTTGATTTGAATAAACATTATTTCTGCCTTAAAAAAAAGAAAAATTGAACAAAAACTTCAGGTAAAATTAATTATATATATTTATTATGATTGTGTATATGCCTATTATTGAGAAAAACCATTTTATATTCTAATGTAAGGAGCCCAGTATCAGACTTTTTAAGAATCTCTGTAAATAGTTAGGTATTATACGACTTATATATTTTTTGCTTTGGGTTGATGAATATAGATAATGTTTCTGTCTTAGTGTTCTATGTTGTGTGTCGGATAGTTTTGTACTCCTAGAAATAAGATTTTGACAGTTCACAAAAAAGTTCTATGATTGACAATAAAAAAAATACGTTTGTCAGTTTAGTAAAGTTAATAAAAGCTTCTTCAAGTGCATTTTTACTGCAGTAGAACCCAGTACAACAGGTTATGGGCCCAGAGCACAAGAAGAACTAAATATAACGGCTGTTAGCAGACTGAGAAAAGGGTTGACAAATCGATACCAAGTACAAGCAAGGTCAAACTGAAAACTTAAAAAAAAGAGGCTGAAGAACCAAGCAAAATGAATTCGTATACGATTCCGGTTTTAGAAGCAAACGATTTTAATAACTGGCTGATTAGAATAATGGCAATATGTAGGAGAGAGGGATGTAGTGATGCCATAGATCAAACACCACCAGCAGAAACAGCGAGTCAGACCGACAAAGACAACTGGAGCAAAACGGATGTGAAAGCGCAATCAATCATAGTCTCAGGTATTTCTGATAAACATCTAGACATCATAAAAGAAAGCACAAGTGCAAAGGAACAAATCGAAGATTTGAAGGCTGTCTTTGTAAGAACCTCATAGTTGACTAAATTAGCATTGTGGAGAAAATTGAATAACCTGGAAAACGAAGAAATTGAAAAACTAGAAGATTTATTTTTGAGGTTTGATACCACAATAAGAGAACTGAAAGAGAGAGGATCAGTATTAGATGAAGGAGACAAAGTATGCCACTTACTTTTATCTCTACCTTAGAAATATAGCCATATAGTGACTGCTTTAGAAACTATAGAAAATGTGAAACTAGATTTTATGAAACATAGACTACTAGATGAAGAACTCAAACTCAACACACAATTTAACAACATTGAATCTAGTTTCAAAGCTTCTAGTTGCTGCTACCAATGTGGGAGTCAACAGCATTGGTTTTCAGCATGCCCTAAAAGAGAAAGAGGTAGAGGTAGATACGATAGACGTCCCAGAGGAGGAAGAAATTACAGGCGAGGCTCGAGAGGAAGTCAACAGAGTAGTAGAAAACACATAAATCAAGCCCATGTTACAGAAGAGAATGAGAGTGAAATTCAGCTGTATGCAGCAAATTTATGTTCAGAAATTGATGGGAAAATAATAATGGTTTTGGACTCAGGTGCGAGCAATCATTTCTCAAAAGAAGACTTAGAGAAATACATGATAAATATTAAAAACGTAGAAAGACCAGTAACAATTCATTTTGCAATCGGAGAGACATTACAAGCTAATAAAATGGGAACATTGAAAACAGAATGTCAAGGACAAAATATATCGATAGAAGCATTGATAGTTAAGGATTTGAACTTATTATCAGCATCAAAACGACACAAGATTATTGTGGAAAAGAACAAAACAACCATAACTGGGAAGAATTTTTCGTTAAATAAAGGACTGTACTTATTATTATTAAATATAACAGAAAGGAAAGATAAACTTGAACAGTGCAATATGACTGTAAAACAAAGTTTATGGCACAGAAGACTGGGTAATCCAGGAAATGACGCCTTGGTACAGTTGCAGTTGCCCACAGAAACTAAAGTGTGCTTAACCTGCATGAAAGGCGAAGGTGCAAGGTGTTCATTTAAGAATTCTGATAAAAGAACCACAAAAATTGGTGAATTAATCCACACAGATATATGCGGTCCACTTAATCCAACAGCTTTTGATGGCTCAAGGTACTTTCAAACTATTATTGATGATTATTCACATTTTGTAGTGGTAAAGACATTGAAAACTAAAAATGAGGCAGATGAAAATTTTATAGATTATATTGAAGAAGCAGAAAGACATAAAGTAGTAAAAGTTAAAACAATACGTCTAGATAATGGAGGAGAATTCATTACCCATGTTTTTAAAACATACTACAAGAAAAAAGGGATAATATTAGAGTATACCATGCCCCATACGCCACAAGAAAACTGCTGAGAGGATGAACAGAACATTACTTGATCAGATCAGGACAAAAATAATTGAATCACAAATACCCAAGTGAGGCACTAAAATGTTCAGTTCATGAGTTGAATCGCCTACCAATAAGAGTTTTACCAAGAGGAATGACACTATCCCAAATTTGGCATAATAGAAATGACTTGAGTGAACTGAGAGTTTTTGGTTTTCCATCTTGGTACAGGTAACAAGTTGAATGCTAGAGCAAAGAAAGTTGTAATGGTTGGCTATTGCGGTGGAGGATGGAGTTTATGGTTACCTGATGAGCAAAAAGTTATAAGATCAAGGGATGTCAAGTTTGATGAATCATTTATGGAGTATAAAGAAAGGAACAAAACCAAAGATGAAACAATTTCAGATAATGAGACAGTAAGACATTTTACTGAAGCAGAAATCGAAACACCAGAAATTGAACAGAACCAAACTGAACGTGACAATGACATGGATGAAACTAATTCAAATCAAGAAAGCTCTGAAGAGACAGATCATGATACACCTGAAGTACGAGAAGAGAGAATAACAAGAACAGGAAGAACTGCAAAGATGCCATTATATTTAAAATATTATGATGTTTATGTTGCTTATTGTCTTCTTTCTTCAACATACCAGGAACCGAAAACATTTAGAGAAGCCATCGAACAACCAGAATGGCAAGAATCAATCCAAAAGGAACTAAAATCTCATGAAAACTTACAGACATGGACAGAAGCAAAATTACCACTGAATGCACAAGCAATTGAGACTAGATGGATTTTTAAGCTAAAAGAAGATGGTAGGAGAAAAACAAGGTTAGTTGCAAAGGGATTTCAAGTTCCCTACGAACGGGAAGAATTTGACTATGCACCAGTTTCCAGAATTTCCACAATAAGAATGATGTTATCAATTGCGATGGAAAGAGACTACATGATCAAACAAATAGATGTTCCAACGGCATTTTTGATTGGCGAGCTAGACAACGCAGTTTTTATCAAAAAGCCTGAAGGTTTGGCAAGTAAAAGTCGATACCTTAAACCAAACAGAGCATTGTATGGTTTAAGAAACTCTCCAAAATGCTGGAATATCAAATTTGATGAAATCATAAGAAAATTACAATTTAAGAGATCGGACTACGATTACTGCTTATATGTCACGTCTACTTAGTTTTATATGTTGACGACGCTCTAATAATAGGAGAAGAAAAACTTGTAGAATTATTAATTCAAAGTCTTTATGATGAATTTAAAGTCAAAAGAATGTTACAAGTTCAAACATTCTTAGGCATACGAATGGAATTTATAGAAAATGGACTGAAAATACAATGGAAGTCAACTCCAATGTATCTACAAATGAGGAAATCATAGTAAATGTTCCATTTAGAAGATTGATTTGTAGTCTGATGTATATTTCACTAACAACGAGACCTGATATATGTCAAAGTGTATCACTGTTGAGCAGATACCTTGATAAACCAACTACTAGTACTTGGAATGCAGTGAAGAGAGTGTTACGTTATCTTAGCACTACCAAAGGATTTGCACTGACTTACACGAAAGGAAGGACAGGATTAGTCGGGATGTGCGATGCAGATTGGGCTGGAGACAAGCAAACCAGAAAGAATGTGAGTGGGTTTATAGTGTTCCACAACAATAACCCTATTTCATGGTTTTCGAGAAAGCAGACCTGTGTTGCTATTAGCTCAATGGAAGCCAAATATGTCGCAGCGTCCTTAGCAGCACAAGAACTGGTGAATCTTAAAGGAATTTTGAACGAGTTTGGAAATTTTAGTGAAGTTATTTTGCAATGTGACAACCTAAGCGCCATTGCCACAGTTAAAAATTTTGAAAATTCAAAAAGGGGAGAACATATTGAAATAAAATACCATTTTATGAAAGATTCATGTTTGAAATAGGTATTTATATTGAAGTATGTTTGTTCTTCTGAAAATATTGCCGACATGTTCACGAAGTCTTTGTCAAAAGAAAAATTTGTTAATTTTAGAAATAGTATCATTACAGTATAGGTCTTTTGTAGAATGCTAAAGTTTTACTATTTCATTTAACAATTTGAATGTTTGTTTATTATTAAAATCCAACATTAAAATTGAGGGGGCGTGATGAATATAGCTAGAGTTTTTGTCTTAGTGTTCTATGTTGTGTGTCGGATAGTTTTGTACTCCTAGGAATAAGATTTTGACAGTTCACAAAAAAGATGTATGACTGACAATAAAAAAAATACGTTTGTCAGTTTAGTAAAGTTAATAAAAGCTTCTTCAAGTGCAGTTTCACTGCAGTAGAACCCATCACAACAATAGTAAGATGCTATATCATGATGATGGAAGAAAATTCTTCATTCAAATGTTGTTGTTGCCTAGAAAAGACCTTTTCACCACATGAAGATATAAAATTGAAGCAACTTTAACAGACCGAACTGAAAATTTAGCTCACGTCCCCTGAAGAACAAGCTGTTCAAAATATTGATTCGAAGGCTAATTAGCAGAGAAATTTTGAAACGCGAAGTTCGTGTAACAATACATATATTTCGCGTTAACTGAGACCGAATACCACTCCCTGAGGAGAGGTTTTCAGCCGGGAAATTTTAGGTTGCAGACCTACCAAATTTTTCGTAAAAAATTATAAGTTATTGTGAAGAAGTGGGCTGGTTTTATTAATAGTCGCGTCAACGCCTGCGGAAATAGGGATGTACCTGGGAAAGTGGTGCGACAGGACGGATCGGGATGCGGTTTTCTGCATTCTCTTCCAAAAACGATTATCACGAAATGTGGGGCGGTAGATCTTCCCTCCCACCGAAAATGGCATTGCTGCAGGCCAAAGTGAACGCGAAAAATGAATTATCTGGGAGGCCATTTGGAAGATTTTCAAATTTGATAAATAACGGTCAGAACTGGCCCGGATCGGGTACTCGGGGGTTTTCGAGGCCGCTGATCACGAATAATATAATGTTCAAATTGACCTCCGAACATCTAGTGCACCAGAACCTGACCCTAAACGTCATCTCCGGGGGTTTTCCTGACACAATTAAAGAAGGTAAACCAAAAATCATTTTGGAAGGTTTTTTGGCCCGCTGAATCCAAATCTGGCATTGGCGAGCACCCCACTGGCACCTGGTGCACCGAAACCCGGGCTAGAACGTCATCTCCGAGAGTTTTCTTGAGAAGAGTGCCGAAAATCATAAGAGGGCAGTTGTGTGGGGAGGTGGTCCCGAATTTCACGTCGGAAACAACCCCCCGAACACCTGGTGCACCACAACCTGACCCTAAACGTCATCTCCGGGGGTTTTCCTGACACAATCAAAGAGGGTCAACCAAAAATCATTTTGGGGTTTTTTTGGCCCGCTGAATCCAAATCTGGCATCGGCGAACACCCCACTGGCACCTGGTGCACTGAAACGCGGGCTAGAACCTCATCTCCGAGAGTTTTCTTGAGAAGAGTGCCGAAAACCACCCGAAAATCATAAGAGGGCAGTTGTGTGGTGCCAAATTTCCAGTAAATTGTAAAAGTTATGGGGAACTCACCCTGATTATGGATTTGTTTCTATGATGAGACCTCCACTGATGAATTACCTGTCTAATCAAGAGATATGCAGAACTGCGAGTTATCGTTGACTGAGATATAGATGATAAATGAATAAGCATTCTGAGATATACACGAAAAATGTCCCTCACTAATATGCACAAAAAATATCACTCACAGAACTATTTGTTATTATTAAATATATCTCGTGGCAACATAAAAGCTCCAAAAATGAACACATGTTTCTCATGACTGTGGATGCCGGCAGCTACTCGATCTACGCTTCGTGAGAAAGTGAAAGGCCCGCTCGGCATGCTTTGGAGATCTGGGGGGAAATTATTCTCGTTGTTCCTGCAGCACTGAAACAACTTTTTCGAGGGCCCTAAGCGAGAGTTACACATTAATAAATGTGTCAAATTATGAGACGGGTTTTGGTGAGTTTGTTGGGGTCGTATCTGTACAACTCTCGGAGATGACGTTCAAGCCCAGGTTTCGGAGCACCAGGTGCCGGTGGGGTGCTCGCCGATGCCAGATTTGGATTCAGCGGACCAAAAAAAAACCCAAAATGATTTTTGGTTGACCTTCTTTGATGGTGTCAGGAAAACCCCCGGAGATGACGTTTAGGGTCAGGTTGTGGTGCACCAGGTGTTCGGGGGGTTGTTTCCGACGTGAAATTGGGGACCACCGCCCCACACAACTGCCCTCTTATGATTTTCGGGTGGTTTTTGGCACTCTTCTCAAGAAAACTCTCGGAGATGACGTTCTAGCCCGGGTTTCGGTGCAACAGGTTCCAGAGTGGTGCTCGCCGATGCCAGATTTGGATTCAGCGGGCCAAAAAAAACCCCAAAATGATTTTTGGTTGACCTTCTTTGATTGTGTCAGGAAAACCCCCGGAGATGACGTTTAAGGTCAGGTTCTGGTGCACCAGGTGTTCGGAGGTCAATTTGAACATTATATTCGTGATCAGCGGCCTCGAAAACCCCCTTCTTTATCAAATTTGAAAATCTTCCAAAAGGCCTCCCAGATAATGCATTTTTCGCGTGCACTTTGGCCTGCAGCAATGCAATTTTCGGTGGGAGGGAAAATCTACCGCCCCACATTTCGTTATAATCGTTTTTGGAAGAGAATGCAGAAAACCGCATCCCGATCCGTGCTGTCGCACCACTTTCCCTACAGTTCGCAGGCGTTGATGCGACTATATTGTTATTAAATGTTGTCAACCTTTATTTGGCATTTTTTTTTGTATTTCAGGCCGATAATATTATTCCATTCAAGAATAGTAGAAAAATACGAAGAACTTCCATATTCTTTATATCTATTGTCCTGGCAACAACAGTTTCCATTTTCACATTCGACATCATTCTAAAATCGAACGGCAAAAACCGTATGAACTATTTGAAAACTTACTTATCGTTCTACCTCCTATACTTCATCGTGATAATGATTGAAGTGTTTTATTGGCACCTTATTTTTCTAATAAATACAAGGATTTCTTCATTGAATGAGAACCTAAAGGCCGTTAGAGATCTTCACTTAAACAGTAACTTTTCTATAAAGATGGGTGCTGGTCATCAATATTTGGATAAAAGTGTTCTAGATACCAAAAGGAATAACATTAACAATATTACCAGAGGAATGAACAATGTTCATATTACTTCGACTGCTTTCGCTAATAAAAATGAAAAAGTATCTCCAGATTTGGGTAAAGTACATTTTATGTTTTAATTTAATCTCATCTTGAAAAACGTTTGATTATTGAAAAAAATTGTGCAGTGAAATTTTTCCATAAGGGACACGAACGAGGAAAAATATTTGTCCGTTGTGTAAAGTGACCTTTAATTATACAGAATTATTCATGATTCATAACTAATTGGAAATATTTTAACAGTATAATCATGACTCCAAATTAAGAAGATTTAACCCAAAACAACTAAATAAAATGTAGCTGCTTACTGATTTACTCGTACATGTTGCTTTTTAAAAAAATTAAAAAAAGAATAGTGCTCAGTAATTTGAAACAGTTTTCCGAATACATTTCATATTTGGCAGAAAGTGTAGAGACTATACACCCCACTAAATTATGTTAAATAAACGTTTCTGGCTACTAGCAGAGGCGTACGACAAGTGTAAGTGACTTGTTAATCGTTCCCAAATTCTACGCTACTGGTGGAATAGGAATTTTAGCAAAAGTTTTCGATTCTCCAATACTTTTTACGTAAATATGATATTCTTTCCTCATAACGATTAAGTCAATATTTCTCGAGATATTTTAAGTTAAACATGGAGCTGAATATTTTCAAATTTTGATGTGTAATAACTATGTCGATGTTTTGGACCGGTGGATTGCATTTAATACGCAAATGAAACTTTAATCCGTATTAACAGTAAATATTGAAATTTACTGACAAAAATAAAATACATCTTCTAACTTTAAAATAATATCAGAATTATATAAAAATATTTTTAAACAAATGAACTGATATCAATTTTTAATTACAATCAGATAATTGGCATTTGATGAATAATTGGGAGAGTTTTTGGTAGGAGTATTTTCCTCATTGTTACATTTTCCCTCACGTTTTTCTCCTGGGTCACCCCTCATGCAGAGATTTTTGGACTTGGGCACGATTCCTTTTCCTTTGCCCAACGAGGATGTGTACCAGTGCTGGTTTTCCTGATCACCCTTCACTACCACCCCGGCCGTGGAAATCTTATTTTAACGTTCCATGGTCTTCGAGGTCTTTTGAGGCGATCTGGAGGTAAAAGCGCTGTTCTCCGTAGACCTTGTGCGATCTTTGAGCCGGATTTGCACCTGATCAAAGACGCAGTAGGGCCAGAAGTTTAGTTCCTCCAACACTTCTAGTATGGCTTCGTCTACCGACAGCATCCAGGTATGTCCCGTCGGACCTGTCGCAATTCGGTGTAGACAAGTCCCCTCTACGGTGGGCAGAGCGTGGTTCATCGTCCTGAGACGCTTTTTTACATGATTCTATGTAAGTGCGTGTGAATTTACATAAACTGGAATATACAGCACGCAGACATGGGGTTTGGAAAGTTCGTCCCGCTGGAGTAGACATAATTTCGCGTTCTCACACGGGTAGAAGTTGCTTCACAGTAGGGTGGAGCGAAAGTATTAACTTTTTAATTTTAATTTGCGATGTTTTAAGCTTTTTAAAAATACGCCTTCAAGTGCCACACCCAGCATGAAATTGACGAAAAACTTAATTACTACAATAACGCAATGTTTAGGAAAAAGGCATTTATTTTATTATCATAATAAGTGTATATCTTTAAAATCCTGATCATAAATTCGATTTGCGAGCACAATTGGCAACGTCGGTTGACTAGCACATTTTATTACCAAACGTGCCTAGCGATCAGTATCAGTAGTCGTTGTATCGTTCCGTGAAATTGTTTCGGTGTTAAGTGGTATTAGTGCGAATTACGACTAGACGTGCGATGCCGAAAACGCGAAAAAACGTGTCATGTCCAGTTTTTGGAGCTCTAAAACAAATGTCTCAGGCAGTTTAGCCGAGTGTTATGAAACATTATTTATTTGTTTGTTTTGAAATTCTGCAAGAAAACAAAAAAAGAGCCCAGTTTTACTGATACTGCTAATGAAGTGATTACAAACATTAAGACTATATGGAATAAAGCTTGCTTGCAGGTTCTCAGTGATCGTCGAATTTTTCAGATGCTTAAAGATTATCATAATTAGTTCAAAAGTATTCTACATCTTGGCCAAACTCAAAATCAAGTTCGTTTTTGGTGGAAGCTAAGAATAAACTTTTCTATATCTGATAGTGTAAAGATTTTGGTTCTTGTTCTTGCCAAGAAAAAGTTCTTTTGAAAGAACGGATACCAGCCCGTGGTGAGTTCTGGGTGATTTGTTATTAAACTTTTTTCAGTTTTATAATAAATTAGCGGAAGTCCGTACAAAACACAGAATAGATATGAATATTTTCAAATAAATCACTTTTGACATGCGCTGTGGCACCTTAAGATGATGGCCAAAATGGATGAAACTTTGTACAGGACATAATGTCTACATCTAGCACTTATTTATTACTAACTCATTTTAAATTTCCAAAAAAAGTTTTAAAACAGAATTTTCGCTCTACCCTACTCCACAGCCCGCATAATGCCGAGCTGTATAACCTATAATTGCTCGCCAGAGAACTGGGAATTTGGGTGTTCCGGATGGATTATTCCAACCCGGACACTTTCTGCCACAGCCTTGAACGAGCGTTTAGGCTCCGTGTCTACACGGGGCTTTTTTGTGTCCTCTATGGGAATACTATACTCGGATCGAACACGCTTACTTTCGGGAACTAGCGGGGTTTTATTCCTCTCCGAGGTCCCATGTTGAGTAGGTAAGGGCGGTTGATTTGCGCTCCTCTCCTTTGCAGTGTCATAAGGGACACCGCTCTTGAGCAGTCTGCTTAGATGATTTCTGGTTGTCCCAGCAAAACGCCTTTGACTTTTCAGAAGGTGCAGTGGGTTCTACTCGAACTACAGCTGGCGGGGTAGCCCTTCCTTTCTTTTGGAATTTCCGATGGTGTTTTTACCACTTCCATCGGTTCCTTTTTTTTGTTTTTTCTCTTGGATCCATACCGGTCCCAGGAGAATCTACGGAAGTGCTTGGTATCCTAGCGGCAGAGTCTCGCATGCCGCAGTAAGGCTAGTTACTACAGGCGGGCACCCAGTTTCCTGGATGCTCCATTTGCGACGGCACTTACCTGCCCCTACGAATACTTAGGCACGGGTCGCTTTACACCTTGGATTGGGAGGTTAGTTCACGGCGACAGCTTTCATATAAGGATTGAGGATTTGAATATCCTCTTACTCCACTATAGCTACCACTAATCAAGCTCAAGGATTTCCCGTTCCCCCGGATGTTCCCCTATCCGCCACCTGGGGCCGCGTCCGATAGGCACATAGCCCACGGGTTCTTCAACCGGGACAATTATAATTATTTACTTCGCCCTAAGTAGCTTGTCATTATTCACAAACCCCGGGTATTACGAAAAATGCCCCAATTTATTACTTGGTCCATAACATATGTAGTTAGCTAATTTGGTCCAAAAGTTTATAATTACACACCGTACTTCCAAACTACTTAGAACAAATAAATTGCAAACACTGTTAATATTAACTTTATCCAAGAAAAATATTATTGTGAGCACTGTTTTTTACTATTTTATGTAGACATTTGGATTCATTTTAATGAAAATCTGTTCGATTTTTTCAGCTAGAAGGTTATTGTGACTATCAAGTTTCCAGAACAAAATCTTAGAAGTTGCTGCTACTGTTAATAATTCTGTGGAGCTATGTATACCCGTAAGTAGAAAACATAGGGGGAGGTTTTTATGGAAAGTTTTGGACCTAGCAAATAAACAAGACATTTTTCAACATCTTTTAAGTCAACACAATTTTTCTAGCGATACTCTAACTTTTTCAATCCTTCCGAATAATAGTTTACGTCTTTCTCTGGAAAAGGCGTGTAAGTGTGCTATAAGTTCTTCGCTTGATGAAATCTCGGCCATCCAAGCAAACTTTTCAGGTACAGAAATAGGAGAACAAATCATTTAGGGCTAGATCTGGAGCACACGGTTCATGGTCTTGCAATTTCTATCTTCAGCTTATCAACTGATGATGCACAATAGTCTCCTGTTATTGTTTCACTTTTTTGGAAATAGTGAACAGTAAAATTCCGTGAGTATCCCAAAAAACTGTCGCCATCACCTTCTCGGCCAGGGGAACTGTCTTCGTCTTTTTCGGAACTGGTTCACCCTTTGCACTGCGTTGAGAATTTATTTTATATATTATATTGTTACACCATTGTTAGAAAAAAGAAATATTCTATCTACATAATGAGTATAAAAGAAGCCCTAAAAATAGATATGCACATATACTGAGAGGTGGTGGGTTAAGTTAAATTGCAGTGATATTTGGGACTTTCAGAAACTTTCAAATATTTGCGTAGCCGAGATGCTATTGACCAATAGGTGACACCATGATCAGATCAATATTTCGTTTATCAATTCCTCATTGTACTACAGTAAACATTAAGATATCAGTAGTCGGTAAAATTTAGATGCTAAAACAAATGAATTTTATTTATTAATTGGATGATACCTCTTCGATATGGTCGCCGGTTCAATCGAAAAATATAAGATGGTTTGAAAATAACTCTTCAAATGATACTCCAAATAAATATATTTAACTAATCAAAAATCTCACTTGACATAATGATTTTACAAAAACTTCGAAATACAGAATGATATTTGTAGCAACAACTGACTAGAAAAAGATGTCAAATTAAATTTGAACAGAACCGGACATTTATAAAGATATCTAAGTAAGAGATAACACGTCTTCTTGTCATTTGAATTACGCTATGGAAAAAGGAAAAGTACAAACAGAAATGAACTATTTAAGACGCAGCCAACGACCTGCCCAAAACAAGGCAGCAATGGTTCATTCTGAAGGTGCAGCTCAATTCGCTAGAAGTTTAAGAATACACGAAGGCAAAGTGTAAGACAACAATTAAAAGGTAGTAAAAAAATATGATTTCGTTGAAAATAAATCACTCGAGCTGTTTCGTAAATAAGTTTTATTAATAGTAATCTTCAAAAAATGTTACACACGTTTTCAAAAATTGAATTGTCAAGTTGAAGTTTATATATTTATATATCTGTCAGTATACATTTATTTTTTTTAATATCACTTGATATTTTTGACATCCTCCCGCGGTGGAGAATCTTCAACTTCTAACGGAAAAAGAAGTTGCACCGGTCTACGAAGTCTAGACCCGTCACTCAATCGCACTTCACAAGCCCGCACTCGACCATCGCGCCCTACAAACACATCGATGACTTAAACCATCTTCCACTGTAGCCTGAGCGTATGCTCTTGATGCAATAGTACGATGCCACCTATTCTTAAGCTCCTAGAGTTTTTTTTTGCGAGGGGAAATCTTCCTAAGACTGCCTGGGAAGAGAACCCAGGCGTGCTGGATTCACTCGGCCAATGGCCGGGCGCCTACCAGCTAAAACCCCACCCTTTACTCCGCCGGCACACACGGAACCGTTCTTAGCGAACATGACATCGTTGTGTGCCGACTGTATTCTCTTCCTTTCATGTCTTCTTCATCTTATTCCAGGCTCGCTCTGTCTTCGGCGATTGTACAGTCTGACTCTCTCCTCCGCCAGTATGTCGATTGGCACTATTCCTGCAATCTCCTGCAGCGCTATTGTGGACACAGTCCTGTAGGCGCTACAGACTCGAAGCAGTGGTTTCCTTTGTGTTTTTTCTAATAATTGCCTGTATTTCGCCTTAGACAGGATCTCGTACCATACTGGGGCCCCGTAGAGAAGGATCGAGTGTATTGTCTGCCTCTATGTGCTTAGAGAAAGTCAGTCTGTCATCGAACGTAATGCCCAGGTACTTTGCCACCCTCTGTGGCGTTATCTTCGTATTTCGAAGCTTAAAATCGATTCCATCTCGATCCCTAGGTCCTCTCAGTATTATTATTTCTGTTTTGTCTACTGCAAGTTCTAAATCGGTCCGCTCTATCCATTTCCCTATTCTTTCCATGGCAATGTTGACCGTGTCCTTTATACCCCGGTTCGTATCGTCTTCCGCTAAGGTCGCGAGGTCATCCGCGTATGCGATCGTCTTTGCCCCCTTATTCATCTTCATTTGGAGTACCCCATTGTAGAGAATATTCCAGAGGGTGGGTCCTAAGACCGACCCCTGGGGCACTCCGGCAGTCATCTTGATGTTTTTCTTCTTCGATACGCATACGCTTCTGTCCGATAGGTAGTCCTTGATAACATTCAACAAATATGTGGGTGTCTCAATCTGTTCTATTTTTTCAATAATAAGACCCCAGTTTGCGGTATTAAAGGCGTTTTTTATATCCATAAGTACAAGGACCACCCATCTCTTCTTGGAGTTCTTGGCCGCATCTTTAACCCACTTTGCGGCCCTTATTGCTGAACGACCCTTGCGGAATCCGTACTGCTGGTCCGATAGAGCCCCCGTTCTGTCTAGGAATTTTTCTAATCTTTTCTTTAATAGTATTTCATAGTATTTTCCTAGATAGTCCAATAAGCAGATCGGCCTATATGAGGCCGATGAATTAGGGGGTTTCCCAGGTTTCAATATCAACGTTAAATTTGCTTCCTTCAACTCCCCGGGAAACACTTGTCTTTGCAGTAGATCGTTGAGAATGTCCTTTATCATACCCGGTTTTTCCTTTATGATAATTTTGATTGCCTTTGGTGGCAGACCGTCGGGACCCGGGGCTTTGCCCTGTTTCATATCTTCACCAGCGGTTTTGATTTCTTCGTCGGAGAATTCTTCTATATCAGCAGCGGCCCTCCTTTCGAAGTTCTTTTCCTCTTTTGGGGAAAGAGGAGGGTCGCTGCTTCTAACCGCTGGTCCTCGCTTAACCTGTATGGGGCGATAGCTTTCAAGGTCTTCATTGTTATTTTATAGGCTTCACCCCATACGTCATCTTCCAATGCACTACATAAGGTCTGCCACTTCTTCTTCATTTCATTTTTGATACTTTTGCCTAGCAGCTTTTTTAAGGTTTTATAATTTTCTTTTAATAATTCATCGCCGCTACTTCTGGAGTATATTCTCCTGGCATGGAGGCATCTCGATCTTAAGTCCTCTATCTCGTCATTCCACCAATAGGGAGCCTGTCTTTTCTTTTCGCTGTTTGTGGCTTTCTTCTTGGCTCCCTTTAACACCAACTGTAACTGCTCGTAGTTCATCACTTTCTCATCTTCGGTTTCGTTTATTTCTTTTTTGAACACATTTAGGTTAAACCGAGGATAATCTGCTCTTATTCTCTTGAAATTTTTGGTCTTAATCTCAAAAGTGATGAACCTATGATGGGTAAAGATCTGATCGTCGAGGACAGCCCAAGTGATGATTTTCTTGGATGGCCCCTTAAAGCTCCTAGAATTAGGACGATGATTATGATGAAACGTTCGCAGCTGCTGAAGATATTCCGATGTCCATTTTTTCCAAAGCTTGGAAACCAATTGTTCCCTCGATTTCCATTGTTTGAGTATATCGTTTCGGTTGATTTCAGGCAATTTTAGATTTGGGGAAAAACCAACATTTTTTGCTCCCACTAGGAAATGCGCTGGGAAAAAAATCAATAAATTGGTATCGTCGTCATCAATATACGTTAATGGTCTTGAGTTGACCGTTGATTCTACTTCTGAATTATCTGGAGTTCATCAGTATTTATAAGAGCTTTACCGAGAGTAATTTTAAGAGCATCCTTTACTGTTTTCACCATGCGCTCCCAAAATCCTCTCCACCAAGCTGCTCTTTCGATTATAAAATGTTATTTTTTTCGATATTTTTGAGCTAATTTTTGAACTTCGCTTTGCTCGAGTATCGTAGAAAATATTTGAATTTCCTGAGCGGTTCTACGGAACGTTTTGGCGTTGACCGAATATATAATCTCAGGAACTCCTCGACGAGCTATAAACCTCCTCAACCCTCAACAACTTTCGGTCGTTAAGTTAGGAACTAACTCCAAATGAACTGCTCTCACAACAGCGCAGGTGATTAGCATAATATATGTTTTTATTCCCTGGTCTGCTTCATAGACATACAGCGGCCCTGCAAAATCTATTCCAATTACTTGAAATTGATTTGAAGCGGTTAGCCTACTCTTAGGTAATGGCGCAAAAGGTTCTGCTCCTGATTAACCTTTGAGTCGTTTGCATTTTAAACATTTTCCCAATATAGATTTTACCTTCAGCCTTCCTCGATTTATCCAATATTTTTCTCTAGTTTTAGCTAATGTTGCGTTTACGCCTGTATGCATTACTTCTTCATGACTTTTACATATTATTTTTTCCGTTAATTCAGAGTTTTTCGGTAGAATTCTTGGATAAATACTTTCATATGCTAATGAGGATTCTTCCACCCTGCTTCCAAGTCTTATTATACCAGAGGCGTCCAAAAATGGATTTATAAGTAAAATAGAGGATTTATAGCTTATTGGTCGTTTATTATTTAAGCTTTGGATTTCTCCTGAAAATTCTTCACGTTGCGTATACTTTAGCCAGTATTTTTCAGCTACGTTTAATTCATCGACCGATAGGGTTCCTAAATTTTTCTCTGCATGCTTACGAATATTATTAATAAATCGTTTAACATAAGCCGTTATACGAAAAATTTTCACCAATTTGCTATAATTGTTCAATAGAAATATTGGTTTGCCATTTGGTTCTGGTATCTTGACGTTAGTTATAAACAAATTGGTGACCTCAAACGTTGTTTCGTCACAGATTTCATCTTTTGGCCAATTTGTTGAGTCTTCTTTGAGCCAGGAGGGCCCGTGCTGCCACAAACTAGATTCAGCGAAAAACTTCGCTGAGACTCCCCTCGTTAGTAAATCCGAAGGATTTTCCTTTCCAGGTCAGTGTCTCCAAACACCCTTGCTTAGCACTTGTATTTCTTCCACTCGGTTACGCACGTACGGTTTCCATTTCTGTGATTTGCCACGGCTCCAATACAGGGCTATTTTAGAATCGGACCATAAAATAACTCTTTCAATTTTCAATTTGGAATTTTCTAAAATATATGCCTGTAGTCTAGCAGCACATAATGCTGCAGTAAGCTCTAACTTGGGTAAGGTTAATTCTTCGTTACCCTTTTGGTTTAGAGGCGCTACACAATTTTTCGACAATAGAAAATTTATTTCATTAGTTTCTAGACATTTCGTGTATGCCACTGTACCGTAATCTTTGATACTAGCACCAGCAAACACGTGAAGTTCGATTTCATTGGATTTATTTGAAGTTGTAAATCTGAGGATTTATAGTTCATCCATAGTAGTTCCGAACACCATATAAACCAGATTATCAGATACTTTTCGGGTAAAATAGTGTCCCAATCTAATTTTTGTTTCCAAATATATTACAACAAAAGTTTTATTCTAATTGTAAATGGGTCTAATATACCTAATGGGTCATAAACACTTGCAATATTTTGAAGTATTGTTCGTTTTGTTGTTACCGCTTTATTGTTATTGGCTACGGATTTTAAGTCAACTGCAAGTTCATCTGTAGCTGTGTGCCATACAATACCAAACACCGTTTTTGTTTCGTTCTTTTTGGGATTTTTTAGGACCGTTTTCATAACTTCTTTATCGTTAGAGAACCATTTTCTTAAATTCATGTTAGCCCCTTGAAGTATATTAATGGAATGCTCATAAATTTCGTTGGCTTCTTCAAAGGAACTAGCAGTAGTTAACAGATCATCTGCATAAAATGATCATAAAATGATACTAATAGAATATTGGAGGTATTCGTAAGCTTTTCTGGCTGTGATAAAAAATGTTTGCGCAGAGTAGCTGACAGCAAATATGGGCTCAATGTAACACCAAACGTTACATGTTTCATGCGATATGTAGCGAGTTGCGACGAATGTGTGTTATTGTTTTCGTTAAGTGGGTTTTCGAACCATAAAAAGCGATGGCATTCGCGATCCTTTTCCACAAGTGATATTTGCAAAAATGCTTTTTCGATGTCGGCGATTAAACCGATAGAGCCTATTCGAAAATTTACCAATATCTTTAACAAATCAGGCACCAAGTTGTCACCGGAGTATAATAGTTCATTTAGCGATTCAAAACCTGGCGCATGCGCAGATGCATCAAATACTACCCGCAACTTTGTGGTTTACTTGTCCTCGCGATAAACATAACAATGCGCCATGTAATAGATGCGGTTTTGTTCGTTTTCATTAGGCGAAATTATTTCTGCACATCCGTTTATTAAGTATTCACGCACAGCAATGTCATACTCATCTAGCTCACCGTTTCGGCGCAACTTAGACACTAAACTATTCACACGTGCTATTATACTACCAATATAATTAGAGTCTATACTAGAGTTTGCTTTCCACGGCAGCGAAACTTCATATCGTCCGTTTTCAAAATGAATTTTTTCCTTAATAAAAGCTTCCGTATAATTATTTTTTAAATGTTTGTTTTCACTAATACCTAATGTCTCTATTGTCCAAAATTTTTTAATATCTACATTGTCCTGTTCAAAGTCTACCTGTACATTTAATGTTGATAACCAATTAAAATTTACAAAAAAATCACAATTTTCTACAATACTTGAAATTCCATGTATTGTCCACCCTAATTTTGTGTTTACGGCAGTTGAATCATTGGATATGCGTTTTGTGTCACCTGTAACAATTTTCCAATAATGATCAGCTCCAACCAGTAAAGTAATACCGTTAATGAACTTATTATTTGTAACGTTAACATCAGCTAACTGGTATTTAGATACAAAATCTCTAATTATTGGATGCGGGCCAAACTGAATTGAGGATAGCCAGATATGGTGAAACTCTGCCTGGGGTAGTTGCTGGGTGGATCGAGTAGCTCAGTAACTGCAACAGCCGGTCCCAAGCCCGAATAAAAGAGGAGGGTTGAGGAAGGGCAGCAGCGATCCTCAATACCAAGATGAGGCGCACAAGGAACTACCTATGACCGGCTCATTATTGGATTTCCACAGGCTAAACTGGAGCAGTGTACAGGTTGTGGAATTGCGATGCGGAAGGCAAGTGGGAAACCACCGCATTATTTTCCCCAGGACATCCGTCCATACCCTATCATGATGGAAGAACTATTACAAATGGCCCCTAGTCCCGGGCAGACCTTTAATGGTCAAGGGGTGCGAAGAATCACCCGGTTCCAACTTGATAGGAAAATCAAAGTCGCAACATGGAATGTAAGAACTTTGTTTGCCGCGGGCAAACTACAAAATCTAATTCAAGAGATGGAGAGAATGAAGATCAGTATCCTTGGAGTAAGCGAAGTTAGATGGCCAGATTCTGGAATGGTTCGTTCAAATGGAAAAGCGTTTTACTATTCTGGGAGCACAGCGGCCGTACGAAATCACAGAAATGGTGTGGGTCTCCTGATAGATGAGAGTCTCTGTAAATCGGTTAAGTGCTTTCTACCCATTTCGGAAAGAGTCATGCTTGTCCAACTGGCGGGAAGACCGATTAACATTAATATTATTCAAGTCTATGCTCCTACCACTGACGGAACCGAGGAAGATATAGAGAGATTTTATAAACATCTAGACGAAGCACTTAAGTTAACAAAGAAACATGAAATAAATATAGTATTGGGGGACTTCAATGCAAAGATCGGCAAAGGTCGTGGCGAAAAAATAGTGGGTGAGCACGGCCTTGGTATAAGAAATGAAAGTGGGGAGCGGTTTATAGAATACTGCGAAGAAAAAGATCTTTTAGTCACAAATACATGGTATAAACTACCACCTCGACGACTATACACATGGAAGTCCCCACAAGACAACGACAACCATATAGTTCGCAATCAAAAAGATTACATATTAATAAAACGGAGATTCAGAAATACGATAACCAAAACCACCACACTACCCGGAGCCGACATAGAATCAGTTCATAATCCGTTATGCGTTAACGTCAAACTGCGATTGTCAAAAGGCAAGAAAAGGAAAGTCACCAAAAGAATCGACCCAAAACTACTTAAAGGATGCTGATACGAAATTCAGCTTTGAGCAGCATTTAAACCACCAACTGATTAATTCCTCAAACTCAGAAGACGTTGAAGAAATGTGGTCGAGCACCAAAGAATCATTCGAAACAGCAAATAATACATTTCTTCTGCAACCAAGAGTCACAGCAAAGAAGGAATGGATGACGGAGAGTATCTTACAACTAATGGAGAGTCGCAGGAAATGCAAAGTCAATAAGGACCATAATGGTTATACTTCTTATCAAAGAAGAATTCGAAACGAGATAAGATTGGCAAAAGAGAAATTGCTAGCGGATCGTTGCGAGGAGGCTGAAAACTTTGTTCGTATGGGAGACAGTTTTCAACTACACAAAAAAGTAAAAGAAGTTGCTGGCATCTACAACAAAAGACCTACAACCACTCTTAGAAATGATCAAAACGAACCGATCATAGACTCAGACGAGTTAAAGGAAACCTGGAAATCATACGTGGCCAGCCTTTTCAATGACGACAGAGCGCAGAGTACACCCGAAGTTATTAACAGTGCACCGGAGGGGTCGAGCATACTGGAAAGTGAGGTAAGATATGCCATAAAACTAATGAAGAACAACAAAGCTCCCGGACCAGACGATATGTATGCAGAGACTATACACATGCTAAACGCAAATAACATGAAAAAATTAGTCAAGTCTTTCAACATCATATATGACACCGGACAACTCCCTAAAGACTGGCTGAGATCCACGTTCATCACTCTTCCAAAGACGGCCAATGCAAAATTGTGTAAGGACTACCGACTGATAAGCGTCAAGAGCCATTTTTTAAAATTATTTTTACGCATCCTACATACTAGGCTATATAAAAAATGTGAAGCAGCCAGTGGGTCCAGTCAGTTTGGATTTAAGAGTGGGTTTGGCACGAGAGAAGCTATATTTAGTTTACAAACACTGGTTCAGAACTGCCTCGACCAGAGAAAGGATGTATTCATGGTGTTCATTGACTACGAGAAAGCGTTCGACAATGTGAAACACGATCTGTTGATAAGATGCTTACAGGAATTAGGACTAGACAATAAGGATATCAGAATAACAGCTAGCTTGTACTGGAACCAATCTGCCGAAGTAAGGTTTCAAAATTTTAGAACCACCGAAGACATTGTAATAAAGAAAGGGGTAAGGCAAGGATGTATTCTCTCACCTATGCTATTTAACCTGTACGTAGCAAGAGCGTTTGCCGAGGTAATATCAATGTGTACAATTGGTATAAAAGTAAATGGCATCCCAATTAATAATATTAGATACGCGGACGACACAGTAATCTTAGCGGACAACGCAAACGACCTTCAAGCACTTCTGCATATGGTTCAAGAGAAAAGTGAGCACCTGGGCCTAAAAATTAACATAAAGAAAACCAAGTTTATGGTGGTTAGCCAAAATAACATCCCCGCCACCCCTTTATACATAACGGCATTCTAATAGAGGAAGTCACTAAACTTAAATACCTGGGCTACCTCGTTACCAACAAATGGGATCCAGAAGTCGAGATCAGAAGCAGAATTGAACAAGCCCGATCAACTTTCCTTAAACTTAAAAAATTCCTAACAAATAATGATCTCAGCTTTCAACTCAGATACAGAATGGTTAAGTGCTATGTCTGGTCCGTCCTGTTGTATGGTGTCGAAGCCTGGACTCTTAAAGCAACTTCGATAAACAGATTGGAGGCATTTGAAAAGTGGACTCTTAGAAGAATGTTTAGGATCCCTTGGACAGATCTGGTAAGAAATGAAAAAGTCCTTAGAAGAGCCGGTATGACCAGCCGCGAACTATTCGACGCCATTAAGAAGAGAAAGACTTCCTATCTGGGTCACATCCTGCGTGGTCCTCGTTACGAATTCCAACGTCTTATCCTCCAAGGAACAATCGAAGGAAGAAGGGGAATAGGAAGAATAAAACTTTCATGGCTCAGGAACATTCGACAATGGACAGGAATACACGACTTTATGTCTCTCCAAAATGCTGCTCTAAATAGAGAAATCTGACAGGATGTAAATAGACGGTCGCCTACGCAGGAATCTGCTTGGCACTTTGAGAAGAAGAAGAATAGAAGGTGGTTTTAAAGCGTCAAAACATATTTCTGGAACCTCTACAGCTGTAATTTCGATTAGTTTTCCGTTAAACTGATTCTTGAGACCTACTTGTACCCGATTACACAAAGTTGTCGGTGCGCTACGAGTATTACCAAAACTATTTATGGAAATTTTGTGAGTACCGACTACAGGCAACTCCAGTGAACGCGATACACATTGTTTTATGAAAGTTAATTGGCTACCTCCATCTATAACTAACCGAATCACCAAGTCATTTGCGGTATCATTACTTATTAAACATTTTGCGGTCATTAAATGAACGTTATTATTTGCCCCGTTAGCTATTATTGCGGTAGAGTTATCACGATTTGTCACATTATTGGGGGTGCTGTCAACAATGTGATTATTTTGATTTTCGGTGAGACTAGACTGAGAATAGCTGCTATTTCCGTTTGGAATATTGTTACTGGCAAATGATGGATCGCACATTGAGGTCGCGTGTCGACGTTTGCACTTTGCACAAAATAGGCGCGATTTGCAAAATTTTGAAGAATGCCTAGGTCTGGTACAGCGAAAACAACAATTGTTTGCTTTTAAAATGTCCTTTTTGCAAAACAAGCAGTTTTCATTATTAACAGTTAATAAACTCGCGGCCGTAAATTGATCGTTTTCTGATGCACTATTATTTTGAGTTAAATATGTTCGTTTGCTATTATTGTCTTTGCAATTTTGATTGTCCGTTACCTTATCACAATGAGGTTGCTCGATTGAGTCCAATTTTATTTTAACAAATTGCAATAAACTGCTAATTTGCTTATTATAATCTACGGTATTGTCTGATTTTTCCGATTGCAAAAAAGAGTCACTACTAACCGTTTCAGAACGCGCAAATTATACGGTAGAGCCTCAAAAATGATATATTTAACCATTAGTCCGTATTGTTGAGGTGACAAACCTAGTGTTGACAGTGAACGGGTAATCGTTGACGCGGTATTATACAGTTTACGAAGCACGGAAATGTCATTTTTACTTTTTACTGGAACTATTGTTAAAAGTTTTTGTATATATTTGTCCACTATACGTTCAGAATTAGCATATTCTTCTTTTAAAAGTCCTATCGCGTCTTTATACGATGACTGACTAGAAGTCAATCCGTTAATAGTTACCGCTGCTTTATCAGACAAATAAGACTTAAGATAAGCAAATTTTGCAGCATCGTTTAAAGAACCATTGTCGTGAACGACCAACCGGAATTGTTCCCAAAATGTCGGCCAAGCCTCAACATCTCCGTTAAATTTAATAAAATTTAGTTTTGGTAATCTTACCGACATGTTTTCCTGACTATTAACGTTACCGTTGACTGTTGATCCAAGCTTCTCTGATCGTTTTGTGGCGGTAAAGCTTGTTCCAGTTTCAGACGTTGTTCCAATCTCGCAACAATCCATTATAATCGTTTTAGTTCGATCCGATAAAAGATTACTGAACAATGAAACTTCCCTGGTTTCGGCACCATAAAGAAAATATGAGTTCTTTGAAAATAAAACACCCAAGCTGTTTCGTAAATAAGTTTTATTAATAGTAATCTTCAAAAAATGTTACACACGTTTTCAAAAATTGAATTGTCATGTTGAAGTTTATATATTTATATCTGTCAGTTTAAATTTTTTTTTATGTCACTTGATATTTTTGACAGGTAGAAACATTAGTCGTTTTCTTTCACAAACGAAGTGAAGTTATTTGAAGTGAAATAATCACATCAATTATTTTTTTGAAAGGAATGACTGAAAGCTTTGACTGACACCTCAGATAAATTTAACCTCAAAACTTTATTTAATCTGTCATTTGTACCAAAAATGTTTACACATGTTTTTACACAGAGCGGCAGGTTACACATATAAATTGTAGTATTCCAGCTCAAGCTCCAGCAGCGATGAAGATGAAGTAATGCAAGCATAGATATATACTTGTATTATATATCTATGAATGCAAGCAATAGGAAGTGTATTGGATTCGTCTGATTCAAATACGTCTACAGATTCTGAAAAATCAGAACCTAGACGAATACTCCATAGGATTGAAAACTTTGTGGAAAAAGCAGTGGAATCCTATCACGACGAAAAATTTAAAGAACACTTTAGGATAAGAAGAACCACTTGTAACTTCTTAATAGGTAATATGCAAATAAAATGTTCTTACATGAGTAAATTACTGTAACCAATATTTGTAGAATTAATAGAAAATGGTGAAGTGTTACCAGAACACAAGGATGGTCGGAAGAAAATTACACCCAAGAAGACAATATTAATGACTGTGTGGTATCTAAGTAACCATGAAACGTTTAGAGAGATATCTGATAGATTTAATATCACAAAAAGTTCAGCTCATCGTGTAATATGAAAAATTATTAATTATTTGGTTCAAAATAGCAGGAAATTTATAAAATGGCCAAATGAAGATGTGAGAAAACAAATTCGTAAGGGATTCAAGGACATGCAAAATATTAATAATATAGTAGGAGCCATTGATGGATCTCATATTCATATTAAAAAGCTTTCAAAAGATACTCATGTTTATTGTAACAGAAATTCAGACTACAGCATATTATTGCAGGGTGTTTGCGATCATAAAAAACGATTATCGATATTTTCTGTGGTGAAACTGGTTCAATTCATGACGCACGACTGCTGAAAAAATCATCATTATATGAAAGAGGAATTAAGGGTTTCTTGGGAAATGACTTCCTGATAGGTGATTCTGCATACCCGTGCTTAGATTGGCTAATACCACCATTCAAAGATAATGGTCACTTATGACGCAGACAAAAAACTTTCAATTCTCATTCTGCAACGCGGATAGTAATAGAACATGCGTCTGGCCTTCTAATGGGTGGATTTAGAAAGTTGAAATTCTTCGAAAACAACAACATTATTTTCATTGTTAAATGTGTTGTAGCTGCAACAGTTCTACACAATATTTGTATAGAATTTGATGATGAAATAGAATATCAGTTGGAAAACCCTCAAGAGTAATTTGATGAGGGGTATGTTACTAATGTAAGCGGTATCAATACAAGAACAATTCGAAGAGACGTGATTTTGTCCCAAATGTTTCTCCAACATAAAGTTTTTTTCAGTGGGTTTCATTACCTGTTATATAAATATAATAATGTATATTATATATAAATAATAAAGAGAGCATTTTTTTATAAACTATAATTTAATTAATACAAATTAATATTAACACAGTCCTTTTCGGGATACAAAAATTATAAACTTAAATGAAAAGTTATTCCTAAGTACAAAACAAATTTCCACTATTTATTTGTTTTTATGTCTGGCATTATATTCTTCAATGACATTTACTTTTCTCTTATATATTTCTAGCTTCTCACGTTTTATTTGTAACGACTGAGCTAAATATTGTTCCACATCTTTTTGTCTTTTTTCTAGTGTAGTTTCTTTTTTTAAGTAATAATTCTTTTTTTATTTTCACTAATTCCATTGATGGATTAGTTCTTTTTCGTGTCTCTGCTGGTGTTGTCTTATTTTCAGTGTTGTTTTCATCCACATCTGTGTTTGGAGTACTCTCAGAATTATTAGAATCTTCAACTTGCATTGTTGCAGCATCAATAGAATGTGGGCTGCTATTATTTGGCTTCTCTCCCAGCAACTCATCCAGTCTATCAAAATACAAAAATCTTGATGGGCTTCTTCCAGTTTTTTTCTTCAAATCTGTGGTGGGTTTATATGTTCGCTGTAGATTCTGCCATTTTCGGTGGCATGCCAATGCTGAAAACTGAAATCACACAATTATTATGAATTTATAGATTGACAGAACTACTGAAAAATGTGTAACGAACTCACTTGTACTTTTACTTAGCAGTTCTTCACTTATACGATTCCAAAATCCTTTCCTAGTTTTTTTGATGATACAATTCGTCATATCTAGCTTCTACGGCTGAGATTAGGGCCAAAGTTTCATCATATTGCCATGTTTGTCGATCAGTTATCTCCTCAATAATTTCTTCATTGGCATTATTATTTCTCTACCCATGTGAATCTTCATTGACATCTGGCTCCCCAAATGAATATTCTGTACCATTTGACTCCTCAGATGAGTCTTGAATTGTTGGGTATTTCTGGCTACGAACCTCAATGTAGGCCTGATTTTGTTCATTGTATTTTATCATGCACCGAGGCAGCCATACAATTGCATTTGTTCGTAACAAATTTTCATATTTAATTACAGGGATTAAATTATTACCACATTAATCATAGACAAATACAGATATCTATTATTTATATTTCAAATTAACCAACTTTAGTACTTACTGTTATTTTTTGCCAAAAAATCCCCTGCCTCGTTCAAGACAAGACCACCATTTTCGTTCCTCATTAACTGAAAATCCATAATAATCAGTTACCAAAAAACCAATCAAGATTTTAGAT
The DNA here is from genome assembly GCA_963921935.1 of Galeruca laticollis. Taxonomy (NCBI): domain Eukaryota; kingdom Metazoa; phylum Arthropoda; class Insecta; order Coleoptera; family Chrysomelidae; genus Galeruca; species Galeruca laticollis. The sequence goes on along the minus strand of OY998175.1, from coordinate 288,083,466 downwards.
CATATGAAAATACCAATTTAACCTCACTTTTACAAGTGATGTGAAATAAACAATAACTGCATGTGCTTGGGAGGATGTACAGCATCGGCGAGGGGTGAGGTAGACTCGTCACTTTGCAGCGGGTGAAAGGAACACGGCAACTTGTGATATCAACTGAAGTGAAGTGATTTGATCTGATATTCGTGTCGAAAGGAAAGCAACTATTGTCGTAAGGAAAAATATCACTTCCCAGGCAGCATAGTGACGTCCAGTTGACGTCGAATTCTGGTCACAAAATGTCGAAATGTACGTCATCAAATGACGTCCAAAATGGCCCGAAAAAGACGTCATATTTATACGTCCAAAAGACGTCATATTTATAAGCCAAAAAGACGTCATATTTATATGTCCAAAAGACGTCATATTTATAAGCCTAAAAGACGTCATAATTAAACGTCCAGATTGCAGGGTGGAGTTTTGGACATCCATTGTCTAAGGTATGAAAATTTGAAACCTAAGGAAACATTAGTTATACTGAAAAAGATAAGAATTGATAACCGCAGTGTATGTTATGGAAAAATTACAAAGATAATAATAAAGAGAAATAACGATGAATAAAAATAAATGAAAAGTATAAATAGACGAATTAAGGTGGTAAGAAATGAAAACAGAAACCTGAAATAAGCTGCAAATCAATGATTTGAGCAAGAAATCAAATCTTTAATTTCCAGCATTTTTTATTCATTGCATTGTCTTTATTTTTATCTATGTTTATTTCAACAAAGGTTTCAATTTCTTTATTTATTTTAGTAAAACTAATCTTTCTTTATGATTCAAATCTTCATAACTTCAGACAGAAAGTCCAAAACTCCTTGCAACTAGACATTGTCAATAAGTTTCAAACAAAAGTTCTCATCTGGGTGTATGTGTGCCATTGCAAAGGAGATTCCAAATGCATTTGTATTTTTTGACATAGAAACATACAAAATCACCGATTACTTTTTTATAGGAAAGTTTTTTATGTAATAAAACATCTTACATTAAAAAAAGTTTTCTTTATTTGGATAAAAACTGACAAAAGTAATGCACAATAATAAACAACTATGGTAACTGAAATAAACACAATGCTAAAAAATTATTCTACTTACTCAAAACTACAGTTTTCAGACGTAGCTCCGAGAATGGTCTCTTATTAGAACGTTTCCCATAAAAACTATATTTGGCTGCTAGTGTATCCAAAACCACATGTTTTATTATTCTAGATACTTTACAGAAAAGATCTCGTCCACCAATTGTTGACAAATAGGAAGTCTAAAATAACACACACTGCTAAAACCTTAATTGAAACATGAAAGTTGAGCATTCCAATTAAAATATTAAGTAACTTCTGTCATTCTGGCGATGATATTGATTTATCGAAACAATTGTCAATTTTTTAGAATTTTCAATAACTTTTATTATATTGTGGAATTAACTAGAGACCGTGAGTACTAAGTACAAATTACTTACAAGAACATCCACTTGTTTTTGATCTTCAAGCAGTTTTTCAAGTTCTTGAATATCATCCAAAGATTTCATTGGAAATGTGAACGGAAAGTCTTTTATTTTTGCCTCTTCCTTGTTTTGTAATAGTGCTAATATCTGAGCATTCTGTATTTTTATATGTGACAGAAGATTTACGATAGTTTCATGAAAACCTGTAAAATGAGTAATTATCAAATACAATTGAATATTAAATGTTATAGGGTCAGTTGCATAAAGCTTCATGTTATGTTAACGAGCAATCAACTATGATAACCATATTAATAATGTGAAATGTGATATATTATTATAAATAAATGAGAACTGACCTGATGACTCAGGTAAAGTGTTACCAGCAATATCTACTCTTTGTACCTTCAAATAATTCTGCAGATTAATTCCATGTGCATTATTCTGTACAGCCACAGGAGGATCTGAAAGTATTCCTATTATCTTCTAAATATCAATGTTTAAGCAATTACTAATTTTTGGATCTCAGCATCTATGTGAAATCAAGAGGGTAGATATTATGTAAATTTAAAGTTGAGTTACCTGTTACATGGGCAATTGCCTGAGCACTTGTTTGAAATGGTGTTTCTGACTGTTTTCGATAGCTGTGTGTGTTCTGTTCCCCTCGAAATATCATAATAAATTAAATATTGTTTCATAAAAAGTAAATTGAAGTTACCTGTTACATGTACGATTTCTGGAGATGATGTTTCATGCTCCTTTTGATGGTTTTGTGTGTTTATACCTCGAGATATTTCCACAGTAGTGTAATAACGTGTAGACCTCTAATAAAATCTAGACCCTTATTTTTTTTAACATGTAAATGTAATAACGCTAGACCTTATTTTTACACTCTGTCACCAGTGTAATAAAGTAAAAAGGGCGTCAAGAAATCCGCTGTCACCACTCTAAATAATCTGTCACCAGTGTAATAATCTTTAACACCAGATATGTACGATATCGTAATCAAAATACCAATAAATATCCCTACCTTTTTCTTGGTCACTCTGTATTGATCCCGTCCTTCGATTCCACCAAATTCTGCCTCCAATGCGCGGCTGAGCGTGTAAGGCAATCCAGTCCGATTGTTTTTTGCTAGGTTCCCCTGGTCTTAAAACGGATGAATCTTGCTTTGCCAGGACAGGGTTTATCCTCCTCGTCTCGGTCACACGTCCACGATTTGTTACACTTCCAGAGGGGGAATTTTTGGAGTAGGGGTGGTAGGTAAAATAATGTAGAACCTCCACGTTAAACAAAAATATATATAATAAAAATAATTTCTCCAAATCCTCATATACAGCTATATATATGTATACTTAACCCTCAACTACAATCCCGTATGACCCAATTAACCAAAATTCCCTGGTATAACTCTACCTATACATATATTTATCTATACTTGGTTTATTATTAAACCTACCCCTGTATATCCTACAATTATAAAAAATCAAATTTATGAACAGAGTTCTCGTTTGTTCGGTGGTGCGGCAAAACTATCCCTCTTATCGGCTTGGTCTTTTTTTAAAAAAATGCGTGAGAGGCGTATGGTTTATTATATTCGTTTCTCAATCTTTCTATTCCCCGGTGTCGAGAAAAATAAATAAATATTACGTGTAAATACCTTTAACCGCAACAATGTTTCACGTTACGTCGTTTCAGGTCGTCCTTGACCTTCAGGGAACGAAAGTGAAATTTTTGTTCTATAAAGAAAAATTCTGATGAGCTAAGGAGAACAATTTAAATTATTTAACGACACTGGCGTTACAAGTTGCGAAATTCCCCAGTAATATAATTACCTACGATAAATTTATGCATTTACACTGGCAAAATAAGAAAGAGTTTTAATTTATAATTTACGGCTGAACAAAAGACTGATACTAATGTTTCTCTATAATGAATTGACTTATCAGCGCAAGTTCGCTGAAGCCCGCGAAAATATGGAAAACATATGCTCCGGCCTTTGTGTTACCAACTACCAAAATAAACCTCGCCTAACTTTCTATCTCTTTCCTGCCTTCGAGGTGGAAGAGAATATGTGACCCAACAAATGATAACTCCTACTTAACAGAATGAAACCTAACTTGTGTCAAGTTGGCGAACTCGGCAAATCTTAATTATTCCAGTACACACGGTAAATTATTTATTTGTCAGGACGAAAAACTGAATCTGGTAGTGAACAGCTGTGTCCAGTCTCTTTGAAAAATCAACAGTAAAAAAAAATCTGATAAATATATTTGCTATCGCTACACTTTGTATATAGCAATTGACCTATACTCCCAAGTTCAGAATCCAGCTCGACCAATAACGAGTAAATATATCACTAGTAAAAAAATTATCCCAATCTGAATTTAATTAAAAAACTTACTGCTTGTCAAACTTCCTCCGTCTCGCCGGGAATTTTCTTGATTTTTTTTTCTATCTGCTTGTTCACCGCGAGTCGTGCCAATAAACGGAATCGTGCTATGTCGAAAGGCAATTAGCGTAGAGGGTAATTCTACCGTTTGTGTATCGAAAAAGGAGACAGTTTTCACCGTCAAGGAATAATCTCAGTATCCCTATCACCTCCTAACACAACGGAGAGAATTTTTACCACTCGTACCACTAACACTAAAGACACTAGTACCGTTTACCGTGGCAGGGGAAAAACCTTTCCCTTCGCGTGTTTAAACCCCGGTACGCACTGCCGCTCCTGGTCTGTGTACACTCGTTTTTTGTTTTCCCCCGACTTCGGTTTTGGGGTTTTCGTCGAATTGCAAAAAACAGCTTTTGTTTTTTGAATCGTGCTAGTTTTTGTTATCGAAATAATTGTATTCAAAACAATTATTTTGCTTTGACCCAGTAAGATGTTTTTTATTTCTCTATTCTGTTTTGACTTCGTATTGTTTTATTAAACATAATGTGAGTCGTATTCCATTTAATATTATGATTTAAAATAAAATATGTTTTATCGTGTATTCTGAAATTTTCTACAATAAAATTATCTTTTAGGTATTCGTATTTATTACAGTAGTTTCTAAAAAACATGACAATAATTGAAGAAGGTGCTCAGTAACAGTAATTCCAAAAAGTTATGAAACTGCAAATATCTATATGCACCTTGAAACTGGGATTCCTTCAAAATATTCTTCAACTTCTTATTAAGTTGGGGAGAACGATTGATATCAGATTCCTCATCATCTTCATCACTGGAAATGTATGGAAGTGGTGTAACTACTTTCCTTTTTTTTATTAATATTCCGGTTAGCACTCTCATCATCTGTTAGATCAGATGTAACTTCTGATAATTTTAGTTTATGCTTAGCTTCTTCTAAATCATCTAAAAATAGGTCATCATACTGATATATAAAAAAGCATCGACGTTTTCATATTGAAGAATGACGCATGACATATGTCACATGTCTCATAAACATATAAGGAATGCACTTATAATTTTAAAAACTACTTACAGAAAAATATAGTGCAATATTTAATAAAATAGTGTTTAAATTAGTATATACCAACCAGTTTCATACAAGCACCTTGATACAGGATACAATTTCCATTTTTCAATATCCTCATTAGTTTCGCTTTGAAGGGTTTTTTATTGGTGGTCAGAAAACATCTTGTTTCCGTGGTGAAAGCCAGCTTTTCCGGACAATCGTCATACTGTTAACCCCAGCGTCATTGATTTCCTTAAATTCTATTACGACGTACGCCATTTCTATAAAATTTGGTTTTATCTCATTTAAATTTTAAATTGTCGACTGCTCACGTTTACTAACCACAAATTAACACGCTTAGTTAGCTTGGAGGGAAAGTAGTGAGTGAAATGAGTCATGTCATGATCATGACGCCTAGCGCTTGACAGAGAACACGGACAAGAAACGGTGAACAAACATTATGGGACGTAATGTTGAGAACACCTCATATGACGAATCTGCATTTGCAGCGCGCTTTTATTGGGACTAAACATCTGAAATCGCAGCTATATTAAGTCTGAAGTTTTATCCCTTAATTATAAAAGACATCATAGAACGATTTATAAAATAAAAATTGATGATTTCAACATTAATATATATATCCTTTTATCTGATGGCATGTCATAATGACAACGTTATGTCACTCAATTTTGATGACATACGGAAGCTCATTATGGGACTAAGTACCATAATGAATTCATTATGGGACTAAGTACCATAATGAATTCATTATGGTACTAAGTACCATAATGAAATTCTATAAGGAAAACATGTAATGGTTTGATCAAAAAAGTTTATTCAAAATGCATAACTATGTACAAAACTATTTATTATAAATGGTAAAAGAACAATTACTACAATTTGTAATATTAATTCCAATGGATTCTACAGTTTTTACATCAGTAGTTGATGATTGTTGGCAAACTTGTAATCCTGTTTGGTTGTTGGCACCAAAAATTGCTTCTGATATTTTTTTCTTTTGCTCTTTCGAATTTTCGATGTAACCTTCAGCGACAGTATTGCTTTTCCATCCGCCATGGCGTTTCACGGTATACAGATCAGCTCCAGAATCAGCCAAAAATGAAGCAGACGATCGCCGAAAACAATGTCCGGTATATTCTTCAGGGCGAGGTAAATTCAAGAAAGTGGCAATAACTTTTGGCATTTTACCAAAGGTATGTATTCCAACGGGTTGTTTTGTGCATTTCTTATTTCTATAAGTGACAAAAAAACGTAGATGGTTTGTGTTGCAAGGTTGTATTTTCACATATTGTCTGACAAGTTCTACCATATTCAATCCTGGGATATTCCCCGAAGTTACAAAAAATTCTCGCATTACCTTTGTTTTTGTATTCGGTAATGTAATTCTAAAAACGGATCCTTCATCTATTACATTTTCAACAAACATATTGGTCAATTCCTCTCTTCTGCATGCTCCACTTAGTCCAATTATCATGGCAACTTTATTAAATATGTATGTATCATCTGATGCTTCCGTTAAAAACTTTGTAACATCTTGTTTAGTAAAAATTCTGGATTTTTTAGCTCTGTAACCTTCTGATTTACGTTTTAGTAATGCAACCAGCTGTAGGTACTTACTAATATCGACGTTGTTTCTTGTTGATAAAATACTTCTTATCATCGAATAATACGACCAAAGAGAAGATGGTTTTCTTTCCTTAGATAAGCATTCAAAGTAAGCCAACAATACTTTTTCATGAGTGATATTCTTGATTTTTTTAGCAGAACACCATTCTTCGTACCGATTAAGCACCATTTCATATACACTCCGTGATTTTTCCGGCAAAAGGGAGTCCACGATATTTCTCGACATTCCTTCCAAATCAGAAGGTAAACTATCAGCTTCAGAATCACTCATTTTTTAAATTATATTGAATTCTACCTGACAATAATTATTGATTTTGACAGCGATAAATAAATATTGCCGTTACAACCTGAACGTTGTCAAGGAAATGGCAAAGCACAACTCACTCACCTACTAATATTTGAAACTACACAATACTTACTCCTTCAAAAATTGTTGTCATTGTGACATGTCGAAAATGCAGTTTTTAATTTTTCGAAAATGTATTGATATAAATGCCATCAGATAAAATTTTGTATGTAATACGAATCATAAACAATCATTATGGCACACGCCGTATTATCGGACTCGGCTACGCCTCGCCCGATAATATTCACGACTTGTACCATAATGATCGTCTTTATGATCCTTATTACATAAATAACTATTATATTTCATCGTCGATTACGATAATAAACCTGAAGACTATATTGCATATTTACTTTCTTTTTCTAATGTATCATATGAAAAGTGATGTTTCACATCATGGTACGATCTGTTGAGCTTTTCCATAAAGTGTACTTTTTGTATAGTATAGTTTTTGAAAAATGTCGAAGCAATATAAGAGATAACATTTGAAATATAGGTAATAAAAATTTTATCAGACCATTTGACGTCTGATAGACGTCAAAAATAATGACGTCTTATATAAGTCATATATTGTGACGTACTTTATAGGTCATATATTGGTCCGAGACGTCGTGGACCAAATATGACGAAAAATTAACGTCAATATGACGCCATCTTAGGTCACTTTGCTACTTGGGTTACTAGCAGCGTAAGTTCTACTTCAAAAAAGCACATAACTGAAATAGAAATAGCTATAACGAAAAGGACACTTGAACTGAAACAGGAAGGGTTGAAGAAAAAGCAAGAAGTGCTTGATTTGGAAAAGTTTTCTGAACTGCAAAAAGAGTAAAGTAAGGCATTTGCAACATATTGGTATAATAATCCCTAAGAAACCCGATAAGTTGCGAATCGAGTTTGATGCAAAGGTGTTAACTTAAATGGTTTTATTCTTATTGGACCAGACAAATACAATTCACTCTTCACAATATTCGTGAATTTTAGAATAGAGAAATATGATTTCACAGCAAAGATAGAACATAGACGAAATTTTTTTGCAAGTCGGAGTAAGAAGTGAAGACAGTCACGCACTGTTACTTATATCTCATTGATTGATTGAATGGTTCAACTAATTACAAATAAATGTATTTTATTTCACATCGTGAATACACTATTTACTAATCACAACAACACTCACACTACACCAAAAATAAACTTGACTTTCGGTCTCTGAAAACGTTTACTTGGCTATCGAAACGCCTCTCAGACAGTGTAAAATTGTGAGGGCTGATGTAGTAATAGTAAATAGTGTCTACAGTATGGTTCCAGAAATTCCAACTCAGTTATATTACATCATTTCCTATTTTTGGTTTGTTCCAGATTATAATGCTGAGCTGTCTTCTTCATTTGATTGTTACTCCATATTTTCTACTTGTACGATTGTTAGGAGATGGTGACGTCTTTATAATATTGCTCGAAGTAATATGGCTCTTAGGACATATAGGACGGACTCTAATTATTGTTGAACCATGTCAAATTTGTATAGATGAAGTAAGTTTCAAGAAAACGTGTTGAATCATAGACAGTAAACTAATATTTTTATGTGTGTGATTTTTTGGTAGTTAATAAGTTAGGATGGACAGGTTATTGTAATGCTATCAGTTAAATGCTTTAAATTGTTTCAGCACAAGAAAACATCAAGTTTGATATATGAACTTCTTGTAATCCAAGTTGATGAGCAAATTAGGAATTCAGTATGTATCAAAACGCATTTCTTACCAAACGAATTAAATAAACATTGTTTTAGCTGACTGTATTATCAAGTAACTGGAATCTGAATTTTTCTTCGTGTGGATTTTTTAAAATTAACAGATCTCTGTTAACTTCAGTAAGTGAAACATTTTCAATAAAAAATTCAGCTATTTAGAGACACTGTTTAACTCCTATACTATTTCAAGGAATAATAAAACTACCCTTCCGTTATTAAATGGAAACTCAAAACTTGTTTAGAGTAGCATTTACGTAGTGAGTATTTGAAAGGTAGTTTTAAACATCAGTAATTCTCAAACGGCAAATGAGCTGAAAACTACTTGTTAATTTCGATAGCAACTTAGTGATAACTAGAGGGAGTTTATTCATAACCTAATTAGTGTAGGTATAATTATAAATAAAGCTATATTGGCCCAATTAAGGCAAATAGGGGTGTTTGAATCTAATTATATCTATGTGTAAAACAGCAATCTTTCGATAACACAGCTGGCCTCTGATTCCAATCGATGTAAGGAAAGGTGCTCCAATAAATACCACTTTTTGATAAAAATAACGAATATAGTTCTTATTTAAGTTTGCGAAGAACCGGAGACTCAGTGGTTTCCACACTGAGCAACAAATAGTTGGTGGGTGGTGTTGTAATTATATATTTCATCCATTAATTATACAATAAAGATAAATGTTACCTTAAATTCCAACAAAAGAATGCACAAAAACACTGCAATACGCACTTAATCACATTTCTTTTCACGACAAGTGCTATTATGTCTTTCTGTTGGAAATATGGATATAGGTACTACAGGACAGGAAGTTTTAACCACCTCGTGGTTTGGAAAAATATAATGACATCCCTTACAGAATAAAACAGAACACATGAGGAAGAGGGACTTGTTAATTCATCACTCTAGGAAGGGTACGGCACTTCTCGCCTAGCGTGCGGCACTTTAGCTCGCAAAACGGGTGCTTGCATGTGCAGTCGCTAACTAGGGATAAGGCGGCCAGGTGAGAAGGTTCTGGAAGACTTTAAAATAAGTGGCGTGCTTGCATAATTAAAAAAGAGGGGTTGAATTACAACAAGGGGTTTTCATCAGAACTATTTTTTAATTCAATGAATGGATCTTTAAGAAACTTTGTTTCATAAGTTCCAGCTAGGACGGTGATAATTTCCTTTCGTGGAAGCTAGATCTTGAAATCTACAACACTTCTAATAAGCCTATAGAAATATACTTTGCAACAATCAATGTAATTAACACTTTTTTTGAAGTATTTATAAATATTAGTAAGCTTTATCGCCAGTATCAAAGAATACACCAACAACAAGAAGTGAAAGCCGGCATAAATGGTTTGATGTTCTGGGGACAAAATTTGTTGACCTTGTAAAACTGAAGTTGGCAGAAAACTAATAAATTTTTACACTGAGAAAAAGGTTCAAAATTGTGAAGGTATATTTCACAGGCAGAAAAAAAATGTAAACCAAACATTCCAAAAAAATAATTGTGCATTAATGTGTTGTCAAAACATTGTTCCGAGAAAATATTAATTGCGATGAAAGATTTAAGCATAAAAAACCAGTAACGTCTTGTGAGCACGATACAGCCTCCGAAATGCAACAAGTTACCAATTTTATAATTGAATATTGTTCAGGACATCTCACAGAAGAACCCTATTGATTTTCAGCTAATCAGAGCCAGTACAACGGGTGCTATGGTACTTGAAGTACGACATTTCTGTAATGTTTGAAGAATTTTCAGTTTGTTAGCACGATACAGTCTCCGGAGTGTATACAAATGACCAATTTTATGATTGGATATTATTCAGGGCGTCTCACAGATGAACTCTATCAATTTTCAGCTCACTACAGCTAGTACAACGGGTGATATCGTACTTGAAGTACCAAATTTTAGTCATTTTTGGAGAATTTTCAGTTTGTTAGCACGATACAGCCTCTGGAGTATCTACAAGTGTTCAATTTTATGATTGGATGTTATTCTAGACGTCATATAGATGAACATTATAGAGTTTCAGTTCATTGGAGCTAGTATAACTGGTGATATGGCATTGGAAGTGCCATCTTTTTGGATAAATTTCGGGTTGTTAGCACGATACAGCCTCTGAAGTGTGTATAAGTGACAATTTTATAACAGGATATTGTTCAGGGTGTCCCACAAATGCAGAAAAGTTTTGATCCTTAGAACCATTTATTTATTAAACAGATCGCGTTCTGTTTAATTTATTTTGTAGGTTGATAAAGTTAATTTAACGAACACTTGGGCTTAACAAATATTGTGAAAAATATGCATTAGTATTTCTTTATAGATAGTTTTAGTTTCTGTTTTTGAGAAACCATTCATTACTAAAAATAACATGCTATTGTTTAATCAAATAAATTTTATTTTCTTATATTGATATTGGAATTCAATATGTGTAAATATGTATTTAAGTAGCAGTGTGTAGGGCAGTGTGTATATTAAAACCAATACCGTAATATAGATTATATATTTACAATACGAGATTACTAAAGGAAAAAATTCAATACACATGATGGTATAGAATTACAATAATGTTGGTGCTTGAATGTAAAATTTGTATAATTTACATAATATAATATAACAGTTACAATCTACCAGATTCAGAATTTAATATTTCACACCTAGAGAAAATATTTTAATGCCTGCAGCATAATGTGTAGAAATGAACAATAGATTTTAAATAATAATACCTGGTATTTTTATAACTGTATAGGACAAGTAGATAAGTAAAATAGAAGTCATCTATTACTTTATTTATACTTGTACAATATTTCTTGCGGCACTAGCTTAATTTTTTGTGATGGCGTCTAAAGGAGTATTTGTAAACCAAACCAAACTATATACTTGTCAAACCCACATTAAATGTACTCTTACTTTTTAGAGCTAAAATGTGGTTAAAAGCAGCCAATAGTGAGGATCTTGTTCAGAAACTTTTGCTTTCGTGGTATGCCAAAAGTGCATGCTTTGTGTGGAAGTCGAAGCAGATTGTAAAGATACAGGTCCTAACGCGGTATCTTCCCCTCTAACGTCCATTTTAAAAGTTCGATTATCTGAAAAGAAAAATACAGGAAGACTATATTAATGGACACAGAAGTGTATGTGTAGGTTTTATTATAGACAATGTGTTGTTTTATTCATCCGACACTTTGATTTTCTAGTATCTATTTCTGAACACCAGTAGAAGAATTCTCTTACACATTAATATCATATCAGAGACTGATAGTAGTTAATACTGCCACAAAGTGAACTTGGGAGAAATAAAAAACATTTCTCTATCTTAACAAAATCATAAAAAATACTCTTTTATAACAAAACCAAGAATCTTTTAAGTGAGACACGGGTAGGCTAAACATTGTAGGTGAGACTTATGTCTAGTTAAATTCACACAAACACTTAATTTTCACTAACTTATCTAGTTTTGAGAAAGCCATCCATTTTGATGCATGTTTACTAACAGAGGTGAATCTAAATAATCATTATATTTACCAAGCAGAGGAGAAGCATCACAGTCACTAGTATGTATCGCAGCAGCCTGAGGTGAATATCCCGGTTGCTGTAATGGTGTGGTATCTGCAATTATAAAAGTAATTGTTGTAATCATTTGTAGAAAGTTTACTAATTTATCTAGTTATAAGAAAGCCATATATTTTGATACATATCTATTTACAGAGGTGAATCTATATAAATATTATATTTACAAAGCAGTTGAGAAGCATTACAGTCACTAGTATGTATTCCAGCGGCATGAAATAAATGTCCCAGTTGCTGTAATGGTGTGGTATCTGCAATTATAAGAGTAATTGTAGTAATCATTACCTTACATAAAGTCCAAGAAGGTATTAATTAATCCTGTCAGAAAGTATTAATTAATCCTGCGGCCAGGTGACAAAAAATAAATATCAATAACAACTGATTGCAATGTGTAGTTGAATTTAATATTTACCACACTAAATAACTATTTTTGTTGGTGGATCATTCAATAAAATATGACCCTTGCATTTTAACCATGGAAATATGGCAGGGACAGCTAGCTGAAACAAACCCTTGGAATATCCTTCTTTGGAAACAAATTTGTCTTCAAAGTGAATTCACATCAACTATAAATTCTTTTGTAAAGCATATGTAGTCTTTCCAAACAAATCACTACGGTTACGAGCTTCCAACCATAACTGTACCCTAAAAAATAAATGAAGGTAGGTATATTTTTATATAATCACATGTCTATAAAAGAAATCAACTGTTAATTTATATTGAATATTATGTATTATTATTCAACATATTTTTTGCTGAACAGGGCTCGTTAGCGGAATGCTTATTGTAGTGCATATTATTATTACATATGTTATTAAAGGCAGAGGGACAGATCAATGTTAACACCAAAAGCATAGAATTACACAACTTAGAATGCATAGGTCCATGTAAACTAAAATGTAAAATATTGAAAAATGAATTTATACCTATAATACATTGCATATAGAAACAATTTCCCTTACCTCACAGGGTCTTTGGGAAAACCAAACATAGTTATCTTTTCTCCTGTTTTTTAGTGACATCCACGAACTACACAACTTATACGTCCCATAACAAATACAATAAGTTCTCACTAAGAGTGCCACTACTCACTTTCACTGAACGGTAATGTTCGAAATCAAGTAAATAAACAAATAAAAAGGGTATTTTTCTTTAACAACAAACAATAAAACACACACACACACATATAAAACAATGGCGTCTATCACATATGCGCATTTAGAAAATGAATTGTCAAAAAACCGAAGTTTCACTTCTTGTTGTTGGTGTATTCTTTACCAGTATCTCATTATTGAAGTTCAACAAGACTTAAAAATGACTTGAATTTTCTGTAATTAACATTAAAATTTTTTTGGAAGGCGTTATTTCTAATAATAACATACGTTGCAGATTGCTGGAGCTGTAACTACATATTTAGTAATTTTATTTCAAATCAAGGACACTTAATCAAAAGGTTGTTATAAATAAATGTTAATATATTCAATATTTGTTTCATTTGCCCGTTTCAAAGATGTAATATATCAGTAAGCATTGTATACTTTGTTTATACCAAGTACAATTGATCTACGCTATCATTCACATAGCGATCACGCACCTTCTCTCCTCCAGAAATACGAAGAACACGTTATATGCTATACTACAGTGACAAAATTCTGTAATTAACTTACAACCTACTGACATGTGGTGAAACATATTTAAGTACCGTCAAGTTGGGTGACTTGAGACAGTTTCAAAATTCAAAGGACTGTAAAATTGTATTCCAGCAAATTAAAATTATGAAACAAGGACACATTTTTGAGTCTACATACATTCTTCAAAATTGAATAATAAAAATGAGCTAAAATTTATCAGAAAATGCTTTTTTCTGTTTTTTTGGGTGTCTCAAGTCACCTTCACAGGGGCGGTGACTTGAGACAGTAATTTGTTTTCATCGTAAACTCAAGACCGACCGTCAATTTGCGGACTCGAGACATTAATAGTCTTTTTAAAAACGTAATAAAACATATTATTTCATAAACACTCTTATTTGGAAAAATATATTTATTTTAAACATTTTACATTTTTAATGCAAAACTAAAGTTTTAATTCTTAAAAAAATAAGTAGGAACTTCAAAAACTTTGGTAGAAACTAGTCTAAATAAAACATAACTCTTAAAAAACAAATAAAAAACTCATTTTAACGAAAAAAAAAATGTTTTAAACAATTGTACCAGATTTTTAAAGTTCAATAGAAAAAGTAAATCTTCCTCGTCGAACAAACACAGAAACCAGCTTTGACAGAATTTGATTTTTATTAATATCTGTGACGTCCTCAATATCTGGAAATACGTAAATATTTTTTCCTTGTGGTGATTTGCGCATAAATTTACACAAAACTAAATCCGGCTTTAGTTCAAGAATTTGTCCAATGAATTTCTTCAAAATAACTGGCTTATGGGGAGCCTCATATGAAAATTGCACCAAAATAAAGTCATCAACTTTTAAATCCGAAGGATCAACGTCTTCTTCAAAATCTTCAGGGCTATCATATGACGATTGCGTGGAAAAGGAATCATTACTGTCACTGGAGGAATCTACACTTTTTTATTTTTTCGAGAAATAATAGGTTTTTCTTTTGATGTTGACGGTGTCGAGTTATTAAATTGAGTAAAATCAGGTAGCTCTTCTTCAATTTCTTCCTGATTTCCATTGACTCCATTTTCATTTACCGTCTGTTCCACTCCTTCTAGAGTAGTATTTTCAACACTCTTTCCAGGCTCGATTAGAATTTTTTTTCTTTTCCTCGTACCGGTTACTGTTCCCTTCGTATATAGATTGCTTAAAAAGACTTGAAAAGCATTATCTATTGACACTACAAAATTGTTTTCATCATTTGGCTGTTCTAAGCTCGGTGGCAACTTATCTAGTACTTTGTTTCTGTTGATTGGATAAATTACACTTCAACGGAATCCAGCTATGAGATTTCCTGATGTCTTGTTGTCTACATCAAGTTGATCCAAACAATTTTTTAGCAGTCTGGGAAAAGTATCTTTCGGTACTACCCCCCGATGCTTCAATTTCCAATTTAAAAGAACATCTCTCCATGCGCTTTTGAGTGGTCTGAAATATGCTACGTCTAAGGGTTGGCAGATATGGGTACTGTTTGGAGGTAGCAGGATAAATCGAATATTATATTCTCTGCATAAGTCAATTACGGATTGTGAAATATGGCTGGCAAGATTGTCGTCTATTGGAGCTTTTGGCGACTCAATGGGCAGTTTTTTAAAATACGGTAACGCCGTAGGTTTAAACCAATCCTCAAAAATCGCTTAATTAAACCAGGAGCTCTTTGACCTATTGTATCTAGCACCTGCAGGGCCATTTTCTGTCCACATTTTATACAAATTTTCGGCCTTATAAACTATGTAAGGTGGCAAAAGTTCACCCGATGCGGATCCTGCAAACATGATGGAATTGCTGCTTCTAGAGTTGTCCATTATACGATGTGCGTGTTTTGCACCTCTTCTGACAAGTACCTTGGTTTTTCCAGGATCGTCAGTTATATTTGTCTCGTCATAATTGACCATTGCATTTGGTTCAACCCCTTGCAAACTTACTTCCAGCTCGTCAAAATATTTATTTATTCCCTCCCTGTTAACACTTGCCCGCGCCCGTTTTATATTTTCACACCAGCGTTGTGAGAGTATATCCTTATGCCTTTCAATGAACTTTCTCATAAATTATCTTCCTGGCAAATTCTTTTTAAATTTTGATACCTGTCTACCAGAACTATCTAAATACGACTTAATCAAGTACCTTACATCAATAGATGTTAGTGGAAACCCCCAGACACTGGCTAACTGAATATTATCCACCATCTTCTGTTCTTCCTCTGACGTGAAAACAGTTTGTCCACCTGCCTTTTTCATATGACGTCCTTTTGCTCTTCGATTTATCGTATCCTCTGAAATACCATATTTGCTTTGAAGTTTTCTCAATGAAACACCTCTATTTCTTTCAGCTACTGCAAGTTCTAAATCTTTTTCGTCATATCTTCTATAGTTGGCGCCTTCTTTTTCTTTGTATCGACCCATTCTTGTAAATACCTGCAAAAGGAACACGTATTATTTAAGTAGGGTGACTTGAGGCATGTCTCAAATTACCCCTGGGGTGACTTGATACACGTCTCATCTCGCCCCTATAAATCACATTTTTTATTTTCTTATATAAATCAAAAAAACTGTTTATGTTAACAAAAATGTATATAGCAATAAATACTTCCCATATACACTAACATCAATGAAAAATATGACCATTCCCATAAATTTGTCAGTTTGGACTACATACATAAAGTTTTTTGAAACCTATAAATCCCACAAACCCTGTTCTTACAATAAAATACTAAAACCGCACTTACCTTCTTAATTAACCAGCAAAACTATAAAAACAACTTGCGTAGACTTGTCGTGAATGAATACCGCGTGGAAACTGAATTCCAGTACAATCTGCGGCGTTGCCAACCCTTCTCAGAAATACCTAAAGTTTTGTCTCAAGTCACCAGGCAGTCTCAAGTCACCCAACTTGACGGTATCTTCCAACTGCTGCCAACATAAGCCATTTTCGGACGGAGTCTGTTGAGCTGATTGCACTGTAATCGAAACACACACTCGACCAATCCCACCCCTTCCAGAATGCATCCCTCAAAGAACAATGTCTTCCGGGAAGAACTTCTACTACCCCTATCGCTTTCGATGAGGTAGTCAGTCTTCAGCATTGTTAACGCTTCCTTCCAACTTCCCTTGGTTTTATAGAAGCGTCAGGCTATCCTCCTCTTTTCTTCAGGGTATTATGCATTTTACTCTTCATCCTTCTCGTTGTTGTGTGTTCTTCGCTGCATTTAGAAGTAACAAATACTGAGTGTCCTTCTTCGTGTATTCGCTGCTAGTCGTGGTCTAGCAGCTTTTTCGCCTGGTCTGAATTTAGAAAAAAATTATTACTCACATTATTTCCTTATTATCTTCTTGAATTTAAGAATAATTGAACAAATTTTGAATTGGTATTTTAATAAATCCCAGTGGACAATAAAAATAACATTGCACATTCATTTCCTGTGGGTAATTATGGTTCGTTTTAATTTTTTCTTAATATGCATCATTTTATTGACTGTTGTGGACTACCGATCTTGTATTACTTAATATTCTGGGACACTCTGTATAGCTAATAAATCTAAAAATGCTTCGGTGATCGGTAGAACTGGTATCCCTTCTAAACGGTTGGTATTAATCTCCGACTCGCCGAAATTACTTCGCTACAAGAACGGTCTTGCTTTTTCACAACATGTATAATTATTTACTAAAGCGGTAATAAGGAAGGAGAATGTAGAAAATTTGGACATACTTCGTTTGTTTCTCCATTGTGATCGAGAAATAACTAGTAATTTTTTTGTATCTGTAATAGATATAACTGTCCCAAACATTGATGCTATATGCATTAAAATATCCAAAAGTCTCATGTCCATATACTTAGCCTGCATATATCGTCCAAGCGACTCACAATTGGCAGATAATGTCACTCTCCTTGATAAACTGGATGCGTTATCCATGCTTGACAATCTAGTTATCATTGGGGATTTCAATTTTCCGGATATATCCTGGCCGATAATAAATATTCCTGAGGGAAATAATGCAAAAAATTGTTCATGCAATTTATCCAAAACTCGAATTTAACCCAAGTTGTCCACGAACCTACTCGTTTCCGACACAATAATAATCCTTCTACCCTCGATTTTATTTTAACCAATGACGAATGTTTGCTATCATTCCTGGAGATCAGTTCACCAATAGGCAAGTCCGATCATGCAGCAATAACTGTCAATATTCAACTTAACTTACCCGCTGCTGACGATGATAAGAATTACATGACTATCGAAATAACAAATTTTATAAATGAAATTGACTGTCTCGACTCTTACTTCGTGGAATATGCTCATATTAGTGTTTTTAAATGAAACTCAAGGTCTCTAGTTAATTCCACAATATAATACAAGTTATTGGAAATTCTAAAAAATTGACGATGATATTGATTTATCGAAACAATTGTCAATTTTTTAGAATTTTCAATAACTTGTGTATTATATTGTGGAATTAACTAGAGACCTTGAGTTTCATTTAAAAACACTAAATTTTATAAATGTCAATCGTACTCTCTCGTCCATCAATTGGGATAACATATTGCCTGATAATAATTACTGTATACATTTATGGAAATGTGTCTATGACACGGAAACAAAATGTTTGAATGAGAATACGAGAGAAAGAAGAATTTTCCGTAACAAATTAAAGCCATGGATCAATAGTGAAATACATGATTTGATAAAACATAAACGCACCAACAATAATGAAGATTTATTCACTCACAGAAGATTCTCTAATACAATAATTAGTCGGTTGGCTAACGCCAGAAGAGGTTTCGAGGCAGGTATTGCCAATAGTGGCAACCCTAAAAAGTTTTTTGAGCACATGCGTTCCTGTCTTTCGTCTAAAGTTGGTGTCCCTTTACTTAGAAAAAGTGATGGAGTATTATGTTCGTCTAATTATGAAACTTCCGAAACCTTGTCCATTAGTTTTTCTGAGGTTTTTACTTCTGAACCAATTGATGACACTTTGCCTCCAATATTTGGTGCTCGTGTCTTAGAATCCCTTAGTAATATTGAATTTTCACCCCAGCAAATTAAAGAAAAAATATTAAATATCAAGACGAACACTTCTCCTGGTCTTGATGGTTTGCAAGCAATGTTTCTTAAAAAATGTGCAGACTAAATTTCCTATCCACTTTCAATCATCATGAATGCCTCTTTCACGCAATGTTCTATTCCACCAATCTAGAAATCGGCGTCAGTTACTCCTATATTCAAAAAGGGCAATACACTGAATCCAAGCAATTACCGACCAGTAAGCCTGATACCTAATGTTTCTAAAATTATGGAATCTATTATTAGTGAGGCCATGTCTAAGATCCTTCTTCAACAAAATGTCATACCTCTTCACCAACATGATTTTGTTCGAGGTCCCTCTACCATGTCCAATCTTCTTCACTGTGTTAATGACTGGACAAAAGCTTTAGACAACAGAGATCCGATTGACGTAATTTATTTGGACTTCTCCAAGGCCTTCGACAAAGTCCCAAAAAGAAGACTCATATAAATTAGATCAGTTTGGCATACAGGGTAGCCTGAATTTATGGATTTTTCATCGGACAGGATTTTTAAAGTCAGATTCGGCCGAGAGTTTTCCAATGACAGGCCAGTTTCTAGTGGTGTTCCACTGGGTTCTGTCCTTGGCCCTTTGCTGTTTGTTGTTTACGCAAGCGATCTCCAAATATTGGTCTCAAACTCAGTCTCCTTTTATGCCGATGACACAAAAATATTTGCTAACCCTTTAAGAGACCATCTCACCCTCCAAAATGACCTACACACTATACAGCGGTGGTGTTTGGAATGGTTGCTTCCCCTGAACATTAATAATTATAATCTACTCCACATTTGCAAGGCCAATCCCAATTTATTATACAACTTAAATGGGCAGTTACTAAATACGGTTACCAGCCATGATGACCTAGGCATCTTAGTGAACTCAAATTTATCGTGGAGTGAACATGTTGTGTCCGTATGCAACCGCGCGAAATCCAGACTCTATCTGATACAAAAATCGTTCTCTAGAGTGTCACTTGAAACTTACTGTAAACTGTACAAATGTTACGTGCGTCCTATTTTAGAATATGCGGGTCCTGTGTGGTATCCTGATCTTATTCGCGACCAAGTTTTATTAAAAAACGTGCAAAGGAGGGCTACTAGACTTGCATTCGGTCGCGTAAGGCCTTCCTATGAGGAACGACTGACTCGGGCGAATCTCATCTCGTTTCAAGACCGTCGACTTCGGGGTGACTTGATATTATGTTATAAAATCATTAAAAACAACTTTGGTGATCCTCAATCTATGTTTCTATTCAACACTGATCTTAGACTGAGGGGTCACCCATTTAAACTTAAGACGGAGTCCTTTAGATCTCGAGTAAGACAGCACTTTCTACCAAACATAGTGTTTGATGTCTGGAACAATCTTCCTGATGATGTTGTTGACACACCATCAGTTAACGCATTTTAGAACAGGATTGATAGCCTTCTATTTAATAGTTAATAGTGCGGATTGTTGCATTTATTATTTATCTGAATTTGTTTAATTTATATCTTCTTTCGCTGTATAGTTGTTGCGGTTATTCTTGAAAACTACGATTTTGTTAATTATTGTTAATTTGTCATTGATTATGTTTATAGGCGTTTAAGCACTTATTTATGTTCTCATATCAGAAACTTCATAGGTTCTTACCTCAGCCCTTATTTCTATTGTTAAAATAATAATAATTACCTGTTTAGCAACTGGAATAATTTAAAGCCTAGATTTTAATAGTTTTTATTAACGCACTTTTGGATACTTCGAATTTTGAAAACTGTTGATATTGTTTGTATCATTGGTTTTGAAGCCATCTTTTCTTGGGTTGAAGAACGAAAAGGGTTCGGTGCCTTGTGCGACTTATTTTCTTGGTTTTATTCTCATTTACTCTAATTAGGGGATAGAATTTGCACAAATTGTTTGGAAATCCGACTATTTTGAGGAAGCAATTACTTTGGAAGTCGTTTTTTCGCCGTAAAGGGATATTATTTTGCACTAGAACCACGATTCACTAAGATCGAATTAACTTTCTTTCAACACCTGCAAGAATTCGCCATTTTGTAAGCCCATTGGTGAAAGCTTTTGATTGATTCATTCCACGTGGCTGGATATTGGAATTTTGAGAACCCTCATTGATTTGAGGTGAGTTATTTTTAGTTTTCACAAATTACAAATTTGTAGATGGTCAGATTGATTATTTTCACTCCTTGTTGTAGGGTTTTATTTTTTGCTTCCTAATTATACGTCTTATATTCCCGTCTATTTTGGGATTTATTTTGGAGCCTCTTGATTATCGAGATTGGATTTTGTACTCGATTTCACACACGGTTTGACCTGCTATACATACAGGGTGATTTATAACTATTGGGACATACGCTAAGGGTAGATTGTTTGGTCCAAAATATGGCGATAGGACCAAATATATCTCAATAAAATATTGCTGTGAGAAAAGATAGAGGGCGTTAAAGTTGAACTTTTTTTTCGTTTTTGGCTAATAATTTCACTGTATATTCATCGATTGTTATCAAAATCAGCACAGAGCCATAATTTTATACAGGCAATATGATTTTATGTATTATTTGACATTTTGTTACAGGGGGAGCCTCGTGAAGGATTTCTGATGATGAAATTGACTGGTAACTTTTTTTGACGAAACTTTTTAGTGTTTTTCATTAAAAAATATGACATACACATCATTTCTACATAATATTAGTACCTCTGTTCAAACACGATATTCTCATTCGTTTTCGAGAAAAACGCAATTGAACAATTCAGAGTATCGGAAGGGGATTTCAAATATTATTTCATTTATGAAAAGTGTGCTTTGGACTGTCACATAACTATTGTTGGTAAATGGCATTTCTTGTCAGTGAATATTTTTTTCTGCGAGTTTATAGTCCATTGTTGCATTTTTTAAAGCTTTCATATACTTTTTCGATTGAAATGCCTCGTCACAATAATTTTACGAATGAAGAAATGCGAGATATGATTTGTGTATACGCACAAGAACATTTTTGCGGCCAGAAGGTATGAATTGTTATATCCAGGCAAAAGGCAACCAAATCTATTTCATCGTTTGGGTGAAACCGGGTCATTTCACAATATAAATCAAGGTGGTCGTCCGAAACAAATTTCGCCTAATCAAGAAGATGAAATTTTGGTTCCAATAGATGAAAATCCTACAGTAAGTTCACGTCATTTGTCATCAGCAACAGGACTAAGTCAGTCGTCTATTATTAGAATTCTAAAAAAAGAAAAGTTCCACCCGTATTCACTTCACTCATGTTCAAAATTTGCTTCCAAGAGATCTCCCACGACGGTTACAGTTCTGCCAACGTATTCTCAACAAGCATAATGGTGACCGAAATTTTATTAAGAATATTATGTTCACCGATGAAACGACTTTTACCAGACGAGGGGTATGTAATTAGAGAAACAGCCATTATTGGGTAGAAAAAAATTCGCATGCTCTGAAAGAAAGACATTTCCAGCATGAGTTTAAATTTAAATGGAGATTCTTATTTATTTATTTTGCAAAATACTCTTAGCTATATTTTGAATAATCTGTCACTAGCTGTTACAAATAAAATGTGGTTAATGCAGAATGGAGCTCCATTAACTCGAGAGACGAACTCTGGAGGAAAATACAAAAATGCGGCTAACTTCATAAGGGGACAGAATGATATGTTCTTTGAAGTTCGAAAGTCCTTTATTAAAAGAATTAGAAAAGGCATAGAAGTCGGAGGAGGCGACGTAGAACATTTAATTTGAGTTTGCTCTTTTTATGTTACATTGCTTTCAATTATGTTTTATCGTCGAAATAAAAACCTTACGATACAAGTTTTTTTATTGTCCGTTACTTGAAATCCCCTTCCGATACACTGAACTGTTCAATTGCGTTTTTCTCGAAAACGAATGAGAATATCGTGTTTGAACAAGAGTACCAATATTACGTAGAAATGATGTTTATATCATATTTTTTAATGAAAATCACTAAAAAGTTTCGTCAAAAAAAGTTACCAGTCAATTTCATCATCAGAAATCCTTCACGAGGTTCCCCCTGTAACAAAATGTCAGATAATACATAAAATAATATTTTCTGTCCCAATAGTTATGAATCACCCTGTATATGCAAATATTGTACAATAGTTCACAAAAGGCGTCCATATGGTGTTTTAGCGAGTTCGAAAGTATGAAATGTCGGAAATAATTTCGTACGAGAAGTACCAGATTTATTTGAGGCTTTGGGCTATATTATAAAAGAGAGAACGAACGATTATTATCTATTAACCACAGATCATAGAACCACAATCCGCTTAAGACATGGAAAAAAATCGGGTAAACCCAAAAGTATTAATAATAAAAGTTCGCATGTCATCTACGAGCACATCGGAGAGGAAATCTGTAAGCATAATGAGTCGTAAAGTCCAACCACAAATGCTAGACAGAGATCTCGACTACTCCCAGTACGAAACGACAAACGAGGCTCTCCCTGTAACAACATGTCAAATAATACATAAAATAATATTGCCTGTATAAAATTATGCCTCTGTGCCGATTTTGATAGCAATCGATAAATATAAAGTGAAATTATTAGCAAAAAATGAAAAAAAAATTTCAACTTCAACGCCCTTTATCTTTTTCCACAGCAATATTTTATTGAGGTATATTTGGTCCTATCGCCATATTTTGGTCCAAACAATCTACCTTTAGCCTATGTCCCAATAGTTATGAATCACCCTGTATACTAGCAGAAATTATTCCCGGCCGAGACGATCCCTGGAGATTTATCAGATTTCTATTCCTAATTGTGAGCTTATGGACGTTTGGTTGGAACAGAGAATTTAGTTTTACGGAATCACTTCTCAATAAAGACTTATATTATCGTTTTATGATTATTGGTAATTGATATTTGACTTATTATCTTTTGTGTTTACTTATAACAGGAGCTTCGTATTGGCGATTTCCTTATTAGCAATAAACGATTGGAATGTACTGACTGGACTATTTATTTATTTATAAGTTAATTGTGTATATATATTTTTCCGCGTTTTGGCTACTTCTATAACGATTTTTTTACGATCGCTTTCAGCATTATAGTTTCTAAAATTCGGTAGCGCCTATTCACGGATTTGACTTAACGATATGACCAAGGAAACAATAATACAAAGAACCCCCATATTATTCCCTGAGGTATAGTACTTAATTATTTTTCTACAGATATAGTTTAATCACTGTAATTCTTTTATTTAGCACGGGTAATCATAGGCGATAACGCCTTATATAAGCAGCGATTATTTATTTATTTTTGTACTCCAGTATTTCTAAAAAGAAACTAGTTTGATATTTTTTTTGCTATGAATAACGGGTATACCTACGATATTATTCCAATGGATGATTTCAGTATACTGTGAAAATAACATTTTAGTAATAACTTGTTGTAGTCTGATAATTTTGTCACCTCATATTTTCTCTCAAGAGCACTAGTAACAATCGACTTTTTGGGTATAGGTTAATTACTGGTAACCATAGCTGACCTAATATAATTCTTTAGTTAAGGTTAGGGCAACCCGAATGAGAGCTTAAGATTCTAATACTGTGGAGACCCACCGTAGTCTTCTCTGTTGTAGTCCGTCAACTCTCTCATCTGGCTGTTGGAGTGTTTTCCCAGTTTTTCAAAATAAAAAACTATCAGAACACCATTGTCAAAGTAATGTCCATAAAATTGCAAATACAAATAAACTGACCACAACAATTTGAAAAATAATAACAAAGAAATGAATCAGAGACTGAATAAAAGCTATTAGTTAATTTAGTGTAGATAAAGTAAGAATATTATATATATAGGCATAAGACAGGCCCTAGGGCCTATAGCCGTGTAAGAATTTTCCATCTGTATCTATCGCTTGCTACGCTTTTCCAGTTCCGTATTCCCTTTTCCGCGACGTCCTGCATTACGGCTTCTTTCCACTTTCTTCTAGGCCTACCTCTCTTCTTCTTTCCCTCTGGTCTTTTCCATGCTACTTCTTTTACATCTCTTGACTGTTCCATCCGTTCTAAGTGACCTAACCACTGCAGTCTTTTTGATTGGATTACTTCAATTATTGTTGAGTCATTGTATAGATCATATAACTCCTTATTTGTGCGCCTCTCCCATCCTTCTTCAGTTTTTTTTCCGCCAAAAATTTTCCTTAATATCTTCCTCTCCCAGATTTCGAGTTTGGATTTCTGCTTCTTATTCATAACCCATGTTTCACATCCGTATAGCACTGTCGGTCTTAACATTGTTTTATAAATTCTTTTCTTTGTTGCTCGTGTGACTTGTTTTGATCTCAAGATTTTGAGTAATCCTCCAGCACATCTATTGCCCTTGGCCAGTCTAAGATCGATTTCTGCTTTTTCCTCACATTTATCATTTATTAGGACACCTAGATACATATAGTTCTTGGTTTCCTTTATTTGTATTATTTTATCGTTCTGTAGCTCTGGCCGTAATGTCTCAGGCTCTTCCGTTACTGTTTTATTTCTCAGTTTCATATACTGGCTTTTTGCCTCATTTATCTCCAACCCCACTTCTTGTGCTGCTGTCACTAGATCTTTTGCTATTTTCATCAGTTCTTTTTTTTTCCTTGATAATAAAACCACGTCATCTGCATATGCCAAACATTGGTGGCTTTTGTTCAGTAATGTACCCCGACGGTTGATTTTGCTTTTCCTTATAACATCTTCTAATGCTATGTTGAATAGCATGGTAGATAGGGGGTCTCCTTGCCTCAGTCCTTGGGTTGTATCAAATTCTTCTGATTCTTCCCCTTCTACTATTACTACATTTCTTGTCTGCTTGAGTGTCATTTTCACCAGTTTGCATAACTTCTCTGGAATTTCGTATTTTCTTAAGACTCTCAATAGCTTAGTCCTGTTTATCGTGTCATAGGCTGCCTTAAAGTCGATAAACAGCATATATGTAGGAATCTCGTATTCGCAACAGTGTGTTAATACTTGTTTTAGTAAGAAAATTTGGTCTGTTGTTCCTCTAGCCTTACGAAATCCACACTGGTACTCGCCGGTTATCTTTTCTGCATAAGTTTCTAATCGTCTTTTTATTAGTGTGGCTAGTACTTTGTACATGCAATCAAGTAGTGCTATTCCTCTGTAAATGTTGCAATGTGAAATGTCACCTTTCTTGTATATCGGTAGAATTACTGCTTTTTTCCACCCTTCTGGCATATGTTCAGTCCTCCAAACCTCTTGTATTAACTTAGTAATTTCTCTTTTTAATACAATACCTCCGGATTCCAAGTTTTCTGCTGTAATACTATTGGATCCTGGGGCTTTATTATTTTTCATATTGTGGATAATTTCTTCTATTTCTGCTAGTGTAGGTTCTTCATCTTCGGAACGGTTTTCTTCTCCCAATGGAACGTCTTCTCTTTCTTCTGTTTCTAGTTCTGCATTTACTTTTAATAGCTCTTCAAAATGGCTTTTCCATCTTCTTATTATTTCAGTTTTTGCTCCTAGCAGTTTACCGTTTCCATCTTTGATGTATGGTGTTTTTGGCCTGTGTCCTTTATTTATTTCTTTCACATCCTTGTAGAAATTTCTAATTTCTTGTCTCCAGTATTTTTCTTCCATTATTTTTATTATGTTTTCATCGTGTTCTCTTTTCTTAGTTCTGCAAATCTTTTTTGCAATTTTCGTCTGTTCAATGTATTCCCGTTTGTACTGTTCTTTCCCGGTCTGTAGATATTTTTCCCTTAAACTTCTTTTCTCACTTATTTCTTCCATACATTCGTCGTCAAGCCAGATCTTCCTTTTGGTAGCCTTTATGGCGTTTAAGCTTTCGTCTGACGCTTTCACAATTGCTGTTTCCTTCCGTGATAATTTCTTTTCTACACCCTGTTCTAATTATGTTTCCCTAGTTTGTTCTAAGTATTTCTCGATTTTAGATCTGTATTTACCGGCTACTTGAGGATGTTGCAATTCTTCTATGTAATATTTCACCGTTCTTCTGTTTTTTCTAATTTTTCTTTTATCTGTTTCTGTTAGTTTAAATTTAGCCATTACTAGAAAATGGTCAGAGTCTATATCGGCACCCCTATATGATTTTACATTTTTTATTGATTTGGCATCTTTTTCCCCTATTAGCACGTGATCAATTTGGTTTGATTCGTTAGTGCCTGGAATTATCCAAGTTCCTTTGTGTATATTCTTCCTTTTAAAATGTGTACTCATAATCTTCATTTGCTTTTCTATAGCCATATTGATTAATCTAAAACCATTATCGTTACTCGTATTATGTTTGCTTTCGCCTCCCGTTATAGTTTTAAATATGTCTTCATTTCCTACTTTTGCATTTGCATCTCCCATTATTATTTTTACATTGCCGTTTGGTATTCTGTCAATAATTTCTTCCAGTTGTTCATAGAATGCATCTTTATCATCATCAGTTTTCTCTTCTGTAGGTGCATGAAAGTTAACGATTGTTATGTTTTTGTCATTTCCAGTAAACTGTAGTTTGCATATCCGGTCTGAGATCGCTTGGAAGCGTGTGATTTGTCCTTTCATATTTTTACTGACTACAAAGCCTGTACCAAATCGTCTTTTTTCATTTCCACTTGTAAATAGGACATATTCCTCCATTTCTTTTATATTATTATTTTTTAAATGTGTCTCCTGCAGCGTTAGAATTTCTATATTGTATCTTTTTGCTTCCTTTACTAAATTTGTTATGTCCCCCTCTCCGTATATTCCTCGCACGTTCCATATTCCTATATTTATAACTTTATTTTCTTTTTTAATTATTTCTTTTTTGCGGTTCTTTTCTTTACCTCTTTTCTTGTAATCCTGTACCTTGTTCATTGTTTGAGTCGATGCCGGAATCGTATTGTCACGTGTGTCTACTAGTTTTTTTGGTTGAACTGTAACTGTTTTTGTTCATCATTCCATTTCCATACTATACCATTTACTATTAATTTATTGTAACCTACTTTTGTTTGTTTGCCCTTATTTTTTTCTTCCTTAGCCTTTCCTCTGATTATTTTTTGTACTTCCTGTTCCTTCTTGGTAAGATCCGACTCAATGAAAATTTTTTCCCGGAGATGTCTCAGTCTGCTTTATTTTTCAAGATGTCAATTGTATCTGTTATGTTTTCCATTTCAATTAAGTACATCTTTTCCCCTATTTTCTGAGCGCTTCTTATTTTAACGTCCACTTGTATTTCTTTTGCTATGAATGTTTCTATTTTTTGCTTTAGAGAAATATCTTCATTTGTATTCACTTCTATTCCAGTAATGATCAGGTTTTTCTTTTTAGTAACTCTTTCTAAGTGTTCTACTTTTTCATTTAATGCTTTAATTTCCTCCTTCATTTTCAGATTTTCGTGTTTTATCTCTAACAGCTGCTTATTTGTTTGTCCATTTTCTTTTCTCAATTGTTTTATCTCTTCCATCATATCATCATTCTTTAACATCAGTTCCTGCATCATTTTGATCATAGTTGTTTCCGTATCCACTCTCCTTTTATCCTCTTTCTGTTTCTTGCTTCTTCCGAAGCTTTCATCCGCTTCTTTCCTTTTTCTCGTATACTCCTCTTCAGTGTCCGACCCGTTTTCTTAATACATTTTCTTTATCTTCTCAAACGTCCACGAAATCCGTGTCTCTTTTGTAGTTTGTTTACCAAGGGTCTACTACAATTCGACCCCTAGCCCACTCAGAGCTAACTGATTTCGTTTCTGTATTAAATTATTGTTCGAAATGTACTTTCTGATTATTTAAAGCCGACTCTGTGTCTTTTCCAAATTTCTATCGCTTATATTTGTAGCAGTTCTTTCCTGTTGTAGTATGAATGGTAAAAACTCGTCTTCGATTTAATGTTTATTATCAGGTGTTACTAATTATCCAAATATCTATTTTTTGTTATTGTTGAATGTTTAATTTAATCGTAACTAGCACCCTTTTTACATTACTCTAAACTTAGCCCTCATAATATAACATTATTTAGGATAATACACTTTATAAATATATATGACTGAAACTGCTTTATACTTATAAATAAATTCTATATGATGGTTAGGTACTATTCCCCATATAAACAACTATATAAATACGTTAATCTTACTTTGTTTTTGTCGCCTTCATTTGTACAATCACTCTACCACTTGTTTATCACTTTCCTAACACACAGATGATTATTTAAACTCGCAATCTCCCAAATTTTGAGTTTAATTGCGGAGTAATTATTTATCATCTGAACAGGTAGGTATTTAGAACATAACTAGTAAGAATATTATCAAAGATAAAAAAGTAATTTAGTAACTAAATTATAAAAGGAATGTCATTGGTAGAAATAATTTAAAATGAAAGTATAAGAGAGTTGTTTGAAAATCAATTGAAAAAATCAACAAGGAAGAAATTTTGAAAAAAGGTGGTAGAGATGTTTCTCGTTAGGAAAATTCAAATAAAAACCACAGAAAATATTCAAAACTTGATAAGCAAAGTTTTATAAAAATAGAAAATAAGTTATTAAGCAGTGATAATAACAAGGAAAGTGAAGTTAAAGCTAATACTTATCCAAATATCACATAATGTGACTAAGTAGTTTGGGACCATCCTAATATATCATCAAGCCCGATGTACCTATGTATCCGACATGGATTGTCAATAAAGTATAATCCCAATATTAAAAAAAATCTGAAGTCGTTTTATCCAGTAGAAACCAAACATTATAATCTGTTGCTCCAAAAACAGAAGTTGAAACGCAATAAATCTGCGTTTCTTTTGAAATAACTTAGCGACGGTAACGTAGACACATCCTATATTCACCTAGTATAACCACCGTACATAAACAAATGAATAGTGGTTCACTCTAAGCTCCTCCTATCGCGATGTCTATCTCACTCGGTCTCGGATGCGACTTTTTTTCGGTATCCTGAAACTCCGAATCGATCGATATACAGTTACCGTTGTGGGTTATCTGTGGTTACCGTGTATCTTTTGTAGTTGAAGGTACGAGCGGAGTTGATAGTATACCGGGTGGACTGTCTTCTCAGTGAATTATTTGATTATTATTAGGGGATACTTATTAAAAAGGAAATGCCACGAATGTGTTGTGTGGACGGTTGTAGAAGTAAAGATTGGGCAAAAACATCTTCCTTCTGTTGAAATCTTTATTGTGAATAAGCCTTAAGCGCGCTCAATTCCTTCATCCATGACAGTTGTCAAAAATGTCAATTGGTGAACAAGTACTGAAATAAATGGGTCAAGGTGTGGTTTTTGTAAGAGTGGATTATATATAATAAAACGTATAATAAAACAAAACATATTGTTTTAATAAATAACAAAAGGTTATGGGCCCAGAGAAGATAATGGGATAACACTTTCTCGAAGAAGTTAATTTTAAAGTTTTTAAGTTTGAGGTTACGTGTGAGCACGTGGTAAAGAAACTGAACCGGGAATATACCTATAAGAAGAAAATGTCAGGAATTGGAAAAGGTTACCTTATCGAGCCGTTAAATGGTTTGAATTATCATAATTGGAAATTTCGGATGGAACTAATATTAGCAGAGAATAACGTGAATGATTGTGTGCTAGCCGCTATTGATCCGACAAAAGAAAGCGAGGTGAAAAAAGACAATAAAGCTAAATGTCTGATAGTCCAATGTGTTGAGGATTCACAAATTGAGAGCTTACGAAATTGTAAAAATGCTTTGGAAATGTGGAAGGTCTTGAAAGATAAGTACGAAAAAAGGGGATTACTTATAATAAAACAAAACATATTGTTTTAATAAATAACAAAACCTTCAGATTTCCCAAGGATGACACAAGGTAAATTTTACAATATTATTTAGCAAAGGATATTAGTAATTTTTTTATAAGAAGCAGTGTAGTAGATGTTATTGTGTTTCAAAATAAAATATTACCAATATATCTTTTCAGATGTCAACGTTGGAAACAGGCCTTAGGCTTTGTTGATTGTCACAGGTATGCCAATTTGGACGCAGAACAATGCAACAAAACATTAAGAGTGCGATAGTCACTTTTCCCAAGAATATTATATGTGCAGTAATTGCAGAACAAATCTGCAATATAATGCAGTTCCGTCCTTGAATTTGCAAGAAAATAGTAAGTTCCCAAAATTTTTAGTACCTAAACATTATTTCTGACAATAGGATTTTGTCTTGTATATTTTTAATAGGTATGTCAAATAATTTGCAAATTTTTTAGATGGCGGTACAACTTTAACAAACTGATTTTAAGACAATGCTGCACAGTGAAGGTATGTTATTATACTTATCGATAGTGTGTTTTGGATAAAATAAATATATCTAAGTTAAGTATTTCATAGCAATTTTATTTTTCAGGCGATATGAAATATCAAGATGTTTATGTTCAAACAGAAGGCGAATTTTTTTCAGACAATGTTGAAAGTGGTAACGATGTTTCTACTCTAGCTTCTGTGGTTACCAGATGTATTTAATGTTTTTTTATAGCTAAATACATTTCTAAAAGCTACGCTATGAATGATTTAAATTAAACATTTTTAATTTTTACGTCTATTCGTCGTTAATAAGTAATACTCATTTAAAAGTGGTGGCGAAAGTTTAATCCTTTATGGAGCTTTTGATTTGTTTTAGATCAACATTTACAGACCTCAATGACGCTTACGGCCAATACTCCTCGAAAAAAAGTGTTGAGAGAGGAGATAAAGTGTTTGAAAAAATCAACTGTGCCTGCTCAATGTTCAAGAAAGTTGGAAACCGGAATATCGTTTGAAGATGTTTCCAAATATTTGGAAACTAACTACTCAGAAGATGCCTGCAAACTTTTAACTATTAAATAAATCACCTGAAGGTTGTAGGTACACAGACGATTTTGAGAAGCTTGCTTTGAGCGTTTACTTTTTAGGACCTACAGCATACAAGAAATTTTCTACTTTGTATCGGTTACCTTCCAAAAGCACGCTCAACCGGCTTACCCGCCGTTGGGCAGTAAATCCAGGCTTTAACGAATTTATTTTCCGCCTTATTAATCTTAGATCTCGACTATTAAGTGATAAAGAAAAAGATTGCATTATATGCCTTGATGAGATGTCATTGAAAACTCATTTATTTTATGATTTATCAAAGGATAAAATAGTAGGCTTCCAAGAATCACTTTCAGCAGAGAACGAATCCGAACCAGCAACTAGTGCATTAGTTGTTATGGCACGGGGTGTATCAAGCAGCTGGAATCAACCGCTTGCCTACTTCTTTTATAAATCAACGGCGCCTTCAAATGAAATAAAAGACATTTTGTTCGAAACAGTTAGAAAGTTACGTGATATCGGTCTAAATGTGCTAGGTGTGGTGTCTGATCAGGGTTCTAACTTCCAAACATTAGTTAAAAGCTACCTTAAATTGAGCACAGACAATGTTTTTTTCACGTAGATAATATCAAGCTTGTTTACTTATTTGACGTGCCACACTTACTTAAATCTACTGGGAACAATTTTTTTTCTTACTGGTTTGAGTTACCAGGAGGAACTACCAATAAAATGTATTTGGATACATTTTACAATTATGAAAAAAAAGGAATTTAGACTCTGTCCAAAATTAACTGACGAGCATATGTTTCCAAATAATTTTCAGAAAATGAAAGTAAAATATGCTTCGCAGATTTTTAGTCATTCTGTTGCAGTTGCTCTTAATACGTACATTGATTTTAAAGTTTTGCCTGCAGATGCCAAAGTAACTGCTAAATTCATTAAATCAATGAATGATATTTTCGATTTATTAAATTCGTGCCATTTAAATAATTTCAATGCATTCATGGGTACCCAACAGTTTCAGCTAATGGAACAATTTGAAACTTTACTGAAAAATGTCCGCGTGGTTAACAGTGAAGAAAAAAATTTAACAAATAAAATGAAATTTATATTTGGGAGGAGGCTTACAATAAAATCAGTTAAAGCCCTTTGGGGTATTTTAAAATCAAAGGGTTACACCTTTTTACTGAGAAGAAATTTAAACCAAGACTGCCTTGAAAACTTTTTTGGGCAAGTTAGAAACTGTTGTGGTAATTCAAGAAACCCTACGCCTATACAGTTTTCTAGAGCATTCAAAAAGTTGTTTACTCTGAAGTATTTAGACCATGTTGACGGCGCCAACTGCACTAATGACATTAATGAATTGTTGTTAAATATTACTCCAGAAAACTGTAAAGATCTCACTTTACCGTCAATAGAACCATCAAATCCTTTGAAAGTCTTTACAACTTACAGGAATCTAAACAGTATCGATGGCAACGCGTTAGTTCACGTTACTGGTTATTTATTAAAAAAAATTATGCAGCAACATTCCTGCGACATATGTATTGCTTTTAATGAAAGAAATACCTTAAGAAAAGAAACAACCATTTTTTCTCAGACAAAAGCCTATGTCAGCAATACAAATTTTCCATTTTATGGGCTCAATGTACCTAGCCAGAATTTTGTTGGATATGTTACCTAGCTTGAAGATATATTTGTAGTTAACTTTAATAAATCAGCATGTAAAAATTCTATCGGAGCGACGTTCAAAGATCTTTTTAAACATGTATCATTTACGCATCCTTGTAAAATTTTTCCTTTAAGTTATTTCTTATCTCTTTATACAAGAGTGCGTTTATATTACACAGTTAAATTTGCGAATCGTGAAATAAAACTTAAAAAATCTTATAAACCCAATACAAAATTACAAAATTTGTAATTATTCCTTTTTGCTTTGCTTCATAAGTTTGGTTTAGGATTACATTCTTAACTATATGTTATTATTCAATATTGTTCTTATATGCAAAACAGATTCTAAAGAATGTTATAGAATCTGGTATAGTTTTTTACTATTTTAAATATATAGTTGTTCATGCTTCCTATTTTTATATTGTAATGCATACATGAGAATTTGATTTATTCTAAGTATTTATATCCGTAGAACCTTGATAACTTAAACCTCGATAACATAATAACCTCTATGAATTCATAAAATTTTGTGCCCTCTTCCCCTCTGAGTCCAAAACCTCCTTTACTTAAAATACGAACCCTCTATAACTTAAACGAATAATTTGGGCATCGCACGTCAGTAACTCAAAGTTGTAACGACTACGACCTTTGTAACTTTAATCATCTATCAATGAGTCGTCATTTCAAATGGATTAACACGTGTTTACCAAATGGCTCAGTACAGTAACTTATTTGTATCATTAGCTTCCAGCCGTCCATCTCTATAATTTCTGAACAAATCTCATAAACGTACCTCCGTAAGTAAAAATATAAACCAATGAAAATTCCTTAACTTAAACCCTCAGTAAATAGAAACCTCAATAACTCAAATTATTTAACGTCTCCCTTGGTCTTTATCTTATCGAGGTTCTACTGTATATATTTGTACATTGTTGATGAATTATTTTATTTATATAATGTAATAAAAGCTATTTTAATCGATGATTCTAGTTTATTTCTTATGAGTAATTTCATATTCCCTATTAAATACTAAAACGTACCCTGCATAACAAAACAATACCTATCGTTTTTTGAAATAGTTTTCTAACAATGCACATTTTTATTAGCCCCCGTACCAAACACTAAATTTATATATCAACTAGCTATGACGGTAGTAATTCGCGCGACCCCTGTATACTCGAGACACGTGCGGTTTTACGATCGTTTTTCGGAAAGCCTTTAACAGCGTTACATCAAAGAGCCGACGTCGAGTGAACTTACTATTCATTTGTTTATGTACGGTGGTATAACTGAGTTGATTTTGATTTCTGAACTGAGAATTCACGGTCAGTTGTGGGTATAACTTCTCTCGCCAGAGAGAATGTTAGTTCCGAATATTGAGAAATTAGGAGACGTATATCGAATTTTAATACATCTGTTTGGATTTTAAATGTATTTATTTCCGCTCGAAATCGAGGGAAGTCTCTCTCATTGTTGAACCATCACGGTGAATAGATATAGTCTTATATATTTGTCAATCAACTTGGATTTCGATTTGAAAAGTGCATTCAAGTGAATGGTAAGTTCATATATAGTTAAATTCCGTTTATTAATTCTTTCCCCTCCAGTATCTCGCTTTTGTTTATCTTGGTATGGTTTTTCTTCACTAATATTGGAAGGTTCCGATAAAAAGCACGTTTCTTTTTCGCTTTCTTTTTATGTTTTTTAACGTTATAGTGCCAGAAGAAATTACTTTTTTTCCAATTACAGAAATTTATGAATCTAATTTTATAATTAGAGATTTGAAATAATTATTTCATTATATATTTGTTTTTATATAACATTTAATACTTCCATTTTAATTACAATATATCTAAATTGTTGTACCTTTATCGTTCAAATAGTAAAATACAGGATAATTCTAAATGTATGAACCACGTTATTGAAATAATACTCCCACTATGCAAATAAATATTACAGTTATGTTAATTCATTATCACATTGTGATAATGTTCTTCCTTTTTTTCACTTTTTTTTATCACATGCACATCTATACAACCGCTTATGCCCAGCTTGTGGCTGTTAACTTTTGTAATGTTTGAACTTAACTTCTCAGCGATGTTAAAGCGCTGCCTTTTTACATTACTGTGATGTTACTAGAACTTCCTCAAAAGGAAGTCTTTATAACGGAAAAAAACAACATTTCTGTTACATTCTGAAATGCCTTTTAATTTCTTGTCAATGTTAATGCAATGTCTAAAAAATTACATCTTATCATGATCTAAATGCAACATATCAAAAACAATACAGTGTATTCTCTTAGATGTTGTATGGACATTACTAAAACCTCTAAAAAAACATACCTTAAACATTATAGATGACATCCTATAGATGTTTCTGTGCCTAATCAGCAAATACAGGGTGAACAACTAAGAACGCCGGCTGTCGGCCATATTTCAAAAAATAATCATGGTACAACTTTGAAAAATACCTTCAGAAAAATGACCCTGAAAACTAGCTGGAAAATGTTTTTGAGTTTCTGAAATATCTGCTATGGGGTGGAATGGACACTTAAAAACATAATACTGTGATTATCTCCAAAAAAGGCATACTAAAAGGTATCCTAGAAATACAATTATTGATATATTGATGAGATTATGAAAAAATGTAGTTAGGGACTTTTTGTACTTATTCTTCAAATAAGGGGTGGGGGAAGGTTCAACCTAAAAAACAAATGTAACACTTTTTTATTTTTTAATCGATATCCAATGTTTTTGGCGTCATTTATTTAAAAGAGTTTTTCCTCTTTAATAAGATATGCATAACAAAAATAACAAAATTGAACAATTTTGTCAACGCTATGTGAAAAAGTCGCCAATTTTTCCATTTTCTCGGAAATTTCAAATGTGATGAGACATTTTTTAAATTCTGATGAAAAGAGATTTACGTTATCAGATATAAAAATTGAAAAATTGCTTCAATTTACATTTGAAATTTCCGAGTGAATACAAAATTTTGTTATCCATCTTATTAAACAGAAAAACTCTTTTAAATGCAGCTAAAATCATTAATATCGGTTAAAAAACGAAAAAGTTATACATTAGTTCATAAGTTTGAACCTCCCCCACCCATTATTTGAAGAATAATGGCAAAAAATCTTCTTAATTAAATTTTTTCATAATCTCTTCAAGATTTCCAAAATTGTATTTTCAGGACACCTTTAGTATGTTTTTTTGGAGTAATATGTTTTCTTTTCCACCCCTAGCGGATATTTTAGAGAAGACTGCAAAATATTGTCCAGCAATTGTTCAGTATCACTTACCTAAAGGTAATTTTCTTGAAAGTTGTACCATGATTCTTGTCTGAGATGTGGCCCACAGTCGTTCTTAATTGTTCACCCTGTACATTTGAAATAAAATAGCAAAAAAAGCAATAAAGGATTTAAAACGTTTATTCACTTTTAATGAACAGTACAGTACAAAATTAGAAAAAAAATATCTTGTCCCGGAATCCAACCTAAAAAAATAAAATTGTGTTAGCATATTACATAACAAGCGTGGAAAGTGGAAACTATTGAAAGCATTCGGTGAAAGCAAGGAATAAAAAAGGGTATATTAATCTGTAGTTGCCATAATGTAGCATACTTTGAATTAATAAAGATTAACGGATACACATACATTACAGCTAGATTACAGAAAATTTATTAGAATAGTTTTTTAATAATATTAAAACTAATAAAAATTTTAAACAATAAAGATTTTATGAAACATTACATCAAATCAACAAATCCAATCTGATTAAAGAAAATTCTATAGTTTACTTACGATTACTTTTTCTTACGCAAGAGTAGCTGTTTCGAGTGCCTCAACCATTCCATAACGTACACTTCAAAATCCTTATCTGTGAAACATTTAAAGGTGTTCTGAACAGCAGCTAATAAAACAATTACTTTAGATTAAATTGTGCCCATGGAGACCTTTGATCGATCATCATAAACTAAATCAAACTGGATTTTCAACCAACTCACTGGGACCCATTTTCCACAAGATACATGCGGGGCTCTTCAAAGGAATAACAACATATTTTATTTCGAGAAGTGACTTTTCATGATTTACCTTCTATTACATGCCTCATTCCGTTTCGCAGGTAAATTCAGGTGTGCCATGAAAATTCATAATTCTTTTCTGTATAAAAAAATATACTATTCTCATCTTGTTATTTTCATCCTGGAATATATTGTATATTAACATCGAGGAATTGTAACTTAATGAAAACTAAGCATTATTAATACACTGTATACAAAAAAACTACTTATGAAGAAGAGATATGAACACATTATCAAGTTAAATGAGTTTATAATTAATTGTATCCAATATATGTGTTTCTACAATAATAAATAATTGAATTCTGTTTGTTGACTGGAGCATTCATGGCCATAAGTTACATATTCTTCAACTAGATTAATATAGGTACCATTGTAAGGGACAGCTTTTTTATTGTATTCAGTGTATTTTCAAATGGAAATGAGCTTTTTAACAGAAATTTCTGTTTAAGTCTTAAATAGTCTCTAATTGTTCACAAGAATTGTTAATATCAATGTTAAAATTATCTGAACCTGCAATACTATATTGATGGCTATGACTGCTACTACAAAAACTAGAACTAGAGATACTCGATTCAATATTATTCGTACTGTATAATACAATGTCTGTATCAGACTATCTGAAATAGTCATTTCCCTTTCTTTACATAATTACCAACTATTTGTTTTTTATTTTATTTATGTAAGTAGCTTCTGAAACATCTTGAACATTGAAAATATTTTCTTCTAGATTCAAATCTAAGCCAACATATGAGCACGTTTTATTATTAATAATTATATCTACCCCATTGCAATATTAAGTTTTTTGTAGGGTATAATGCATATCTATGATTTAAAATGTTGTGAATCGTTTTCAAAATATACTTACTAACTAAAATATTTTAAAAATTGAAAAAACCCTTATTTTGTAAACTCTATTATATAATGTTAGTGTACAATTCCGCCACCTGGAATTTCAATGTACAATAGCCGATTAAAGTCTTGAATGAGTATTAAGCTTTAATAATTATGATTTTGGAATAGGTACTTACCGATAACAGCTGTTGTTCGTCCATTATAATAAGAATTATAACTAAGCATAGAAACTGAAGGTAAGTACGAACTAACGAAAACGAAGACCACTTTATTCAAGTAATACTTGCAAAATATGTGATGCCTGCAAATAAAATATAACAAAAGACTGAAAACCATCCGCCATTTCATGCTTGTCATGTGTTTCCACAGATAATGTTCGTTCGTCAATTCCTCTTCTGTTTTCTTCTTTTTTTTATGTTACTGTGATGTTTAATATGTGATATTACTGAGAGTTTTATGAACTAACATCATAAAGACGTAATCACACGAACTTACTAAAAATTATTTCGAATGATGTGATAGTAACTGCAACATGTGATCATCTTAGAAACATGTTAATTTGTAATATAACAGTAACGTTCTGTATGTGATATTAGTGAGAAGTATACAAATTAACATCGTATGAATGTTTCCTATAGGAAGTTGCTAAAAAGAAGTCCATAGGATGTGTATGTAACTGCGAATTCAAGTATTATTGTGTACATCAAAAATATGTTTTATTTACATGACATGGATGTTAATATAATTGGTAATAAAATGAAGACATCTAGGAAATATCTTATTAACGTTTTAAATAAACATCACAAAAAGACTTGTTATGTTTCTTGTTTAGTGGGCTTTCTTTTACTTGTATTTCGGAATTACATTTTAGAAATCCTGAATTTTACTAAATTACAATTTATTCAATTTCTAACACAAGTGTAATTTTTAGCATTTTGGGAATGGGCAAAATTGTCCAAATTCATATGAATTAATATAGTAGATGACTTAAATTTAACCGCCGGACGAGCTATATTGGTTGACTTCCCGAACAGCAGGGAACTCCAAAAATTCAAGGGAAGTAAAGTTATCAACTTTCATTCATTCATTCATTCATTTTATCGCCGTTGAAATTTCATAATAATAGTTTCGAAATCTATATTATTCATTTAAACTACTATTAATTTTTTGTACACTTCAGCTTCAACTTTTGTATTTCTTCATCAACGTAGATAATTTTTTGTAAAATTTATTTCTTGACGAATTAACCTTGTATTTCAACTTTAATTATTTTAATTATAACCTTTTTTGACTTTGATCTTGTACTTTATAAAATCTACTTCAACATTGTAAATCTTTATTTAAACTTTGATATTTTTTTATATAAATTCATTTTTATTAATTGAAACGTATCATTTGTTAACGTATAATTTTTTATTTATTAAATCACATTTGTAAATTTCATAACCTGGTTCATATTTATATACCTTCCAACCCTCTTCACAAGGTTTATTGATGTGGATGTGTACCAACTATAAACCACCACAAAGCTGATAACGTTCTAGGTGGTGCCCGCTTATCGTATCTTAATTTAACTTGAATTCACTTCTTTTTCTTTCTCAACAAATATCTCATTTCTTATCATATCTTTATTTAACTTGATTTTACTTATTCTTTTTTTCTTTCTCTACAAATTACTTAATTTCTTTATAAATAAATATTTATCATTTAATAATTTATCGGAAAATAAAGTAGTATTACCCGCGAACCGGTAAGACCTACTCCTAGATCGTTATCTAGCTGGCAAGGAATTCCACCTGAGATGCTGTATCACTGAGTAGCCGCTACAAAAAAAAATTAATCCAGTTATGTCTACAACGTTATCAAGTGGGCACCTGTGAAACTGCATAATAGACACTTTTATACGATATTATATATTCTGTTTGAACACCATTTTAATTCATTCTTTGTTTGTATAACTCTCAGTACAGTCTATATACATTTTTGTATTTCTGCTTTTCGTTAAAATATATTTTTATATAGTTAATTTTAGTTCTTTTTAAAAAGACATTTTTCGTAAAGAAGAACAAAACTATCCGAACAACAGGTAACAAATAGTAAGTTGGTGGTTACAAAGTCTGAAGGTATTTATGCAAACCATTGTAACCTTCAAGGAATTCAGGAGAGGTAATATAGACAATTCAGGTACTGTTTTCTATTATATAGTGTTTAAATGTTCTTTGAAGACATTAATTTTAAAGCATTGTACATGGAAACTACTATTGAAATTAAAAGTATACTTACTGGAAAGAAAGTTAAAAGTTATATAACGTATAAAGTAATATAACGTTGAGCTATTCTAGAAGTTAGAAAATATTAAATTTGATGAACACAGCTGTTTAACCTAAAATAACTTCTTTTTCTTAGAACCACAATAAATATAACTATGGACAAATAAATTTCGCCAATTTTCATAGAAACACAATTTTATAAGTATAATTTTAAAACTGTATCCCTGAGTGTATGAGTGAGATTTAGATAAGTAATTTTAAAGATTGTAATGAATTAAGAGTATCTTTTGAACACTTAAAATAATAAAACATAATCGTTTGTTGAATTATGTATTTAAAATCGATTTTGGTTGTTTTATTTCTATGATCTATTTCAAAAACAAATAGTGGTCATTACCAACATTATTTCTGTGAAGGCCAAAGGACAGAGTCGGTCTTAGCCAATTCATTTATTTTTTTGAACTCCCAATTTCAATCTCCTAGAGAACTAATTAAAACACAAACATCATTTAAAATAGAAATAGAGACTCATAACTATAACTATCATAAAAATAATAATAAATTAGCGCCCGATATAATACAAACTAAATTAAAACGACTGGGCTAGATAAAGATAAGATAAAAAAAGAAAAGGTAAGTAGTCAAAATTCAAATCAAATTAAAACTTAACCCTGCAGACTTATTTTTTAAGACACAAACTGCATATTGGGGCCTCAAAAACCCAATAAATAAAATGTACTTTTTCCAAATTGGTAATATTTTTTTATTGTTTTTACACATGGAATGGTTGGAGAGCATATATCATATTAATAACTAGTCTAAACAAATGTTTTTATATCAAAAACAT
Source organism: Galeruca laticollis (assembly GCA_963921935.1). Taxonomy (NCBI): domain Eukaryota; kingdom Metazoa; phylum Arthropoda; class Insecta; order Coleoptera; family Chrysomelidae; genus Galeruca; species Galeruca laticollis. The sequence continues at coordinate 288,042,007 of OY998175.1, read as the reverse complement.
CAAATTAAAAAAAAGGAAAAAAAAGTTGCAACAAAATGCTTGATTTTTTAGAATTTCAAAAAAATAACAAAAACAAAAATTTTCGAATTCTAAGTATACAAAACGTTTTAACTAAATGTCATTATTTTTTATTGTGTAATTGAAAAAATTATTATTTCTCAAGTTTTCCGTACGTTGAATATAAATGTATTAACTACAAGTTAAATGTCTTTACAAATGGTTCTTAAACACAAGAATACAAAATGAACAAAATATAATAGTACTTTTCATCACATGACAAGCGCAGCAGCCATTTTGAAAGAGCTGGAATTTAACAGTTTCGTACTGTTTTGTGCAATAATAGCTGGGAATGCAGTATTATCTCCACGAACAAATCCATCATTAATACAAATTATTGATGGTGCGGTACTTGTTGAGAAACCAGTTGAAGCGTATAATTGTAAACGACTTTGTTTATATTAGTTAGGATGTGATGCGCATCGCTGCTTCGTCCTTCACCTTACTTAGGTTCTTACCAACTGACGCGTTACTTTGGACACCCTCGATGCAAAGTTTTTGAAACAAATGCTCGGGCGCCAGATTATTTTACGTGGTTTACTCCACGGCTTCTTGACTCTTCCCGTCATGAGTTCCAGGTAGCCTCAGATGGAAGTTACGGAACATTCCAGGGGTCTCGTTGAATTTAACACATCTACAAAACCTATAAACCTTAGACGGTGATGCTACGGGATATCAACAAAACACTGATCGTATTAATTTGTATATTACAAGTCCTATTCAAAATATATACATACAAAATAACATTCAACAATTTCTGATTATTTTCAAGCGGTACCGAATCAGTTAATGAACTCAAATAAGCTACCTAGCAACTAAACATGTCAGAGAACGAGTATAATTAAATCTTAGTTATTTTAGAAAGATTGAATATACATAAGTATGTTTGTTGTATTGTTTATAATATTTAGAGTAAATCTGACATATAGAGATAAGATATCCTATTAGAAGCATAGATCTTTGTTTTTTTGTCATCCCTATGTATTATAATACAATAATATAATAATAAACTGAATTGAAAAAAAGTTTTGTACTAATTTTATATATATTACCAAAATATAAGACATTTGTTACATGAAGTAAGTTGTTGCCCAAAAAAGTATTAGGCAGATATCACATGGTATAATTTATCTGAGTTTGAATGACATCGGGGCCCCTAAAAAATTTTGACACGCTACTGGGCTATACCACAGTACAAACCAGTGGTTTAAAAAGTTGCAAGCAACACCAGTTAGGGAGTACTATAAGTAGGTTCGGCGCCACTAGTTTAACGTCTAAACTAATCAACAAAGCCACGGAGAACTACAGAGCAGCTCCGAAAAAAGTTCCTTTGGAGTAGCCATACTCGGGTCTCCCCTAAAATTGGCGTTAAATTATTATACTGCTTGTATTTTCCGATGACACACCTTTGCCCGAAGCATGTATTTATCATGTCAAAATAAATCATAATAGAATAATATTTTGCTTTATGTATTTAATGTATGTTCAATTTTATGAAAATATCTGTCAATCAAATCCTACACAACCATGTTTTTATAGCTGCAAGGGAAGTTTTTGTTTTGATTACATCAATTCATATATACAAGTGTGTATAGTCTCTTATCAGACTTTCTAGTTATTTTCAAGAGTCTGCAAGTGACGTGCAGAGATTTGGCAATAGAGAAAATTAAATTATGAGCACATGTATTTGTGAACCGAGATACTAAAACTGGGAGAATAGAATGATTGTCAAAGACTTATACGTTTCTACGCCAACATTTGAGGTTATTCAACCACTCATAATGATTTTAAGGCCGTTTGGGCTTTTTCCAATCACTTATGAGAAAATTGGAGTCCGGTATAGACTAAAATGGTCTGTTCAACTGGGTATTTACAGTTACGTCTTAGGTTTTACTTTGAGTAAGTATTATTTTTATCACTCTCGGAAAACAAAATTTTCCCTAATTTCGTATACCGATGTCGACAGAAAAGTTTAGAATTTTATACAAGGTGTATACAAATTGCATATTAATAATTTAGGTGAAATTCACTGTTTCGACCCTTTCTCTGCGGAATCTAATGATATTTCTTATTTAAATGAAACTAACTGATTCTAAATAGTTCCACAATATTGCGACGATATAGGGTTTTACCTCAACGCTAGGAGTTCGGGTTGGGTCCCTATCCGTCTACCAACATCCACGATGTCGCTACTGAATCCACTGTTTGGGTCTGGGGGGTCAATTAGGAAATCACTCTTCAAAACTTAACAAATGTATTGCAGAATAAATAAAAATTGACGGAATATGTACAGGATAAATATAAAACAACTATAGCCAGTCCGATAAATATAAAACAAATATAACCAGTTCGATAAATATAAAACAGATATAACCAGCCCTTCCGGGCATGTATTCAACAATAATCCTCAAGGGGCAATATAATATCCAATCCCAAAATTTCAATTACAAAATTATACAAAATACAGATAATGACCTATTTACTTACATAAACATCCTAGGGCACGTCTTCTCTACTCGAAGGGGCACTTTGTCTTCAGTCACGGTATACACTTCCCAGGTAGGCCTTTCTCAATTCACTGGACTGGTCGCTGATTTTTCTCAAAACCGATTGCCCCGAAAAATTATATTTTTCGAACCAAGAAAGTGTTCTCTCGAAAAATGCTTAGTTTGTTGTTTTTTATATTAGAAAATATTATGCTCTAGTTTGGAGTAATTAGCAAAACATATTTTAAAACATTGGCCTACTTTTGTTTGGCCTACCATATACTGGGTGTTATTTCTAAATGTGACAATATATTCAAGAAATGGTAAAATTATAAAATTTGACACTTGTTGGATATTACTGTCATCGTCTGAATGACAGAAGTTACATTTTATGTGTAATTATTTTGGTCTAGACCAAGAAGCCTACGTTGATATTGATTTGTTTTATATTTGGAGAAATTTCGGGTAGTTCAGTTTGGTTTTGTGTCGTCCTGAATGTACCCATGTTTGTTGAAATGCGGTTTGTTGATTGACAACCTTGTTACTTAATTAGCGATCCATACAGAGGCCTACGCCCACTATCGCAGATGTCTTCTGCGCGTTTTGCGGCTTTGAGAGCATTTCGAAGATCATTTGGCAGACAATAATTGTAAAAATTTGTAGATATTTTAGCGATGAAGTCTTTGACAGTGGGCATTTCGGAATTGTCATGCAACCCATAGTTTCTAGGGTATTTTGGGTAGGTTGAGTTATGTTTTATTGCCATTCTTATACACTTGTTTTGTACCACCTGCAGGGAGTGAAACGTATGTTTTGTTCCTGTGTAGTATACTGGTGCTGAATATGTTGAAATTGGTTCAATGATTTGTCTCTACATAAGTAGTTTACAAATTTCAAACTCCTGCATAATAATATTCGCAGTATAAATAAGAATTGTGATCAATTTAAATGCTATTTAGACTAATTCAAGTCTAAACCTGATTGTATTGTGCTATCGAAAACATGGGCGATTTTAGATGGGAATCTATTCTGTATTGCTCATTATGAAATGATGTATAACAAGGGAACCTACAACCAGAATGATGTAGTGGTCTGTTATGTGAGGGAAGATATCCAAAGCTCATTCAAGGTCGTTGAATTGGGTCAAATTAAAATACTGGTGTTACACCTCACTTTCTGTAGCAATTATTATTATAGCATTATATAGATCTCCAAACTCCAATACATTAGAATTTCTTCGCAATCTTTGCTGATTTCTAAAAAACGAGAAAATCGATAATACATCACATGTACTTTTTGTTGGGGATATCAACATTGATATCTTAAAAGTTAATGCAAAATCGACTGAATACCTAATTATGCACGAATTTGGTTTTTTACCGGTTATTAATGATTGCACAAGGTGTCTCCACGGAAGCAAATCTTGCGTCGACCATATCTTCATACAAACAGATAATGACGTGGAATTGATGCTACCTATAATAGTAAAAGCAAATCTTACGGACCATTATACAACATTTCTGCAAATCGAATTCAATGAAGGCACTGTCTCGAGAGAAGACGGTGATGATATTGAGGAAAAAGTAGATTATAACAAACTAATAAAAACATTGAAAAACACTTCATGGTTGCTTGTTTATAATATGGAAGAAGCTGAAACTGCAGCTAATAAATTTATTAATTTAATTGACCAACAAATAGGGAACCGCTCTAGAAATATTCAAAATAAACGATCGTGCTAACAAACCGAAATTTCTCCAAAAATAATCATAAATTTAGTATATCTGGATTTATAGGACCCGCTGTACTCGCTCTAGTCAACTGAAAATCAATAGGGTACATCTGTGAGACACCTTTCACAATAATCAATCATAAAATTGATCAATGTTATACTCGCTGGAGGCTGTATCGTGCTAACAAACTGAAAATTCCCAAAAAATGACAAAAATTTGGTACTTCAAGTACCCTAGCATCCAGATGGCACTTTTACGACCTCTAGAAAAGAAACGTTAGAGCTTTTGATTAAAAACCACTTTCCCGGAAGTTCAACTCTGGATAACAACCGACCTCCCCACTTTGAGGACGTAAGACGGCCCAAAAGAATGATTGGGAGGTCGCCAAGAACGTTATCACAGCACCGGCGATTGAATGGGCAATAAAATCATTTCAGCCCTTCAAATCTCCCGGTGAGGATGGCATCTTTCCAGCTCTGCTACAAAACGGACTGGAATTACTTATACCCATCCTCATTAAATTGTATAGAGCTAGTCTGGTGTGGAATTATATACCACCCAGTTGGTTGGCGGCTAGGGTAGTATATATACCGAAAGTGGGCCGCACAGACCCACACCCTAAATCGGTCAGACCAATTAGCCTAACAGCTTTCCTGCTTAAAGGACTTGAAAGAGTACTGGACTGCCATATCAGGCAGGTAGCTTTAAACAGCTCCCCCCTGAGCATCCACCAGTACGCTTATCAAACAGGCGAATCAACAGATTTAGCATTACATAACCTTGTTGAGAAAATCACACAATCCCTTAACAATAAGGAGATTGCGGTGGTCATTTTTCTCGACATCGAAGGAGCATTCGACAATGCACTACCGGCCTCCATTGGTTCAGCTTTGACTGAAAAGGGCATTAAACCAACGATTACCGGCTGGATATATGCCATGCTCACTAATAGAACAGCCACTACATCTATTCAAGACGAGGCCATTAGCTTTAAGGTTTCCAGGGGCTGCCCGCAGGGTGGAGTGTTATCTCCCCTTCTGTGGCCACTTTTGATGGACGACCTGCTTGGTACTTTCGTGGGAAGAGGGCTAGAGCTGCAAGCGTATGCAGACGACCTTGTCAGTCTGGCAAGAACCAAGTCAGGACGGGTTGCACATAATACCCTCCAAAGGAGTTTGGACGATGTCTCCAGTTGGTGCCAGAGGGAACAGATGTCTGTTAACCCTGTTAAAACTGTAATAGTTCCCTTCACTAGGAGAGGAATTTGGCGGACCTTCCGCCACTTTCCTATTATAATGGTGAGGTTATTCCATTTGCAGAGGAAGTAAAATATTTGGGGATCATCCTAGATAAAAAACTTACTTTGAACGCTCACTTGAAAAAAGTCATCGATAAGGCGAGACTTTCCTTGTGGACATGTCGCAGGATCTGCGGAAAATCTTGGGGCTTGGGTCCCAAACAAATTCATTGGATATATGTGATGATTTTTAGACCAATGATCACATATGGAGCCATTGCTTGGTGGTCAAAAGCTTCACAGAAAACGACCCAATCGAGGCTCTCTGGCATACAGAGACAGGCTAGTTTGGCTATAACTGGTGCTTTCAGCACCCCACTATCAGCAGCCATGGAAATCCTCCTGGACCTCCCTCCTCTCCCTATACTTCTGGACAAGGAGGCTAGATGGACAGCATATAGAATTGTGCATATTGCTAAATGCACAAAACATGCTTATACAGAGCATAGTAGAATGCTAGCGGCCACCGAAACTCATAGTGTTCTGGGAATGACCTGTGATATAATGCCCCCAACAATAAACTATAATCTGCCTTATACCGTCCTATTTCCAAATAGAGATGAATGGGTCCTCCGCAAGGATGAACTCTCAAGAGAAGACATCTGTTGGTACACTGATGGATCAAAGACACCCTCAGGCTCTGGTGCGGGTGTATACGGGCGAAGACCTAGGACAGAAATCTCAACCTCTCTGGGATCCTATGAAACCGTATTTCAGGCGCAAATTTATGCCATTACTTCATGTGTGGAGAGTTTGGAACAATCCAACCACACACACTGATCAATAAAAATTTTCACGGACAGCCAAGCGGCCTTGAAAGCACTTAGCTCGTACCGTGTAACGTCGAAATTGGTTCAAGACTGCCAAAAAAGACTCGCCTCGATAGGAGAACGCAACAGGGTATCGCTGGTTTGGATCCCTGGCCACTCTGGTATGGATGGTAATAAGAAGGCTCACTCTCTTGCAAGAGAGGGTGCCGCTCATGACTTTATCGGACCAGAACCTACAATTGGCATCGCAACAAGTGTTGCCAAACAAACACTAAATACCTGGACTGCAAGAAGAGTTGTAGACTTCTGGCATAATATACCAGGATTGGTTCATTTAAAGGCCTTCATACATCCTTCGAATAATGTATCCAAACAAATGTTAGGCTATAATAGACACGATCTACGGTGCCTAACAGGCCTTATAACAGGCCACTGTCACTTGAATCATCATATGCTGAAACTTGGACTGTCGGACGATCCGATTTGCCGTCTTTGTTTGGAAGATGATGAAACAGCAGAGCATATAATTTGTGCCTGCCCCGCCGCGGCTCGAGTCAGGTATCTGATGTTTGGGAGGACCACTCCCTTGCCCTCGGACCTGAAATATCATTCACTGAACAAATTAATCGGCTTTGTTAAGAAGCTGAATTTGTTTGGTGAAATTTGAATAGGTATGAGTCACAATAGACTCTCACGAGTCGCAGTGGAGGGCCTCATTGACCCACTCATTATAAACCTAACCTAACTAACCTAACCATAGCACCCGTTGTACTGGCTTTAGTGAGCTGAATATCAATAGGATTTATCTTTGAGACGCTGTGAATGATATTCAATAATAAAATTGGTGACTTGTTGAACTCCGGAGGCTGTATCGTGCTAACAAACTGAAATTTCTCAAAAAATGACAAAATGTCGTACTTCAAGTACCATAGCACCTGTTGTATTGGCTCTGGTGAGCTGAAAATCAATAGGGTTTATCAGTGAGATGTCTTGAATAATATTCAGTTATAAAATTGATCAATCGTATACTCTCTGGAGGCTGTATCGTGCTAACAAACTGAAAATTCTCCAAAAATGACAAAAATTTGGTACTTCAAGTACCATAGCACCCGTTGTACTGGCTTTAGTGAGCTGAATATCAATAGAGTTCATCAGTGAGACATCTTGAATATTATTCAATCATAAAATTGGTGACTTGTTGAACTTCGGAGGCTGTATCGTCCTAACAAACTGAAATTTCTCAAAAAATGACAAAATGTCGTACTTCAAGTACCATAGCACCCATTGTACTGGCTTTGGTGAGCCGAAAATCAATAGGGTTTATCTGTGACATATCCTTAACAATATTTCATCCTAAAATTGGTGCCTCAATGCACTCCAGAGGCTGTATCGTGCTAACAAGACATGCAAGGATAAGTGGCCGACGACATACACACAGGATTTTTTTCTAAAAACCGTTTTTTCGTGTTGTTGTTGATGGAAAACGTTGTTGGGCGGAAAAGTAAAAGGGAAAGAATTGATGACTGCAGAGGTCAGTCTAATCATTGAAGATTGCGATAAACTATATCAGCAACTGCTTGAATATCCAACCGATCCAGAAATAAAATAATTATAGAAATCTTCCAGAAATAGAGTATCTTCCATGGTAAAGAGAACAAAAATTGAGTATTATAAAAATAAAGTTAATCAGGCGGGTAGTGATTCAAAAAAGCTGTGGAACACTGTAAATCAAATTTGTTCTAAATCGATGAGGCCTAAAAATGGAATAAATAGAATAAAATGGAAGGAAAAGTTTTCGACAATCTAGAAGAAATTTCAATTCTTATGAATAAACACTACGTCACAGTGGGAAAGAAGCTTGCAGAAGAAATCAACACCGATCCTGAATATATTGCCCCAAAACGCAACCCGCTTCCAAGTTGTCTTTTTTTACGAGCAGTTGACCAAAACGAAATAAAAAGAATAATTTCAGAACTGAAACCTACAAAGGCACCAGGAATTGATCACCTGACGTCTAAAACCATTTAACAAGTGGCTGAAATAATTGCAGCACCACTAGCTGATCTAATCAATAAATGTATACAACAAGGAGTTTTCCCAGCAGCATTCATAGGAACAATTGTATTTCCAATATGTAAAAGTGGCGACAGAGAAGAAATTATCAACCACAGACCAATTTCAGTTCTAACAAACTTTCCAAAGTTATTCGAAAAAATATTAAAAAACAGTTGGTTTCGTTTCTCGATAAATTCGAAATAATATCAGAAAAACAACATGGTGTCAGAAACGATGTTTTCACCCAAGACGCCATATTAAAATTGACTTCAGAAATATATTCAGCTCTAGATAAAAGCCAGCCTAGCCTGCCCTCTGTGTCTTTCTTGACTTGTCGAAGGCATTTGATACAGTTAGCCGCAACCTACTTATTGAATCGCTTGAAAATGCTGGTATCAGAGGAAAAGCTTCAGACTTGTTCATAAGCTATCTCTCGAATAGACCGCAAAAAGTTTAACTAAAAAATGTTTATAGCGAATTCTAAACAGTAGAGTATGGAGTACCGCAAGGAACCGAATTAAGACCAATCCTATTCAATGTTTATTTGAATGATTTATTTGAAGTCAACACCAAAGTTAAAATAATCACGTATGCAGAAGATACAGCAACTTTCTACTCAGTTAAAAAATGGAACACTTTGAAAGAACAAGTTGAAGAGGATACGAAGATGATCAAATCATGGTTTCACATTCGATTGCTGACTATAAACCACAGTAAAACGTTGGTTTTTCCACTATCCATTAATAAGTCTGATTTACCGTCTTTCAGTACACCACACATTTCCGATGATTTCTCAATAGAGTCCACTCTTGAATTCAAGTACCTTGGTGTGATAATTGACAGTCATCTCAGGTGGAATAAACATGTAGCACATGTTATTAAAATACTAAGTTTTTTTATTTATAAACTGAAAAACCTCAGATATATTTTAATTAAAACTCAACTGAAAACAGTATATCACGCATTAGTAGAGTCTCATATAACTTATAGCATAGTTGTTTGGAGAGAAGTCAGAAAAACCATAGTCAATAATTTAATGATAGTACAGAAAAAGCTCAGCAAAATCCTATATTGCAAAACAAGCAAATACTCTTCAGATCTTCTTTACTCTGAAACTGGAATCTTGGATCCAAGACAGTTATTTTTCATTAACCTGAATGTCGAACAGCATAAAACTAAATAGGCTCTGATAATAAATGAACACAAATATAATACAAGACAGAAACATAACACTTACTTACCTCCACCAGCTTCGAAATCTATTGGGCAGAAGAATTTTAAATCTCCTGGAATAGAAAGCTTCCGAAATTTCTTCCCTGGTCACTGTGGACTTCCAAGGGCACTCCATATCGGCTGATAAATTCCTTCACCAATACATCCGCGACAGTTGTGGCCTCTTGGTTCGGGATATCGTAAATTTCCACCCACTTTGTGAAATAACCCATTACAAGCAGTATGTATTTGCTACCATTTTCTGTCGTCGGAAATGGTCCAGCGATATCTAAAGCAATCCTTTCGAAAGGGTTTCCAATATTATACTGTTTCATAGGTGCCTTTCTCTTGCGATGTGGTCCATTATTCATAGCACAAGTACATTTCTTACACCAGTCCATCACATCATCGGAGCTGTTCATCCAATAAAACCTCTCACGGATTCGCTGGAGGGTTTTCTTCACTCCCAGATGACCTCCCGATGGACTGTCGTGTAACTTCTTTAGTACTTCAGCTACTCTTGCTCTCGGGATAAGTAGCTGTCTCCTCATCTCGGAACCATCATCGTTTCCAAGGACTCTTTTCAACAGCCCTTCTTCCAGGACAAAAGAGTCCCACTGAGCCCAATACACCTTGAGTTTCGATGAAAATCTTGACACTTCTTGCCAGGTAGGTCGCCGATTTTCTTCCTTTTATTGCCGGATCATCTTCAGGTGAGGATCATTCTCCTGATCTTCTCTGATCCTGGTGGGTGACCATTCTTCATTGACTACTGTAATTCGTGAAACTGCAACTTCCTTAGATTTCGACTTTTGCATTCTGAATAGTCTACAGGGCATGACCGTCTAGGCAAAGAGTTGGTTTTTGGGTGATTCACATCAGCTGGATGTTCACCCCTGTCTGATTTACCCCGTGACTGGAATTGTTGGGTTGCAGGAGTCCTGTAGCGTTTAGACGGACTGCGTACGTGCTCTAGCTCGCCACACTTCCGGCATTTGATCTATTTCGGCTTCTTGTCTGCCACACCTTTCAACAAGTTGATGATCTGGTCAAGTTTGTCATCGTCATCTTCTTCCTGCATGTTCCTACTTTTGTTGTACCGCGAATCCTCCGTGGCTGCTTTGCATTTAAGAGGTTCTTGGTTTGCAGGAGTCGTATGACGCTTACACAAAGTGCGTGCACGCTCAAGCTCCACACAATTACAGCACCTGATTTTCTTCGGCTTCTTGTCTACCATACCTTTCAACAAGTTGACGATCTGGTCAAGTCTGTCATCGTCACCTTCTTCCTATATGGTCCTACCTTTGTTGAATCCCGAAGCCATCCTGGCTGCTTCATAATCAACAGCAACAGTCAGTGCATCGACCAATGTTTTATGATGGGCTAATCGAAGCGTCTTCTCCATATCGTGGTCACATAAGCCGTCAATAAAGGCCTGGATGCCTAAACATTCCATCATGTTACCTGGTGCTGATGGAAAAGCAAATCTAACTAGTCGGACAATATCCAGTTCATACTCTTGAAGGGTTTCGTCAGGTTTTCGCCTTCGGTTCTTCAGCTGGAATCTGTACAAATGGTCCAAATGATCGTGACTGTATCGCATGTCCAGCTTCTTTTTCAGCTGCTCAAAGTCATCCGTTTCTTCCAAAGGTATTGTCTAAAGTACATCTAAGGCATCTCCTCGAAGCGCGATGGTTAAGTTTACTGCATTCTCCCTATGGGACCAATTATTCACTCTAGCAGATGCTTCAAATTGTTTCACATAATTGATCCACAATGTCTTTCCGTCGAACGTTGGAGCCTTGACTCGGGCAAGCGGCAGCGGCAATGCCATTTTTCATTAATAAGATATCAGCAGAAAGTTTGTCCATGTTAGCAGAAGTATCGCTCTTCATAGCAGAAATCTACTCGTCCATATTATCAGAGATGTCGTTCTTCATAGCAGAAATCTTCTCGTCCATGGCAGAAAAATAGTTTTTCACATTAGTTGAAATCTTTTGTTACATGGCAGAAATTGACGAGATTAAGGTGGAAGTCTCGTCATTGAATAAAAATAATTCTGGTTCGAAGCCGTCATTTTCCAGTGCCACTTTAAGTCTTTCTACTAATTCACTTCTCTTACCGGACGTTTCCAACTCACGATCTTCCAATTCTGCTCTTAATTCTGTTACTTTCAGATCACATAGTCTCTTGGCCATTTTTACGTAGTAATTTATTTATATTATCCCACTTCTGGCACCAATGTAATGTTTTTCTTATTTATTTGAACGTTTTGTATTACGGGTGGGATAAATTTATACACACGGTAGGTTCACTTACTCAATTTATTTATTCACTAATTATGTACACAGTATATTCACTTAAACTAATTTATATAAACAATTTATATTTACATATTTACTGTTTATCTCGCGATGTCAAATAATAAACTGAACTAAACTTCTCCGCTGGTCGGTCCTTTATATATATTAGTGCCCTTTTTACTAGATAATCCTAGTTATGAATATATTTAAAATATAATATAATTTTTTTCCTTCCTGTGGGCGAAGAAAAAGTATAGTAAGCACCTCGTGTTAAAAACGTATTTAGTTACTCGTTTCACAAGGCACAACTTTTTTGACACTTGGTTCTTAATATACTATTAAAATAATTCTCATTTTTATTTTTGAGTTCCCTAGTTTTATATTTAATTCTATTTATTTCTTCTGTGTATTTAGATCTAATATTAAAATTTGTTGTGGACGTATTATCGGTTGATTGCCCTGGGTCACCGGTGCAATCGGTTTCCCAGACACTTTTTTCCGGTGTTATTTATCAATGGAAAGTTTTGACCGTCGTTTCGGTTTCTCATGTATTTTAAATTTGGACGTACCTTTGGTTTTTGATGATGTTTTGACGGTAACTATTGGTTTGTTAACACATGTTATTGATTGAGAGATTGTCACTACGAAAGATTTCGGGCATATTTGCATTGGGTTTTTGAATTTTATGTCTGAGTTTGCGGGTATACTCAGTTGTGAAGGGGATTGTCCCCGTAGTTGGCGGCGACGATATAGTGAAATCAATGAGAACACTCAGTTGATTTCTTTGGCAAAAACTTCAAATTTTGAAGATATTCAAATAAAAATAAACCCTTAGGCAGGGACAACCGCCGCGGGCCTCGCGCTTTTAGGGGCCCCACACCTCAGAAACAAATAAAAAAATATATGAATGTAAAATGCAGTACTCGTATTTTTATTACACATTTCTTCATAAAAATACTTTTTTAAATCGGTACCCGACCTTCTGCTAGTAAAATGTATAGCACTAATAAACAAACTGGGATACATAGTAATCTTAGCGTGATCAAGCGCGGGGTACTTGATAGAACGCAGTGGCCAGGAAGAGAGAGATCGATCGACTGGTCCCGCCCCGTGCCTGCGCGGTCGCAGTGGAGCCACCCCGACCACACACGCCTGTCATCACTTGTCCAGTTGTCTGTTACGCGTTAACTATTGCTAATGTGCATTTACATTGCCAAAGTCCAGTCCACTGAATTCTTTCAACATTTATGTTTTAGTTATTTCTTGAATATTTTGTAGTTATTTATTGTTTGTGGGTATGGAGTCTGCTGTTCTATAACAGTTTGTTCAGTTTATTTTAAATGGTAGACTATTGATTGTAAATATTATTATAATATGTCGGGCAGTCATCGTCACAAGTTTAGAAATTATCTGAGTGGTAGTCAAAAAAAAAGAAAAAACAGAAACGTGAACAGTTTATTGCGTCACAAAAAGGTGCTTTTGAGAAATATCTCCATTCTCAGCCGGGACCATCTGATCAGGTACCCGTTTCAAATATTAATATCACGCCCATACCGCAGTTATCAGAACAGTCAGAATCAGATTTTAAGTATCTAGATACTAATTCAGTAAATAAAATTACCCATGATTCTGAAAATTCCGTATATGAAGTCGATCGCTTGCCAATTGTGTCATCTCAGGTCGACCTAGATCCAGGCAAATGGCCCAATAATATTACTTCCTCACTTGTTGAGGAAATTGTCCGAAATGGCCCTGTGAGAGAAGTAAACTTTGTATACCCGGTAAATGAAAACAAAAGACGATTTTCCTCTGATTTCTACAACAGAACGTTGCCAAACGGTGAAAAATCAGAGAGAACATGGTTAGTATATTCCAAAGCAAAAGATAAAGTGTTTTGTTTTTGTTGCAAATTATTTGCTATGACCTCCAATCACTCACCCTGTAAAATAGCAGATAATGGATTTAGTAACTGGAAACATTAAGGTATAAGATTACAAGAAGATGAACAGTCCGCAAAACACGCGGACTGCATTAAAAAATGGGTGGAGTGTGAGCAAAGGCTGTCCAAACAATGCAGCATAAATCAAGCTCAGATAACTTTGATCGAAAAAGAAAGAAAGCGCTAGAGAGAAGTATTACGTAAAATTATACTGGTAATTAAATATCTGGCACAGCACAACATTGCGTTACGTGGTACAAACAATGTTTTGTACAAAGAAAATAATGGAAATTTTTTTGGCTTGATTCAAATGATATCTGAATTTGACCCAATTATGGAAGAAAATTTGAGAAGAATTAGAAGTAAAGAGATTCATGACCACTATCTTGGACCTAGTATTCAAAATGAATTGATAAACCTTATGGCATCAGAAGTGAATAGAGCCCTTGTTGCTGCTGTAAAAAGGCAAAGTACTATGCAGTCATGATGCATTGTACACCAGACGCTGGACATAAAGAGCAAATTACTCTTATAATTCGATATGTGCAAATTTCAAATGACAATGTGACAGTTGAAGAGCATTTCATGGGCTTTTTGAATGTTTTGTCCTCAACAGGTGAAAATCTGCTTGATTGCCTCGTTGCTAACTTAAATGATCTAGGCCTAGATCTAACAGATTGCCGAGGGCAGTCTTACGATAACAGTGCCAACATGAAAGGAGCTCGCAGTGGAGTTCAAGCAAGGCTTCTTAACATAAATCCAAGAGTATTTTTTATGCCATGCGCGAGTCATAGCTCAAATCTCCTTCTATGTGATGCTGCAAAATCGACACCAAGAGCAGTAACATTTTTTGGTATCGTTGGAAGACTATTTGCTTTATTTTCAGCATCAACCCAGAGATGGGACATACTACTGAAGCATGTCCCAAGCTTGACATTAAAAAAGCTTTCCGACACACGTTGGGAAAGCCGAGTTGAAAGTGTTAAAGCTATTAGGTATCAACCTAAAGAAATACTTAATGCTCTTTTAGACGTTCACTCCAGTACTGATGAACTATGAACTCATGTCGTATTGTGATTTGGTATGACGTTCTTTTTGCTTGCAACGCAGTAAGCAAAACTCTTCAAGCTGAAGACATGGTTCTGCAAGCAGCGTCACAATCGATCTTGGGACTGATAAACTTTCTTAACAAATTCCGTGAACAAGGCTTTGTCAGTGCAATAGTTACTGCAAATGAAATCGTGGAATCTCTTGAAATAGACGCGAAGTTTGAAGAAAAACGCTCCAGAAGGAAGAGAAATTTATTTGAATACGAAGGTCACGATGATGTATGCACAGATAATCAGCAGCCTGCAGAGGAGAAGTACAAAATAGATTACTTTTACCCTATCATTGACGTAATGGTAGCAAAAGTGGATGCGAGATTCTCACAGTTTGAGACATATTCTAGGATTTTCGGCTTCCTGCACAGGCCAAAACAGATGAGTGAACTGCAAGCCAACAAATTGAAAGAAAAATGTCTGCAAATAGAACATGACGTAACTGCTTGGAATGGTCCTGTAACAGTATATCATGAAGACGAGTGTGTCCAAAGATATAAGTGGATCTGAGCTCTTAACTGAAATAAAAGTGTTTCGTGAAATTGTTCCAGATGGTATTGATAGTCCAATTAAAGTTCTCACGTATCTACATGACATCAAGAATCCTTTCCCTAGCCTTCAAATAGTTTACAAAATTTTGTTGACCATTCCCATTACAGTCGCAAGTGCGGAAAGGAGCTTTACTCGCTTGAAACAGATCAAAACTTATTTAAGGACGACTGTATTCCAAGAAAGAGTTTCATCCCTCGCAACTCTATCAATAGAGTACAATACAGTTGAAAGTATTAATTTTGACATCCTCATTGACGAGTTTGCTAAGCAGAAATCAAGAAAAGAGAATTTTGCTTTGTAACGTAAATGAGACTTCGAACAGGTTATTTTTCAGTTGTTTACGATACTCCAATTATTGTATATTGTTTTAATTATGATTAGTAGGTACCATATAACCTGTTAACGTAACACATTTTCAGTGTAATGAACAATACATACAATTATAACAAAATATGTTTGTTGTTCATAATGAATATAGACAAGTTTTCCTTTAGTAATCACAGGGTGCACTCGTATAAGTATGACGATTTACATTTTAGTAAAGGGAAGAATAAAATCAATACATATATGACGAGTGCACCCCGTGGTTACCGAAGGTAAAATTGTGTACTCCATTTCGACACGAGTTCAATCAAAAAGCCCCGAAATAAATCACCGGAGGTGAAAAGTCTATTTTTAAAAATATTTATTTATTACTTTTACACTTAGAATATTACCGACAATAAATTTTACGTCTAATTTACTCAAAAGTTAACTAAATTAACTGTCTCGACCCTTACTTCGTGGAATATGCTCATATTAGTGTTTTTAAATGAATCTCACGGTCTCTAGTTAATTCCACAATATAATAAAAGTAATTGAAAATTATAAAAAATTGACAATTGTTTCGATAAATCAATATCATCGTCAGAATGACAGAAGTTACATTTCATTTTATGCCTACCTAATGTTTAGTAGTTATTTTTGGCTAGACCAAGAAGTAACCTAACTTGTGATTGGCTTAATATATGTTTATAGAAAAAAGAAGAACATGTGATATTACAAATATTGAAGCTTAGATATTATTAGCCCTATGGTGATATCCTGGATATCATTTTTCCAATTAAGATCAGTATAAATGTGCAATGATATAGAAAACCAGGAAAACTATATCTGCTGATCTTTACAATTATCACTTAAGAAGACAGTTTATTAGTGGAGAACTCCCTAGATTTAACTGTTCATTGACAACTTCATATTGTGGGTTTCTTTAATGTCTTCTAATTTCCAGTTCTTCAAGGAAATCCAGTTCTTGTTTCTTTTCACAAATATGCAGCACTTCTAGTTCTGTGTTAGGTGTCAATAAATGATTGGTGTCAAGTAGATGTTTTGCGTAGTGGGATTTATCTGGTTGTTTTAATCTGTATGCTCGTAAGTGCTCTCTGTATCGTATTTCAAAATTCCTAAGGGTCTGACCCAAATAGACAGCATTACATTCTGGACATTTGAGTTTATATATACCTGACTTCTTTAATAGTGGTATTTTAGTTTTTACATTTAACAATTTGTACTAACGTTACTTTCTGTTTTAAAAGAAATTGTTGTATTCGTTGCTGAAAATATTATCTTTGAAATATTATTAGAAATATTTCCTGCATATGTGATGGTTTTATAAGTTATTTCATCAGCTTGTTTAGGATATATTAGTTGTAATGTCACTTTTTCTTCTTTTTTACTAATTAGCTTATATATCATATCTAATGGATAACCGTTAGATGTTGCTATTTGTCTAATTGTATTAATCTCTCTATCAAAATTACATTTGTTCATAGGAACTGAAAAAGCTCTATGTATCATTGAATTATATGCTGCTAGTCTGTGTGATATAGGATGGTTAGAATTGAATGGAATTGTCACATCAGTCTGTGTTGGTTTTTGGTAAATTGAATAATCAAGTACATTATTAACTCTTTGAATTTTTAAATCAAGAAAATTGATTGAGCTATTTTCTTTAATTTCTAATGTAAATTTAATTTTCGGGTGTAAATTATTGATGTGGTTGGAAAATACATCTAATTGTCGTTCACTACCCATAAAACAAGCTAATATGTCATCTACATATCTATACCAAAATAAAATATTTTTCGAAATATTACTTTCAAAGATCTTTCTTTCTAAATTGTCCATAAAAATGTTTGCTAAAATAGGTGATAAAGGGCTTCCCATTGGTAAACCTTCATTTTGAATATATATCTTATTGTCAAAAGTGAAATAATTCTGATTAATGCATACATCAAATAAATTATGTATATCTGATATTATTCCTGGATTAATATTTTTATCTTCTAGTAATTTTCTTACAAGTATTAGACATTCTTTAGGAGGAATTTTAGTAAACATATTAGTTACATCGAACGAAATGAGTTTATAGTTATCTTGCAAGTGGATTGCTTTCAACTTTTGGATTAGTTCTATTGAATTTCTAAATGAGTACTAAGATTCATATCCGTAAGTATTGAGTATACTGTTGAGCTTCTTTGCCAATATATTATTAGGAGCACTAACATAAGAGACTACAGGTCTAATAGGTTTCGTTATTTTATGTAATTTAACTGTTCCATATAATTGTGGACAATGAGGATTCTTATGTATGATAGACCTCTTTTCGTAATCATTTAAAAGATAATTTGAATTATTAAGAATATCCCTTACATTATTAGAAAACTTTTTTGTTGGGTCTGCTTTAAGAACTTTTACATCGCTGGATTCTATAAAGTTATAAACTTTGGAATTGGAATTTTCAGTGGTCAAAATGACAGTTGTGTTCCCCTTATCAGATTTTGTAACTGTTATCCTCTATCTTCTTTTTTATTGCATTTAAAATTGTAATGTCATTTTTTGTTTGACGTTTAACTTTTGAAGGTTCAATATTTTTGATTAAATTGGCAATTCTTGATTTTTCATAAAGAAAATTATTTGAATTAGATTTTAAAGCTATTTCTGACTCTGTAGCTATAATTTGTTTAATATTATTCGTAAATTTTGGTGGTATACTGTACTTTAAACCTTTATTTGAAAATTCTATTTCACTATCTGTAAAATTAGTGTCTGAAAGGTTTCCAAATCGTGGTGCAAAGTGTGTTGGTATGTAGGTACTTACAGTTTCATGATGTTTCGAGTATTGAATTTTATGTTGTGTGTGTTCAAGATTCTGTAGCTTATTTTCTTGTTTCTTAAATTTCATATGCTTCATCGTGCTGACATTTTCTCTAATTTTGTCATCCAAACAGTCAAATTCTACTGGATGTAATTGGAATGTTAGTTCTGAATGTACAACTTTTATGTAGTTGTCTAATGAGTCTCTAACTTTGAACAATTTCTTACATTCTGATTTTATCCAAACTCGTTGAGCACATTTTATAGCTTTTTGTGCTTGTGGTGTTTCAGTGTGACATTTTATATTCACATAATTTGGTATTACCTCTTTCCTAAGGCATTCTTGGTTAAACCAAATGTTTTGTGATGCTTCGTAACGTTTTTGTAGTAACTTCTGGTACAGTCGGGTCAAATCTTCTATCGAAGATTTTTTAATGAAATTAACTGTCTCGACCCTTACTTCGTGGAATATGCTCATATTAGTGTTTTTAAATGAAACTCACGGTCTCTAGTTAATTCCACAATGTAATAAAAGTTATTGAAAAGAAGTAACCTAACTTGTGATTGGCTTAATATATGTTTATAGAAAAAAGAAGAAGATGTGATAATACAAATATTGAAGCTTAGATATTATTAGCCCTATACTGATCTTAATTGGAAAAAGGATATCCAGGATATCACCATAGGGCTAATAATATCTAAGCTTCAATATTTGTAATATCACATGTTCTTTTTTCTATAAACATATATTAAGCCAATCACAAGTTAGGTTACTTCTTGGTCTAGCCAAAAATAACTACTAAACATCAGGTAGGCATAAAATGAAATGTAACTTCTGTCATTCTGACGATGATATTGATTTATCGAAACAATTGTCAATTTTTTTACAATTTTCAATAACTTTTATTATATTGTGGAATTAACTAGAAACCGTGAGTTTCATTTAAAAACACTAATAAAAGTTAACTACTGACTGCTGTCTGAAATGAATTTATAAAATAAAGTAAACTAAAACGGATCAGCAAAATTATACAGCGTGTCAGCGTCTTCATATCATCTTCTATACAAGGGGTGACATAATTCCTCCCCTTGAAGTTTCAGCTTCCGTGGGCTGCAGCTAAGGAAGGTGAATATCTTCGGACTGATTTTGTTGGATTGGTTTCTTGCATATGATTCTTTTGAGGGCCCAATACAGACATACAGAAATTACGAGACAATAAATTATTATCGTCCAAGTACTTGGAACATAGGAAGGTGCTTAAGTCTCGAGAACTGGAGTATTTCTGATGATTCTTTCTCATAGGGTACTGAAGTCATCTAAATTCATTTCTGGAAGACTAGAATTGATATTTTTATGAACGAGATGATCACGATTGGATATGGAATGAAAATGGGCTGGCTTTCAACTTCTATCGGGCCATTGTTTATTATTGTTTCGGAGTCTGTAATAATTTGACAGGATGTCGGAATGTTGGCCAGGTAAGTGCCGATGTAGTTAAGGATTTCTTCTTGTTGGTAACACATTAATCTGATGTTTGTTTTCTTGGGAAGAACGACAATTCACTGATTGGATTCATCAAGTCTTTCGGTTAATATTTTAGAGTTGCTTAAGGGCATTTGACTGCAAGCGGATGTGGTCTTGAGGTTGAGAAGTTGAACTACGCAAGGGCTGTTGGAATTAACTTGTAGGCTGACTTCTTGGCACATATATTCTTGTCTAGCTAATTTTATGCATGGTTCATCCAATAGTTTGAAATACAATTCATTTTTTTTTAATAAATCTATTTTGAGGGATGATTACTTTTAACTGACTCTCACTCTGAATAAGTATTGGATACAAATGATAAACCAAAAGGATATGTTACAGGTACATGTAAAATATATGTAATCTTGCTATTTACTATATAATAAGAGACTTTTATTAAATTTTCAAAAATTGGAATATTGTTTATTTTAAGTTTTATGGGCATTCGATCTTTACTCCCATTCTTGTATAATTCTTCCAAAAGTTTGAACAATTCGCTGGGTTTTATTATGCTTGGGTGCATAATTCCCGCTTTTGCAAATGATATTGAATTTTCTATATCTTGTAAGATTGAAATAAGCATTTCGTACAAGTTTAAAATATGAAAAATTACGTCCCTTATGAAGGTATTTTTCTCGAATTGAGATTGATTCCCTACATATGAATGGATCGTTGCTAATTTACGTTCTAATAATAATTGATTATGATTTATTTGTTGAATACTCTTTATCAGACAATTGATTTTGTTGAAGTTGTCTAAAAAGGTTGTCGTAACGTTCTCCGTCATTGGAGTCTAAATTTCCGCTAATAGTTTTGACAATTGAACCGAGACCATTGAACAACCCTCATTTGGTTCTATTTTCGCGAGGTAGTAATTCTGTTAATTTTATTCCAACTTTACTTTATGCAAATTTTAAGAAACGTTTGTGATTAGTTATCTCTTCCTGACAAATTTTATTTTTTCTTTATAACTGTGTTAAAAATATATATATATATATATATATATATATATATATATATTATTATAGTTTATTTTATATGGGAATTTAATTTGCCCTACGTTGGGCCGACATATTATTATGAATAGAATTGGGTGAGAAAATAGTTTAATTTGCCCGGTATGTTGAGGATTTAATATGTATGATAAACAGTTTATTTAACCAACATGAAAACTTCTCATCTCAGGGTAGAGTTCAAGTATTTTAAATAAAATGATTTTATAATTTTATATATGTTAGCGCCAAAGTTAATAAATGCTTTATATTTTTAAAAATAAATTTGTTAATCAGAATATGTTACTTTTTTTAATGATTTCAAATTAAATACGGTCCTGTCCTACTTAAAAAATATCTGCATAGTTCAATCGATTTCATTCAGAGCTTCTTCCTGTGGTAAGTAGATGGTGCACAAATCACCAGATGAAATGATTAACTCAAGTAATTTAAAAAAAAACGTTCTTCAAAAGGAAAAACAATATTTAATTTAATGAAAATAAATACACTACACTTTTACAAGTGTTTTTTTTTTAAGAAAATCAACTATCTAAAAGGATGACTCTTTCATACAAATCACACGCACTCTGGTGAGATATTATTATAATATTAAAATACAGTTATATAATTTCATAAACATTTGACTTTCAGAAAACGGCGAAATACACTCTTAACAGCGTCTATGCATCACAAAATTTTAGTTTTTTTTTTTTACAAATTAGTAAGTACGCTTGACCTCTTAATACATTAATAAACTAACTTGTACTACCTTATTTACTTCACGATTTCTGTTTGTTCCAGATTCTCCTCCTGGAAAACCTCCCTGTTGGCATTCTGCTTCTACCAAAACAGGAATCGATGCTGTATTTCTTTCAAAGTCCAAACAGCTCACACAAATTCCACTATTCAATGTTCTTCGAAAACTAATTTGGCTATTTTACTTCCACCAGACACAAGACACCATTTTATAAAATAAAATTCATGATTAGTGTTTTACAACATTCAACAATTCCTTTTTTTATTATTTATATAAACTAAACTACTTACACTGATATATCTCTTGTAAGTATAATGTATTTGTTTTAAATTCTATATTCAAATTTTGTCTTCCAAATGATTTCAATTTACTTTACCCAAAAAAATTTTGCTGCTCCAAAAATCTCTTCCCAAAAAGAAAAACCTACTAGTCAATAGCCCCCATAATCAACAACTTTTTCACATTCTGATTTTTTTTTCGTTAGCAACACAGTTGTCGCCGATGTGATCTTTTTTAAATGTTTATTAACCAATCAAATTTGACTATTTATTTTATAACTCAAATTCTTCATTTCAACCAGTGAAATGTTCATCCATTATATCATGATATTATATTCTAAGGTTTTTAATTACTTAGACTTCCTATATTATTTTCATTCAATAATATTTCTTAGTATTGTTAAAATGACATTTCCTAACCTCTAAGTATGTATGTCAAATGAATATTCATAATGTTTTAATAGATGACAGCTGTTACCTTTAAATATGTATGCAAAATGAAAATTCGTTTTCTTTATAAGTCATGTTCTCTGAAATTCACATTATTTTATATTTTCCTGCTCTGTTATGTCTAAACATCTACACTATCTCATTTTAATGTCTTAATCAACAAATATTACGAGATTAGCTTGACTTTACAGAATAAAGCATTATTAGTTTCTTATTATGAACAAATTTTGATACTTGATCTCTTTGATAAAAGTTTCGTTAGGTAATTTATTTCATATAAACTGTTTATCACACCCATTCGCAATTATCCCTACATTATACAGTCTGTCCTTTCTGTATGTCTTCTCTATCGAATAGTGGATCGTACAGATTTTCTCCATTCAAATGTTTAAAAAAAAATTTTTGACTTAAAAAAAATTCTTTTAGATTACAATACATAATCTTAATTCTTCATTATTTGATATACAGGGTGTAGCATTATTTTTTCACAATAACATCCCCTAAATTTTGCGTTTATCAAATTTTTTATTCTAAGAAAAATTTTATGAACGCAAATTTTACTTCAAGTACTATATTCTAGGATTGTCTTTCTATTTTACTAATAATACATTTCTTTTTATTTCCGGTTGCTGTTACAAAGATGATTTTGGAATCCTGTGTTGCAGTATCCTCTTCAGTTAGTTTTAATTCTATTTACAATACCATAATTAAATGTATACAAATTTTTAATTTACTTTTGTATCAATTTATGTACAACATGATTATTCATGGAGACTTTCATTATGGAAACTTTCATTCCATTTTTTTTTTTATGTATGGTGATATTTATATAAATCATGTATATTAAATATACCTCTAGTCCTTTCTCCGTCTGTGTATTTTAACACATAACTGTTCACTCCATCTTCATTTTCTACAATGTATGGCCCTTCGAAAGGTAGTTTTAGCTTAGCACATGTTCTCCTGTTTCTGTCTGATACTCTTAGAGCACGTACTACTACTAAATCTCCTTTTTGAAACGTCGTCTTTACTTTCTTCTTCTTGTTCATTCTACTTAAATATTTATTGGCATTATTCTGTAAATTTTTGTTGACTTTTTCCAAAACCTCTTCATAATTTTTATTGGTTTCTCTCTCCCATTTCCTTTCAGGTATCAATTTTTTCATTAAATATACTGGACTTTCCATGGTGATAGTGTTAGGTACATTGTTTATGTAGTTCTGAATTTCCTCAATATGATTCTCCCAATTTTCATGAGTCTGGTCTTTCAAAGCTATTCTTAGGAATTTTATTACTTCTCTGATGTATCTTTCTGAGGGGTTTGCAGGTGGATGTCTGATACTAATTGTTTTTACAAGTATTTGATTTTCATTGCAAAATTTCTTAAATCTACTATTTACAAAATAAGTTGCATTATCTACTATGCATCTTTCTGGTTTTATAACCTCTTTCATGTAATCAGACAATTTTTCCATTACAATTTTGCACTTAGTCGTTTTAGTAGGATATAATTTTATGAATTTTGAAAATAAATCTACTATTATTAAAATATGAGAGTTCCCCTGCTTACTTTGTATTAGGTTACTAAGAAAATCCATTGCAACTATTTCACCGCATCGAGTTGTTAAAATTGTTTTTGTGATGTTTTCATTTCTTTTATTTCTACTTTTTCCCAGTTGACATATATGACATGTTCGAGTAATTTGTTTGGCAAGGCTTTGATCCCCTTTACAAATATAATTTTCCCTAAATACCAACCATAGTTTTCTAGATCCTATATGCCCATTTTGTTCATGCAAACTTTTCAATATTTCCCTAGTTAAATTTTCCGTAATGATGAATACTTCTGACTCCCCAATTTTCTTTACAAATATATTATTTTTTTTATATCCCCTTTGTTTTTCCTTTTCAGTTAAATTTATTTGATCTCCTATTATTTTATTTAAAGAAAATATCCCTTTTAAATCTTTCATCACATTCACCCCAATTTTTACAATTCTCTTATTTATATTATTTTCCCCCTTACTTTCTCTACTCAAAGCGTCTGCCACAACATTTGTTTTTCCTGGAATTAATTTTATTTCAAAATCGTACTCTTGCAAAATTAATCCCCATCTATGAACTCTACTATTGCCAAATCTGTTTTTTAAAATTGTTGTTAATGCAGAATGGTCCGTTTCTATGGTAAATTTTGCCCCTAGTAAATAAAATCTAAATTTGGTAATACAGAAAATTATGCTTGCCAACTCTAATTCTGATACCCCATAATTCCTTTCATAGTTTTTTGTGACCCTTGACACGAAACATATGGGTACTTCCATATCATTTTGTATCTGTAACAACACCCCTGCAAATCTCTCTTTGGATGCATCAGTCCGCAATATAAAAGGTAGGCTGTAATTTGGATGATACACTCTTAACTGTTTTTGAAATGCTTCTTTCAGACAGTTGAATGCCATTTCCCTCTCTTGATTCCATTTCCATTTATTATCCTTTTTCAAAAGTTCTATCAACGGTATCTGTTTTTTACTTAAATCTGGTATCAAACGTTTGAAATAATTCATCATTCCTAGAAATCCTCGAAGTGTTCTCAAATTCGATGGTCTTTTGTATTCTATAATTGCTTGAATCCTTTCTTCATCCATCATCATTCCATTTTCGTCTATTTTGTATCCTAGGAAGCATATTTCTTTCTGGTAAAACCTACATTTGTTTTGGTTTATCTTTAAACCTGCCTTGTCCAGTTCTTTTAGAATAATTTCTAAATGATTCGAATGTTCCTCCTCATCATGAGAAAATATTAATATGTCATCTATATAATGTAATGCAAAGTCTTCAAATTTATTTAATATTTGGTGTAATGCTCTAACCAAGGCTGAACAAGCACTTTGTATACCATATGGAGCTACACAAAATCTGTACAACACACCATCAATAGAAAAACCTGTATAGTCTCTACTGTTTTTATCCAAAGGAATTAGCCAAAAACTGTGTTTCAAATCAATTTTTGAAAATATTTTTGTGTTCGTTATTCGTCCAAAAATCGCTTCCACATTCATCGGAGCCTCGTATTGTGGTACAGTATATTGATTTATGTTTCTAGCATCTAGACATAATCTCAATTCACCATTTGCTTTTCTCACTACCACAATAGGATTTACATATCTTGTATTGCATCTTTCTATAATACCATCTTTCAACATGTTTTGTATTTCTAATTCAACTTCTTTTCTATACTTGTAAGGTATGGGATATGTTCTTACTCTGAAATTCTCTATTCCTCTAACTTCCATTTTATGCACATAGTTCTTTGCCATTCTCATTTCTTTTCCAATCAATCCTTTATATTTCTCTATTAAATTCTTCACTTTCTCTTCATATTCTTTATTTCCACACACTAATTCCAATTCTTCCATATTTCCAATCCTTTCTATATTCCATAACTTCTTATTATCCTCTTCAACTTCCAATTCTTCTAAATTTTCGTTTCCAAATTCAATTCTATTACCATTTAATTCAATCTCCATCTTTTCAAAATCAATTCTTGCTTTATATTTCGTTAATTCATCTATTCCTATAACTATGTCTGATTCCAAATTATTCACTAACAGTAATTGCATTTCAACTTCTTTCCCATCCTTCAATTCAATCTTTTGTATTATAGACTTATTTACTTCACATAGCTTCTTTCCATTTGCTCCTATCAATGTAGTTTTTGGTATTTTAATTAATTTGTTTTCATAATTTTCAATGTTTTCTTCTATTAGTTTTGTTTTAATTATGGACGCTTCCGAACCTGTATCTATTAATAATTTTATTTCTTTTCCATTTAATTTCCCTTTAATATTTATCAATCCCATTATTTCTTTTAATTCTAATTCTTCCCCAAATTTTATATATTCCCTTGGATGTTCGTATGTACAGATAATATTTTTCTTTACATATGGTATGTGCTCGATCCAAAATTTTGATCGGGCTCTGTTTCAGTGACTATTTCTGGTTCTATGGATATCACTATTTCTTTCTGTCTTTGTATATTGTTCACTCTCCTTTGTTCTTCATTTCTATTGCCTCTTCCTTCAAAATTTCCATTTGTCCTTTCTGTATTATAGTCTCTTCTTTGCTCTTGTTTTTCATCTCTTTGTCTGTTTTCATAAGATCCATTCCTATTGTTTCCTTCAAATGTTCTATTTCTATAATTATTGTTATGATATTGATCATTTTTGTTGTAGTTGTTTTGAGCGTTATTGTTCCTGTTATAATTATTGTTTCTATTATAATATCCATTATTATTATTTCTGTTAAAGTAATTGTTCCTGTTTTGTTCATAATTATTCGATCTATTATTTTGATTGTTATTATTCTCATAATAATTTTTATTATCGTAACCATTATAGTTTTTGTTTTCATTTTGATTCCTGTTCCTGTTCTGGCTATTGCTTATCTTGTTTCTTTCAATTCTTTGTAGATAATTAGTTAACTCCTCTATGTTTTTGATATTTTGAATAGCAATTGTTTCAGTGATTTCAAATTTAAAATGTCTCGAGATAAACATAATAATTTCCTCCTCTGGTATAGGTGGATCTAAAAACTTCGCATTCATGAAAACCTTCATAGCGTAATCATTCATACTATTTCCTCTACCTATCTCAAATTTTCCAGAGTAAAGTTTTTCTCTCACTCTTGTTTGCGCATTGTTTCCCCAGAAATATCTCATGAATTGAGCTTCGAATTCCTCAAAATCTTTTAAATCCTCTTCCTTACTTGTATACCACACTAAAGCATGGTTATCCAGATTTTCCCTAATCATTTCCTTCATGTCTTCATTATTTCGGATATTTTTCATCTTGTTCCTTAAAATTTTTATAAATACTTTTGGGTGTATTTTTCTATTATCCCCTTCAAATTTGTGTTCCCCTCTATTTCCTATATAATTATTTATTATTTTCGTCTCCATCATTCCATTTCTCACTTCTTGAAAATTTCTACCCTCTGTGTGGTCATACTCTTCCTGTAAGTAAACTAGTCTCTTTTCCATGTTTTCCAATTTTCTTGTCATTTCCACTGTTTCCTTTGATTGTTCCCCATTGTGGATTCTACTTCCAGTTTGCTCAATTCTTCTTTTCAGAGCTTCCATCTCCTTCTGTATTTCCTTAATCTTCTTTTCTGTTTTCCCTTCCTCTTGTTTTTGTTTCTCTATACACGCTTCTTCTACATTTTGTTGAAATTCGGTAAGGGTTCTGTCCCATTTTTCTTCTAGGTTTCCC
The DNA here is from genome assembly GCA_963921935.1 of Galeruca laticollis. Classification (NCBI taxonomy): domain Eukaryota; kingdom Metazoa; phylum Arthropoda; class Insecta; order Coleoptera; family Chrysomelidae; genus Galeruca; species Galeruca laticollis. Next base: position 288,014,099 of record OY998175.1, on the reverse strand, counting down.
ATTCTTTCCTGAGTGTCCTGAACTCCCATTTTGATTTCATTTATTTCTCTTTGAATTTCTCCTTTGAAATCCTTTTCTTTCTCCTCTATTTCCTTAATTCTGTTGATTTGTAAATTTTCTATTTCCATTATACGTCCAATCACTTCTCCTCTTATTTCCTGTTTAGTGTCTTCAATTTTATTCTCCATGTATATGTTTGATTCTTCTAGTTTCTTTTCAACCTGTCCCAATTTTTCATCCATCAATTTTATTATCAATTCCTTAGTTTGTTTTATTTCTTCTTTGTTCTGGTCCATCTTAATATTCATTTCTTGTTTTAATTCTTCCTTATTTTGGTCCATTTTAATATTCATTTCTTCCTTATTTTGATCCATTTTTCCATTCAAATTATTCATTTCACGATTTAAATTTCCATTCATTTCTTTCATTTCTCCCATCATCATTTTAAACATACTCATCACGTCCATATCCTCTTTCTCTTTCGATTTTTGTTTGACCCCTTGTCCTGTTTCTTCTGACAATGGTGCATCTTCTTCTTCCTGACCTTGTTCTGCGATGTCTTCTTCCGAATGTTCTCTCCCCTGTTCCAAATATTGTACCTTAAAATCTCCTCTACCATTACTCCTTTCTTCTCTTTCTTCATCAGACCTACTTTCGACTCCTACCTGCTTTCCGTCCCTTAATGTCATTTTCCTTTCCATTTTATGTATTTAAAATCTTTTAATACAGTAAAAAAAAAACTTATTTCAATGCTTTTTATTATTATTTACTAAATTTCTATATTAGCCCCACGTTGCGGTGACATTTTATTATAGTTTATTTTATATGGGAATTTAATTTGCCCTACGTTGGGCCGACATATTATTATGAATAGAATTGGGTGAGAAAATAGTTTAATTTGCCCGGTATGTTGAGGATTTAATATGTATGATAAACAGTTTATTTAACCAACATGAAAACTTCTCATCTCAGGGTAGAGTTCAAGTATTTTAAATAAAATGATTTTATAATTTTATATATGTTAGCGCCAAAGTTAATAAATGCTTTATATTTTTAAAAATAAATTTGTTAATCAGAATATGTTACTTTTTTTAATGATTTCAAATTAAATACGGTCCTGTCCTACTTAAAAAATATCTGCATAGTTCAATCGATTTCATTCAGAGCTTCTTCCTGTGGTAAGTAGATGGTGCACAAATCACCAGATGAAATGATTAACTCAAGTAATTTAAAAAAAAACGTTCTTCAAAAGGAAAAACAATATTTAATTTAATGAAAATAAATACACTACACTTTTACAAGTGTTTTTTTTTTTTAAGAAAATCAACTATCTAAAAGGATGACTCTTTCATACAAATCACACGCACTCTGGTGAGATATTATTATAATATTAAAATACAGTTATATAATTTCATAAACATTTGACTTTCAGAAAACGGCGAAATACACTCTTAACAGCGTCTATGCATCACAAAATTTTAGTTTTTTTTTTTTACAAATTAGTAAGTACGCTTGACCTCTTAATACATTAATAAACTAACTTGTACTACCTTATTTACTTCACGATTTCTGTTTGTTCCAGATTCTCCTCCTGGAAAACCTCCCTGTTGGCATTCTGCTTCTACCAAAACAGGAATCGATGCTGTATTTCTTTCAAAGTCCAAACAGCTCACACAAATTCCACTATTCAATGTTCTTCGAAAACTAATTTGGCTATTTTACTTCCACCAGACACAAGACACCATTTTATAAAATAAAATTCATGATTAGTGTTTTACAACATTCAACAATTCCTTTTTTTATTATTTATATAAACTAAACTACTTACACTGATATATCTCTTGTAAGTATAATGTATTTGTTTTAAATTCTATATTCAAATTTTGTCTTCCAAATGATTTCAATTTACTTTACCCAAAAAAATTTTGCTGCTCCAAAAATCTCTTCCCAAAAAGAAAAACCTACTAGTCAATAGCCCCCATAATCAACAACTTTTTCACATTCTGATTTTTTTTTCGTTAGCAACACAGTTGTCGCCGATGTGATCTTTTTTAAATGTTTATTAACCAATCAAATTTGACTATTTATTTTATAACTCAAATTCTTCATTTCAACCAGTGAAATGTTCATCCATTATATCATGATATTATATTCTAAGGTTTTTAATTACTTAGACTTCCTATATTATTTTCATTCAATAATATTTCTTAGTATTGTTAAAATGACATTTCCTAACCTCTAAGTATGTATGTCAAATGAATATTCATAATGTTTTAATAGATGACAGCTGTTACCTTTAAATATGTATGCAAAATGAAAATTCGTTTTCTTTATAAGTCATGTTCTCTGAAATTCACATTATTTTATATTTTCCTGCTCTGTTATGTCTAAACATCTACACTATCTCATTTTAATGTCTTAATCAACAAATATTACGAGATTAGCTTGACTTTACAGAATAAAGCATTATTAGTTTCTTATTATGAACAAATTTTGATACTTGATCTCTTTGATAAAAGTTTCGTTAGGTAATTTATTTCATATAAACTGTTTATCACACCCATTCGCAATTATCCCTACATTATACAGTCTGTCCTTTCTGTATGTCTTCTCTATCGAATAGTGGATCGTACAGATTTTCTCCATTCAAATGTTTAAAAAAAAATTTTTGACTTAAAAAAAATTCTTTTAGATTACAATACATAATCTTAATTCTTCATTATTTGATATACAGGGTGTAGCATTATTTTTTCACAATAACATCCCCTAAATTTTGCGTTTATCAAATTTTTTATTCTAAGAAAAATTTTATGAACGCAAATTTTACTTCAAGTACTATATTCTAGGATTGTCTTTCTATTTTACTAATAATACATTTCTTTTTATTTCCGGTTGCTGTTACAAAGATGATTTTGGAATCCTGTGTTGCAGTATCCTCTTCAGTTAGTTTTAATTCTATTTACAATACCATAATTAAATGTATACAAATTTTTAATTTACTTTTGTATCAATTTATGTACAACATGATTATTCATGGAGACTTTCATTATGGAAACTTTCATTCCATTTTTTTTTTATGTATGGTGATATTTATATAAATCATGTATATTAAATATACCTCTAGTCCTTTCTCCGTCTGTGTATTTTAACACATAACTGTTCACTCCATCTTCATTTTCTACAATGTATGGCCCTTCGAAAGGTAGTTTTAGCTTAGCACATGTTCTCCTGTTTCTGTCTGATACTCTTAGAGCACGTACTACTACTAAATCTCCTTTTTGAAACGTCGTCTTTACTTTCTTCTTCTTGTTCATTCTACTTAAATATTTATTGGCATTATTCTGTAAATTTTTGTTGACTTTTTCCAAAACCTCTTCATAATTTTTATTGGTTTCTCTCTCCCATTTCCTTTCAGGTATCAATTTTTTCATTAAATATACTGGACTTTCCATGGTGATAGTGTTAGGTACATTGTTTATGTAGTTCTGAATTTCCTCAATATGATTCTCCCAATTTTCATGAGTCTGGTCTTTCAAAGCTATTCTTAGGAATTTTATTACTTCTCTGATGTATCTTTCTGAGGGGTTTGCAGGTGGATGTCTGATACTAATTGTTTTTACAAGTATTTGATTTTCATTGCAAAATTTCTTAAATCTACTATTTACAAAATAAGTTGCATTATCTACTATGCATCTTTCTGGTTTTATAACCTCTTTCATGTAATCAGACAATTTTTCCATTACAATTTTGCACTTAGTCGTTTTAGTAGGATATAATTTTATGAATTTTAAAAATAAATCTACTATTATTAAAATATGAGAGTTCCCCTGCTTACTTTGTATTAGGTTACTAAGAAAATCCATTGCAACTATTTCACCGCATCGAGTTGTTAAAATTGTTTTTGTGATGTTTTCATTTCTTTTATTTCTACTTTTTCCCAGTTGACATATATGACATGTTCGAGTAATTTGTTTGGCAAGGCTTTGATCCCCTTTACAAATATAATTTTCCCTAAATACCAACCATAGTTTTCTAGATCCTATATGCCCATTTTGTTCATGCAAACTTTTCAATATTTCCCTAGTTAAATTTTCCGTAATGATGAATACTTCTGACTCCCCAATTTTCTTTACAAATATATTATTTTTTTTATATCCCCTTTGTTTTTCCTTTTCAGTTAAATTTATTTGATCTCCTATTATTTTATTTAAAGAAAATATCCCTTTTAAATCTTTCATCACATTCACCCCAATTTTTACAATTCTCTTATTTATATTATTTTCCCCCTTACTTTCTCTACTCAAAGCGTCTGCCACAACATTTGTTTTTCCTGGAATGAATTTTATTTCAAAATCGTACTCTTGCAAAATTAATCCCCATCTATGAACTCTACTATTGCCAAATCTGTTTTTTAAAATTGTTGTTAATGCAGAATGGTCCGTTTCTATGGTAAATTTTGCCCCTAGTAAATAAAATCTAAATTTGGTAATACAGAAAATTATGCTTGCCAACTCTAATTCTGATACCCCATAATTCCTTTCATAGTTTTTTGTGACCCTTGACACGAAACATATGGGTACTTCCATATCATTTTGTATCTGTAACAACACCCCTGCAAATCTCTCTTTGGATGCATCAGTCCGCAATATAAAAGGTAGGCTGTAATTTGGATGATACACTCTTAACTGTTTTTGAAATGCTTCTTTCAGACAGTTGAATGCCATTTCCCTCTCTTGATTCCATTTCCATTTATTATCCTTTTTCAAAAGTTCTATCAACGGTATCTGTTTTTTACTTAAATCTGGTATCAAACGTTTGAAATAATTCATCATTCCTAGAAATCCTCGAAGTGTTCTCAAATTCGATGGTCTTTTGTATTCTATAATTGCTTGAATCCTTTCTTCATCCATCATCATTCCATTTTCGTCTATTTTGTATCCTAGGAAGCATATTTCTTTCTGGTAAAACCTACATTTGTTTTGGTTTATCTTTAAACCTGCCTTGTCCAGTTCTTTTAGAATAATTTCTAAATGATTCGAATGTTCCTCCTCATCATGAGAAAATATTAATATGTCATCTATATAATGTAATGCAAAGTCTTCAAATTTATTTAATATTTGGTGTAATGCTCTAACCAAGGCTGAACAAGCACTTTGTATACCATATGGAGCTACACAAAATCTGTACAACACACCATCAATAGAAAAACCTGTATAGTCTCTACTGTTTTTATCCAAAGGAATTAGCCAAAAACTGTGTTTCAAATCAATTTTTGAAAATATTTTTGTGTTCGTTATTCGTCCAAAAATCGCTTCCACATTCATCGGAGCCTCGTATTGTGGTACAGTATATTGATTTATGTTTCTAGCATCTAGACATAATCTCAATTCACCATTTGCTTTTCTCACTACCACAATAGGATTTACATATCTTGTATTGCATCTTTCTATAATACCATCTTTCAACATGTTTTGTATTTCTAATTCAACTTCTTTTCTATACTTGTAAGGTATGGGATATGTTCTTACTCTGAAATTCTCTATTCCTCTAACTTCCATTTTATGCACATAGTTCTTTGCCATTCTCATTTCTTTTCCAATCAATCCTTTATATTTCTCTATTAAATTCTTCACTTTCTCTTCATATTCTTTATTTCCACACACTAATTCCAATTCTTCCATATTTCCAATCCTTTCTATATTCCATAACTTCTTATTATCCTCTTCAACTTCCAATTCTTCTAAATTTTCGTTTCCAAATTCAATTCTATTACCATTTAATTCAATCTCCATCTTTTCAAAATCAATTCTTGCTTTATATTTCGTTAATTCATCTATTCCTATAACTATGTCTGATTCCAAATTATTCACTAACAGTAATTGCATTTCAACTTCTTTCCCATCCTTCAATTCAATCTTTTGTATTATAGACTTATTTACTTCACATAGCTTCTTTCCATTTGCTCCTATCAATGTAGTTTTTGGTATTTTAATTAATTTGTTTTCATAATTTTCAATGTTTTCTTCTATTAGTTTTGTTTTAATTATGGACGCTTCCGAACCTGTATCTATTAATAATTTTATTTCTTTTCCATTTAATTTCCCTTTAATATTTATCAATCCCATTATTTCTTTTAATTCTAATTCTTCCCCAAATTTTATATATTCCCTTGGATGTTCGTATGTACAGATAATATTTTTCTTTACATTTGGTATGTGCTCGATCCAAAATTTTGATCGGGCTCTGTTTCAGTGACTATTTCTGGTTCTATGGATATCACTCTTTCTTTCTGTCTTTGTATATTGTTCACTCTCCTTTGTTCTTCATTTCTATTGCCTCTTCCTTCAAAATTTCCATTTGTCCTTTCTGTATTATAGTCTCTTCTTTGCTCTTGTTTTTCATCTCTTTGTCTGTTTTCATAAGATCCATTCCTATTGTTTCCTTCAAATGTTCTATTTCTATAATTATTGTTATGATATTGATCATTTTTGTTGTAGTTGTTTTGAGCGTTATTGTTCCTGTTATAATTATTGTTTCTATTATAATATCCATTATTATTATTTCTGTTAAAGTAATTGTTCCTGTTTTGTTCATAATTATTCGATCTATTATTTTGATTGTTATTATTCTCATAATAATTTTTATTATCGTAACCATTATAGTTTTTGTTTTCATTTTGATTCCTGTTCCTGTTCTGGTTATTGCTTATCTTGTTTCTTTCAATTCTTTGTAGATAATTAGTTAACTCCTCTATGTTTTTGATATTTTGAATAGCAATTGTTTCAGTGATTTCAAATTTAAAATGTCTCGAGATAAACATAATAATTTCCTCCTCTGGTATAGGTGGATCTAAAAACTTCGCATTCATGAAAACCTTCATAGCGTAATCATTCATACTATTTCCTCTACCTATCTCAAATTTTCCAGAGTAAAGTTTTTCTCTCACTCTTGTTTGCGCATTGTTTCCCCAGAAATATCTCATGAATTGAGCTTCGAATTCCTCAAAATCTTTTAAATCCTCTTCCTTACTTGTATACCACACTAAAGCATGGTTATCCAGATTTTCCCTAATCATTTCCTTCATGTCTTCATTATTTCGGATATTTTTCATCTTGTTCCTTAAAATTTTTATAAATACTTTTGGGTGTATTTTTCTATTATCCCCTTCAAATTTGTGTTCCCCTCTATTTCCTATATAATTATTTATTATTTTCGTCTCCATCATTCCATTTCTCACTTCTTGAAAATTTCTACCCTCTGTGTGGTCATACTCTTCCTGTAAGTAAACTAGTCTCTTTTCCATGTTTTCCAATTTTCTTGTCATTTCCACTGTTTCCTTTGATTGTTCCCCATTGTGGATTCTACTTCCAGTTTGCTCAATTCTTCTTTTCAGAGCTTCCATCTCCTTCTGTATTTCCTTAATCTTCTTTTCTGTTTTCCCTTCCTCTTGTTTTTGTTTCTCTATACACGCTTCTTCTACATTTTGTTGAAATTCGGTAAGGGTTCTGTCCCATTTTTCTTCTAGGTTTCCCATTCTTTCCTGAGTGTCCTGAACTCCCATTTTGATTTCATTTATTTCTCTTTGAATTTCTCCTTTGAAATCCTTTTCTTTCTCCTCTATTTCCTTAATTCTGTTGATTTGTAAATTTTCTATTTCCATTATACGTCCAATCACTTCTCCTCTTATTTCCTGTTTAGTGTCTTCAATTTTATTCTCCATGTATATGTTTGATTCTTCTAGTTTCTTTTCAACCTGTCCCAATTTTTCATCCATCAATTTTATTATCAATTCCTTAGTTTGTTTTATTTCTTCTTTGTTCTGGTCCATCTTAATATTCATTTCTTGTTTTAATTCTTCCTTATTTTGGTCCATTTTAATATTCATTTCTTCCTTATTTTGATCCATTTTTCCATTCAAATTATTCATTTCACGATTTAAATTTCCATTCATTTCTTTCATTTCTCCCATCATCATTTTAAACATACTCATCACGTCCATATCCTCTTTCTCTTTCGATTTTTGTTTGACCCCTTGTCCTGTTTCTTCTGACAATGGTGCATCTTCTTCTTCCTGACCTTGTTCTGCGATGTCTTCTTCCGAATGTTCTCTCCCCTGTTCCAAATATTGTACCTTAAAATCTCCTCTACCATTACTCCTTTCTTCTCTTTCTTCATCAGACCTACTTTCGACTCCTACCTGCTTTCCGTCCCTTAATGTCATTTTCCTTTCCATTTTATGTATTTAAAATCTTTTAATACAGTAAAAAAAAAACTTATTTCAATGCTTTTTATTATTATTTACTAAATTTCTATATTAGCCCCACGTTGCGGTGACATTTTATTATAGTTTATTTTATATGGGAATTTAATTTGCCCTACGTTGGGCCGACATATTATTATGAATAGAATTGGGTGAGAAAATAGTTTAATTTGCCCGGTATGTTGAGGATTTAATATGTATGATAAACAGTTTATTTAACCAACATGAAAACTTCTCATCTCAGGGTAGAGTTCAAGTATTTTAAATAAAATGATTTTATAATTTTATATATGTTAGCGCCAAAGTTAATAAATGCTTTATATTTTTAAAAATAAATTTGTTAATCAGAATATGTTACTTTTTTTAATGATTTCAAATTAAATACGGTCCTGTCCTACTTAAAAAATATCTGCATAGTTCAATCGATTTCATTCAGAGCTTCTTCCTGTGGTAAGTAGATGGTGCACAAATCACCAGATGAAATGATTAACTCAAGTAATTTAAAAAAAAACGTTCTTCAAAAGGAAAAACAATATTTAATTTAATGAAAATAAATACACTACACTTTTACAAGTGTTTTTTTTTTTTAAGAAAATCAACTATCTAAAAGGATGACTCTTTCATACAAATCACACGCACTCTGGTGAGATATTATTATAATATTAAAATACAGTTATATAATTTCATAAACATTTGACTTTCAGAAAACGGCGAAATACACTCTTAACAGCGTCTATGCATCACAAAATTTTAGTTTTTTTTTTTTACAAATTAGTAAGTACGCTTGACCTCTTAATACATTAATAAACTAACTTGTACTACCTTATTTACTTCACGATTTCTGTTTGTTCCAGATTCTCCTCCTGGAAAACCTCCCTGTTGGCATTCTGCTTCTACCAAAACAGGAATCGATGCTGTATTTCTTTCAAAGTCCAAACAGCTCACACAAATTCCACTATTCAATGTTCTTCGAAAACTAATTTGGCTATTTTACTTCCACCAGACACAAGACACCATTTTATAAAATAAAATTCATGATTAGTGTTTTACAACATTCAACAATTCCTTTTTTTATTATTTATATAAACTAAACTACTTACACTGATATATCTCTTGTAAGTATAATGTATTTGTTTTAAATTCTATATTCAAATTTTGTCTTCCAAATGATTTCAATTTACTTTACCCAAAAAAATTTTGCTGCTCCAAAAATCTCTTCCCAAAAAGAAAAACCTACTAGTCAATAGCCCCCATAATCAACAACTTTTTCACATTCTGATTTTTTTTTCGTTAGCAACACAGTTGTCGCCGATGTGATCTTTTTTAAATGTTTATTAACCAATCAAATTTGACTATTTATTTTATAACTCAAATTCTTCATTTCAACCAGTGAAATGTTCATCCATTATATCATGATATTATATTCTAAGGTTTTTAATTACTTAGACTTCCTATATTATTTTCATTCAATAATATTTCTTAGTATTGTTAAAATGACATTTCCTAACCTCTAAGTATGTATGTCAAATGAATATTCATAATGTTTTAATAGATGACAGCTGTTACCTTTAAATATGTATGCAAAATGAAAATTCGTTTTCTTTATAAGTCATGTTCTCTGAAATTCACATTATTTTATATTTTCCTGCTCTGTTATGTCTAAACATCTACACTATCTCATTTTAATGTCTTAATCAACAAATATTACGAGATTAGCTTGACTTTACAGAATAAAGCATTATTAGTTTCTTATTATGAACAAATTTTGATACTTGATCTCTTTGATAAAAGTTTCGTTAGGTAATTTATTTCATATAAACTGTTTATCACACCCATTCGCAATTATCCCTACATTATACAGTCTGTCCTTTCTGTATGTCTTCTCTATCGAATAGTGGATCGTACAGATTTTCTCCATTCAAATGTTTAAAAAAAAATTTTTGACTTAAAAAAAATTCTTTTAGATTACAATACATAATCTTAATTCTTCATTATTTGATATACAGGGTGTAGCATTATTTTTTCACAATAATATATATATATATGAAATCCGTTATTTTGTGTTTTCCCATGTTTCGATTAACATCTTTGCTCCCAAATTTCACATCCTTATTTGGTTATGCCGTGCTGATGAGGCAAAATGAGCCAGAAACATGCATGTCCACGGTTACCACTCTATTTCAGTAGCCCTTTATTTTGCGTGAATTACCCATGAATATATTTGTTGTTGTTGTTAACATATCACGCGATATTCCTACATCTTCTTTGTTATTTACTATGGGTCGGAAGGTTCATGGCGGGGGGGCTATATGCGCCTCCGTGTCGATGTTGGTTGATGTCCTGAAAACTCGGGATCTTCCAATTGAAGACACAAATGAGCGTTTGGTTTCCCTGCTGAAATCCGTTATTTTGTGTTTTCCCATGTTTCGATTAACATCTTTGCTCCCAAATTTCACATCCTTATTTGGTTATGCCGTGCTGATGAGGCAAAATGAGCCAGAAACATGCATGTCCACGGTTACCACTCTATTTCAGTAGCCCTTTATTTTGCGTGAATTACCCATGAATATATTTGTTGTTGTTGTTAACATATCACGCGATATTCCTACATCTTCTTTATATATATATATATATATATATATATATATATATATATATCTGTTTATCTTTTAAATTTTGAAATTGTGCGACAATAGGATTTATATCATAATAATAAAATATCGAGTGATAGTATTCGGTTACTTTTGCAGTGCCAAGTTTCACTGGAAGTTGACCTGGATTATCGTGGAGGTTTCTAAGTGTAATTATTTCTTTGAATCCGAGTATTCCTGGAAACCTGAAATAATAACTATGTGTCAAATGAATATATTCTTTTTAGTGGGCGTTTTATATTACTCATATGAATTTTTCCGTGTTTTGCTGTTGTAACTACTTTGCGGTTGGTATTTACTGATTTAATACTAACGGGCTTATGAAATTTGTTCGCGTTTTTCTGTCTCTTTTTCTTTTTTATAAAAATCTTTTCGTTTCATATAAACATCTCAGGACTTTCTCGGTTTTCATTTACTGTTTCTACTAGATTCTCTTTTAGGTTTGAGAAATCAGTATTGTTTTTCGCATACAATAATTTAGAACGTTCTTTATGTCTATTAACGTAATCATTGATTGAAAGTTTATCAATTGCGATATCAAATGGATCATTATCAGTAATATGCCCATTAATTATGTCCATAGGTTTTAATTTAGTAGCCGAATGTATTGTATTATTATATGCCAGAATAGCATTTGCCATTTTAGTTATTACAGGTGTGCCTGAGAATCCTTGTGAGTTTAATAGCCTTAGATGTTCTATTATCGTCGAATGAAATGTTTCTACAATTCCGTTTGATTGAGGATGATCAGGGGAACAAAAATGAATTTTAATTTTATGTAGTCCTAATAGTTCTGTGATGACCGTATTTTTAAATTCGGTGCCGTTATCGCAAATAATTTGATTTGGTATACCGTGATGAGAAAAGTAAGTTATCAAGTTGTTTGCTACTTCCGTACCAGAAAGTGCATTTAAATGGTATGCTTGGGCATATTTAGAAAAACTATCAACTATCGTCAAAAATTTTGAATTTTCAAAAGTAAATGAATCTATATGAATCATTTCAAATGGTTTATTTGCAGTGGGTGTCAAATTAATTTTTAACTTTACTGGATGTCTATCATATTTACACTGTTGGCATATTTCGCACTCATTAATGTTTGAATTGATTTTTTCATGTCCGGCCAGTAATACTTTTCTTTAATTCTTTGAAGAGTCTCATTAATTCCGCGGTGGTTCGTTTTACCTTCGTGGTAGTTTTTAATAATTTCTTTAATATCATCTTTTTTTATAACATCCAATAGTTTTGTAGAACATTTTTTGAATTTTATAGATGACGACTTAAAATATTTCTGTAAGCAAACTGAGAATGGTTCGTACAGGTCAGGATCTTCGAAATATAAATAATACTGAATATCTGGAACTATATATTCTTTAACAAAATTGATAACATCGTTCTCGAAATTATTTTTAGAGAGCTGAACTAAAAACCGTTGTTTATCGCTGAATAAAGTGATTCTTTTTAATTTTGCAGGTGAATGTAAAACTGATTCAATAAATATTTGATTTTTACCATAATTTACAACACATTCAATAGACGGTATGCCTATAATTGGATTTTCATCGACATTTGAGTGTATAGTAATATTGTCATCAGTAATATTTTCGTTTTGTTTATCGCTAGTATTATTTTGTGTCTCTTGATTTTGATGCTGAATGTTGTCATCTAAAATTGTTCCGTCAATGTTAACTATCATTGAAAAATTGTCATTGTCGGATGTGGTTGGAGTGTCGCTTATTAGTTCATTAGCAGTTGGTGAAGGGGTATTTAAAGTTTGATATGCTTGTTCGGATGTATTTGGATTATTATGGTAGTTTGATGTTTCATCTAAAATTTCATCAATACGTTTCCAAAATGACTTATCGTTCAAAATTGAATTTGTATCTTTAGTGTGAAGTTCTAATCGCGATAGAGAATCTACATTATTAAATTTCCCTTTTCTATAAAAAATTTTATAGTCAAATTCTTCTAATTTAATTCGCCAACGTAGTAATTTAGAGTTTGGTTCTTTTGAATAGTTTAACCACACGAGAGGTTTATGATCTGTTATTATATTGAACTGACGGCTATATAAATATGGACGAAAATATTTTGTTGCCCAAACTATAGCAAGTAACTCCTTCTCAATCGTGGAGTAATTTTGCTCTGAGTCGTTAAGCGTTCTCGAAGCATATGCTACAGGGAAATCTTGTCCAATAGGACCTTGGAATAAGATAGCACCTAGTGCTACATTAGAAGCGTCGGTGGTAAGATTAAATGTTTTATTGCAGTCTGGATATTGTAATATCGGTTCGTTAGTCAATAAAGTTTTACAAGTCTCAAAACATGTTATGTATTCGTCGTTAAGTTCAATTTTTGCACCTTTCTTTAAACATTTCGTGAAAGGTTTGGTTAGTCGTGCAAAGTCCTTGATAAAACGTCTGTAGTATCCAATCCTAAGAATCCTTTGAGTTGCTTGGGTGTTTTAGGTATCGGATAGTTGAGTATTGCATACATTTTTTCGGGGTTTGGTTTAACTCCGTCAGGTGTCACCACGTGACCTAGATAAGTAACTTCTTTCCTTAAGAACTCAGACTTATCTAGCTGAACTTTGAAGTTTGCTTCTCTGAGTCTCTGGAAAACCGTTTTTAGGCGCTCTATATGCTCTTGTAATGACGTGGAATATACAATAACATCGTCACATCTCATTTTGTATGCCTCTTAGTATGTTGTCAGCGACGCCCTGGGAAGTTGCTGGAGTATTTTTCAATCCAAAAGGCATGCGCAGGAACTCCCAATGACCATTTTCGGTGTTAAATGCCGTTTTTTCGATGTCAGTTTCTTCCATCTCAATTTAGGGAAGCCACTGGCTAAATCTATTGTAGAGAAATATTTGCAATTGCCCAATTTGTTAAGTAATTCTGTGATATTTGGTAGAGGGTATCGATCTTCTATAGTCTTCTCATTTAGTTTCCTATAATCGATGACAACTCTCCATCTTTGTTGATTGCTGGCATCTAATTAAACGGTTTTATTTAGCTCACCCCGTTTGTTTTATTTATTCTTGGGTCAAATTTAGTAATTCAAATTTCACCCTCTTCCTGTCAACCGATTAATCTGAAATTTTGTATACACTTTGGATTTTGGTGACAATACAATTAAGTTTATTCATTATCATTATAAATTCAAGATGGCCGCCGCTACAAAATGGCGGATAATTTATGTTTTATTAATCCCATCAATATGGGTATCAAATGAAAGGGCTCAACAAGCAGAATACAATATACTCTAAAAAATTGAAATCCAAGATGGCGACCGCTAGAAAATGGCGGATAACGTAGGTTTTATCAATCCCATCAACATGGGTATCAAATGAAAAGGCTCAACAAGCAGAATACAATATACTATAAAAAAATTAAATCCAAGATGGCGGCCGCTACAAAATGGCGGATAACGTAGGTTTTATCAATCCCATCAATATGGGTATCAAATGAAAGTGCTCAACCAGTAGAATACAATATACTATATAAAATTAAAATCCAAGATAACGGCCTCTACAAAATGGCGGATAACGTAGGTTTTGTCAATCCCATCAACATGGGTATCAAATGAAAGTCTCAACAAGTAGAATACAATTTACTATGCAAAATTGAAATCTAAGATGGCCGCTGCTACCAAATGGCTGATAACAATTTTTTATCAATCCCACCAATATGGGTATCAACAAATAAAAGGGCTTGACAAGAAGAATACAGTGCATTATACAACCTCAATATTTAAGATGGGCGCAGCCACTAAATGGCGTATAATAATAAGATTTAAATTTAGAAATTGAATCTGTAGTTTAGGTATCTGATTAATCCAGCCTGAATCCACCACTCAAGTCAAGATTTTGTATCGTGTTGAGGAGTGTGTGGCGTTTGGCCTCAATTTCGTCGAACTCAGATGTATGCAACAGATGTACCTTCCGTCCGAATTGATTTCGCAAGAGACGGAGTACATCTTATACACCCGAAAGCCATACAGTTTCCAGCTAAGTACAATTACGGGACGGCTGAAAGAAGAATGTTGCCTTTGATACTATCATGGGCTTCTACAATACATAAAATGCAGGGCAGCACTGTGGATCACGCAGTCGTATACTTAGGTGCGAAACTGTTTGAAGAAGGTCAAGCCTACGTGGCTCTTATTAGAGTAAGATCTTTGCAGGGACTACGTATAGAGGAGTTGGACTGCAATAAACTAACGGGCAAGAAACCTTGCAATAATGAAGCACTAAATGAATTAAGCAGAATGCGAAATAAAAACTAAAAACCAAAAAATAAAAATAGGTAAAAAAATTTTTTATGTTAAACGGTTTTATGTTAAACATACATTGCAATGTTTAAGATAAATGTACTAAAAACCAAAAAATAATAAAATAGATACAGTCGTGGGAATTATAAACATATGCATAGACTAGACTAAAATAAAACCGTGGGGCACGTCAATTGTCTACAATCGTTGATTAAAATTTTTGTTTTGTAATGTTACTTATAATCGTATACTGTTCTTCTATCGCACACTAAGTCGATAATCATTGATTGAAATTTTTGTTTTGTAATGTTACTTATAAGCGTATACTGTTCTTCTATCGCACATTGAGTCGATAATTTGTAGACAATTGACGTGCCCCACGGTTTTATTTTAGTCTAGTCTATGCATATGTTTATAATTCCCACGACTGTATCTATTTTATTATTTTTGAGTTTTTAGTACATTTATCTTAAACATTGCAATGTATGTTTAACATAAAACCGTTTAACTTAGAAAGTTTTTTTACCTATTTTTATTTCTTGTTTACCACCCAAATTGGAGAACTTCATGCTGAATTAGATGGCTGAATAATTTTTGAATCTAACATTTTTTGGATTTGATTAGCAACTTTTTGCTTATGTACGAAAGGATACCGATAAGTTTTTGTATATACAGGTACTTCATCTGTCGTACGTATATTATGTTTAAATTTATTGGTAAATGATAGTGGTTCACCTTCTTTATAAAATATATCGCTATATTCTTGACAAAGTTTTGATATTTTTTTCTTTTCTTCACTATTCATGTGATCTGTTCTAATTTTATTAAGGTCTAAGGGTATTTGATCAATATTATTTAAATCAATGTTTTCTATTTCATTTTCGTCAAAACATTCTACTTGAAATGCTTCTGAAAAATCTAGTGATACGGTACTGTCAGATTTGTTTAATATTGTAGTAAGAGCATAGCCATTTTTTGCAGTGCTAAGGCATTATGGGGGGTTATGAAACTTTTGATAAGGAATAAAAATATCTCCATGTGTAACATTTGTTTTCATTTTAACAACTTGTTGCGATCTAGGAGATACAGTTACAAGATTAAGGTCAGCGTTAACCTCGTGGTAATGAAGTTTTATTTTACTAGAAGGAGTGATAAGAAATCCTTCTTGGAAATTCAGTTTGGCTTGTAATATTTTTAAATTATCTAATCCCATTAGACCATCAAAAACATTGTGAAATTTAAAGAGATAGAATTTTAATTTTATTGGATTCGGGAGATTAAATACCTTTGAAGCCAGGATGTCGGCTCGGTATTTATGGGCAGATTTTTTAAATACTGTTGTTACTGCGAATGGGTCATTTTTAATATCACTAGAATAATATTTGAAAGCAAAGTTGGAATTTATAAATGATCGACTTGATCCGGTATCAATTAGAAATTTTAAATTATATTCGGGTAAAATGATATAGGGTAATTCACTTGATTTGACGTTATTAAAAGGTATTATTTTAGGATTGTTATGGTGAGGTGGATTTTCCGAGGCACTTAACAAAAGTTTTCGTTTTTGTTAACTGTGTCATTATTATCACTAATATCGTTATTAGGATTTGAATTATCTAAATACAGTTAATCGGCAGTATGATCAGAGTAATCGTAATTATTATTTAAATATTCCCAATTTTCGGGTTCATAGTTTTCTAGGGTATCTACATTATAAAGTTCTTCCGAAGTGTAATTCGGACGTTTATTTTGTCTAAAATTATTAGTAGATGGCGGCGGTCTTTTATATATTGGTTGATTTTGATTGTTTGGATAAGTATTTCGGGTGCTAGTAGACATGGGCGTTGGTTTAGGTAGGTTAGCGTTTGAATTTGGCCTGAAAACATTCATATTTTGGTTGGTTCTTTTAAAAACTTGTCAGGCTCTAGGAAAATTCTGTTAAGTAGGTCTTGGATTTATTGGGATTGGTTGTGAGGGGAAATTGTTCTGTCTTGCGGAAAAATTATTTGGAGTTTGGGAATTGAATGTTTGTAAGCTGGGACTGGGTGAGTTAAAATTAGTATACTGATTTTGAGTAGGTGGTTGATAATTAGATCTGAAATCGTTCGTTGGTCGAGAGTTATGTCTAAAAGGTTGTGTTGTTCTTTGATTATTTTTTGATGAAGTTTGTAAATAATGCGCATTTTCTTCTTGTAAAACAAATTGCATTGCTTCGCTTAATGATGTCGGTTTCATACAACGAATTGTAGTTCCAATAGGTTCTTTTAACCCAGAAAGAAAAGTTTTTAATGTTAAATTTTGATATAATTGTCGTTTCAAAATTTTACCATCTTCTGTTGTTTCGTGTAAATTTACATAACTACAAAGTAAGTTCAGCATGTGCAAACACCTATCATGAAAGAATTGTGGACTTTCATTAGAGTTTTGTCTTAGCATTACGAGATCCCTATTTAGACATACTTCATCTCGTTGATCCGAGAAGTTTCTCATCAATACGTCTTTTAATTCGTTCTATGTGCTACATGTCTGAATATTAATGACTGTTTCAGCTTTACCTTTTATTTTAGCAATTATAGTATTCAACAAATAAATGTTTTGAAAATTATTTGGATTTGCCCTATCAATAAAATTATTTATGAGTGAGTCGCTAACAGAAATAAATCTATTTAGATCGTTTGGATTCTCGTCAAAATCGGGGATGCAATTTGAATACTCCCATTTGAAAGATTGTACCGCCATATCTATTTGATTGTTTACTTTACTAATTGAAAATGTCGGGTTTGAGTCAGTAGTGGTTTCTAACAATAAACTATTAAATGCACGAGTTAGATCATTAACAGTTACTTCAGAATTCATGAATTGTACTTACAGAACGTAAAGGATGATTTTAAACATGCCTAATTAGCTATGAGAATTCACAGCTGGATCCTCGCAGATTTTGGACAATATGGGTCCCAGATCTCGTTGAATGTTTGGTAGCGGCTCGAACAGGTCCTCGGTAGACGGAAGAGTAGTCCAAAGATATGGTATCTCGCTGCACGAATGTCCTCCACAAACTTCAACAATATAGTTTAGTGTTCGATTTATTTCGGTAAATCGTTAAAACGAAATCGCACATACGATATGTTCGACCCGAAATATCCTACTGACTGCGCCAAATAAATCACCGGAGGTGAAAAGTCTATTTTTAAAAATATTCATTTATTACTTTTACACTTAGAATATTACCGACAATAAATTTTACGTCTAATTTACTTAAAACTTAACTACTGACTGCTGTCTGAAATGAATTTATAAAATAAAGTAAACTAAAACGGATTAGCAAAATTATACAGTGTGTCAGCATCTCCATATCATCTTCTATACAAGGGTTGACATAATTCCCGCAACCAAGATTTGTCCAGGGCCCCGCAACTTCTAAGGGCGGCGCTGAATATAATATCTTCTTCTTCTTGGTCTAGCCAAAAATCATCAGGTAGGCATCACATAAAACGTAATTTCTGTCATTCTGACGATGCTAGTAATATCGAAACAATTGTCAATTTCTTAGAATTTTCACAATTTTTTCAATAAAGGTATTGTGGAATTATTTAGAAACAGTTAGTTTAATTTATAAAATTAATATGAGTAGATTCCACAGAGTAAGGGTTTAAACAGTAAATTTCATGTGAAGTTATATTTCAGGTATTTGGATTATGTATTCATTTATCACTGATATGAGTAAACCTCTTCAATTTTCATTACATTCAGCTGATGGAATAACAGGATTTGTTGGAACAGTTCATATTGGTATCTTGGTAATAATTATTGTATTTGGAATGTTGACATTGCATTTGAAGATAAAGAAGTTCTGGAAATTTATGGAACTTTTGAACCAGGTATGCTTACAATTTATTCATCCATCATATAATGAATATGGAACATTAAAATTGTAAGATTATTTGTTGGTTTTCTTCTTCTTGTTGTAAAAGAAGAGGTAAATACTGTCATATATCCTGTTGTGACACTGGTATCAGCTATCGTGCCAGCGTTTTGTATACCTACCAACTGGAGGTCTTGTGATTTTTTACCTACATATCAATCCGGTCTTCATCCATTCATTTTACTTGGTCTCTTCATTGACAGTGCCATTGTTTCATAGCTAACGATATCGAGTATTCCCAATTCAGTTAATTTGTGCGTGTTCCGTATTCTGACGTGAAGTTATTTTTATCTCTGTTATTCGCATTTTCTCTTCGTTTCTGTTGTTTCTGCTCTAGTGTTTGCGGTATATGTTAGGCCTGTTAGAAATTGATACTTTCCAGTTTATTTTTAGGTCAGAAAATCTCATTTTGTCGGACCGAGCCAGAAAATTATTGTGATAGTCCGATAAAAGCTTTTACCGGACTCATTTTTATTTACTTTCCGGCCTATGTTTAATAAAATGAAAATTATAAAAATGGGTAGTCTAAGATAGCGGTCAATTGGTTTCTATAGTAACCGAGTTTTGTAAACGTGACATTAGTGCTATTCAACGCGGCAATCGATTACAATCATATTGAAAACAATCGTAAATCGTAAGTATGTGATTGATCGAAAAATTTAAATAAACTACCGTTTGTCTATGGGTAATGTGATTTGAGTGATATTTTGCAATTGTATATTACATTTCTGGTTTAACAGAACAGCTTCTATAAAATTAAACGTGATTAAACTAAATGAACTTGTGAAAAGTGTGAAATACACGTGAAATGAACTAAAATAATGATGAGGTTATGTCACTAAAAATGACAATTTTTTTGGTCGTTCAACAAACATCAATCCGTTTTCGATTTCGATTATAAACTAAATCGGAATCAAGATCGAAGTGTTGAATAGCACTATTTATTATAAAATGGATATTCAAAATGGATATTTGACTGTGAATTAATGGAAGATGAAATTATACCAGATGGAATTATTAAAGCGGTCACCCAAGCAACGTTTGATTTATTACCGTCGAAGTCCCGGACACGATATGAACAAACATACCAAATTTTTGAAAAGTGGTGACTGGAAAAGAAGGTAATGAGCATTTGTGAGGATGTGTTATTGGCATATTTGTCAGAAAAATCAGAAACGCTGAAATCTTCTTCGTTGTGGAGTTTATATTCGATGCTGAAGGCTATGCAACGTACCAGAAGAAATATCGATATAAGCAAATATTTTAAATTACGAGCGTTTATGAAGAAAAAATCCGTAGGGTATGAAGCAAAGAAGTCTAGAATACTTGATAAAGAGGATATCGATAAGTTTTTAGTAGAAGCTTCAGACGAACAATGAGTCTATTGAATAAAACAAAGTATTAACTTGCAAGTCATGACTTATAAGAAAAAGCTAAAACTTCTAAGTAGAAGCTAATACTTATTTTTATATGAATAAAAACTAGAACTCTCTCGAAAGTAAATACTGGAAAAATCTTTTGAATTTTGAGTGATCACTTATAAGTACTTACTTATATTTACAAGTGTTTACTTTTTTCGTGGCATAAACAAACATTCATACTAAACAAGTCGTGACATGTGTGCAACCGCAAGTAAGCATTTGTTTTCAAGTTTAAGCGCTGTATAGGTCTATTCGTCGCAATCATGTCTTCGAGTGAAGAAGAATTGCCGGTAAAAATTGGCGGTTACAGACTTATGTTTATCAAATTGCTAAAAAAGTATAAGGTTCTTTTGAATAAATCAATGATTCCTACTATTGTTCAAGCTAAAGAAAAGGCATGGAAAGATCTCAAAGACGAATTTATCAAAATGTCTGGCACAAATACTACTGTTGAAAAGTTGAAAAAAATCCTCAATAATATGAAAACAGACGTGAAGAAAAAAACTGATAAAAATCTAACCGGGAACAAAAAAATTAAACTACAAGAATGGGAAGAAGAGTTTTTAAAACTTTTGAATTATGAAAAAATCCAGTTTTTGTAAAAATTCCTGGTGCATGTTCTATTGTAACAGAGAATGATAAAGGAAATACTCCACACAATTCTACGGAAATTAATACGGATACACAGTTATTGCCTTCACCTACAAGCATTGTACAAAAGCGGCCACAGAATAGAATGAAACAAGAAACTGAAGAAACAAAAAACTTGTCAACGCAAGAACTGCAACGCCTTGTTCTACTTGAGCAATTAAATCTCGCTGGATTGCAAGCCAAAAAAGAACAACTCATGATAGACAGACTGACAAATCAGCCAAACCATGGCCCCGAAAGTAACTTAGGGAGACAATAGAGAAGTTCAAGCGGCATTCTATCAGAATTACGAGAATATATAGACTTGTAGTGAATCAGAAACCTGTCAAACCTGTAACTAAAAAATATGCATTTCTGTTTTGTATATATTATGTTAGTTTTTACATTAAGAACTTTGTGTAATGAAATTTTGTGTTTGCACTTTGTAATTTAATAAAATACAAAAAAAAACGGAAAATTGTTAATGGAATAATTATAAAAACAGAAAACTGCTTTATTTAAACACACTCAGTATGACAGTCTACATTTAACTTCCAGCTTTAACTTGGGTTAGTATTTAAATATTATCACCGAACATTGTCTCCAGTATTGCTTGACGTTTCTCAGTGCCTCTCTGACGGATAGTAGTACTATTTTCAGCTTCATCACACACGTAATCGGAGTCTCCAGGACTTTCCATTTCATCTAATGCAAACTCAAAATAATCTATTAAATGCGCTAATGTTATGTAAAACAGCACAGCAAACAATAATTTTTGGAACTTTTGACAAAGATGTTTTAACCTTGTGTCCTAGAATGGGAAACCTTTGCTTTACTTGTCCAAAAACTCTCTCAATTACAACTCTTTCCTTGGAGTGAGTGATATTGAATAATTCTTCAATTCGGTTTTGAGGATTTTTAAAAGGTGTTAATAGCCAAGGAGCAATTCCATATCCACTATCTCCGAGAAGGCAGAAATTACCCCGAAATCTTGCCACATTTTCATATACGGAACTTTGTTTCGAAATTCTGGAATCGTGAACACTTCCAGGCCATTGAGCGTCTACACTTGTAATCAATTCATTAATATCACAAGTTACTTGCACATTTATGCTAGCAAATCCTTTTCTGTTAATAAAATCATCGCCAAATTCTGGTGGTTTTTTAATTTGAACATGAGTGCAATCTACAGCACCAATGACTGTAGGAATTTTGAATCGATTCGACCATTTAATTCTTGCTTGTTCTGTGGCATCTAGATTAGATGGAAATTTTATCCAATGGTGGGACTTTTCTAATATACAATCAGCTACTTCACTTATGGTTTTGCATACAGTATGATGAACGCCAAAATCTTCACCAATACACCTGTTTAAAATCCGGTATCACTAACATATCGTACGAATATCTCCATCTTTTGCCGAGATGCAAGTTCACCTCCTCTGGATTCATCTTTCACTGGTAAAAAATAATCCGAAATATAGTCTACACTTTCACTTTCAAAACGCAACAAAACTTTAGATTTGTTTGGGCTGATGCTTCTTCTCTTCCTATAGTTCTTCTTGTTACGAACATTTATGAAGTCCACCATGTTTAACACTAGCAACTACCGTAGGAAAAAAGGATGCTTTATAGGAACCTCAAAAATCGTCAAGTTGTAACTTACTAATTTAAGACAGATCTTATTTCCACTACTTCAAACCAGAAGAGTTTGCTTATGGCCATAAGTAATCCCTTTTACATGAAGTAGTTACTGACGTTTTATTCAATTTATACTAAGAAAATACTTAAATAAGAGGAAGTAGAAGCCAATACTTTTTTTTTATTCAATAGACCCAATATCTAATGACCAAAGTGTTGTTGATTATGGGTTATAACGGTGCATGTCGACGAGAAGAAATCACTAATATATTAATTGACGACAAAGAAGACAAACAAACTATGATTTTGGTTAAAATTTCAAACACTAAAACAAATCAAGATCATTTATTATTAATGGGGAAAAAGAGCTAAATTTTTATAGGAAGCATATAGCGCTACGCCCTACGTTCCTCATCGACGTCTCTTTATCAATTACAATAAACGAAAATGTAATGAACAACCTGTAGGTAATGCTCCCTTCAAAATAGCTACACTTTTGAGATTTCCAAACTCAAAGGAATACACAGGACATTGCTTTAGGCGTAGTTCGGCGACTTTGCTAGCTAACGGAGGTGCTGACATGATAAACTTAAAACGACATGTTACCGAAGGCTACATTGAGGATTTAGTTCAGAATAAGATTGATATAGCTAACAAAATTCAAAAAGCAGGTAACTCAAACACAGAAATTGTCTCTCAGAAGCTCATTATAATGCAAGCAGTTCAAAAAATCTCACGTCGACGAATAATTTTGGAATACTGTGCTTACAGATAAGGAATGCTAATAATTGTACGTTTAATATAACTATTCAAAAATAATGTTTATATTTGTAAATCAAAAATTAACAATTGTTAAAAATATTATTAAAATTAGTTAATAAAGAGTTCTTGTTATAAAAATATAAACTGAATAATATGAAGTTTATGGTACAACAATGCCCGTTTTCAAGAAAATTGTGTACGTAGTACGTCCCAAAAGGGCTTTTACTGGACTCGCAGGCTTGCAGGACTCGTCTGCGGCTCGCCCTGCAATTTGTCCACTCGTCTAGTAAGAGGCAACTTTCGGGACTTGTTACGTAAACTACTATTATAGATATTCAGGAACTAACACATAATAGAGTAAAAATCACACCTAAACAAAATGAACATTTTGAAAATATGACAGACTCCCATGAAAATTTGGATTCAAATATACGAATATTTGTTCTATATAATGATAGCAGGCGTAACGAGGTTTTCATTTGTCTTTTTTATTTTGACTGTTATTAAAATGAATTTTATATTTATAGGGAGTGGTAATAAATTTAATATATTTGAAATCTGCCTTGTGTTTTTCTATATTTCTAAGTTTTTTTAATATTACTATAAATTTTACTAAGATTTTTTGCCAGTCTTTAAATTCACGTAACTGGTTTTTCTTTAGATTTCTATCATTTCTACCACTTCGCGTTTATTTCTGTGGTTTTCACTTCGAAGAATTTTTGTATTTTCGAAATCAAATTCTTGTCGGTTTCCTGAAATATGGACAGTTAGTGCCGTTTTGTTTCGTTTGTCATAATTGTGACTATTTATTCTGTTCTTTAAATACTGACTTGTTTGTCCGATGTAGACTCCTTCACAGTTTTTACATGGTATTTTATACCTTTATGAGCAACATGTATGTTGTGGTGTGAAAATGTATTTTTTAGGTTTTCTGATAAATTTGGTATGTATGGTAAAGTGAGAAATTGGTATGTTTTGTTGTCTATCTTAAATTTTGTATTATTATGGTTAAAAAATATATGTACTCGTTTTTGAAATATTTTGCGAAACAAAACGGCACTCACTATCCATATTTTAGAAAACCATCACGAATTTGATTTTGAAAATACAAAAACCACAAAAAAAACGCGAAGAGGTAGAAATGATTGAAATCCAATTAAAACCAGTTCCGTAAATTTAAAAACATATAAAAAATCCCAATGGCATAGGACCAATTGGACAGGCTTATTTCAGTAACATGTTTGCATAAAACCCAAAATAAAAAAATTAGATAGAAAAGTAATAGAATGTTTTAAGATGTACAAAAAACCAAAGTAACATTCTGGCATCAAATCAAAAACAAAAAAATAAAAAAAAATTCTGGTAAATTTGTGAATTTTCTTGAATAAATGTTTTAATGTACAATTTAGACAAAAAATGTTAAATACAAAAGTTGTAGAACGTATTAAGGTCTATAAAAAAGCTTAGTAACTTTTTTGCGTCAAATGAAAAACAAAGGAAATACGATTTTTTTTCAACTTTGACAGGACGCCATTCTGTTTTTAATTGGCCGATTTGGCTCATTAACGAACACTTCCAAGATTTTGGCCTAACCGATTTTTGTAGCGAGTTTGGTTTCGATCCGTCAAAAAATACGCCCTCTATCGTGCTTACAAATTCCGTTATAATTTGTGAATTTTCTTAAATAAATGTTTTAATGTACGATTTAGAGAAAAATGTTAAAGACAAAAGTTGTAGAACGTGTTAAGATCAATGAAAAAGCTCAGTAACTTTTTTTCGTTAAATGACAAACAAAGGAAATACGATTTTTTTTCAACTTTGACAGGCCGCCATTTTGTTTTTACTGGGCCGATTTGGCTCCTTAACGAACTCGTCCAAGATTTTGGCCTAAACGATTTTTGTAGCGAGTTTGGTTTCGATCCGTCAAGAAATACGCCCTCTATCGTGCTTACAAATTCCGTTATAACACATACATATATACAGGGTGTCCCGGGACTAATGGGAAAAAAGTCAGGAGCGTATAATCTGAGCCAAAATAATGTTAGTACTTCATGTAAACTTTTTCCATGCGGGCCCTCGTTTTCGAGTTATAGGCCTCCAAAGTTTTAATTTTGAATTTGGTTTTTATTTTGTTTTTTTGTACTAGTTATTTGATCTTCATGAAATTCACGGCAAAGCTATAATGTACGTGTATGTTTATTTTGGTAAGGTAAGCAGATTTACAGTAGTGCCTTGAAGCCAGGGACGGACTACTCGCAATGGTTAGCGATCCAAAAATTTTGCAGGGATGGCACACCCTGTATGAAATTATAGAAATTGACTTCCCCACACATTAAGCTAACGAGAAGGTACTCTTGTTGGAATTCGATAAAACAAGCCGTTTGGCTAGTATTTACAGTTTTATTAATGCACTACGTACAAATTTACCTAACAAACTTATTAATACGATGTCCAAGATTTACCTACAGTATTACAAAAAAATAATTTGATGATAGAAGATGATAAAAACATAAGGAACTCATTTAATGAGAATTAAATGGGTACGCAAACAACGTAATTAGTTACTTTTAATCAAAATTACGAACTAAAACATTATTAAACCATTAAGAAAACCTCAAAAAATATAAGTTATAAAACATTAGACAAAAACTAAATCCTAAACAACAACAAAAATCTCACATTATTTCTAATAACATTGCAGTGTAACCCAATTCTGTCTATTAAATCTTGTCTTGTTTGTACAGGTGTTGCGTATACCTTAGTATTGAGATAACCCTAGAGAAATAAATCCATAGGATTACCGTCTCCTGATCGCGGTGGCCATGGAAAAGGGCCTCCACGACCAATCCATCTATTAGGAATCCTTGTGTGTAAATGATGTCATACATCTAAACTGAAATGAGGAGGGGCCCCATCATGCATGAACCATAAATTCCTACGAGTTTGTAGTAGCACATCATCAAACAGGTTCAATAACTCATTTTGCAAAAACTCTAAATATTTCTGACCGGTCAAAGTATGGCCCTATCAAATGATTGCCAACTATTCCTGTCTAAACATTAACCATGAATCTATGCTGGCTCCTACTCTGGATAATGCCATGTGGATTCACATCATCCCTTAAATGGATATTATGAGAATTAATGACTCCATCTCTGGTGAAACCGGATTCGTTCGTAAAGAGAACGTTACTAATAAATGTATTGTCTGCTTGTCGTAGAAACCACTGGCTATACTCAAGTCGTGCAGGATAATCAGCCACTGTCATACTGTGTACTTTTTTCATGTGAAAAGGATTTAACAGCTGTTCTTCTAGGACGCGATGAACAACTGATTTCGAGACGTTATGTTCTCTTGATAATTTTCGTAAACTCGTTGATGGTTCATTATTAACTGCATTTAAACAGTTCTTGTGGAACTGCCACAGTACGTACGCTTCGTACTGAACCTTCTCCACCTTTTTTGGCGAAAAGCTTCCTAAAATTTTGTTTTGTATACATGGAAAATTATATTCACTTATTCATACATATTCCTCGTAACCTGAGATCAATACGCTCAAACATTCGTCTGTCTGGCAATGCTCTGTTTGCAAATTGTTCTGCATAAAGCCTTCTGGCCTTTAAACAGTTTCCAGAAGGCAGTCCATACATTAAATGCATATCTGCGTACTCAATAAAAGTGAATTCTGCCATTGGAATTATTGACAAGTACTGACTACGAACTATTCTACACAACGTTTGACAACTAATCCTATGGTTACTTGAAAAACGGTAAAAACACTTTTAAAAAGTTTTTACCAGCTTTCGAATTAATGAGTCGTTAATGTTTTAATCTTCTGCTATCGTTAAATTATTTTATTGTAGAACTATAGGTAAATCTTGGACATCGTATTAATAAGTTAGTTTTACCTCGTTGTGTACTTATAGAAATGGTGAATGCATAAATTGGTACGTAGTGCATTAATAAAACTGTAAATATTAGCCAAACGGCTCATTTTATCGAATTCTAACAAGAGTACCTTTTCGTTAGCTTAATGTGTGGGGAAGTGAATTTCGATAATTTCATACAGGGTGTGCCATCCCTGCAAAAATTTTGGATCACTAACCATTGCGAGTAGTCCGTCCCTGGCTTCAAGGCACTACTGTAAATCTGTTCACCTCATCAAAATAAACATACACGTACATTACAGCATTGCTGTAAATTTTATAAGGATCAAATAACTAGTACCAAAAATAAAAATTAAAACCAAATTCAAAATTAAAACTTTGGAGGCCTATAACTCGAAAACGAGGGCCTGCATAGAAAAAGTTTATATGAAGTACTAACATTATTTTGGACCAGATTATACGCTACTGACTTTTTTCCCATTAGTCCCGGGACACCCTGTATATTGAACTCATCACAACATCTATAAGGGTTTGAAGGTGTTGGAGTGTGAGGTTTTCAAGCGTGAATTTGGTTGTAAGTTGCCAAAGCATAGGGAATTATTTGTTTTTCATGATATGAATGAAATTAAAATGAGTTATATATTGAATATGTACCTATGATATCGTTTGTTTAATGTAAATATAGAGATGCTAAAATAATATTCAAAACATTTACCATTGTCAGTGCTTCCTAAAATAATTCACTCATAACTTGTATATCAGACCATAAAAATCATCTTTAAACAATATAATAATTTCTAAATTTGGCATATACGTCATTAAAGGTATCTAAACCCCTAAAAGAATAAATAAATGTATTTATATTATTATAATACATCATGTTTTTTAAGAATTAGTAGCAAAATCTTTATTTTTGATGTTTACTATTATAATGACACTGTGAACTGTCAACAAGATTGGAACGTCAAAATAATTTCAAAACATGAAACATCAGCGACAGATTTCGTTGTGCGCGACAGGATTCATTGTCATAGAACTATATAATTCTGACAAGCGTATAAAGCGAGGATGTAAAATAACATATAAAGAAATTTTGTAAATAGAAATTTCAGTCCGCGTTTATAATGAACACTAATTGTGGAAGAATTCTAATATAATTGGAAAAGGATTGCATATGTATTTCAGAGTAATCAGACTGCAGATTTGTTTCATTCAGAATGGAATAGTTTTATACAATCAGAGGTTTTTTTTATAAATAGGGATATTTTTGGAAAAGTAGAGTTTTAAATAGATAAATTAAATTATTTTGGAAATAAACAAAGCATTAAATATCATCAAATAGTTAAGAAAAATATGAAATTAAATGAAAACCTCTGATTTCTAAATTATTGTTAAAAAATCTAGTGAGATGATGAGTTTTGTCCATAGCAACAGACAGGAGAAATGAGGGTTGTTTATTTTTGGAAAATGAAGAGATATTATATATGATATTTTGGAGAGAGGACGTAGTAAAATGAATTTTTTAAATTATAATAAAATAGAAGTAAAGTTCTCATAAAACTCAAGAAAAGTAACAGAAAAAAGTTAAATAAAGTTGAAGAAGTATGTTGAGAAGATTTAGAAGCTAATTGAAACGTTAAACGGGACACGGTGAAGAATTTCAAGACTTACCTGGAGAAGTTTTGTCAAGCTGGAGTTCAGGTTGAGTGAATGCAGTTGACATATTAATATGAGAGTTGGTGGTATTGGATATTGGTGATAGTCGTGCCAGAAGACATCATTGTTAGTGAAAGGTTAGTGTTAACCAATTTGAAATTTCAAATTTTGGCCATTTCAAACATTATAAATTTGCGCAAAGGTACCTATTTGTTGAATTATTAGATTTTAGTTGTTTGTTCCACTATTTTGATTTTAAATTAGTTTATATTAATACATGTATTCCTTTTCCAATCCAACGTAGTTTTGACAATATATAATTATAGAGTTCATTTTTGTTTCTATACCCTCTATTAAAAACAGGAATAGAATCAATAACATGGGCGTCTCAACATAAATTTATACAAGGTATTATTTTATTTTAAATAATAGACAAAAACAAATAATTATTTATTAAAATATATAAAACAAAATAATAAATCACATAAAAAAAACTTTAGAACTGAACTCAAAGAGATTGAGTACTCATGCCCAACTATGATACATTTACCCTGAGCTAGCCGAACAACATGCTTTATTAATCTACATAAAACAACAGTAAAAATAAATATATAAATATAAAATGTTATAATATATATATATATATATATATATATATATATATATATATATATATATATATATATATATATATATATATATATATATTGTATAGGAATCAATAATTATTTATTATTTGACACTGAAAAATCATTAAACATGTATACCAACTCTATCAAAGGGTAGGGTTCAAGTGCGCCATTCAAATTTACTCTAATTATTGGTTTGTGAAATTAAAATGAACAAAATTATGATTTCAGGAATTTTTTTAAAACATAGAAATTTATAAACAGAAAATGTGTACAGATATACTACAAAAAAATAAACTACTATTACTATGGAAAAATTAAAATGTTTTTTAAATAAAGGCCTTTTATTAATTTAGAGATCTCTAATATAATATTTTAAAATGGTACCTTTTATTTACTAAGTTTGTATCCACTTCAAACTAATCTTCATTTGGACATTTGATAAGCTGAGGACAAAGTTCTGAACAGTTTATTTCGTCTTCGCCTTTTGGACAATTAATGATTCCGTCACATCTGTCTTTATACGGGTCGAAACATCTATCTATAGAAATATTACTGCAAGGGGTAGTTGATGAATTACAAATAGCATACCCCGTGAAATCAGAATGGTCTGTACAAACGAAATCTGCTGTTCTACAAATATTTGTGGAATTGTAACAACCAGATCAATCCAAACACATAAAAACACTGGGTTATTATATTTTAAAGTTACGGAGAGTTTGTTTCTTGAAGATAGTACAACAGGTTTGGGTAGTATGTCGTTACTGCACACGTTAAATTGAATATTGTCGAAGTTACTTATTGACAAGCACGTGGAATTTCTTGAGAAGTTCAATTTTAATATTCTTAATGTAGTTATTGTATTTTCTGGTGAAGGTATTACCCAATTACATAAACTATTATTGTTTCTGTCAGATGATATATACTGTATGCTTCCTTGTAATTCGAACGAGGTCGTTTCTCCACAATAATCCGAAAAGTTTGCGTAAATTAGCACGTTCTTCTTGAAGAGATTAATCATAATACGACTTTCCACTTTGACATTTTAAAAACCAACTGACTTTTTTGATTTCCATCATAATCTATCTCGTTGCGGGTTGCTATCGAAACTTCTCTATATCGTATGAATTGTATAGATATTGTGTGATTAACGATGATTCACTGTTTATATAACCATGAAATTTTAAGCCATATATGAAACATGAGAATGACATTTTTGTATTAGAAATTAGCATATAGAGATAAAGATTTTTATACATATAAATATTAACATAACTTATTTACTATTTATTAAAATTCCTGAAATCTCTTGCATAAAATAACCTAATTACTAACTATATGAAAATTTGACGCGTTTCTTTTAAATTATTTTGAATTTCATTCTAATTTCAACGGATGCTTTTGAAATTACATCATGTACTGCATTATTAATTTTAATCTCTATTGTATCTGAATCTGATTTCAATATTTTCGATTCTGATGGTTCAAAGAGTATATCGTCTGTTTCAATATCTTTGGTCAGATTTACTTCAGTATTATAGTGAGGATTTTGTTCACTGTTTTTACTATCAGCATCTATAATTAATTTAGACATGTTTTTTTTTTACAATTTATAAATATTTGTTAAAATGATGGCTAATAAAGTACAAGATTAAAAAAATCAATATGACTTATTTCAGTGATACTATTAATCCTTATTAAATTGAATACAACCAAATGGAAGTGCTTCAACTCCCCCCATTTATATTTTAATATATTCAAACTTATTTGATTATATTAAAATTTAAATCCTTTAATTTTTTAATAATCTCAATTCAATAAATATTTTTCTTTCTCATTTGAATGAAATATCTTAATCTAAATATTTACATAAATTTTGATTCATAATATCATCAATTTCTCCCCCCTATCCAATTTAAACTCCAAAACGTATATACATCTAACCTATTTAATTTGACTGCTGATGATACTGGAATACACTCTCAATATTAAATATCCCCCTTATTATCCCAGTATCTGGATGTGCCAGCTTATAGCTATTTTGAGCATTTTCATTTACCACTACGTATGGCCCTTCCAATGGTAATAATAACTTAGCACACATATTATCTTTCCTTTTTGCAACTTGTAATGATTTAATTAAAACTAAATCTCCTTTCTGGAAAACCATTTTTCTTTTTCCTTTCTTGTTTGCTCTTTTAATGTATCGTTCTGCTTGTTTTTGTAATTTGTTATTCACTTTGTCAAGAATTTCCAACATATGCATGTTTCGGCTCACTAACCATTTTCTCTCTGGTAGCTGACCTGTCATTAAAAAGATAGGACATTCTCCTATAATACCATGAGATGTGTGATTAAGGAATTTATCCACTTGTTTTAAATTATTTTCCCACTGATCATGCTGCTGATGACATAATATTCTTAGATATTTTATTATTTCCTTAATATATCGTTCTGCAGGATTTGTTGATGGCTTTCGTACACAAATAAAATCTAATTTTATTTGAATCTCTCGGCATATCCTTCCAAATTTGTCACTTTCAAAGTACGTCGCATGATCTAGTATGATAGTCTCAGGTTTCCCGAATTCTTCTATAATCTGCCATATTTCCAACTCTTTTTTATTCTACTCCGCCTAAACAACTTACATGGAACTGGATATGATTTTACTTTAACCTTTCTCAGTATTCTTCTCCTTTATTATATCCATATTTTAATTAAGTAACCCTTAGTTACTTCGAAATTCTTTTTGTATACATCTTTAACAATTCATTTATAAATTCATAATGTTCTTCTTCACAATCTGACCAATTACCATTACTTTTCACATCTTCTATTTATTCTATCTCACGCACATAATTATTCACCATTATAATTTCTTTTTCATACAATCCTTCATATTTCATCATCAAACTCTTCACTTTCTCTTCATATTCCAAATTTCCACTCATTAACTCCAATTCTACCATAATTCCATTCCTCTTTATATTCCATAACTTCCTATTATCCTCTTCAATTGCCAATACTTCCATATTTACCTCCTTAAATTCAATTATTTTACCATTTAATTCTATCTATCTATTCAAAATCAATTATTTCCTTATATTTCATCAATACATCAATAACTATGTCTGTTTCTAACTTCTTCATCGACTATGCTTACATATCAACTTCTGTTTCATCCTTTAATTCAATCTTTTGTATCATATATTTGCTTAGTTCATATAACTTCCGTCCGTTTGTTCCTATAAATGTAATTATTTCATCCTGTACATCTATTTTGTTGCTTAATTTCATTTCTATTTTCTTTATCATTTCTTCTATCAAAGTTTCTAAAATCTCTTCTATTCTCACAATACTTGTTGTCATAAATTTTATCTCCATTTCCATATATTCGTTTTTCATTTCTGTAACTTCTATTTTCATTTCCATAATTCATATCAACATGTCTATCATTTCTTCTATTATCAATCCATGTTTATATAATTTCTATTTAAATATATTTTTAAATATTACTTGTTAATCATAAACCTTTTATTTACACATCGTTTTTATATCCCTTCCTTACCATGTACAATTCCTTTTCGTTTCTAGATTTCGTTCCTATAATCCTGTCATATAATTCAATTTTATTTTCTTTTCCTAAACTTCGTCTTATTCTCTTCTCTTATTGTTTGACTCTCTATCGGTTTCCTAAATTCGATTAAATTTTCCACTATATCCTTTTTAAAATCATTGTGCCATATTCGTTTCCTAGATTTCTTTAAATTTTCCACTATGTTTCTTTTAAATTCATTTCCCAATATCTCATTATCTTCATCATATATTCCTGTTTCTGTACTTTCTTCCCAGAAATGCATTACAATTTGCATCTCAAATTCTTCCGTATCATTGAACTGATTTTTTATTATTTTCTTCTCCTCCCTAATCTCAATTCCTATTATTTCATTTCCAATTATATTAATAAAAACTCTAGGATCAATTATTTTCATATTTCTATCAAATTTCACTCTTATTTCGATACTTTCTGTATAAATTAACCGTCCGGAATTTTGTTTTGTGGTTTGTTCTATTTCTCCCATAGTATCCTTCAGTTTCCTATTCATCTCCTCCAGTTCCTTATTAAACTGTTTACCCATTGTTTCATTTCGTTTAACGCATGTACCTGTTTTTTCTTCTACTAGATCTTCTAAGTCATTGAATTTTTTTTTTACTTTTTCTTGGTAGCTTTGCATAACTTCCTCTATTGTTTGTCCTTGAAATTTAATGTATTCCAATTCTTTTGTTATATTTTCATTTTGTTTTGCAACTTCAGCCTGAATAGTTCCCGGTAAATTTTCATTTATACATTTCCCTAATTCATGAATTTCTTCCACCATATGTTTTTTTATCCCTTCTCTAATTCGGATCTCATTTTCTTGTATTTCTATACGCAAATGTTTATTTTGTTCAAACGTATCTTCCTTCACCTTATCTATCTGCTTCCTAAATTCTTCATTTTCCTCCCTAAGTTTCTTAATTTCCTTCAATCCTTCCATCTTCACCTCTTCTATTTTCTTTTCCATCCTGTTCATGTTTCTATTTAAATCATTCATGTTCCCATTCATCTTGTCCATCTTTCCATTCAAATCTCCCCTCATATTATCTATCTTCCTCTGCTCATACTATCCTGCCTGTTTTGTCTACTATCCTGCTGTTCCCTCGATTCTTCACTTTCTTTATCTATTAAGGTTTGTTCCTCTTCATCTAAATCTCCCATTCCACGTCTCCTTTTTTCTTGTTCCTCATCTGATCTGCCTTCCAAACCTATTTGTTTTCCGTCCCTAAGCATCATTCTCTTCGCCATTTTAATTGTATCTAATTCTAATGTTTTTAAACGAAAAATTCTTAATTCACCACACGTTGGGCCGCCAAATTTGTATAGAATTCAATAATTATTTATTATTTCACACTGAAAAATCATTAAACATGTATACCAACTCTATCAAAGGGTAGGGTTCAAGTGCGCCATTCAAATTTACTCTAATTATTGGTTTGTGAAATTAAAATGAACAAAATTATGATTTCAGGAATTTTTTTAAAACATAGAAATTTATAAACAGAAAATGTGTACAGATATACTACAAAAAAAATAAACTACTATTACTATGGAAAAATTAAAATGTTTTTTAAATAAAGGCCTTTTTTTAATTTAGAGATCTCTAATATAATATTTTAAAATGGTACCTTTTATTTACTAAGTTTGTATCCACTTCAAACTAATCTTCATTTGGACATTTGATAAGCTGAGGACAAAGTTCTGAACAGTTTATTTCGTCTTCGCCTTTTGGACAATTAAAGATTCCGTCACATCTGTCTTTATACGGGTCGAAACATCTATCTATAGAAATATTACTGCAAGGGGTAGTTGATGAATTACAAATAGCACACCCCGTGAAATCAGAATGGTCTGTACAAACGAAATCTGCTGTTCTACAAATATTTGTGGGATTGTAACAACCAGATCAATCCAAACACATAAAAACACTGGGTTATTATATTTTAAAGTTACGGAGAGTTTGTTTCTTGAAGATAGTACAACAGGTTTGGGTAGTATGTCGTTACTGCACACGTTAAATTGAATATTGTCGAAGTTTCTAATTGACAAGCACGTGGAATTTCTTGAGAAGTTCAATTTTAATATTCTTAATGTAGTTATTGTATTTTCTGGTGAAGGTATTACCCAATTACATAAACTATTATTGTTTCTGTCAGATGATATATACTGTATGCTTCCTTGTAATTCGAACGAGGTCGTTTCTCCACAATAATCCGAAAAGTTTGCGTAAATTAGCACGTTCTTCTTGAAGAGATTAATCATAATACGACTTTCCACTT
Organism: Galeruca laticollis; assembly: GCA_963921935.1. Taxonomy (NCBI): domain Eukaryota; kingdom Metazoa; phylum Arthropoda; class Insecta; order Coleoptera; family Chrysomelidae; genus Galeruca; species Galeruca laticollis. Next base: position 287,978,488 of record OY998175.1, on the reverse strand, counting down.
TGACATTTTAAAAACCAACTGACTTTATTGATTTCCATCATAATCTATCTCGTTGCGGGTTGCTATCGAAACTTCTCTATATCGTATGAATTGTATAGATATTGTGTGATTAACGATGATTCACTGTTTATATTACCATGAAATTTTAAGCCATATATGAAACATGAAAATGACATTTTTGTATTAGAAATTAGCATATAGAGATAAAGATTTTTATACATATAAATATTAACATAACTTATTTACTATTTATTAAAATTCCTGAAATCCCTTGCATAAAATAACCTACTTACTAACTATATGAAAATTTGACGCGTTTCTTTTAAATTATTTTGAATTTCATTCTAATTTCAACGGATGCTTTTGAAATTACATCATGTACTGCAGTATTAATTTTAATCTCTATTGTATCTGAATCAGATTTCAATATTTTCGATTCTGATGGTTCAAAGAGTATATCGTCTGTTTCAATATCTTTGGTCAGATTTACTTCAGTATTATAGTGAGGATTTTGTTCACTGTTTTTACTATCAGCATCTATAATTAATTTAGACATGTTTTTTTTTACAATTTATAAATATTTGTTAAAATGATGGCTAATAAAGTACAAGATTAAAAAAATCAATATGACTTATTTCAGTGATACTATTAATCCTTATTAAATTGAATACAACCAAATGGAAGTGCTTCAATATATATATATATATATATATATATATATATATATATATATATATATATATATATACATATATATATAACCTTTGGAACGGAGGGTGATTTTGGCATCTAGGAACACCAAAACGAAAAACTGCATTGAAATTTTTCCGAAGTCGCGTCATGCTACTCTCTACAATAGCCCTATTTCATTCTGAAATAAGCCTAAAAATCTTAGTAACATTTATACTACCAAAACTGCTATCTACGGATATCAGTAAAACGTTGCACCATGTACACGTCTCAAGTGACTCTAGAAAGAATAAAATTCCATTTAATAAACAATCAAAATACCTAATTAAATTAAAATCACAAAAATTTTTGAAATCACATAAAATACCATGTCGTATATTAAATCTATCCACCTTTTTCTATTTTCAATTGATACTTACAAAGAAACATTCTTCCAAATAATTCTCAATTTATTGACTGAAATTTATTCAGATAAAATTTTTATATATACATAGTTATTTTCCAACAAATTTTAAGCTGATCTAAAAAATCATTTGGTTAAGAAAAAAAATTTAGACTTGGCCCAATTTTTGGTATAAGGCTGCAAAAATTGGTAGTAGTGGTTATCGAACAATTATTTAAAGAATATGGATCAATAATACTAATATCAGTACTTTTCGAAGAGTTCCTAATACAATTATTTATTGAATTCACCTAGAAAACCACATCTAATTTGGAAAACCTTCTCATCAATTTTGAAAAAACTATTAAGATTTCTATTTTTGAAATATGATTATTAAACTATACATCAAAAAAAATTTAAAATACTGAAAGATAAAATTCCAGACTGACAACCCAGAAATTTAAATATTTTACATTTAAAAACCCCAAACTTGTAATTATGTTACAAAAATTTTTATAAACAACAAAATATACGTTATTCAATAATGTAAACAGTTATCGAACAATTACTTGAAGAATAAGGATGAATAATGGTAACAAAATAACTTTCCGAAGACTTCATGATAGAATTATTTATTGATTTCACCTAGAAAACCACAACTAAAACGGAAAGCCTTCTCTTCAATTTTGAACAGACTATTCAGATTTCTATTTTTGAAATATAATTATCAAACTATACATAAAAAAAATTAAAATACTGAAAGATCAAATTCGAGTCCGACAACCCAGAAATTTAAATATTTCACATTTAGAAACCCCAAACTTGCTAATATTGTCACAAAAAAATTCTATAAACAACAAAATATACGTTATTTAATAATGTAAACAGTTATCGAAAAATTACTTGAAGAATAAGGATCAATAATGGTAATAAAAGAACTTTCCGAAGACTTCATAATACAATTATTTATTGATTTCATCTAGAAAACCACAACTAAAATGGAAAACCTTCTCTTCAATTTTGAAAAAACTATTCAGATTTCTACTTTAGAAACATTACTATCAAACTATACATCAAAAAAAATTTAAAATACTGAAAGATGAAATTTGATACCGACAATCCAGAAATTTCAATATTTCACATTTGAAAACCCCAAACTTGCTAATGTTACGAACAATTCTATAAACAATAAAATATACGTTATTTAATAATGTAAACTGTTATCGAACAACTACTTGAAGAATAAGGATGAATAATGGTAATAAAAGAACTTTAGGAATACTTCATAATAGAATTATTTATTGATTTCACCTAGAAAACCACAACTAACATGGAAAATCTTCTGTTCAATTTTGAAAAAACTATTCAGATATATAGGTCCCTTAGAGATTATACAAAGAAGCATTATTTAGATTATTATGTCTAGTTCCAGCATGTGCCCTAGTGACGCACTTCATAATATAAACAAAATCTTTGACTTAAAGAAATTATGTTATCTGTGTGCATCTGTAAAATATGAATATGAATATATGAATCCAAAAATAAACACTTATATGGAGTTACTATGATGACAAAATCTTTATGTCAAATTCTTCCTATTAACACAACCAAAAGTTTTGTGAAATTAATGTCTGAAATATCTCTTCATTCTCTGCAATGTCTATCCACTTCATAGATTTTATGTATATTTATAGAAAAAAATTGACTGTCTCGACCCTTACTTCGTGGAATATGCTCATATTAGTGTTTTTAAATGAAACTCAAGGTCTCTAGTTAATTCCACAATATAATACAAGTTATTGAAAATTCTAAAAAATTGACAATTGTTTCGATGATATCGATTTATCGAAACAATTGTCAATTTTTTAGAATTTTCAATAACTTTTATTATATTTTGGAATTAACTAGAGATCTTGAGTTTCATTTAAAAACACTATAATTATAGTGTTTTCTTATTTACCGAAACAGATATTGAGGTAAATTTGTTCATCTCTGGCATACATTTTTTAGTATTTATAATTAACAAATTGGGTTTCATAAGTTGTTCGGTATACTAATGTTCCATTTGGGTTTAATACTACTGAATAACTGATAGTAGAACTCATTTTTATAGGAGAAATTGGTAAACATATTTGAGATAGAGAGAGAAGTTCGTAGATTTTTTCGAGTTGGGGCTTGTAGTGTTTTATTTGGGTTTGTTTTTGTTTGGAGTTTGGCCCTGTTATAGGATATATTTCCTCTTCAGGGCTGGTTGGGGGTGTCTTTGTGGTTGGTTTGTGTGTGCGTATTGACTTGGCTTGTGTTTTGGGTAGGGCTGAAAATTCAGTTTTTTAGAAAAGTGTATAGGAGGTAGAGAAAAAAGGTGTATAGAAAATTGAATATTTGTTTGGTTTTGTGGATGAATTGTGTGTTTTTGCTAGAAATCAACCGGAGAGAGAGGCAGGAACAATTAGCATCGAAATTATTTGCTTTTTGTGCGAACGTGGTTTTAAAGGTGTATAAAATGGGAGATTTAGAAGTGTCTGGTAAAGGTGGAAAATGAATAAGACGAACCACGTTGCGTCGCGGATAGTTAATAGAGGCGAGATGGATGATTGAAATTTTTGGGAAATGAAAATGTTTTTGGGATTGGGTGTCTCCTATGTCATGATAGTTAATTAGAAGTGTTGGGAAGGGTTTTTGAAATTTTTGAGTTTAATTTGAAATTTGTTGGAAAAGTGACTAGGAGACATTGAAAGATGTGTGGATGATGTGGGGTGGTGGCGACTGACTTTTCTCGAATTCGAGGTGAGGAATTTGTTGGATAGGCGTGTTTTTGAATGTGAAGTTTGAAAGAAATAATATTAAATCTAAAAATTTCGTCGTACGTCGGCCCATTTGACTAGCGAATAAATTCACTATGCTACAGGAAAAAGCGTGAAAAACCTGCAGCACCGACGGGGTGGATGGGGTTCGCGGATCAAGTTGAATCGCTTTCACTCCTAATGGGAGTGAGAGCAAAGTGAGCACGCCTGCCTATATTTGTTATAGAGCAGTTGTGTCGATAGAAGGAAGGTATTAAATGGCGAAGTGTTTCGGCTATGACATCTCTTGAGTTAGGGATGATATTCATGAGTGTGACGGTGAGTATTTCGATTAGGATTTTGGAAAATTCCTCGGTTAAATACAAACTCCAGTAGGAGGGGCCCAGAGCCAGAGCCCATCGCCGATTGTTGTTCATTGTTAAGCCGGCCTGTAGAATTGGCAAGGCTGAACAATTGAAGAGAGCCATTCGGTTTTCAATTACCGAAGAGTGTCGGCTATGTCGTTCCTTGAGTTTGGGATGGCGTTCATGAGCGTGACGGTGAAGATTTCAATGAGAATTTTTATGTCAGTTGGAAGATCGTATGGGGCTGGTGGCTTTTCAAGAGTGACTGGGGCGGTCTCTTGAGGGGTTTTGGGTGTCGATAGCCTGTGGGGGCAGCGAGGGTGGAAGGCGGGGTGAGGACCGCCGCAATTTCTACATTTCGGAGTGCCGGACTTGGGTAATTTTCGGTACGGTGGCCTGTTTGGCGGCAAGAGGAGCATATCGGTTTAGACCGACAAGATTCGGAAGAATGTCCGATTTGGGTGTATCGACTGCCTAATTTGGGTACTGGGGGTAGTGGATTGGTGTTAGATGGCTCGCATCGATGTGGGAGTCCATGGAATGAGAGGCCGGAGGTGAGGGCCTGATGGTAGTGGGTTTCGAAGGTGGTGACGATGCGGAAAATCGGAGTGGGTTTATTTGTAACGACACAGTCGTTCTGAACATAAAATAACCCCAATAAATAATCAGAAAACAGAACTCTACACGAACCAAACTAGACGAAGTTGGACACCCAGCACCGAGAGGGCAGCACCTTCGCCTTTCCGCTAATAACTTGACCGATACTACCAAAGCATATGTTCTGCGATATACCAGGCAAGCTCTACCTTACGTAGAATAACGGTAGGAAGCTTCAACTGAAAATAACCGAAGTGTTGCACTATATTCCGGAGCGTGTTGAGCTTAGGAATCGTGAACACATAAATATCCCGCTTCTCGTTGACCCCTCGGTGTGCGTTGAACTCGAGGCTGGACGCTAAGCGAACCTGTATATCGGACGAAGTCCTAAAGCGTGTTGAGCTTAGGGTGGACGCCAACTACCCTTGGTCAAACCTTGCAGCGTGTTAAGCGCAGGATCGAGGCCTTTTCCGATTAGCCGAAATTACGGAGCGCGTTGAGCCCGGGACGGAAGCAATCTCCTGACCTCCGAGATCACGCTGTGCGTTGAACGCGGGATCTCGACCCTGACACATACACCCCTTTGGTTATAGGAACCTGACGTCTCAGTGAGGAAGCTGGACAACCGAGAAAAATAATCCGACGACCACTCTAGAGGAATTGCCAGCCTCCAGGACCAATAAATCTTGTGTATATATTTATTGTACAGAATTTTAGGTTTTAATTGTAGATAATTATTGTAGGTTGGATAAAGAAATATATCTAACCGTCCAACCCCTTTTATGCTCTACTATACTGACGCACCCTCACATATTAGTGGCCTTAGCTACGATTCGCCAAGCTTTGAGGAAAGAAATTTGTTTGTTGCGAAGAATTTCTTCAAATTCTTCGGGGCAGATGGTGGTGTCTACATTCCTGCAGACGAAAGAGAAGGTGGGTATAAGAGTTTTATTGACTTAACGAGGTGGACGTTCGGTGGAGTTAAGAACGTTGAGGATGATGTTGTTGTCCCCAGTGGAGTTGTGGATTCGTCTCTGAAGAGTGGAGACTGACATGGGGGAGGTGGTTTTCAGAAGCGCAGTTCTGTTGAAGTTGGCTTTGAGATAGATGATATGTCCTTTGAGGAGCTCGATAGTGTTTAGAAGGGTGTAGAGGGCTTTTTCTGTGGAATATTGGGGTGGAAGTTTTCTGAGGTTTAGGGTTTGTATGGTGTTGTGTGTGGGGGTAGTTGTAGGGTGAATGGTTTGCTCGGGTGTTGTGGGTCGGCTCTTGGTTTTGCCGACGAGAGTGAAGCCATCCTCGTCGAGGACAGGTGGTTGTTGTGTGATTGAAGGTGTAGGGGATTTAGATCTTACTAAGGAAGCGTAAGACCTTGTTGGGGATGTGTGTGCGGTTTGTGTGTGTTGTCGTGTGAGTGAGTTTTTTAAGTAGCGTGGTTCGTGTGTGCTGGATTGGAGTCTTACTGAGGAAGCGTAAGACCTGTTGGAATCAGGGGAGGGTGTGTTTTGGTGTTTGTGTGTTTGTCTTGTGGATTGAGGTGACGATGGTAAGTGAGAGTGGGTTGGGTTGGATTCGGTGTGTTGAGAGGTTGTGTTTTGTGTGGGTGTGAGAGTAGGGAATTCCTTCTCGTAGAGGGCTAGACTTTGTTGGAAACAGGGAATGGTAAGGAGTTCCAGGTTCTGTTCGTACTCGTAAGGATTGAATTCGGGGTGGTGAGGGTTTATTGAGTGAAATAAGTTTAATTCGAATTGTGAGAGAGGGACGGGTTTGGTAGATTTTCTTCTTCGGCGTGAATGATTTGAGGACATGTTGGTGGTGGTGTGGTTTGGGATGTGGGGGCGAAAGCTAATACCGACAGCGGACTCACTGCCGGAGGGAGGTGCCTCACCAGTTAAAGGTTTCCTGACTTATTAGCCTTCAGGAGTTTTATATTTACCTGGGTGCTAAATGTCCTTCCCTCTTCGGATGGTGTGGCTTGCTTATGTGTTGGCTAAAATAAAAACAAGATTAACACTGTTTATTATTTTCATAAATATAAGTTGTTTCATGAGAAACAATTTACACTTCCAAGTGTATTGGATGAACTGTCGAACTGAAAAGTTCGGCAGAACATGGGGTTGGTTGTCTTCTGTTGGAGGCGTCCACGGTGCCGGCGAAATCGCGGTGAACAGGTTTGTATCAGTGACCCGTTCTTGCTGTATCACCTTCCCCAGGCGATGGACTGGCGCTACTGACACATATTTGAAAAGCTTGTTTATATTTATATTTGACTTAACAAAATGACAAATGACATTTGTATTGTAACGTCAACTGACGCTGTTGTGAGGGACGATACAATTTGATGATTTTAGGAACGGTGCTCGAGTATATAGTTTTTATGAACTATTCGCAAATAGAGCATTCATAGCCTTGCGTATGCATGGCGTTGGGAACGACGTCAAGAATAACGTCCCGATTCGAGATTCAGGGCATCAGTGCGGATGAAACTTACTTCCGACACATAGTAAACAACAAAGAAGATGTAGGAATATCGCGTGATATGTAAGCAACAACAACAAAGAGATTCATGGGTAATTCACGCAAAAAGAATAAGGGCTACTGTAACAGAGTGGTCACTGCGGACATGCATGTTTTTGTCTCATTTGGTTGTTGTACCGAAAACGCGGTATTTTCCAATTGAAGGCACAAATGAGGGTTCAGGCAGGGGGGCTATATGCGCTTCTGTGTCGATATTGGCTGTTGTCCTGAAAACTTGGGATCTTCCAATTGAAGGCACAAATGAGCGTTTGGTTTCCTTGTTCAAATCCGTTGTTTTGTGTCTTCCCATGTTTCGATTACCATCTTTGCTCCCAAGTTTCACATCCTTATTTGGTTATACTGTGCCTAGGATGGCAAATGAGCCAATAAAATGCATGTCCACTGTTACTACTCTGTTTCAGTAGCCCTTTTTCTTTTTGCTTGAATTACCCATGAATCTCTTTGTTGTTGTTGTTGTTTACATATCACATCTTCTTTATTTATAATAATATTTTGAAAACTTAGAAATATAGAAAACACAAGGCATATTTCAAATATAATAAATTTATTACCGCTCCCTATAAATGGAAAACTCATTTCAACACCAGTCCAAATAAAAAAGACAAATGAAAACCTCTTTACGCCTGCTTTCATTATATAGAACAAATACTCGTATATTTCAGTCCAAATTTTCATCGATGTCTGTCATGTTTTGAAAATGCTCGTTTTGTTTAGATGTGAGTTTTATTCTATTATTTGATACATCTTTAATATCTATAAAGTATGTTAAATGATCAAATGAACGTTGTGTTGAGGGTAAGATTTATTTGTTTTGCTTTTGAAATTCATATTGTAACTTGAACTATTTCTTTTAGTTTCAACAAATTTTATTTCTGATGAAGGTCATGATAAGACCAAAACGTTTTTACTCTTTTGTGATATATCTACTAATTATGTTATTTTTCAGGCTGAAAATATAATACAATTCAAAAATTCCAAAATATTCAGGAAAACTTCATCACTTTTTTTAGCAACTATTCTGTTTATCGTATTATTAATCCTTGCTAGCGATATTACAACACGGTGTTTCAGGCAATCCAAGAAGACCACAACGAGATTTCTAAAACTTTATTTTCCTTCTTATTTACTACACGTAATGGTACTAATGAAAGAGGCTTTCTACTGGCATCTCATTTTCTTTATTAAAATCAGAATATATATTCTTAATCAGAATCTTAAGAGAATAAACAAAAAAATTATGTCGAATACATATAATCATGTAATAGATAAACTTTTCTTGAACAGTCACTTCAGAAGTCCCAGAGTGGAAACAGTTGAAGGGAACGTTGGTAGCACGAGTGAAACAATCAACGAATTGAGTAAGTATGTATAGGCAAGTAAAACAAACGGTGCACAAAAAGGGGTCGAAGTGGAAATTTTTGGAGTAATTGTTTTTATTCGTTTATCCTATGTTTTTTGGGGTGCTGAACATGAATCTGAAGTTATCCAACAAACATTTGCTAGGCAAATAAGAGAAATCATCAAAAACCACTCAAAATATTGTTTTTAGTGGTTTTCAGCTTATAACTTGCAAAGTAAGCTATTTATGGAAAAAGTATTTATATAGTAAAATGGAGAGGAGAAAATTTCCTACAATTTATGTTTCCTAACATTTTTTCGTACATCGTATGGTTTCCATGCAAAAGAGTGCTGAAATATGGGGCTGATCAATATTTTTTGGAAAAAGCAAAACATAATGAATAAATCAATGCAACTTTCCCTTTAAGTGAAACAATTCATTTCCAGCACCTCGCCTTTCGATTTAAAAGCAAAGACAGTTCGGTTCGACTATCCTGACTGGAGGGGGTATCCGTCAAAATCACGTGACTGAAAAGGGTGTGCGTCAAGGGCACGTCATAGAAAAATAAATATATTAAGGGAGTGTTCGTTCCCATATAAACAGCTAGCATCGCGTCGATCTCAGCGCACCCCTTGCGGGGAACGGAACTAATTCTTACAGGCGGGATACTTCAATTTGGTAGTTTGGATTATGGGTAGGTAAATTTTACAGTTTGTCTTAAAATTGTTTATTATATAATTATTTCATTCCAAAAAATTATATTTCATTTTTGCAATGAAATAATAATAAACAAATTTGAGACAAATAATTTAGGTAATAAATAATCAAACAGCACACATTTAAAAATTTTAAAAACCTGCACATAATATAAAAACAAATTAATTTAATATTTGTTTACTATACATAGGTCTGTGTTTTATACAAGTTATTACATTGATAACTTTGAAATTCTTATTCTAATAGTTAACGATAATATTAAGATACAACAACATCTGATTAAATTATCAGTTACTATAATCAAAAAATTTAAATTTTCAATAATATCTCCTATTATCAAGACAATTATTCTAATATCACTTAACAGTGTTTCCACACAATTTTATTTTCAAAGTTATTTTTCCTACCTCACGCACTATAAATAGGCATTTATATGACCGTACATTTTTCAAAAAAATTCTATTGCAGCCTCCGCCATCCCCATAGCTGCCCAGCTCTAACCTTTTTTTAACTTTTTTATTTCAGAAAACAAGTAACTTCACATTTACTTTCTTTAAATTAATTAAAAAGACAAAACATATAAATTAGAGGAAACCTACAATTGTATAAATACACAACATAAACATATACTTAGCGAAAACTAAAAGTAAAAATGGCACACTAGCTTGAATATTGAATAATGTTTTAAATTGGTAACACAAAACATGAAAAAACGATTATTATCTATATCATTAATTCACCGTACAGTTACATATTATTATTAATCACAAAATTACATATTTCTACTCAAATTACAGCATTATACTCAAGAAAGTTTATCCAATATTACATAAAATATTTCAATAAGAAGCATTTAAAAAATAGATTCCCCTTTACATGAAGACAGGAACAGGTCAGAAACCAAAAAAAATTAAACGCAGTACATTGTTACCAAAAAATAATAATTATTTTGGTTTGTTAGTCCTCTTACCATCATTATAATATTTTTTAATTAATAAGGGGACACAAACTTTTATGAGTTGAGAAAATACGTATGATTTATGTTCTCGACAAGTGAACCAATCAAAATTTATATGACTTTTTGCAAAGAAGTCGTTTGTCATTAGCCACATCCAAAGTCAATTGTTCTTTTAAAGCTATTTTATCAAATAACAGGAAACAATTTTTTATCTATCTGCTTCATTTTTACAACCCTTTCTTTAAGCCTATCAAAAATTGCTTTATTAATTCCAGTTTCAAATGGCACTGATCTTAGAAGTGACTGTAAAGTAGATTTACTGGGCAAAGCTATAAAACGTTTTAAAAAATTATATGCTCGTGGTCCCTTGTTATAAATGGCTAATGAAAGGGCCTTATTCGTTATTGACCATGAATGTTTATGTTTCTTAGAGTTAGCAGTACTACTTTTTAAAAACTCCATGCCTGCTGGATCTAATTTTGAATTAAAATTTTGAAATAACTTTGATTCTGACAATTTAACTGCTCTTTTAATTTTGTTATTACTACTGATAAGCGCCTTTTTTAATTTACAGATTCTATTTCTCTGATTTTTATTGATGTAATACATTTTCTTCTTCTTGGGAGATAAATTACTGACCCTAGTTTCGTTTATTTTACTTAAAATACTAGATTCCAAACATTGTTTTTTAGGCAAAGTTTCAAATTCAGTTTCTTTAAGACTATCATTATTGTTACAAACAATAAGATTTATTTTTACGGGCAATACTGTATTTCAAAAGCTTGAGTTTTATTATTATTATCTTCAATTACTTTTGGTGGTGTATGATGGAAGGGTTGCAAAGGTAAAGCAAATTTATTAAGTCTTTTGCGTAATGAATTTGTAATTGCCTCATCATCAAAATGATCTTCACACATCCTTTGATCTTTGGATGTATAAGGAATTTCTAAAATTTTGTACCACTGTTCCCTTTGACTAATGTCAGATGGAAATTTGAAAAATGTTTTTTTCTTAAACTCCAAATTGCGAAGCAGCCAAAAATATGTATTATTACAATTTTTTGCTATACAACTACGACGAATTTTACCTGGTGGTGACACTTTAAAGGCTCACTTAATTTTATTTATTTTAATAAAACTAAATCCTAAATAAATTAAAAAATACTCACTCTTGTATTGTCTTCTTTTTCACAAACCACATCTGTGTCTGTGTTCTTTTTCGGAATTGTTATTTTTGACACTGTCACTTGCATTTAACAAACATAAACCATATTCACACCAACCAATGTAAGATTGGTTTTGTATATTTACATTTTTAATGACATAAAAGTTAATATACTAGGATATTTTATAATATTTATCCACATTAAAGGCGATGTTTTGAAATGTATTGAAATTGATGATATTTTGTTTATGTAAAGCAGTCTTGTAGTTCGCGACAGTAGAGACTCCATGCGCGGGGAACTTGCGCAGAAACGTTGTGCCACATACAGCCTATGCATCAAACTGTCTCTTATATTATTATTTGTCTATGGGGCACGTCTTCATGCATTCAGTACTGCTATTGCCGTGGTCGTGTCATTTGTCTCTTTCTGTGGCGGCGCGTAGTCCAGTTATTTTCGTTTCCGAGTGTTTTCGTTGAGATACAATACAATAACTCTTTACAATGTGCAGTAATAAGTGTTTTATTTGTGAGAAACATTTTAAGTGAGGGCCCAGTGAAAGTGGTAAAGGAAAAAGGAGTAAAAACTTTACGAGATGCTATTAAAAAAAATGATAGGAAGGGAGTTGTTTTGGCGGGTAAAACATCTGTAAACATACATGTTTCATGTCAGAGAAGTTACACAAATGAAAAAATTATAGCTGCTTACCCGAAGAATGCTGCTCAACCAAGCACATCCTCTGACTTTTGCTTCAAAACAGATTGTTTTGTGTGCGGAACACGAATTCCCGAAGATTACACAAGGTCACGACAACGACTGCCTCACCATAAACGTAATTTGGTACATCAGGTGATGAAAATAGAGATGAAAGATACAGTTATGAAATACGCTCAGCTTCGTGGAGATGATTTCGGTGCAGCAGTTATCAAGAGGATCCAGCAGATAACAGATATGGTGGCTGCTGATTGTCAGTACCATGATAAATGTTTAAAAAATCTGTACAGTAAGCCCAATGTTGAAGAAAAAAAGAAAGTTGACCCTCATTCTGAAGAGATTGACAAGGCTTTGAATGACATTTTCCCTTTTATGGACGAGGAATGTCAATTTTCATTAGACCAGCGAATGACTCAGATAGAAGACGACTATATACCCCAAAGAAAAACTGTAATACAACATTTACTAGAAAGACATGGGGAAGATGTTATCATATCAAAAATCAAACCGAATACAATTGTATGTTTTAAACATACTGGCCATAAGATTTTGGCAGATGCTTGGTACATTGAAAAACGTTTATCAGAACGGGAAGAACGTCTTCGAATAGTTGAAACAGCGGCTGATGTAATTCTTGAAGAGATACGATCAGTACCGTATGCGATAAATGACTATCCTCCTCCAGATTCTTTCTTGGACGAAAATGAAAGCCTTGTTCCGGAAGTTCTCAAAGTGTTCTTGGAAAGACTAATACTAAAAAAAACGAGAAAATACTGACAAGTGGAAAACAAACGGAAAAACTAAGAACGAGATTGACTATATTCTGACTCATCATAAACACATCATATCCAATGTCGATGTACTGAACTCGTTCAATACGGGTAGTGACCATTTAATGGTCCGTTGTAAAGTATTAATAAATGGAAAACTAGAAAGGGCCAAAAAATTCAAGAGCAAGCAACAAAACTTCGACATAACCACCTTAAGAGATCAAAAGGCGAGATATAATACTGAGCTAGTGGAAATGTTTACAAATGAAACAGCGCCCCCCAACAAAAATATAAACAAAGTTAATAAGCGTCTAACAGAAATAATAAAAGACACGGCAGAAAAATGCATGAAACCAAAACAGAAGAAACAAGACCAGCTCTCCCCACAAACAAAAGAACTCCTAGAAAAAAGAAGAGAACTCATCAGAAAAGGAAGAAGACAAACTGTAGAATACAAGGAGATAAACAAAACGTCCAGAAAATCGGCAAAACAAGACATCAGGGAATACCAAGAGAAACAAATAGAAATTATCATTGAACGGAATAGGGGACTGAATATTTTCCATAAAGAAAACAGCTACTAGAAAGAGATCCAAAAGTTATCCGATGAGGAGGGAAAAAAGTCGTTCATAGACAAGAAATAAAGAGGGTTACCGAGGAATTCTACACAAAACTATACAGCTCACACGCGCGACAAAAGGAGGCAGAAAGCGAGGAAGGGAGAAGGATAAAATCGTTTTTTAACAAATGCCTGAATGAAGGAACCGTACCAACAGACTGGGATACCTCCATAGTTATCCTTATTTATAAAAAGGGAGATCCGGCCAGTCTTGAAAATTACCGACCAATAAGTCTTCTCTCACAGATCTACAAGCTATTCATGAAAATAATTATCAATAGATTAGAAAATAAATTTGAGGCATATTTATCGAAAGAACAGGCTAGCTTTAGGAAAAATATGAGTACAATAAAACATATGCACACAATCAGAGTATTAATAGAGAAAGCCACGGAGTACAACATCACAACATGGATGGCATTTGTTGACTTTAGGAAGGCCTTCGATACGGTGGAATCCTGGGCGGTAATCCGAGCAATGAGAAAAGCCAGATTCGATCAAAGATACATCGACATCATAAGCCACATCTACGTAAACTCTAAAATGAAGATCAGGATGCAAACAGATACAAATGAGATAAAGAATGGAACAGGAGTGAGACAAGGGGACGTAATATCACCAAAATTATTCACGCTAGTTCTCGAAGATGTATTTCGAAATTTACACTGGGAAGACAGAGGAATAAACATAGCAGTCGAAAAACTGAACAACTTGAAATTTGCAGATGACATCGTCATATTTGCTCAAACCGAGGCAGAACTGATAGGCATGATTCAGGAACTATACCATGAAGCAAACAATGTTGGACTAGAGATAAACATAAATAAAACCAAATTCATGACAAACAAAGATACAATTACCAATACACTAACCATTGAGAACCAGTTAATCAAAAAAGTAGCGTCGTACATTTATCTAGGCCAAGAAATAACAATTAGTAAGGAATGCCAGAATACAGAGCTCAATAGGAGGATACGGTTAGGATGGGCAGCGTATAGCAAACTAAAACAGGCGTTTCAGTCAAATCTACCAATGAAGCTAAAAGCAAAAGTATACAATACATGTGTCCTGCCAGTGTCTACATATGCATCGGAAACTTGGGTCTTGACAAAAAAGAACTTGAACAAGCTCAAAACACATCAAAGAGCAATAGAGAGAAAGATAGTTGGACTAACACTGGAAGACCGAAAAACTAACGAATGGATCAGGAGAACGTCAAAAATCGAAGACATCGAAAGGAGAATAACCTCACCCAAATGGAACAGAGCTGGGCATATTGCTAGAAACAACAACAACTGGAGCAGCAAAGTGACTAGATGGAGACCTTGGGGCGAGAGGAGAAGCGTCGGCAGACCTCAACAGCGTTGGTACGACGATATAAAACGCACGCAGGTTTAAATTGGTATCAGGTTGCACAACACAGGAAAACCTGGAGAACATTGAGAGAGGCCTATATCCAACGGATAGAAAACGGCTAGAAGGAAGGAAGGAAGGAAGGAAATCAAAAGTTCTAGCCATTTCACAGAGTGTTATTAGTGCTGTCAGGCCAAGCTCTTTCCTTTCTCCCCTACAAATAGGGCTATTCGCTTTTTTTTTATAAGAAGTTTGGATCGCGAAAACTAATTGATGCTGTAACATGTTTGGGATTTTGCGCCTCTTACTCCGAAGCTGTCAGCAATCATGAGACCATCACTACAAATAGATCCGACAGGTTTCCATCAATTTGTACATGACAACGCAGACTGCAACACTCGTACATTGGATGGATATAATACCTTCCATGCAATGGGGGGAATACATTTGATCACCCCTAGAGAAGCCGTTGCTACAGATCAAATAATCGCCCGAGTAAAGAAAACAATACCGACTCAACTAGTTGGTGAGATGGGAGCTGTTTCCTTGAAATATTTTGAGAAAGCAGGTGTTGTTGGCTTGAAGAATATCAACATTAGGGATCTTAAACATCTATTTGTTTCACCTGAGATCATCACACCCTCTTTGAAAGACCTGATTTGGCTTTATCGCAAGTGGAAAGATGTGCCCGGGATACCAGGATGGAGTGGTTTTATGGAGCAGATCACAAGTGGTCTTCCCTTTGACAAAACATATGTTGCTTGTCTGCCATTTATAAATTCTTCACCATCTGATTACAATACAGTATATACAGCATTACTGACTTCAATACAGCAGAGCAAATAGAGAAAATAGATAGGTACTACTACTTATAAATTGATATTTCTCATATTTATTCAATAAATTGTTGAATATTTTGCAATTGATTCGATAATTTTTTTGACCTAGAACTGGAATGCTGTCCTGCTGGAGTCCGGTGACTAAGAGGGCTCGTATTAGGTCATAAATATTCCAAGTGTGTTGAAATAATTAAATACCTTTGTTTTCTTTTGTTTAATAACCTTTTTTATTAATGTATGGAATAAATAATTAAAACATTTTACAAAACATCAAATAATAAAGTAAAAAATATAAACTAATGACGTATTCTGCTATTTTTTGGCAAATGCTAATTTCTCCCATATTTCAGCACTCTTTTGCGTGGAAACCATACGATGTACGAAAAAATACTAGGGCACATAAATTATAGGAAATTTTCTGTCCTTTATTTTACTACATAAACCCTTTATGCATATATAGCTTGATTTACAAGTTATAAGCCGAAAACCACTAGAAAACATGATTTTTAGAGTTTTTTTGATGATTTCTCTTATTTGCCGAGTAAATATTTGTTGGACAACTTCAGATTCGTGTTCAGCGCCCCAAAAAACATAGAATGAACCAATGAAAACTCCAAAGCTTTACACTTCAAACTACCGTTTGACTGGACATAGTATAAAGGTTAGAGAAATATTAATAATGGAGGTCACTTTTCAACATCAGCGAATTCTAAAATGTGCGATTGAATTTTATCGGCATCAACACGTAGGTAACGTTAAGTATCTCAGGAGTAATTTTTGCCATCAATTAACTCAGAAAATCGACTGTGTTAAGGAATCTTTTGTATTTTTAAACTTTGCCGCTTGACACACATCATTAACGCATGTTTGACGAAAATGTCGACATGTCCAGATAATCAGTAGATCATAATACTTTGTTCGGTAAACAATAGTTTCGGCACTAAATCGGTCAAATGGTTAAGACAAAAACGAGCTGAAAAGGTGTACCAGAGCATTTATCCCAGGCGCCCAGGATGAAGGACAGCAATATAGATTCACTGTTAGGCTCGCATTTTCATGTTCTTCCGGCTTGCGAGAAACTATCATGAATTTTGTCTTCTTGGTATTTATATTGAGGCCCAAGCTTTTGCTACTATCGCCCACGGCATCAAGAAGGTCCTGAAAGTCTTTCATATTATCAGCAATTAGGACTGTGTCGTCTGCGTATCGTATGTTGTTGACCCACACTCCGTTCACCCTAATACCCAGGCTGTGTTCCTCGAGTGCCTCCCGGAAGATGTTTTCAAATTATAGATTGGACAGGTGTGGAGAGAGAGCGCATCCCTGTTTGACCCCTCTAAGGATCTTTGTCGGTTCTGTGTGTTCATTGCCAACCTTGAATTCGGCTGTTTGGTTCCAATAAAGGCTTTCTATGCAGCCGATATCTTTCGGATCTATATCTATCCTCCTCAGAATTTGGATGAGTTTGTGGTGTTGAACCTTGTCGAATGCTTTCTCGTAGTCAATGAAACATAGCATCACATATTTCCTCCGATAATTGCAGTTCTGGACTAATACTTGAGTTACAACTATAGCCTCTCTCGTGCCTAGTCCCCTTCTTAATCCAAACTGTATGGATCCGACATCTCTTTCGCACTTCATAGAAATTCTGTAGTGAATAATCTTGAGGAATATCTCTACCGTATGGCTCATTAGACTGATCTGCCTATGATCCTCGCACTTCGTTGCATTGTTCTTT
This sequence comes from Galeruca laticollis, assembly GCA_963921935.1. Lineage (NCBI taxonomy): Eukaryota > Metazoa > Arthropoda > Insecta > Coleoptera > Chrysomelidae > Galeruca > Galeruca laticollis. The sequence goes on along the minus strand of OY998175.1, from coordinate 287,960,924 downwards.
TTTGGCAAGGGGATAAAACATGATGTAACCCATTTGGCAGGGAACTCCCCCGTGTTATATATTTCGTGCAGGACGGAACTGCCTTTATCGTCTAATATTTTCAGTAGTTCGACAGGTATGCCGTCCGGACCAACTGCCTGTCCTTTGACGTATTGATTGCTCTTATGATATCTTCTTTGGTGATTGTGGGTCCAGACAAATCTTCGCCCTTCGTGGCTTCTATATCAAGTCTGTTATCGTTGAAAAGCCTGCTAATATATTTCTCCCAAAATAATTTTTCGCTGGTGATCATCCTGCGCTATCTCTTCATAATCGTTTTCTATATTAGAGAAGTGTCTTTTCTTGTAAACTCCGGACGCCTCTTTTATCTTTCAGTGTAAGTTAAATTAATCGTGTACTTCCTGTAGTTGTTCTATCTCCTCGCATTGTTTCTTCAACCAGACATTCTTTGCTGTTCTTATTTTTGCTCTAATAATTTTTTGGATGTGTTTATAGCTCTCAGAATTTTCTTGATTTTTACATTTTCTTCTTTCATCTAAAAGTGCCATGATTTCTGCTTTCATCCAATTTTGTTTTTGTGTATTCTGTTTATAACCTAGCTCATTTCCTGCGACCTTTGTCATGGCCTGTTCCACTCCTCCCCATACGTCATCTATAGTTGCATCCTCCTTCAACTTCGGTTCTAGGGAAGTCATTATTCTTTCATTAATTTCCGCAGCCATTTTGTTCTTACTATCTCCGCTTCTAATTCTATCGTAGTCTATCTTTCTCTGTTCTATATGGGTTTTGATGTTCGTGATCTTAGTTTTGATTACTGCTACCAGGAGAACATGGTTCGAGAGAACGTCGGCACCAGGATATGTACATACTTTTTTTACTGATGTTCCGATACGCTCATTAATTAGTATGAAATCTATCTGATTATGTACAATGTTGTATGGGCGATCGACTGGAGCCTAGGTGGCAGCCTGAATTTAAGTGTTTGTTATATTCAGGCTTTCCTCCTGGCAAAATTGGCAAAGGCGTTCCCCCCGGTCATTTCGGGTTCCTAATCCATAAGGACCCACTATTTCCCCGACTCTTCCGTCTCCAATTTTACAGTTAAAATCTCCTATTATGAGGTTAATCTCATGATTTTTAACCTGTTTGTTTTTAATGTTACTTAGTTCTCTTTTCAAACGTTCCGTGTCACGTTTTAAGTTTATTGGCGATTACCCACTACTACTCGAATAACTTGAGGTAGTAGTTGAACTCGAATAACTACTACTTTGTCGGCGGCTACGCTTTTCGTCACGTCTACGATTGGGGCTTTCCCATTTTATCAAGTATTCATTAATTTCATTTTAATTTGTTGTGATCTATATTTAATATGTAAGGTTATTTAATAATAAAATGCAAATCGTTGGTGGTATTTTTACACCTAGCGGACATACGGTACATACACATTATGTTCAATTTAAAAACCCAGTTCTCCAAGCAGAGAGAGAGAGAAGCAGAACAGTTGTCGAAGTGAACCGTTCGTATATAGTTAATATTTAACGCGCGAGTGCCAGGAACTTTAATAAAATCCCATTGAACCCCTGCTACAGTCCACAATATACGCTTTCAAGAAGGGTTGCAACCGATCATCCGAGGTAAGAATACCATCTTGAGCGATTTGCTTGCATCATATTTTTTTACATATAATTTGTAACCTTTCATAACGTAACGAAAACATTTTTCATTCTCCGAAACATTTTTTGGTCACTTCTTCCGGGATGTTCATTTTCAAATTTGAAAATATAATTTTTTATATCAACTTTTCATAAGTCTCAAGGTTAACTGGCATTAGCATTCTCGATAATAAGTAGTTTTTACTTTCTCCGAAATTTGACTATTTAAACATAATATACTTAGTTTAGATAAAAATAAGTTCACTTTATTAATACAGTTTGGCCCATTCTGGAGTGTACTAAAATATTTATAATTTATTGGATTCAGCTCTAGTTATTCAATAAAAAATAATTATTGAATTAAAGATTGAATATTATCTCAATATTCACTTATTAGATACATACCTATTGTCTATTGGTCTTATAATTTAGTTGTCTCAGATTATTAGGTAGTATAAAGATTGAGTGGAATATTCATTAGACACGTTAATTTAATTTCTCAAATCAGGTATTTTAGCTTGAGTTGTATAACTTTAATCTGTATGTACCTATATAATATATTTATCAATTGAAATTCATTATTTCTGTGCTCGTAAGTTTTATATAGGTAAAAGGTTGTGCATTAGAATCTGATCACTCTTATTATTGTATCACAATTGCGGCTAGCAAAAGTTCTTAGAGACTCAGCCTCTGATAGAATTTCGATACTGCATGATCTTGCCATACAGGCAGAGGGGGATCAAAGTGCTCATAACCATTTTAAAGCTAAATATGCTGAATTAAAAACATTTTACAGTGACTTTAACCTTCAGCATTCTACAATTATTACTGCTCTCGCTGCAAATGGGGAGGCAGAACTGAATATTGAAACATTGCTCAGACAAGAAGTAGATAATAAATATTTTCATATAATGAGTGTTTATTCTGATTTGTTTGATACTAACTCTACCTTGCATTCCAAGAACAAAGGTTCAAATGTAAAGCTGCCAAAATTGAATATACCGGTTTTTTCAGGAGATTTAAAATTTTTTGATCTTTTCAAATCTCTTATAGATACTAATGAATCTCTTATAAAAATTGAAAAATTTAAATATTTAACGTCGTCTCTGTCTGACGACGCTTTAATTCTCATTAAAAATATTAAACTTACTTAAGCTAATTTTGACTTAGCTTTTAGTAAGTTGATTAAGCGTTATGAAAATACGCGTGCGTTAGCCATATTTTATTGGGAACAGGTTTATAATTTAAAAAAATTAACTTCGGAGAACCCAAAATATCTTAGACAGCTTTTGGCACTTTTTTTGATAACTTGGAAGATCTAAAAAATTTGGAGTTACCGGTCCGAGAGTGGGATTTTGTACTATTTCACCTTTTAAGCAAAAAAATTTATTCAGAAACTTTACAGCGATTCGAACAAGAAAATGCCACTTTAGCGTCCGAAATTCCTAAATATGATGATTTATATAAATTTCTTGAAAAGCAATGCGATGCTCACGATTCAGTTGTTTTAATCCAACCTCCTAAGAGAAATAACTCAAGTAAATATCAAATAAAAAATGTTAAACCGTACAATTCTGCATGGCTTGCTAATGTTGCAGATCTAACTAAATTTGTGATTTGTAAAAATAATCACTCGATTTATAAGTGTCCTGATTTTTGTGCCAAGCACCCAAAGGAAAGATACGAGGTATCCAAACGATACAAGTGGTGTACTAATTGTTTAGGAACCAAACATACTTCAAAGAATTGTACTCCCAATGGTGGTTGTAGAATTTGCAATAAAAGACATCACACTCTCTTACATTTCGATCAACAACCTTTAGTAAATAGCAATATGACTGCTATAGATGCTCCATCTTCTCCCAATTCAACTCAAATTTCTAGTTTAGATCATATTGATCCTAAAATCGCCTCTGTCTTGCACACGTTAGTACGTTCTACTAATTTACTTCCTACTGCCCAGGTTGAGGTACTGGATTGCCGTGAAAACTTTCAACAGGTTAGAGTTTTAATTGATAGCTGTAGTCAAGTTTCTTTAATTACTGATAAATGTGCCAGCAGATTGGGTCTGTCCAGATGTAACACTCCTATGCAAATAAGAGGAGTCGAAGATAATGGAACTTTCTCCAACAAGTCTCTAAGTTGTATTTTGAAACCTTTGAGTAAGTCAATTCCCTTATTCAATTTGGATGCTCAAATAGTGTCAACAATCTGTAACAATATGCCCGTCCAATCATTTTCAGTAGATACATTTCCCTGTATTTCTAAGTTGGAATTGGCTGATAAGATGTTTAACATTTCATCTCCTATAGATATGTTACTGGAATCCGATATATTTGCAAAAATCTTTAAACCTGACAAAGTTCAAACAGCAAAAGGGAAATCGATTGCTGTTAACACTCAATTTGGTTGGATTTTAATGGGCAAAATAAATACCGCTAATAAACCATTAGTCTCACACTCTTTTCTTTCATCATGTCTTACATCACTCGACAATACTCTTCAAAAATTTTGAGAACTTGAAAGTATTCCTCGGTCTTTACCTATTTCTGATGATGATGAAAAATGTGAAATGATATTCCAAAAAACTCATAAAAGAATATCTACGGGTCGTTTCAGTGTTACCCTTCCTTTAAAAACCGTGGATCCAATTTTTGGAGATACCAGAATTTCTGCTCTAAAGAGATTGGAAAATATGGAAACAATGAATATAACAGCTTTATGAAAGATTATCTTTCCAATGGTCACATAATTGAGACCCCTTCTACTTCTTCATTCGACAAAATTTATTATATCCCACATCATTACGTCATAAATCCTAATAGTGCTACAACCAAGCTCAGGGTTGTATTTGATGCTTCCTGCAAATCTCCTGCAGGTTTTTCGCTGAACGACACTCTTTTCATAGTGCAAAAGTTGCAAAAGGATATAATTGAAATTTTATTGCGATTCCGACTTCATCCCTTTACTTTTATTGCTGATATTAAGCAAATGTATAGGCGAATATCAATATCGAAAGAGCACCAGAATTACTAAAGAATTCTTTGGCGCTTCGCTCCGGAAGATCCCGTTCAAGATTTTAAGATTACTACTGTTACTTATGGAGTATCATCCGCTCCTTTCCTGGAACTTCGCACAATTCAGCAGTTAGTACAAAAGGAAAGGGAAAGTTTTCCTCTAGCTGCGAAGTGTTTATCCTCTGATATTTATATTGATGATATTATCACATGTGCCTCAACTCTACAGGAAGCCAAACTTCTTCAATCAGAATTAATTTCCATGCTGGAAAGAGGAGGTTTTCATCTTCGAAAATGGGCATGTAATAATCCCCAGTTAATGCAGAGTCTCCCTGCTGAGGTTTGCCAACACTCCTTGTCTTCTTTTGATACCCATGACCTCGTGGTAAAAGTTTTGGGGTTGCGGTGGAATAACTCCTTAGATGTTTTCTCTTATGATATTTAACCCCTTGGCAGATTCTGTTCTATACGCATAATACTCTCAGAAGTTGCTCGAATGTATGACCCCCTTGGGTTCTTAGCTCCACTCTCCTTCCTAGCTAAACATCTCTTACAACGACTTTGGAGTTTGGGTTTAGATTGGGATCAAATACCCCCTTCGGACATAGTCGACAATTGGAATCAGTATAAAACTGAACTCCCGCTCCTCTCACATATTAATATTCCTCGCTGCTTACCTAATAAATATATTTCTTGTGAACTGCATGACTTTGCAGATAGTTCAGGGAAAGGGTACTCCAGTGTAATATATTTTAAATTAACTTCAGAGAATAACGCCTCCAAAATCTGCCTAATTGCTGCTAAATCTAGAGTGGCCCCCCTTAAAACTTTTCCAATTCCCCGACTAGAACTGTGTGCAGCTGTTCTACTCTCCAATTTAATAGAATTTGTCCTTAACGCATTCCGAGATAACCTCGAAATTAGTGAAATTTTTGCTTGGTCTGATTCAATCGTAACTTTATCATGGAATAAATCACAGCTTCCCGCTGGAAAACTTTCGTCGGTCATCGTGTAGCTCACATACAAGAAAAGGTTCCCCCTGACCGTTGGCATTTTGTTGAAAGCTCCGATAATCCAGCCGATTGTGCCTCTCGTGGTCTTCTGCCCAGTCAAATTCATAATCATCCGTTGTGGTTGGAGGGGCCTCCTTGGTTAATGTCTCCAAAGCCCCTATGGCCCAATCCCAAATTTTCTCCAGTTTCCTGTCCGGAAGAAAAACCCTCAGTTCTTGTAACACTTATGTCTTTGGATACATTAGATCTTCTATTGGACAAATACTCATCCTTGAGGAAAATTAAACGAATTATTGCATATGCGCAACGCTTTGTAGCCAATTTAAGAAATCCTCAAAATAAATCATTGGATTATTTTACTGGCTCAGAACTCCACAAAGCTTTAATGGTTCTCACTAAAACGAGTGCAACATATTTGTTTCGCACAAGGAATTGAAAATTTGGAAGCAGGCACCCCTTTATCAACACCTTTTAGAAAGTTGAGCCCTTTTCTGGATAGCGAGGGTATTTTGAGGGTGGGGGGACGCTTGAAGTTCTCAGGATTGTCTTATGATACAAAATTTCCAGCAATTCTATCCCGTCAACATCGTTTGACAGATTTACAGCATTCACATTTCCTATTTGCAGAGAATTTTTTGATTCTCTCTTCCAAACGCGCAATTCGGAGTGTGTTGAGCCGCTGTATTCGATGCTTTAAACTGAAACCTGTGGCCCACGAACCTTTCATGGGAAACTTACCTCCTACCCGCATTAACCAAATTAAACCATTTTCTTGTGTAGGTACTGATTATGGAGGTCCTTTCTTGGTCACTCCCCTTAAAGGACGGGGAATTAAGTCACAAAAGGCTTATATTTGTGTGTTTCACCACAAAAGCCGTACACTTAGAATTAGTATCCAATCTCTCTTCGGATGCATTTATTGCTGCTTTGCGTCGGTTTGTTGCCCGTCGAGGCAGATGCACCCATATTTTTTGTGATAATGCTACCAACTTTGTAGGGGCTTCTCGCATTCTCCATGATTATATGCAAAAGGCTTGTGGATCAGGAAAAATAAAATTTTCGTTTTCTCCTCCGTCCGGTCCACATTTTAACGGTCTTAGTGAAGCGGGCATAAAGTCTGTTAAAACTCATATTTTTCTAGTTGTTGGCTCTCAGTTTTAACTTTTGAAGAGTTTTACACCCTATTAACTCAGATTGAAGCTATTCTCAATTCCAGGCCGCTCTATTCTTCAAGTTCAGACCCCAATGATTTATCAGTGTTAACCCCAAGTCATTTTCTTATGTTAAAGCCGCCAACGGCATTTGCCGATCCGAATCTTTCCCATTTAAATATTAATCAGTTGGATCGATGGCAGCTGATACAAAGACTACAGCAAGATGTGTGGAAACTGTGGCATAGTGAATATTTAAATACACTCCAACAACGAAATAAATGGCTAAATCAACAAATTCCACTCAAACTTAACAACCTAGTTATTATTAAAGATGACAATGTCCCATCTTTAAATTAGAAATTGGGAAGAATTATAAAGTTATTTCCGGGTTCTGATGGTATTTCAAGAGTTGCTAATGTCAGAACCACTCAGGGTCTTCTTCAAATTCCAACGGTAAAGTTATGTCCTTTACCAACATGTTCTAAATAAGTTAGTTAAAATAGGATGTATTTTGGTGGGGGGTATGTTAAGTATTCATCAATTTTATTTTAATTTGTTATGATCTATATTTAATATGTAAGGTTGTTTAATAATAAAATGCAAATCGTTGGTGATATTTTTACACCTAGCGGACATACGGTACATACACATTATGTTCAATTTAAAAACCCAGTTCTCCAAGCAGAGAGAGAGAGAGAGAAGCAGAACAGTTGTCGAAGTGAACCGTTCGTAGTTAATATTTAACGCGCGAGTGCCAGGAACTTTAATAAAAGCCCATTGAACCCCTGATACAGTCCACAATATACGCTTTCAAGAAGGGTTGCAACCCCGCAGAAGATCATCCGAGGTAAGAATACCATCTTGGGCGATTTGCTTGCATCATATTTTTTTTTACATATAATTTGTAACCTTTCATAACGTAACGGAAACCGAAACAACTATTTAAAAAAAATGTTCACAATCCCACCGCTGCTTGTAAGAAACAATAAAATCCTATTATATTTAATAAAACTATATTTATCATAAAACTAAGAACAATCTCTAATTTCGTCTTTTCTATTGAACGGTTTGTCGAAGACTACCTGACTCTGGCAACCCTTGCGTCGTCCTTCATTTGTACTCGATACCCCGACTAGATTTGTTTATATTATATCCCTATTTCGTTATTGATGTACCTCAAGTAACTTGCATACAGTCTGGATCCAGATGTATCTTACAGTAAAAACACCACTATATCGATACTACTTCGGTGTGGATTGAACCCGGAATAATCCTGATCGTACATATCCTTACTTCAATATTAAACAATAGTAATAAATTTAAGTCCAATTCTCTAGCTCTAGCGTAGAAATTTCAACATTACCATTACTTGATTATTTTAATCAACCACGATTCAAAAATAAACAGACGAAACCAAAATAAAGTACGGAGAATTCTAATATCGAGAGGTGACAACCGTAAGGCCAATAACTATGTAACCAAGTTGGGTTATTATTCGACAGTGGAGGGATTAGACCCCAAGAACACGCGGAAAATAGGTTTGTTCTCACAGGAGTCACAAACCATCAGAAACAGTCAGGATGCTGCGTAATACATTTCTTTGCGTTCATACAACACGTGGACGATGTTCACACATGTTTGACTGATGGTTTTCCAACTGTCCAACGTCCAGTTGTGTTCAAACAATCAGAAACTTATGTATGAAAGCGGAGAAAAGGATTGCGCAGAATCCTGACAGTTTCTGATGGTTTTAAACTCGTGTGAGAACAAACCTATTATCAACTCCGTCGAAGATTTGTAAATAGCTGTGTATATAAGTAGATTTAGCATTTTGATGTTAAATTTAATTTAACTTATAAATGAATTAGTATACTCAATAAACTAGTTAAAACCAAACAGACCTTTATGTACTACTACCCACGGCGTCACAACACAGTCGATTTTCGGAATTGATTCATTTTAACCAAATTCTCTGTTGACATCACAGTACGTCGACGGTAAAATATTCTTTCGAATCAAATGTAACAAAATTGAGTTGTCTTCGCGCCGTGTTGAGAGTGATTCAAAATACACATGATTATGATCAGTATGCGTACTTGTACATATCTATCTTAAAACTTATATGTATGATAATTTTGTGTTTTTAGGTCAACAGTTGATGTTATATTGCGTCTATCATGATAAAATAGTCGAAGCTATGCAAGTTGTTAATGGTTCCTTTGAATTTTCTATCCTGGTAAGAGAATTTTGTTTTTAAATAATTAAATACGACCATTTAAAACTTTTTTTCACAAATACATTTGTGTGACATACATAAATAAAATATCTTCACTTTTTAAATAATCTAAAAATTATAAAAATATAGACTAAAAACGATATTTTGTATGTATTCGGCATATTAAACAGTGAATTATATCAACGATTCATATGGAAACCGATGAGTTGCTGTTCCACGGTGTAAGATGCAGATCCCGTAATCAGCATAAATATTATATATATAAAATTACTTGTTGTAGAAAAAGTCAGTCAGTTACTAGATTTCATGTTGTTTGTCGTAGTTCGTAGAATTATAATTTTGTAAAATAAACGTTTTTAAAAAGAGTATTTCGAGTTAGTAATTTGAAAGTGGCGCAGTCAGTAGGATATTCAGAATTAATACGTATCGAACGCGTTAATTTTCGTTTTAACGATTGACTGAGTATCGGAATCTACGGACTTAGTTGTTTTGTGCAAGTGGAAGTTTAGAGTGGCTCCTAGAACGTCAGGAAACCCAGTGTATCACACACCGAAACGATCCCAAGCACGAAGAAGTCCATCAACGGGAATTGGAACGACAATAGTCCAATTTTGCAGAGATATTCATCTGAGGAAGACAAAAATTGCCGAACCGGAGTATATCTCTATAGGAATGCTTGAAATATTTCTTCTATTATTACTGTAAGTACAATAAATTTTTATGTCTGAAGTTGACCAATTATCAAACATTCTTCAAAGTTTAAAATTAGAACCTTCAACTGACTCACTAATTTTAAATCAAAGTCCAATTAATAATAATTTAATCATGGCCGAATTTAGACCAGAATATCTAAAATGTGTGCCAGATTTCGATGGCAATCCAAATGATTTGAACAGATATCTAAGTGTCTGTAAATCATTAATTGATTCATTTTACAGAATAGACACACCAAATTGTTTCCAAAATGTGTATTTATTAAATTGTCTAATATCTAAGTTAACTGGTAATGCTAAATTAGTAGTAAATATACAGAATGTATCTACTTGGAACGAGTTAAGAGATGTTTTAACGAGAAATTTCGCAGATCAGAGAGACGAAACTTGTCTAAATAGGGATTTAGTAATGATGAGACAACAATCAAATGAAAAACCACAGCAATTCTATGATAGAGTTTTAAACATTCTCAATCTTTTGTGTAGTTATGTAGACGTTCATGAAAACGAAAATGACTCAAAGATTTTAAAAAGAAATTTATATAATAATGTAGCTTTAACAACATTCTTATCAGGACTTAAAGAACCGTTAGGTACAACTATTAGATGTATGAAACCAAATAATTTAGCCGAAGCTTTACAATATGTTTTAAAAGAAGACAATGTACATTATTTCCAAAATTTTACTCATAAAACAAATATAAAGCAACCGCAATACTCTGGTAAGCCTTTTGTACAACGACATAATTTTAACAGTAATCCAACTCAATTTAATACTCATACACCTAATAATTTCTTTAGAGCACAGAGATCATTTCCATCTCAACCTATACCTGTTCGCCCTATAACTCCAAGACAACCCCAACGTTTTCCTACGAATTCTCAAGTCTTCAAACCTCAACAGAACCATAATGCATTCAAAGCAAATCAAAATCTAAATTTACCAAAACCCACACCCATGAGTATTTCCACAAGAAATACAGTAAACAATCACCCAATGAGTTCACATATCAGAAACTCATACCCAGGTCCTTCAAATCAAAATCATTTCCGAAATTCTCGACCACAAAACAATTTTATAGCCGAGGAATTATTTAATGCTGATATTCAGGACGAGGAAACCGAACAATATTATTATCTTGATAACTCACATTCTGAAAACGAACAATATCAATTTGAAGAACAAAACAATAATGATCATTTCGATTCATCAAATCAAGATTCTGCAAATTTTCACGAAACGCCTCAGAATTTAGAGGAAACATAACCCCTGAATCAATTCCATTAAATTTAAGTAATAATAGTGAATTACCTTATATAATATTCCCCGAGTATAATATCAAACTTTTAATAGATTCTGGATCATCAAAATCTTTCATAGATCCCGAAATTGCATTTGCATATTTTTCAGATAACCTTACTCATGACCCATTTACTGTGAAATCAGTTTTTCAAGAATCTTCCCATAAATATAGCACTCTAATCCCCTCTTCAAAAATTTTCAATTTATCTGATAATTCAAATCTCAAATTCTATGTATTCAAATTCCTTAGTGTGTTCCAAGGACTTATTGGCCAAGATAACTTGAAATTATTGAAAGCCAACATAAACTTCTCTAGTGCATGGTTAATGACCCCACATAGTAAAATTAAATTAAATTTTCATAAAACTCAGAAAAACATAAACTCTATTACTATCGAACCTAGGACCGAAAAGGTTATCAAAATAAAAACAAGTATAAAGAATGGTGAAATCATCATTCCACACCAAAAATTTCACGGTTGTGAAATACCAGAGTCGCTATCAATTGCAAGAAATGGAGAAGCCATTACTACAATCCTAAATATCACAACAAATCCAGTTAAATTGAGTTTTTCAGAACCACTTCCTGTAGAAAAATTTGATAACAATGCTTTTAAAAATTTCGAATTGAATAACCTAGAAGACACTTCAACACAAACTTTAGATTTAAATAATATTAGAACAGATCACTTGAACGACGAGGAAAAATCCAAAATACTTAAACTTTGTTCCGAATATTCTGACATATTTTATAACGAAAACACACCACTTACTTTTACGAACAAAATTAAACATGAAATACGAACCACCGACGAGATTCCTGTTTACGCTGAAACCTATCGATATCCTTTTGTGTACAAAAAAGAAGTAGATAAACAAATTCAGAAATTTCTTGAACATAAAATTATCCGACCAAGCTCAAGTGCCTGGAATGCGCCAATCTGGGTCATACCCAAGAAACAAGACGCTTCTGGGAAAGCCAAATTTCGTGTAGTCATAGACTATAGACGCCTTAACGAAAAAACTATTGACGACAAGTACCCACTTCCTAATATAACGGACTTATTAGACAAGTTAGGTAGATGCCAATACTTTACAACCTTGGATCTAGCTTCAGGTTTTCACCAGCTAGAGATGGCCGAAAAAGATATAGAGAAAACAGCTTTCAGCACCGAATCCGGACACTGGGAGTTCCTCCGGATGCCATTCGGTTTGAAAAATGCCCCAGCTACCTTCCAGCGGGCAATGGACAATATATTACGAGGCATACAAAATGAAAAATGCCTTGTATACCTTGACGATATAATCGTTTTTTCCACTTCATTACAGGAGCATATAGAGAGACTAAAATGTGTATTTGATCGACTTAGAGAATCTAATTTCAAAATTCAATTAGATAAATCGGAATTCCTGAGAAAAGAAGTAGCTTATCTCGGACATGTAGTCCCCCCTTCTGGAGTGAAATGCAACCCAGATAAAATTAAAGCCATCAAAGATTACCCAATACCCAAAACTACTAAACAAATCAAAGGATTTTTGGGACTGATGGGATATTATAGACGTTTTATAAAAAACTTCGCCCACTTGACGAAACCACTGACAAAATGCCTAAAAAAGGGCGCGATAATCGAGCACAATGACGAATTCTTATCATGCTTCGAAACATGCAAAAATATTTTGACCAATGACCCAATTCTCCAGTATCCCGACTTCACGAAACCTTTCAACTTGACCACAGACGCCAGTAATGTAGCACTCGGTGCAGTGCTTTCCCAAGGTCCTATCGGAAGAGATCTTCCAATCGCTTACGCATCTCGAACCCTTAACGATTCTGAACGCAATTACGATACCACAGAAAAAGAACTTTTGGCCATTGTATGGGCCACCAAATATTTCCGACCTTATTTATATGGCAAAAAATTTACCATTGTTTGTGGCCACAAACCACTTCAATGGCTTTTTTCTCTAAAAGACCCAAATTCTAAACTCATTAGATGGCGAATTAAATTAGATGAATTTGATTATAAAATTGTATATAAACGTGGAAGCCTTAATACTAATGCGGATGCATTATCTAGAATAGAAATAAATACTAAAGAAACGAACGAAATTCTGAATGATGAAAATTTTTGGAAAAATGTTGACGATGTTTTGAGCCGCGATATAAATTTTAGCAATGAACCAATTCCGCCTCAATCACAACGAAGTATCAATACACCTTCGCCATTTACAGTTAAAAATCAACTAAAAATTCCAACAACAGAAGTAACTCAAGACGATAACCCTGACCTAGATACTATATCCCTGATAGTAAATCCCGACGCTGACCTAGACAATGAAAATTTGTCGACAACAAACTCAAGTGACAACAATCCTGACTCTGCATTACAGCAGATAACACCTGACCGTCAAAATGAACCCAACGTTGACGAAAACGAGTCTCTTACGATTCATTCTAATGCTGAAGAAAATCCGGTAATAGGTATCCCTATCGCAAAATGTGCAGTTAACGTCGGACAAAATCAAATTATAATTAGTTCCGTTTTACATTCTCCAGCGAAACCTAAAGTTAGAATATTATTTGAGAAAAAGAAACAAATAACTGTGCAAATATCAAAAAATAACCTAGAACAAGACATTATCAATTTTATTAAAGAATTTATTTCGCCAAATATTCAATATCACGTTTATTTCGAAAATATTTCAGATCAAATTCAATCCAATTAAAACGTTGTACCATAAAATTAATAGATGTAACGGATCAAGAAGAGATCAAAACTATCATACAAAGCTATCACGAAGGAAAATCAAATCACCGAGGAATAGATGAAACTTATTTAAGATTAAAAGAAAAATATTATTGGCCTAACCTAAAAGAATCCGTACAAACATTTATAAACGAATGTCAAATTTGCCATCAAAGTAAATATGAACGAAATCCAGTACATATGCAATTAAATATCACGCCAACCGCCTCGAATCCATTCGAAATTATTCATTTAGATTCTTTCACGATCGAACAAACAAAATGTTTAACTATTATTGATAGCTTTTCTAAATACGCTCAAGCATATCACATAAATTCTGCCTCTGGTACAGAAGTGGTAGACAATCTTATTAAATTCTTCTCTCATCACGGCATACCGAAACAAATCATAGTTGACAATGGCACAGAATTCAAAAATTTCGTATTAACAGAATTACTGAGCCTTCATAAAATTCAAGTTCATTTTACCTCTCCCAATCATCCTCAATCCAACGGACAAATAGAAAGACTCCATTCAACTCTAATAGAACATATACGACTTCTAAATACTAAAGGTTTCTCAAAAACCCCAGTTAAAATGAAAATGTTATATGCTATACTTGCTTACAATCATTCGATTCATTCCAGTACAAAAATGAAACCGATAGATATAGTCAACGGACATATTAATAATAATGATGTTTATGACATTGACATAAATAAAATACTCTTAAACGATTACATCAACAATCACAAAGAAAAAACAAAATTATTGTACTCAAAAATTAATTCCGACTTAATTAATCGAAAAGAAAAAATTACTTCTAAACTAAACACAAACCGAGACAAACCAGAAATATTCAAACCTAATCAAAAAGTATATGTAAGAAAACACATACGACAAAAACACGCTAATAAGTACACTTTACCAATCAAATTAAAAACCGTCAACCTTGCAAATAAAACAGCTTCAACTGAAAATAGAGAGAAGGTACACATGGACAACTTGAAACGTCCCCGGAAAAAACGTCAAAAATAGAAAATTATGTACGATACATTTACACAACTTTCACACGTAATATTAAGACAATAATTTAGAATGTAGAATTTTGCTCTATTTCAGATTTTCTGGAACTATGGAACTCCAGGATAAAATAACAATTAGAAATCTAGTTAACAATCCCGGGTTGCTACCCTTTAAGTTAGGAACCGTAAAAATTGAAATGTACAGTTATGGACTTATACACTATTATGATTTGAACCCAATTATTTTAGAAATAAATAAATTACAAATTCAAGCCACAAAAATTAGGGCCTTTGCTGTTCAAAACATACAATACGCTAATGATCTCTCAAATTATTGTAAATTGCTTGACTTCACAGAAACCAAGATTAACGATAAGCTAGCAGAAATATTACCCCATCCTTCGAGAACTAAAAGAGGCCTTATAAACGGCATAGGATCAATCTTTAAATCTATCACTGGAAATTTAGATTCTAACGATGGAGAAAGATTTGAAACTCTCATCAAAGAATTACAAAATAACCAAAATAATTTAGCTAGTAGTATAAGAAATCAAAATTCATTATCAGTCTCGCTCATTGATAAATTTAATAAAACTATCGAACAAATAACCAATAACGAACAAATTTTGGAAACAAAAATCAAATTTATCCATAATTTAATCAACAGACAAGCAAATTTCGAATATTATGCACATATTAAGATGGCTATTAGCCTAATCATAGATCTGTATGAATTGATTAATTCGGTTTTAAACGATATCGAAAATTCAATTACATTTGCTAAACTTCAAGTGATGCATCCAAGCATAATTAAAACTTCTGATTTATTTAAACAATTAAAGAATTTGGAGAAAATATTTACAAAAGACGAATTGCCCTTAGAAATTGAATTCGATAAAATTTTACTCTATGAAAAATTAATTAAAATTGATTGCTACTCATATAATAATAAAATTACATATATTTTAAATATTCCTATAACATATCCCAAAGTTTTTGATTACTACCATTTATTTTCGGCTCCAATACTAGAAGGGAGTCAGTTTAAGGTGATAATACCTCAGAATAAATTTTTAATTACGAATGGTGTCAACTTCGCTTATTCAAGCAAACCTTGCAAAGAGATTCTCCCTCAGCAGTATGTCTGCCCGAGAATAGACCTGCAGGAAATTCAAGAAGAGAGGCCTTGTGAAATAAACTTACTTGAAATGAAACGCACTTCCACCTGCAAGAAAACCAAATTTCAATTGTCGAAGCCATTTCTGAAACAACTAAACAATTTCCACTGGTTGTACATCATTCCATTCCAAGATACAGCAAATTTCAAATGTCCAAATCAAGAGGAAACCAAGTATCTTACAGCGGGTACTTACCTCTTAGAAATTCCTTTGAGATGCCAAGTAGTAGCTCATCACACAGTTATAAATAACCAACAACTCTATAGTAGCTTCAGCCAGCCGATACTACTATTAAATCTAGACAACAGTACCTTTCGCCCAACCACATCAAACCTCGACTTTCATTTGGAGGAAGCAGAACTAGACGATCTTCAACCGCTAAAAAGTAAATTTGTAGAAAATCAACCTCAGTTAACATTCGGACAAGTCTCAAAAACCCCCAGCATATGGACCTTATTAATTTATTTATTGTTAATTTTTATTTTTGTATTCTGTATATATAAAAAATGGGCATCGAAGTACTGCAAGGCTGCAAAGAAACCATCCCAGGTGGACCACTCAACCGTTCAACTTCCTCGCTAGCTGCGTAAGTTGAATTTACGAGGGGAGGAATTATATCAACGATTCATATGGAAACCGATGAGTTGCTGTTCCACGGTGTAAGATGCAGATCCCGTAATCAGCATAAATATTATATATATAAAATTACTTGTTGTAGAAAAAGTCAGTCAGTTACTAGATTTCATGTTGTTTGTCGTAGTTCGTAGAATTATAATTTTGTAAAATAAACGTTTTTAAAAAGAGTATTTCGAGTTAGTAATTTGAAAGTAGTGAAAGAACGGGCCCTCATATTTTATTGAGTACATTTATTTTTGTAACTGAATGATTTGTCATCAAACATTTAACGGAAAACCCCAAGATTTTACAGTTCCTTCTATCTTCTGAGCTAATTCATAAGGAGCTATATGAAGTATAAGAGTATTGTAAGTGTCAGTATATCATCTCGTTCAATTCTACAGAATAGACCTTGTTTTCTCTGGAAGGTACTTCATTCACTATTTCTCGTATGGCCAAAGAATACAACACAAGGAAGCGAAGCGTTTTTTTGAGGATTCATTTTCTGAATACGCAGGTGTGATAGACGCCATATTTCCAATAAGTTATATGTCAATGTCACGTTCTTTGTTGTTAAACGAGAATCCGCTTTTTGTTCGTTAAGATTTATATTGATTTTGTTTTGAACGATAACGTTTGATAAAAGTGACTAGTGGAACTCTTAGTAGGAAATTATTGTATTTGATATGATACGAATAACTTGTGCAGTTAGTGAATGTCACTCAAGAACAAGAGTGTACTTCCCAAAGACTCTGTGAGGTGAGAGAAATTGTTTCTATATGCAATATATTATCGGTATACAGGGCCCCAAGATTTCTGTTACAGGCTGTAACTCAGGAATTAATAAATAGGTTTATTTGAAATTTGGGTCATGTTTTTGGGACCTACAGTAATTTCATCCGAGGTATACAGGGTATCTGTGACATCATCATAGAAGCAGGGACGTCATCGCAATGAAAAAAATTCAATGGAAGGGGGGATCAATGAGGGTACTCAAGTGGATAATAATCTAGGTGTGACCGCTTCGGCAATCGTGGAGGCCACTGAAAGGGTCCATGAGTTCCAATCCATTTGTTAGGAAATCTAGCATTGAGATAATGTGCTACAATACCTCTATATGTGGGGGTGCGCCATCTTGTTGCCATATCATATCTCTTTTTTAATTTAAGGGAATATTCTCCAGTAACGCAGGTAGATCATTTTCTAAGAAATGTAAATATCTCTGACCATTGAGATAGCCTTCAAAAAAATATGGGCCTACTAACCGACCATTGAATAATCCACGCCAAACATTAACTCCCCATCTGGTTTGAAAGCGAGTTTCCCTTACACACCGCGGATTTTCCACTGACCAATAATGAGAGCTATGGCGATTCACGACGCGAGTTTCAGGGATAACTCTGCCATCATCCTTCCGGCGAAGTGGTGCAAGCTGTAACCAAAACTGTCTTCACATCATGACTACAATTTTATATTTGTCGCTAGGTTAGTGTGAAGAGTGTAAAGTTTTGTTATCGTACGAAACAAAATGGGCGCCTACCTTTTTAAAAGTCCTGTAATTAATTTTCTTGTCAGTTTTTGTTGTTGTATATTTGATGGGTGTTAAGGGTTTATTTTCTCTCTCTTGTGGTTTTTATTGTAGACATAACTGACCGTGGGACTACTGATTTTTGCTTTGGTTACATCATATTGGGGTGTTAACATCAGTAGTCCGAAAAACTACCCGCTTTAGCTGATAAGTGCTATAACTTATCAGGGTTCGATTGTAGTCGACTCCTTGACTTTGTCCAAAACATTTTACTAGTGTTAGGTTACAACATATTTGCTGATTAGTTTATACATACTTGTCTCTCAAGATAGTTGTATATTTGCTGATCATTTATATACTATGTCATGGCTTCAGTAAGTATTTCCATATCGTTCAGAAACTTCTGTTTAAGACTTGGTTGTCATTAGAATTATATTGTAAACATTTACCTATAAGACGTTTACTATTTGATTACATATGATTTGTGTGATAATTCCGGGTATTTTGGCTTTGTACATTAACATCTGCGGGGGTACTACGGTACTACGATTGTTTAAAATCATTTAAGTAATTCCTAATATTTAAGAATCACTGTATTTGTTATCTATTGAGAAGTCTGGTAATGTTGGAATTGACAATTTGCTTGATGACAGATACGTATTGGATAGCTGCATTCGTTTGTCGTTTCGTACTGGGAGTGGTCGAGATCTCTGTCTAGCATTTGTGGTTGGACTTTACGAATCATTATGCTTACAGATTTCCTCTCCGATGTGCTCGTATATGACATGCGAACTTTTATTATTAATATTTTTGTTCGATGTCTTAAGCGGATTGTGGTTCTATGATCTGTGGTTAATAGATAATAATCTTCCGTTCTCTCTTTCATAATATAGCCCAAAACCTCAAATAAATATAGTACTTCTCGTACGAAATTATTTCCGACATTTGATACTTTCGAACTCGCTAAAACTCCATATGGACGCCTTTTGTGAACTATTGCACAATATTTTAATATATAGGGTGATTCATAACTATTGGGAAAGAAAATATTATTTTATGTATTATTTGACATTTTGTTACAGGGGGAACCTCGTGAAGGATTTCTGATGATGAAATTGACTGGTAACTTTTTTTGACGAAACTTTTAAGTGATTTTAATTAGAAAATATGATATAAACTTCATTTCTACGTAATATTGGTAATCTTGTTCAAACACGATATTCTTATTCGTTTTCGAGAAAAACGCAATTGAACACTTCAGAGTCTCGGATTTCAAATATTATTTCATTTATGAAAAGTGTGCTTTGGACTGTCAGATAATTGTTGCTGGTAAATGACATTTCTTGTCGGTGAATATTTGTTGTTGTGAGTTTATAGTCAATTATTGCATTTTTCAAAGCTATCATATACTTTTTCGATTGAAATGCGTCGTCACAATCATTTTACGAATGAAAAAATGCGGGATATGTGATTTGTGTATACGCACAAGAACATTTTTGCGGGCGCTCTGCAGCCAGAAGGTATGAATTGTTATATCCAGGCAGAAGGCAACCAAATGAAAAAACTTTTTCAAATATATTTCATCGTTTGGGTGTTCCGGGTCATTTCACAATAAAAATTAAGGTGGTCGTCCGAAACAAATTTCACCTAATCAAGAAGATGAAATTTTGGTTCGAATAGATGAAAATCCTACAGTAAGTTCACGTCATTTGTCATCAGCAACAGGAGTAAGTCAGTCGTCTATTATTACAATTCTAAAAAAAGAAAAGTTCCACCCCTATCACTTCACTCCCACGACGGTTACAGTTGTCAACGTATTCTCAACAAGCATAATGATGACGGAAATTTTATTCAGATTATTATGTTCAACGATGAAGCGACTTTTACCAGACGAGGGGTATTTAATTGGCGAAACAGCCATTATTGGGAAGAAAAAAATCCGCATGCTCTTAAAGAGAGACATTTCAAGCCTGAGTTTAAATTGAATATTTGGTGTGGAATTATAGGCGACCAACTACTAGGGCCATATCTTCTGCCTCCATATTTAAATGGACATTCATTTATTTTTTTGTCAAATACTTTTAGTGATATTTTGGATAATCTGTTACTAGCTGTACGAAATAAAATGTGGTTTATGCAGGATGAAGCTCCACCTCATTTCCCTTTAGTTGTTAGAAATCATCTAAATGACATATTTCCTCAACGATGGATTGGCAGAGGAAGTGATTTTGAATGGGCACCAAGAAGTTCTGAGTATAACCCGCTTAATTTTTATGTTTGGGGACATATGAAGTCCTTAGTTTATGCCAATGAAATTAACTCGAGAGACGAACTCTGGAGGAGAATACAAAATGCGGCTAACTTTATAAGGGGACAGAATAATATGTTCTTTGAAGTTCGAAAGTCTTTTATTAAAAGAATTAGAAAATGCATAGAAGTCGGAGGAGTCCACGTGGAGCATTTAATTTGAGTTTGCTCTTTTTATGTCACAGTGTTTTTAATTATGCTTTATCGTCGAAATAGAAGCCTTAAGATACACGTTTTTTTTATTGTGTGTATGTGAGAGAGAGAAAGATGGCACGGAAATTACTCCATTTGCCACAGGTTTATGAAAATTGCTTTTTTCAATTCAGATACTAACATTGCACTCCTTCAAGAAATTTATTAATAAATCGTAAACTGTTCTATTATCACTACTAAGGTCGTGACTAATATTTAGAGGAAGGTTATAGTTCAGTTTCATAAGCGACTTAATTAAACATTCAGATCTAACGACGTTAATAAGGCAACCAAAAAAGATGTGATTGAGATCACAATAAGAATACTGGTTACAGTTACAAGATGATGATCTGATAATGCCAAGTTTTGCAAGGTGTGCCGGAAATCTTCCGTGATTGGTTTTAAGTCTAAAAATAGTTGATGAATAGAATTTGGGTGTTGTATACTTGAATATATATTCGGGAGGTGGGGGTAATGTGGGATGAATTTTAAAATATTGGTTTGTAGAGGATCCAGATGTATTCATCCACATCTGTTTCCATTTTTTAACAATTCCATGCCTTGGGGTGTTGTTTATATCTGCTGATGTGAAAATATTGCAAACCTGTCTATTTAGAACTGCATCCTTCGCTAATAGATCAGCCCTTTCGTTCCCAGTTATATTACTATGGCCCTTAACCCAAAAAACGTAATATTTAATTCCAAAAGCATAGATTTGATACTACATAGCACAGGACAACCAATACCTTTGATAGAAGTAGATTTTATTGAATCGATAACAGATTTAGAGTCAGAAAGAATTACAGCATTACATAATTGGTTTGTAATCAACCAATTGAGGCTTTTCTGTATAGCTACAAGCTATGCTGTATATATGCTACATATATCGGGTAATTTGTAACCATATGTTAGGTCCAAAGGCTGGATAGAAAACCTAGACCCTATCCCATCTTTCGTCTTAGATCCATCTGTATATATGAATATATTATTAACATAGTCTGCTAATATTGATTTCAGAAGTTCTACATTGATTTTATTAGAGGTTGAATACTTGGGAATTATGACTTTTTGACTAGTAATAAAAGCTCTAAACTGCACACGAAATGCTGGTATGATTTTGTCTTTCTTGTAGATATTAGTGTAATTCATGTTTTCAGTAAAAGCCTTCGCAAGGGGAGGTGTATTTTTCAGTTTCCAGTATCGATTTGTTAAATCTTCTGCCGCGATCTCACTCAACCTGTTGATCATGGGCGATTCTCGAAATTTAAGTTTTATTAAATATTTTTGAGACAGATACTCTCGTCTTAGTCCCAAAGGAGGTTCATTACATTCTGCCAATATAGCATAAACAGGTGTGGACTTCATCCCACCAACACACGAACGTAAACATTTATATTGTATGCGATCAATTTTTTTTTTTAATTGGAATTGAGAGTAGAACCATATAAACAACATCCATAATCAATTATTGATCTCACATAAGCTGTGTAAAATAAAATTGCAGTACTCGGTGCTAAACCCCAATTACGGTTAGTTACATATTTAATTAGGTTGTAACCTTGTTCACATTTGTTATGAATATGGAGTACATGTTTGGACCACAGGAGTTTCGTGTCTAGTATGATGCCTAAATATTTTTATTCATTTACCACAGCCATAGTGCGCCCACACAGAGTTAGGCTCTCCGGTGCCCGCAGTCTATCTATGGTAAAAAACATTATGGAACATTTTTCTGTAGATAGGGTCATACCAGTTTCTTCTGCCCATTTCAACACTACTTGCATTATATTTTTGAGAGCACAAATTCAGTCATCATATGTATTTTGGATGGAGTATATACAAAAATCATCTGCATACTGGATACAATTAGCAAGGTTATTAATCTGTGTATGTATATTGCCAAAATATAGATTGAATAAAATTGGGCTTAATACTGATCCCTGAGGTAGTCCATGATAAACTGTTCGAGGTCCGTGTATTGTGATCTCTAATAAAGACTGTTCTTCCAAAGAATAACTGTAGAATACTTTGAGAAGTTCTTTTACTAAAGCCAACGTTAATCATATTTTGTTGAAGAATGTTAAAACTCACAGAGTCATAAGCTCCCTTTATATCAAGAAATAGACATACTAAGTACTTGTTCATTGAGAATGCAATCTGAACCTCATTAACCAGATGTGTAACCGCATCTATTGTTCCGTAGCCTCTTTTGTAACCATACTGTGCAAGTGGCAGAATCGAGTTTTTGTCGATATACCATTCTAGTCTTGCTTTGATCATACGTTCAAATGTTTTTGTGATACACGACATCAAGGATATAGGACGATAAGATGAGGGTAGGTTCCTGTCTTTTTGTGGCTTTAAAAGAAGACATATAGTTACTTCTTTTAATTGATCAACGTAATTCCCCTTAAACCAACAATCATTATAAATTTGTAATAAAATATGTTTAGCAGTTTGAGATAATTTTTTAATTAAATCATAAGTAATGAAATCAGCTCCAGGTGCTGTATATCTAGAATTTTTGATAGCAGCTTCTAATTCTGTTGCGTCAAAGGGGATATACATATGGGGATTGATTGTATCATTGCTGTTTTCTTCAAATAAATTCGGTCCAAAATTTGGAGCTATGATGTCAAAAATTTGGTTTATCAAAGATTCGTGTATTGGTTGTTTTTTATATGTGAAATTTTTATTTGAAATTTTTTATGAACGTCGATACTCTGAACTGTTCACTTGCGTTTTTCTCGAAAACGAAGGAGAACAACGTGTTTGAACAAGAGTACCAATATTACGTAGAAATGATGTTTATGTCATATGTTCTAATAAAAATCACTAAAAAGTTTCGTCAAAAAAAGTTACCAGTCAATTTCATCATCATAAATCCTTCACGAGGCTTCCCCTGTAACAAAATGTCAAATAATACATAAAATAATATTGCCTGTATAAAATTATGCCTCTGTGTCGATTTTGATAACAATCAATAAATATACAGTGAAATTATTAGCAAAAAAACGATAAAAAATCAACTTTAACGCCCTTTATCTTTTTCCACAGCAATATTTTATTGAGGCATATTTGGTTCTATCGCCATACTTTGGTCCAAACAATCTACCCTTAGCCTATGTCCCAATAGTTATGAATCACCCGGTATTTTTTTATATATAATATACAGTGTGACAATTTAAAAACTTACAATGGGCTATATCTCTCGAACGAAAGATGATGT
Source organism: Galeruca laticollis (assembly GCA_963921935.1). Taxonomy (NCBI): domain Eukaryota; kingdom Metazoa; phylum Arthropoda; class Insecta; order Coleoptera; family Chrysomelidae; genus Galeruca; species Galeruca laticollis. The sequence continues at coordinate 287,937,016 of OY998175.1, read as the reverse complement.
CAAAAAAAACTCAAAACCGTTTCTAGGATAGGAAGGGGGAACTAAAATGACATAAAAAGAACTCTCCTCCATCAACCTTCTAGGCCTCAGCTACCCCAACTGAAAAAGTTTAAATGACAGACCCCTACTTGTGATACATCATTGAAAAGCCTACAAAAAATGCTATCCAACGGTATGAATAATAATGGTACAGGGTGTATCGATAATTACCAAATTATTATCTAACAATTTTAAAAACAAACGTAGGAACCCTACTTGTGATACACTGTTAAAAATCTTTAAAGGCCGAGGGGACTTTTTGTTGTTGAATAAAAACTTTAATTTGCCGTCTTTGCAAAAACAAGTTGTGAACATCTGTTTTTTGGTTTCTGTCGCAGTCAATAATTTTTTGTTTATTTGAGATATTTGAATGTCATTAGTGTCATCATTGTGTACGATCAGTACTGTCATTTGCTGTAGTTGTCACGATGGTTTACAGTATACCTGAACGTGTGGGGATCATTTTCATATTTGGCTCCAAGAACCAGTGTTATTTATGAACAGCTCAAATATTTAATGAGAGGCATCCGGACAAATATGTAAGTCACGTGTACATCCGCGATTTAGTTGAAAAATTTAGAGAAACGGGATCAGTGCAAAATAAAAAAAGGGATACCCCAAGATTACTGAATGAAGCAAGCCAAGTTGAGGTCCTTGAGCAATTTACAATAGAGCCTACTGCATCAACACGTCAGGTATCTACAATGACAGGACTATCACGTGAGTCGGTCAGGAAGGTGTTGAAATTACATAAGTTTCACCCGTACAAAACGCAAATTCTTCAAGAACTATGCGATGATGACCCAGACCGACGAATTGAGTTTTTTGAACTAATGACTGAAAATATTTGTTTCAGTGATGAATGTACTTTTATGATGAATGGCAATGTGAATAAACAAAACTGTCGGTACTGGAGTGATACGAATCCGCATCGAATTAGAGAAGGTCACACTCAATACCCTGAAAAACTTAATGTCTGGGCAGGGATATTTTGGGATGCTTTAATTGGCCCCTTGTTTATACCAGGCAATTTAAGTGGCGACATTTATCTGGATATGCTGGAAAACACCATCCAACCTTTAAATGTGCATGAATTAGAGAATCAACGGGATGACCAAGGCAATCTAGCTCTAGAAGAAGATTTGCTGCACTACCAACAAGATGGAGCACCTCCTCACTATGCAGCTGCAGTTGGGCACTGGTTGGATACTAATTATCCGAACAAATGGATTGGAAGGAGAGGTTCTATTGAGTGGCCACCGAGGTCACCAGACTTAGTGCCACCTGATTTCTTTATGGGGTTACCTCAGGTCAGTTGTGTATAAAACTCAACCTGCGTCATTTGGGGACTTGCGGGAAAAAATTACTCAAGCATGTCGCGCTATTACTAGAACAACATTTGTCAAAGTTCGTGCAGAATTTTAAAATAGGCTGTACTATTGTTTACAACACAACGGAACCTACTCTGAACATTTACTTCATTAACATTTTTAACAAATTTGTAGTTCAACAAAAACTTCATTAAATTTTCCTTTTAAGGCAAGGTTTTGTAATATTTATTAACCCTGTACCATTATTATTCATACCGTTGGATGGCATTTTTTGTATCACAAGTAGAGGTCTGCCATTTAAACTTTTTCAGTAGGGGTAGGTGGGGCCTAGGGGGTTGATGGGGGCGAGTTCTTTTTTATGTCATTTTAGTTCCCCCTTCCTATCCTAGAAACGGTTTTGAGCATTTTTTGATATCGTCGTTCGTTCGTGAGATATAGCCCAGTCTTTAAATTGTCAAACAAAGCTGTATCACAGTGATATTGACTTCTTTTAAACACAATCTCCCTCTTCAAGTTACTGATATTTTTAAACAGTGGATAAAACAAGCTGTAATGAAACCTCCTTCAATAGAGCTGTCACCAGTGTAACACTAACACTATACTATGCTGCTGATCTATACCTCCTTCACTTAACTGGTTATTAATAAAAGAAACGCTGTCACCACTGTAATAAATTTCTAGACCTTTTTTCGGTATATTGATCCCGACCATTCGAGTCACCAATTTCTTTCTCCAATGTGCGGCTGAGCGTGTAAGGCAAATCCAGTCCGATTTGAGCTGGGTACGCCCGGTCTTAAAACGGTTTGATACTCCTTTGCCAGCACAGGATTGCTCTCCCGGTTCTGTCTCACATCCAAGGTTGTTACACTCTCTAGGGTGGAATTACGGGGTAGGGATGATAAATAAAATATGGTGGAACCACAACGTTGTAAAAAAAATATAATAAAAACATTCTCTGAGTATATAAATATATGTAAATATAACACAAAATTCCGATATTACCCAAATAAATAAAGTCCCCTGGTATAAGCCTACCTATACATCTATCTATAAATTGTGCATCCTAACCTACCCCTGTATACCATATAACTATTCCACAAAAACAAAGTTATGACAGAGCCTTCGCTTTGCGTTAGAACAACTAAACTACCCCCTTATCGTTTTGGTATTTCCAAAGTGCATGAGAGGCGTATGGTTTCATTTTTTCTAAATTTGCTATTCACCGGTGTCGAGACGATAAATAAAATATTATATGTATTTACCTTTTAACCGAAATATTATTCCAGCTTACGTTGGTTTTTTCGCCATTGACCTTGAGAAAATGAAAGCGAAATTTATTCGTATAAAATATTGCTGAGCTAAGAACAATAAAATATTTATCGACACTGGCGTTTCAAGTTGCGAAATTCCAAGTCTTGGAATCACCTACAATATTTATGTGTTTTACTAATAAATAAGAAATTTCGAATCACGTCTGAACAAAAGATAACAATTTTTTTTATATTATATTATTTATCGGCGCAAGTTCGCTGAAACCTAAGAAAAATGGAAACTCCGGCCTTTTTGATACCATGTACAAATTAACCTCGCGTAAATTTCTATCTCCGTCCTACCTACGAGGTGGAAGCGAATTATGTGGCGCAACAAAATAATAACTACTAATTAAAAAAAACCTAACTCTCGTCAGGTTGGCGAAACTCTGCAAAATTCGGTTATATCAGCACACACGGTAAATTATATATATTACAGAACGAGCTGTGCCCCCTAAATTTGTGAGCCTGGACTTGCAATATTTAACTGAGAACGACTAGACGTGTCCAGTCCCCTTGAAAGATCAGAAAATCAACTAAATATATTTGTTATCGCTACTCCCTATGTATAGCAATTGAATTATAACTTTCAAGTTCCGAATCCAGCGCAAATAATAACGAATAAATGTCTCAAATATTAAAAAAAAACGTTCAAATCTCAATTTTGTACTAAAACTTACGGCGTTGGAAAACTTTCCTTCTCTGGCCTCGATACTGCTTATTCTTCGCTATATTTATAGCCGCCGCGGGTAGTACCAAATAAACGGAATCGTACTATGTTGAAAAAACTTAGCGTAGAGGGTAATTCTACCGTTTTGTGTCTCGAAACGGGGGACAGTGTTCACCGTCAAGGATATCTCAGTATACCTATTACGCCCTGACACAACGGAGAGAACTTTACCTCTGATACCGCTAACACTAAAAAAAAACTACTACCGTCACCGTGACAGGGAAAGGACTTTTCCCTTCGCGTTTTTGACCCGCACTCCCTGCTGCCGCTCTCTGCACCTCGTTTTTGCTTTTCCCCCGAATTAGGTTTGGGGTTTTTGTCGAATTGCTAAATCAACTTTTTGTGTTTTGAAGCGTGCTAATTGTCGTTATCGAAATAATTGTATTCAAAACAATTATTTTGCTTTGACCCCGTAAAATGTTTTATTTGTTCTACTCTGTTTTGACTCATTATTTTTCTAAACAAAATGTGGGTCGCATTCCAGTTTTTTTATTTTGATTTAAAATAAAATATGTTCTACCGTGTGTTCTGAAATGTTCCACAATAAATTTATCTTTTTGTTATTCGCATTTATTACAAAGCTTTTCAGTGAAATATGACAGCTACTTTCTTCTTACAGTTCATTAATTATAAAGTATTTGAAATATGGAAATATTTGCTTATGTTTGTATTTCAGATACTGATGTTGAGATGCTTGCTTCACTTAATAGTGACACCATATTTTTTACTAATTGATGGCTTTCAAGGAAAACATTTCTACTACCTTGCTTTACATCTTGTATGGCTTTTGGGACACGTTGGTAGAGTAGTAATGATTATTATAGAACCATGTAATAGTTGTGTCTATGAGGTAATTTTTGTTTTGTAAATTATCATTTTATCCATCCATCTATCAAAAAACGAATCAAATTATACATACTTCTACATACTTTCAAAAATGACATTAACAAATTATTGGCCTACTACAAATAAAATAATAAAGTTTAAGACTGTACCAAAAAAGTGCTAAATCTAATACTGATTCTCCTATCCGTTGTGAAAATCATCGCAAAATACATTTGATGAGATAAACTATTAAAATGGAGCATTAAAAACAAACTAAATCGCCGATGATACACGAGCTTCGCGTGAATTTAACCCTTTAAGTGGCAAAAGTCTGGGGACCTTTTTATTTGTTCGCCGTTTCTTGTTACTGATTAATATAAGTACCGTCAAACGGGGTTAAGTGAATAAAAAAATGAAGTTATTTTGCAATAACTATTATTCCATTAACAGAAAAATTAATCAAGATTCTTCACGTCCTTGTCAATTATATTCTATATTTATAAATGTCTTACCGTCAGTGGCGGCCCATTTATTTTTTTCCAAAGTGTGATTCACTTTACCCACCACTATGGGGTAAAGTGAATCGGGTATTAAGAGGGGCCTCCTCACAGGTACATACATATAAAAACCTACACAATACTAGTTACTTATCTAGTAATTATTTGGTTTAAAGTATTTACGATAGATGTCGATAGTAGTACTGAATCGGCTTTTACTTATTCAACATATTTTCTCTCTCTGTCTTTCCACTCTTGACGGTTCAAAGACATAATTTCCATTTGATTATAGAAATTTTGATTATTTAAAAGTTTCATAAATGTTTTTGAAAGGAATAAATTTTTTAAAAAGTATGTGATCGTATCGACCCGATATCAAAAATTATTATTATGATAATGTAAATTATCCTGTAATCCGTATTTTTGAATTTTAAAAGCTATGTTTGAGGTTATGTTTACTGAATTATTTGATTAATGTGAAAATATGAGATACATAATACTGATTGATTGTTCTAGTATCATCAAACCATCTGTCAACCTTCTCTTGAGACCCTGTTTTAATGATAATATGGGTTTGTTAGCGAAAAGCAAAAAATGCTTAATTGAAGTGAAGTGACCTTTAAAGTATCTGAATGAAAAAAAATTTAAAACTGCTCTTAAAAGACAAGAATTGCATAATTCATTTTGATGAATATATAATAGTGATAATTGAAAAATATAACTATTATCACCTGATACAAGGTGCATTACATATTGCATGAAAGAACATGTGCTATTTAATAATAGGTTTGTTCCAACCACGGTTTTTGTATCGTTCGAAAACCATATATTGCATCGTTTAATCAGCTTGTTTTGCGCAAACTCGTGTCCTGCACTGTTATTTGGTTGGAAATAAACGAATACAGTTGGAACGGTTTGTGAATAATTTGGAAACCCATTTTAATCTCTATTCTATTATCATAACATAACCAAAGATTACAAGAAGTTTGTGGATAATAAAAATAAGACTGGTAAATATTTTATACAAATTAATAAACCAATTAACCGATTTAGATGATAGCACTTAAGTTAGTAAAATGTATGAATAAAATTATTTTGCTTTAGGTGGACGAAAGTATTTCGAGTATGAAAAAGAAAGGAACGATATATTTGGAAAAAAAATGTATATCTCGAACTCATATTATCCAATGAAACAATGGATAATAATTTAGTTGACACCTGTGATGAAGAATTAGTAAATTAAAACAATGAGCCTGATGTACCACCAACACAAACAAAAGTTAATCGAAAAAAACATGAGCTGTTAAAAAACAATCAACCCTGCCGTATATAAGATCTGGTAGAAAATTATATTATGAAGAAAAACTAAAAATTGACAGAGAAAGTATAGAAGAATTAAAGAAAAGAAACAAGCTAATTGAGGAGGAAAATTTAATACTTAGGGAACTTGTAAAAAAGGAGTGTCATTGTAATTCAGATTCTCTCTTGTAATTTTTTATGTTCTATTATATTTATGTAATTAATTTTTAATTTCACTCAACTTTTTATTTCCGTTCTACTGTTGTTATTTTTAATTATATTTATGTAGGTATTTATTTTACACTTTTTCTGTGGTACTTATTCTTTCCAAAGTTATTTTTAAGTATATTTATATGAGTATTTATTTTACATTTTATTTCTGTTGTACTGTTTTTAAAGTTATTTTTAATTATATTTATGTAGGTATTTATTTTACAGTTAACATTTTATTTCTGTGGTACTTACTGCTTCCAAAGTTATTTTTAAGTATATTTATATCAGTATTTATTTTACATATTATTTCTGTTGTACTGTTTGTAAAGTTATTTTCAATTTTGTTTATAACATAAGAGGATATTTTTTTATTTTCATATTTGTAATTTTATAATTTATTTAGTACTTGTTACCTACTGTAGTTTTCTAATTAATAAAAGATACTGTTAATGATGTTTATTGATATGTTATACAAATATCTTAATTAAAAGTGGTGAATGGTAAATTATTCTATATTGGTAATGCTTACGCTATTATATCTCTAATTATGCCTAATTCAACATTTTCGTCATCTTCATCAACATCTTGATCTTTATGAGGAACGGTATTATCGATATGAACTTGTACACTAGCAACAGCTAAAAATATTTGTGGATTATTTTATGTCTAGGCTACACTAAACACAATCTTGTGGAGTAAATATAAATAGCATTTACGTAGCACAAATTTACTTATTTAGCATGAAAATTACTTCATTATAATCACTTACAAATACAATACACACTAAACTATAAATTTGGGATATTTTTATGCACACAAAACATATGACAACAGCATTTGACCCATAGAGAATGTTATAATAATATTTGTCTATGAATTAACCGTCGTCCTTTGTCATTAAGTTCTATACAGCGCCATGCATCAAGACGGTGGAGCGGTTGAACTAAAGTAAAAAGATGATCGTTCGCAAAAATTTGCGCACAACAAATCTCAAGAAATACAATAATTTGATATTTCATATTTTCAGAATCGAATTCTCTAGGCTTCCTTTTGGGGATCAGGTTTTGGTGTCCAGATTGGTGACCACAAATTGTCAAAACTGTCAAAATCACACCATCACTTAATGGCTTATATCTTTTTTATAACAATATAAAACTCAACCAAAATACCTGATCCCCAAGACAAAGGTTATATTGTGTTAAAATTTCAACACTTAATTTCCCTGCGTTCTTTAGATTTGTTGTGTACAAAATGACCTAAATTTTGTTGCAAATCACGGGTGCCAACTGTTTTCAGGTTCCTAAAACGTGAGGCCTCTCTTAAACTGAACGATTGATTTACTTTTGAAGCACTTGGAGCAAAGTGAATCGTTGCTAATATTTTTAAAAAACAAAAATTAGTATAAGATAAAAATTCGAACCAAAAAAAAACACTAAAAATAGACTAACTTAACATTTATTTCATATATTATCACAATATAGAAAACAGAACAAAACGTAACATTCTTCAAATTAAAAAACAATACTAAAACACATGTAAAAACTTATAAAACTTATAAAATCATAAAACAACGCACAAGAAAAATAATAAATAAATAAATAAAATAAAAATAAAACATTGTAAAACAAGTGAAACGTAAAAATTATTTGTTTTGCCTATTCTAACTCTTGGAACTCATCGGGTTCTAAATTAAACACATAAGTACCCCTTTTTACAAATTTTAAGGTAAGTTTACGTATAAACTGCGTTATGATTATCACTGACAAATCCGGATAAACAAAATATCCTTTCTCTAAGCCTTTTTCCCGGAGAACATTTATTGTTATTTCGTCTGCAATCGACTCCACTTTCCCAATAAAATGTCGGTCTCTTTTCGAGGTGGGGAATTTAGCTACTATATAATCTCCAATTTTTAGCTCCTCGCTATTTGTACTCAAGGAGAATAATGGTTCTATATTTTCTTCTTCGCTGTCGTTCACATTTTCTTCGATTCCTTGCTCACCTTCGCTTGATGACATATGTTCAGTTGCCTTTTTTTGAACGCTTTTTTGGCTCCTCATCAGTAATAGAGTTGATGATCAAATCAGCAGCGGCAATGCTTTTTCCAAGTGATATGTTCACATTTTTGTCCCTTTTTAGCAGTGCACTTGCCTCCAGGCCTCGTTTTTAATTGCTCGAGATGATCAATAATTTCTTGTCACCACGCTCGCTCTTGTGTTCCATCGGATTAAACGTTTCGTGGATTTTTTTTAAGAACTCTATTGGGATTAAAGGGAATTATCCCACAGGCTTCAAAACCAGCTAGACAGTTTTCTGCTGATCGTATTCCATTGGTGTCGATAGTTTTTTAGAGGTGATGCGGAAATATTGTTTTTGGAAGGGCTCCTCGATTTTTTTGTTTCCATCGCTCCAGATTTTGTTTCCAAGCACGTTTTAATGGCCTGAAGTAGGCTACATCTAGCGGTTGTAACAAATATGCAGCGTTAGGGGGCAGGAGAACGAATCTAATGTTATTGGCTTCACATTTCTGGACGACACTTACTGTGAGATGACTGTTTAAGTTGTCTCCCAACAGCACCTTGGGATCCGTCAAATTTCGGAAGTACGGTATTGCAATGCTGTTGAACCAGTCCTTAAAAAGGTCAGAATCGAACCAGCCGCTAAGGCCCCATTGCCTGCTATGGCAAACATAACAGTCGTACTGCTTTTAGACGTATCAATGGTTCTGAATGTGTGTATGGATCCCCTTTTTGTCACGACTTTTCTCTCGGCATATAGTTCTAAACAAACCAAGAAACCTATTTTATGTGATACCCACCGCAAATATTAAAATTGGAGCTCTCCAGAAGTAAACGTTTCATCAATTAATAAAATGGGCGAATAAACGCGGGAAAAATACATTACCGTATTCTACTTACGTTACGATCAGCGCAACATTCAACACCTTCTATATGTTGCTTCTACGATCAACAAAAGCATATTGCAGTTAGATCCACTGGGAACGACTTAGTATACCGACCACAACCGAAAATATCCAAAATACACGGATTGATTCACTTTACACTTCCCGATTCACTTAACCCCATTTGACGGTATATACAACATACTCGTATTTTCAATTTTTTTATTGCAAAAAATATTTTCAAAACATTTATACGGAGTGGGAAATATGTACCCCACTGATCTCTAAGGAACCTACAGATATGGCTGAATTCACTGGTATAATAATTTCCCACTATAGTAGTAGAAAAACAAACTTATTATAATTTGTGGAATACTGTGGAATATTGCTTCGATTTTCCTTCTGCTTAGTGCTACAGTGGGCACAGTGTCAAGAAGTTATTATTTTTTCTGGAATATGATCTCCCATATTTCCAACTCTAAGTTTTGAACCGTTTGACGGCCATATGGACATTTTCTTTTCCTGGCTCGGCCAACTGCAGGTGTGTACTCTTTACGTTTGCGACTGGTATAATTGGTTATCAATTCATTTACTAATTATGACCTAAACTGTAAATGTGTCCGTTTAGTTTCTTACAATGCATGGCACAGTTGCAAATGATAAAACCAATTACAATACAGGCGTCAAGTAAATAATAATGTTTAGCCACCATCTTCGAGTCTTTTGTTGAATTAAATAAAATGACGTACTGGTCAAACAAATCAACTCTGCCATGCTCTTGTTGTAAGCTGCAACCGCTTTAGGGCAAGTCACCTGCAGTCGGATCCCTTTATTGTCGCGTCTGAGCACATTTGTAGCCTAACTTGGATTGTGCATGGTTGTAATCTCTTGTTTCCCCTACCCTTCCACTTCACAACAGCAATATCCCCAGTTTGAGCATAATCTGACACATGTGTAGTCATAACTTTATCCTTGCTGAGGTTACTGGGATATTGTTTACGGGTATTTCGAATGGTTCCGCAGGCAAATATCATCGTCTGAATGACAGAAGCTACATTTCATTTGATGCTTACCTGATGTTTAATTATTTTTGGCTAGTCCAAGAAGTGACCTATCTTGTGATTGACTTGATAAATATATAATAGAATAAATGCGTGAAGCTGAATACACTTGTTTAAATAAATGAAGCGAAGTTTTTGTATAAAAGTGTATAATTTTAAATTATACACTTTTATACAAAAACTTCGCTTCATTTAATAAATATATGTTAATAGAAAAAAAAAAGATATGATATTACAAATATTAAAGCTTAGCTATTATTAGTCCTATGGGGATATCCTGGATATCATTTTTCCAATTAAGATCAGTATAACTGTGCTATGATATAGAAAACCAGGAAAACTATATCTGCTGATCTTTACAATTATCACTTAAGAAGGCAGTTCAAAAGTGGAGAACTCCCTATATTTATCGGTTCATTGACGACTTCTTATTGTGGGTTTCTTAAGTGTCTTCTAATTTCCAATTCTTCAAGGAAATCTTGTTCTTGTTTCTTATCACAAATGTATAGTACTTCTAGTTCTGTGTTAGGTGTCAATGAATGATTGGTGTCAAGTGGATGTATGGCGTAGTGGGATTTATCTGGTTATTTCAATATGTATGCTCGTAAGTGTTCACTGTATCGGATTTCAAAATTTCTAAGGGTCTGACCCAAATAGACAGCATTACATTCTGGACATTTAAGTTTATATATACCAGATTTCTTTAATGGTGAAATTTTTGTTTTTACATTTAACAATTTTGTAATTATGTTACTTTCTGTTCTAAAAGGAATCGTTGTATTTGTTTATTGAAATATTATTAGAAATATTTCCTGCATATGTAATGGTTTTATACGTTTTTATTTCTCTAGTTTGTTTAGGCAATATTGGTTGTAATGCCACTGTTCTCTCTTTTTTACTAATTAGTTTATTTATCATATGTAATTGGTAACCGTTGGATATTGCTATTTGTTTAATTGTGTTAATCTCTCTATCAAAATTACATTTGTTCATAGGAACTGAAAATGCTCCATGTATCATTGAATTATATGCCGCTAGTTTATGGGACATGGGATGATTGGAACTGTATGGAATTGTCACATCAGTAAGTGTTGGTTTTCGGTGAATCGAGTAATCAAATACATTAACTCTTTGAATTTTTAAATCAAGAAAATTGATTGAACTATTTTCTTCAACTTTTAAAGTAAATTTAATTTTTAGGTGTAAATTATTAATGTGGTTGGAAAATAAATCTAATTGTCGTTCACTACCCATAAAACAAGCTAATATGTCATCTACATCTACCAAAATAAAACATTTTTTGAAATATTACATTCAAAGATTTTTCTTTCTAAACTATCCATAAAAATGTTTGCTAAAATAGGTGATATAGGGCTTCCCATTGGTAAACCTTCATTTTGAATATATATCTTATTGTCAAAAGTGAAATAATTCTGATTAATACATACATCAAATAAATTGAGTATATCTGATATTATTGTATGATTAATGTTTTTAACCATTCCGAATTAAGCTTTCAACGAGTAAACACATAGGCCTACTGTCCACTGAGGCGTCATTTGACGAATGCACGCAAGCTACAGTTGACGACATACGTTTTTTGCATCTTTTATACGTCCACGCAATCGTCATACAATCGTCATGCAAGCTACAAAACGGTTTTTAGCATCGCAGAAGCACGTTTTCATTCTCTGTGAAAATGTCATCAAGCGATGATGAAGACGTGATTGCAGCATACAATTTTATTAGACGGCGACGACACAGACGTCGATTGTACTGGCTTCATCCATATATTGAAAGAAACGTTAATTGTAGATTATTTGTTGCGGCAAGAGAGTTATCAGAAGATGATTCCTACTTTCAATCATTTTACCGAATGACTAAAAATACGTACCGAACATTAGTAAATATTGTTGGGCCCTTAATACAAAAACGAAATACTGTTATGCGAGCTTGTGTCAGCCCGGAAGAAAGGATACTTATAACGTTGAGGTAAGTTTTAAACAGTTTGTTTGTATGTGTATAGTATTTATTGGTAGAAAAAAAAGAAAACAATGTAAAATTGAATAGACGACACTTTATTGATAAAATAACCGTCATCGGTTAAACAAATTTCGGTCAGATCACAAATTTTCAAGATTTTGTAGTTCTGACAAATCAACAGTACAATTTGTATTTGCAGAATAATTTATTGGAGAGACTGGGTTATGTGAATTAGATCCTACAGAAGAACTTGGCGAATAATTGTCTCTGTATTGTAACTGCTGTGTTGATGAATAATCCCTGTATTGTTCCGAGTACTGTACTGGTAGATAATTGTCGCTATTATGTTGTTGTGGGCGGTGTGTTGCCGCATAATTGTCCGTGTATAATTGCCTTTGCTGTGGTGCGCCCGACTGAATCTCCTCGAGTAATAATAGCACTTTAATTCTAAACATTCGCATTTGTTCCTCAGATAAACTTTCTACATCTGATAATAAACCGAGTAAAAACATTTTTCTTGGATTATCCTTCGCTGTTTCTTTTCTTTTCATCCAGTCCACAAATGCTTTATCCGCTTCGTTGGTAACTTTTTTTATTTTGGGTCGTTTGAATTTGGGCAAGACCGATTCAGAAGATGCTTCGCCAGAAGTTGTAGCAGATTCAGCAGGTTCTTCGTTAGCTGAAGAATTTGATATGTTGTCAACCGCTATGTTTTCAGTCTCTTCTTCTGGAAATAAAGGGATATTGCCTGGTTCACCCGTGTGAATAGTTGCTTTGACAAAAGGGAGAACAAACTGTAATTCATCATGTAGATAGTATACTTTCTTTTGCTTCGTTGATGAACCACTAGGAGTTGGTTTCAGGCTGCGGACAAATCCATTCCTAATATTCCTCCATCTAGTTTGACAGTCGCTCACTGCAAAAAAATATACATATATTTCTCTTCTATTCCAGATACCTATCAACTGGGTGTAGCTTTCGAGCACTAGGATTTTACTTTGCTCGAGGAGAATGCACAATATCACGAGTTGTAGCAGAAACGACTGAAGTTATATGGAACGCACTCAAAGATACCTTTATGCCTGTTCCAACTACATATGAATGGAAGGCTATCGCAACCAGATACTACGAACTTTGGAATCTGCCAAATTGCTTAGGATCCGTGGACGGGAAATACATAAGAATTCAAAAGTATCCTAACACAGGATCTGCAAATTACAACTATAAAGGATACCATTCAATTATTTTATTAGGATGTTGCGATGCAGACGGTTACTTTACGGCTATAGAATGTGGATTTGCTGGAAGAAATAGTGATGGTGGTGTCTTTCAAGTGTCAAATTTCGGACAGTGGTTAGAAAGAGATGGCTTAAATATTCCTAATGCAGGCTCACCATTGCCACATGACGAAGATTCTGGGAATATATGTCCATATTATTTTGTTGGGGACAATGCATTTCCCTTAAAAAGATATTTTATGAGACCATATTCTGTAAAACAAATAGACAACACCAGAAGAATGTTTAATTACCGATTGAGCCGTGGACGCAAAACAATTGAATATGTATTTGGTATGATGTCTCAAAAATTTCAAGTTCTTTTAAAACCTATAACATGTCGTAAATATGCTACAATAGTTTCAATAGTAAAATGTATATGTATTTTACATAATTATGTACGTAAACACGAAGGAGTCCGGTATACACTGAATACATTCGGTGAAGCAACACAGATAAACAAACCAATTTTAATACCAAATATGACCTTCGTTAACACACCAAACGGTTTACGTAATTATTTAACAAATTATTTTTTGAGACCGGACTGTGCACTCTCCTGGCAATGGAATTACTGTGTAATTGAATAAATAAATAATATGATTACTCACCAGACATATTGGATTTTTGTGCCACTTCACTCCACGCTTTTTCCGTGACATCTTTCCTTGAATATTCTGCTAATTTATTATTGTACAGACATGGATATTCTTCGATAATCCGAACAAAATTGGCTGCTGAGGCCGCCATTTCACACGTGTTTGCGTCTCGCCGTACGGTTGAGTACTGGCAGGCTGCTGCACGAGCTGCATGACGAACGTATGACGATACGAAAATGCGACGATGCCGCATCGTGGACACAGTGTCGTCCCTTTCTGCGTAAGATGCAAGCAAGCTACACACAAGTGTAAAATGACGATGTCGTGCGTATGACGTGCGGCTTCGTGGACAGTAGGCCTAGTCTCGTTTTCTGCATTTTTTTGGTAAATGTCATTAAAAACGCGTTAGTTTTATGTGTATTGTATTACAAGTGGTGAGTCGCTTTATATCTACCGTATAGTAATGACTAAATAATAGGCCAGTCCATCTGGCCAATTTTTTACTTAATATTTTGGTATCCAAAATATTAAAACCAAAAATGTCAACCACAATCAGATGGACCTAGCTTCGCAACAGTTACAAAAAATTCAGTAAAGAAACCGCAAGCATCTACATCATTCCCAAGCAGAAATCAAGCTATTGTCATGAACGCTCTCCCAGACGTCGTCCTTTTTGACTACGTTAAGGCAAGCGGCGAAATTGTAACACCGAAAGGGATTACATTTGCATCACGCATTTCCAATCACCGTATATGTATATATCTATCTTCTGTATCCGTTATAGATAATCTTAAAAAATCATCCTTCTTTTACCATCAAACAACAAATCATACCAATTCGTAGACTTATCACACCGGCTGAAAGATTACTACTCTCCCATGTTTGTCCCTCTATCCCTAACTCTCTTATCGAACAGACACTTAAAAATGAACTTGGGCTGCAGCTCGCCTCTCCAATTTCCTTTATTCGATGTGGCTCCCCAGAAGATGAATATGCACACATTTCCAGTTTCCGTCGATCTATTTATGTTATACCTGAAAATGAACCTTTTGAAATACAAATTTCAATTGTAATCTTACATGAAAATACGAACTATAGAATCTTCATTACTTCAGACAAACTTGAATGCTTCCTCTGTAAGCAGTCTGGACACACCGCAGATTCCTGCCCAAATCCGCAAGATATATCCTGCAACCCCTCTACACCTTCTACCTTCAGACACCAAAGTCAAGACATATCTTCTGGCTTATCACCTCCTCAACACTCCTTATCCGAAGAGCATCCTGCCGATAATACCTCTTCCATTTAAGAAAAAACTACAGAACAACCCCAAATTTCAGATGGTTTAATACCCAACTTTGGCATTAAAAGGACACACTCCACTGACACCAGCATGGAATCACCTCCTATACAAATTACTACCATTCCTCCAATTCTCGACCTTGAAAATACTCCATCCCCCTCAACTGTTGCTTTTGTAACACCAATTTCAGCTCTTAAGAAAAATCCAAAACTGAAAACAAAGACGTTTGGAAGATAACTCCCTCTAATCAAGCCAAAATAGCAAAATTAATTGATATCGATCCTAAAAAGTTCTCTCTATCGTCCATACAGTTAATAGCTTTCCTATAAAATTCTTTTGGCGGTAGTGATCCTTTAAAAGAAGCCTATAGCTTTACCACTAATATTAAATCACTCATTGAAGACCTTTCACAAATATACCAAATTCTATCTGATAGATCTCTTAAAAATCGAATTACTAGATTGCAAAAAAAATTAAAACGCACAATAAACCCCAATGATGCTGTCGAACTTGCAAGCCTATCGTCCATCAATTCAAACGACTCCAATCAGGAAGATTCCGATTTATTTTAATATATCTTTTATCCAACACATTTTCAACATTTTTTTAATATTCTTAATTTTAAAATTCAGTATTTTACAATGGAACTGCGACGGATACTATCCGCGCCATTCTATTAGAAATAACTGCAAAAGAGCTAGCGGGGGTTCATCAATATTCGCATCAAACGAAATGTATTCAGAACTACTTCCTCTGACAACAAACCTGGAGGCAGTTGCCATAACGACATACTGCCCCAACAAGCTATGATTCATCTATCTTCCTCCAGATCATCCTCTAAAAGAAGATGAGCTTCTTGAACTAATATATCAACTTCCCCAGCCGTTTATCCTCACAGGAGACTTTAACGCTCACAACAGCATGTGGGGTTCACAAAAGACATTTGGACGCAGAAAGGTAGTAGAAAATATATTGAACTGTACAAATTCTTGCCTACTCAATACAGGGTGTAATACACACTTTAATATTTCCTCCGGTACCTATTCTGCCATAGAGCTAAGCATAAGTGATCCCAAATCAGCCCCTTTTATGTCTTGGAAAATAGCTGATGGACTTTATGATAGTAATCACTACCCAATAATTATATCAGACAATCACAATGTAGCAGTTTCCGAAAAAAGTTATTGGTGCCTTAAGAAAGCTAACTGGTCTGAGTATTCCACGACAGTTGACACCCTTTTACTCACTCATGATGCTTACGCTTTCAACAATGTTGATGACTTGATAAAATCAATATCAGATTCAGTTCTCTCGGCTGCGAAGACCCACATTGGAAAAATGTCTTTTTTGTCCAATCATAGGGCAGTTCCTTGGTGGAACTCCTCTTGTGATGACGCAATACGCCAATCCAAAAGAGCTCTGAACCAATATTTCAAAAACAAATATTCAGAAAATTTTATTAGCTACAAAACTCAAGGCTAAAGCTAAATACGTAGTAAAACAGAATAAGAAATCATCTTGGAAGAATTATGTATCAACCATAAACGAAAATTCCAACCCCACTCAACTATGGAAGAAAATCCGACAAATTCAAGGTCATAAAACAAATAACAAAATTACCCGTCTCATTTCAAACGGCTCGGGTTTTGGATCACATGAACATATTCCAAATATTCTTGCAAGTCATTTCGAAGCGAAATCCAGGAATCACACAAATGTCAATACTTCACCTTCTCAAGAAACTCCTTCCAGTAACATTCTACTATCCGAAGATGTCAAGCACATTAATTCTCCTTTCACCGTAAGCGAGCTAACAACTGCCTTAGCCAAATGCAAAAACTCTGCTGCTGGTCCTGATGATATTCCCTATAGTTTCCTAAAATACTAATCCATGTATAGCCTCACTAAGCTTCTGAATGTATACAATTTCATATGGATGTCACAAAAGTTCCCTTCTCAATGGCGCAAATCGATAGTTATTCCGGTACTTAAACCAAAGCAGTCACCTATCTTTCCGCAATCTTACAGACCGATTTCACTTACATGCACTATGTGCAAATTAATGGAAAAGATGATCAATAGACGTCTTTTATGGTTTTTTGAAAAACATAGTATCATCCCAAAGGAACAATCTGGATTCCAACGTCAGCGCTCAACCAGAGATAATCTTGTATTACTACAAGCCCACATTTCTAGCGCAATTAATAACAGACAAGATGTAATAGCCACTATTTTCGATATTGATGGAGCTTTTGATAACATCTCTAGAAATGCAATTCTCGAAAAGCTCACACAATACAATCTCACTGGTAATATATATGCATTCATAAAAAGTTTTTTAACATCTAGGACATTTAGGGTTTCTGTTAATAACTCCATTTCCTCTTCATATACCCATCATGATGGAGTTCCCCAAGGCTCAGTTTTAAGTACATCCTTGTTCATCCTCGCCATTAACAAGTTATGCGACAATCTTCCTTCCCCTGTTAAAGGCTCTCTATACGCAGATGACCTAATAATGTACTGTCATGGCAAATCCAATGCCTCTACTTCCAAAATACTTCAGCTAGCAGTAAATGCCCTACAAAGCAAAATTGCCACTCTAGAACTTACCCTCTCACATACCAAATCGAAAGTTATTAAATTCAGTAGGAGAGCGCAAACTTATATCCCTAGTATCACAGTCAACAACTTTCAATTACCTGTTGTAGATGAGTGTAAAATCCTGGGAATGTTATTCGACTCTAAATTATCCTGGAAACAACATATACAGGAAATTAAAGGAATATGTTTTAACGGACTAAATATTATTAAAACACTCCACATTTTCATTGAGGCGCAGATGAATCTACCTGGCTTAAAGTATATAGAACCCTCATTCGTTCCAAAATAGATTATGGAAGTTTCATTTACATGTCTGCAACAAAAACTATTTTACGTTCCCTTAACACAGTACATAATACCGCCATCCGCTTATGCCTGGAAGCGTTTCGGTCAAGCCCAGCTGAAAGTCTCTATTGTGAAGCAAATGAACCCCCTCTCTGGCTCAGACGACAACACCTCCTTCTCAACTATATTGTCGCAATTTCCTCCAATCCCTCCAATCCAGTATATCCTATATTAACATCATACCAACTTCATGAAAACCCTCCATATACCTTTATTATACGTTCTATTCCTCAACTTATACAACCTCTAATTCAAGACGTAAACCTTTCACATACTCGATCCCGCCCACTCTCCAACACTCCTGCATGGACCAAATTTCTCCCACAATACGGTCTCTCCCTCTGCAAATTTAACAAAGATGGAATCAATAGAGATGTTATCCGATCTGCTTTCCTCGAGTTGCTAAATCTTAAAGAATATAACATGGTCATATAAACGGACGCATCCAAGACAGAAGTAGGAGTTGGGTGTTCCATAACCACAGTACATGGATCGATCGGAACCTACAAAATACCCTCTGTTTGTAGCGTCCACACGGGTGAGCTATATGCTATCCTACAAGCCTTGAAACATGTCCAACAACTTGCAAATACACACATAGCCATATGCACAGACTCATTATCCTCCATCCATTTCATTAAGAATACATTTACTAATCACCCCCTTGTCCAAGATATACACGACATATATCAACAACTAAGAAGACAAAATACAACAGTTACAATAACATGGGTCCCATCCCATGTTGGGATTATTGGCAACGAAAAAGCCGATTGCCTTGCCAAAGAAGCTGCCTCAACTGCTACTGCGACGGTGAATCTTCAGCTTTGTAATGACTTAAAAGCTAGCCTGGAAAAAATCATCCGTTACAACTGGCAAATTCGCTGGAGTCAAATTATGTGTTCACTGCGTGAAATTCAACCAATATTGAATCAGTTTACCTGTCCCGATCTATCTAGGAAAAATATGGCTGTCATACGAAGATTACGTATAGGTCATACTAGACTTACGCATGATTACCTAATGACATCGTCACCTCAGCCGAACTGTCAGTATTACCACGGAACGCTCTGCATCAAGCATATCCTCGTTGAATGTCCATACTTCGCCACAAGACGCCTACAACTAGGAATACATATAAACTACACGGAGATCCTAAATAGTGATAATCAAGTGCGCAAAGTGATCAAGTTCCTAGAGAAAGAACAACTCATTAACAGAATTTAATCAAAAAAAGTTCCATTTAAATACTATATCCTGTAATCCCATATTCATGTTAGTTTTAAGCTATTAGTTTTGATTTACATTATGTAATGTAACTTTGTCTGTATTGTACATCGTGCTAATGGCCATAGCTGTCTTGTGCACGTTAATTTAAATAAAAAAAAAATGTTTTTATCTTCTAGTAACTTTCTTACAAGTATTAGACATTATTTATGAGGAATTTTAGTGAACATATTGGTAACATCAAATGGAATAAGCTTAGAGATATCTTGCAAGTTGAATGCTTTTAATTTTTTTATCAGTTCCATTGAATTTTAATTGAATATTTAGATGTATATCCGTAACTATTAAGTATATTGTTAAGTTTCTTTGCCAATATATTATTAGAAGTAATAACATAAAAAACTACAGGTCTAATTGGTTTCGTTATTTTATGTAATTTAACGTTTCCATATAATTGTGGAGAATGAGGATTCTTATTTATGCTGGATCTTTGTAATCATTGAAGAGATAATTTGAATAATTGACAATATCTCTAATATTATTAGAAAACTTTTTTGTTGGGCCTGCTCTTAGAAATTTTACATCGCTAGATTCTATAAAGTTATATATATATATATATATATATATATATATATATATATATATCCATATAATTGTGGAGAATGAGGATTCTTATTTATGATGGATCTTCGTAATCATTGAAAAGATAATTTGAATAATTGACAATATCTCTAACATTATTAGAAAACTTTTTTGTTGGGCCTGCTCTTAGAACTTTTACATCGCTAGATTCTATAAAGTTATATTTCTTTGAATTATAATCATTAGTTGTCAATATGACAGTAGCGTTCCCTTTGTCAGATTTTTTAACTGTTAGGTTATTATCTTCTACTTTCTTTTTTATTGAATTTAAAACTGTAATGTCATTGTATGTTTGACGTTTAACTTTTGAAGGTTCAATATTATTGATTAAATTGGCAATTTTTAGTTTCTCATAAAGAAAATTACTTGAATTAGATATTAAAGCTATTTCTGACTTTGTAGCCATTATCTGTTCAATATTATTCGTAAATTTTGTTGGTATGCTGTACTTTAAACCTTTATTCAATACTTTTATTTCACTATCTAAAAAATTAGTGTCTGAAAGGTTTTCAAATCGTGGTGCAAAGTGTTTTGGTATGTAATTACTTACAGTTTCATGCTGTTTATAGTATTGAACTCTATGTTGTCTGTGTTCAAGTTTCTGTAGCTTTTGTTCTTGTTTCTTAAATTTCTTGTGCTTCATCGTGCTGACACTTTCTCTGGTTTTATCATCTAAACAGTCAAATTCTACTGCATGTGGCTGGAACGGGACTTCAGAATGTACCACTTTTATGTAGTTGTCTAAGGAGTCCCTTATTCTAAACCATTTCTTACATTCTTCTTTAAGCCAAACTCGTTGAGCACATTTTATAGCTTTTTGTGCTTGTGGTGTTTTAGTGTGACATTTTATATTCACATAATTTGGTATTACCTTTTTCCTAAGGTATTCTTGGTTAAACCAAATGTTTTGTGATGCTTTGTAACGTTTTTGTTCTGGTACAGTCGGGTCAATTTTTCTCACGAAGATTTTTTTGAACTGTCTTCTTAAGTGATAATTGTAAAGATCAGCTGATATAGTTTTCCTGGTTTTCTATATAATTGCACAGTTTGTTATACTGATCTTAATTGGGAAAAATGATATCCAGGATATCCCCATAGGGCTAATAATATCTAAGCTTTAATATTTGTAATATCATATCTTTTTTTTTCTATTAACATATATTAAGTCAATCACAAGATAGGTCACTTCTTGGACTAGCCAAAATAATTAAACATCAGGTAGGCATCAAATGAAATGTAACTTCTAATCATTCTGGAGATGATATTTAGGTAATATCGAAACAATTGTCAATTTTTTAGAATCTAAGATTTTTTAATAAATTGTGGAGTTAAGTAGAAACAGTAAGTTTCATTCAAAACACTAAATCTTCTGTTAGTAACTTATCCATAAGCGCAACACTTGAAAAATAATTGTGGAAAAAAAAGCAATAGTTTTTCTTGGCATATGGTCGAGACCTAGGGAACCTCTACTGCTTTAACTTTTCCCAGTATAAAGGTCGAAGTTGAGTAGATATCCTTTTTTGGCACAACAGCAAGCCTACATTTTGAACCCTCTTTTCACGGGTATTGCTTCATGGTACTGCGTCCTTTAAAACCAATCATTGACTCATACTAATATTTCTGGATGGCGAGTAGGCTTGGAAAAATGTTGTTTTGAGAGTCTCGATCAATAGCCTTAGTTTATGTAACTTGTCAAATGCGAGATTGTCTCTTGGAAGAATTTTTGAATTATCATTCAGATGGAGGTGACGTTAAATGAATAAAAATCGCTTTATGGACATTAGTCGTGCTATCCTTTCTACATGAAAATTTTAATCATTCGACCAGTAGAGTTTCATGGAAGGAAGTTTGTGAAACCCCATTAAGATTATAATGTCAAAGAAAGCTTTCGGTTCTTCCAAGGTGACATCATCAGTTGCTTGAGTTATTTTCATTTGCTTGATATACAAATTCGTTTGCTTCACAATTTCGACCAGAAACTTTTCATCAAGTAGCTTTAGAAAAATATATAGTGGACTGTGTGTATTTAGGTCAATATTCACTCTAACATGCTCGACGAATTCGGCTTCTTGGAAGTGGCTCGCTGTAGTGGCAGTCTTTGACCACTCATACTTCTTTTCATTTTTGTTTTGATTTTTTCTTGCAAAAACAGTTTCCTCTTCATCTGGAATGTTTTCAACATCCGAATTCTCTTCCAGGTCAAGTACTCGTCGAGTGGGTCGAGGTTCTGGTTCATAATGTTGATCTCTCAGTGAGTCATCTGAGTCAAAATCTTCGAGTAACTCTGATTCTATGTTTGAATCTCTACTTGTAATGCGTCTGACTGTTTACTTTCTAGTAGTGTTTCACAACGGAGGGTTGCTGGTTTTGAAGAATTACATGGATGAGTTTCAGGCAAATCATCTTCGGCATCTGAATAACCCCCATCTTCAGAATCAGCGACCATTTGGTAGATTATTTCTTCTGCTTCTTCCATCATTATTTCTCATATCTCAAGTTCGGCTTGTGTCATAGCTTGTCTCTTATCACCTGGCATATACCACATAATGAACTGTAACAAAAAAATTGTTTTGTGTCGTTTTTATTAGAAAAATAAGATATATTAACACATCTTTTCAATTTACGAATTCCAAGATGTTAGAAAATTTTGAGGCGGCTATAATATTATAACCATTGTAACGTCACTGGTAGCGGTTACTACGTAAACCTTTCCACTAGTGAACTGTATAAGGTGTATTTCAGCCGAGTTATATGTTGTGTCGTCAAAATTTACTAATCATGTGGTAAAATATAGTCTTTTTGATAAATTGAGAATTATAAAAGAGACTGTATCCTCAAAGCACAGCTATATACATATTTATTTCACTTTAAAGGGAGAAAAATAAAGGACCACCTGTTTTCACTGCACTGAAGAAAACAATGCGATAATATCTTCCCACTTTGTGCTGTCATTGCCTGTAATATGAGCCAGTGATTTGGATATGTGATGATAGATGTCTCTGTATAGACCTTATTAATGTACACAATATCAATGGGATACAATATTCCCACTGACGTTTTAGTAGCAATGATTGAACGACGGTGGGAAAATTGTATTCCAGTATCACTTAAAGGGTTAAAGAGCAGTGCTGACTCAATGACGCAAATAGTTTTCTAATATCCCTGTAAGTACTCTCTTTGAATAAGCAAGTTGCAATGTGGAAAGTGTATAAATTCAAATCATTATTTAGCCACTTTTTTGACATAGTTGTATTTCAAAAAAATAATGACAACGACATAAATCAGCTAATCACATGAATCACGGGAAAAATAGAGTAGGGGAGGGTGGGGCACAATGGAATACGGGGTACAGTGGAACAGTTCATGTACCGGATTTACAGAAGTGTCCAGTGCAACGGGATTCCGGTAGTAAGCGCTGCGGGCCACACCCAACAAAGTCAGCTAATCGTACCCTGCTCATCAGTCGCGTACCAAACTTGACGAGGTAATGTGTTGTTTTTCGCTGTTAAAGTAAACGTTTAGCGCAAACGGATTTTTACCTCCAGGTAAGAGTGATTTTTTAATTCAATCGGCTTTTATGGCATTTCATTGTACATCTATCCCTGAAGTTTTTGCTCGACTTTCGCATTTCTACTGCTTCACGTTTGTGGTACAGAGTATGAGAAAGCAAAATGGCGTGTTTGGGGTTCCTTGAAACAGATGAATTTGGGGCACAATGAAACGTTTCATTGTGCTCCATGTGTTTTTCACTGTGCAGTAAGTATAGTTTTTTCTTATTGTTTCAGAAATGGTGCAAAATCGACAGCGCAAGAGTAACCAAGGGGCTCTTCTCGAAAGATGACATGAAGGCAGCCGTGGAAATGGTCATGAATGGAAACAGTTAAAGACGTGCTGCTTCATTGAAGAACGTTAGTTATGTCATTTAATCAAGATATGTGAAGAAAAGAGAAGAACATGGTGATGGTGGAGAAGAGAATATGAAATATGCACCTAACTACACAGTTAGGATGGTCTTCACACTGAAGCAGGAGGAGAAACTCATTATGTGCTCTAAAATGTTTTATGGCCTTCCAACTGAAGATTGCAGACGAGTTGCATACGAAATGGCAGTTATGAACAAAGTACCATGCTCTATATCATGGGGTGAGAAGAAAATTGCAGGAATTGACTGGTTTTACGGTTTTCTGAAAAGACGCCCCAAACTCAGCCAACGAACTCCTGAGGCTTGCAGCTTGTCTCGTGCTACTTCGTACACAAAATCAAATGTTTGTGTGTTCTTCAATAACTTGGAAACACTGTATCGACAACGCCCAGAGTTTGGAGATGGGATAAGGGTGTTCAATTTGGATGAAACAGCCACATCAACTGTGCAGAAACCCCAGCGAATTGTGGCTGAAAAAGGCGTCAAGCAAGTGTGCAAAGCTACAAGTGAGGAAAAAGGCACTAACGTCACTACAGTGTCCATAATTTCTGCGTCTGGCAGCACAATTCCGCCAGTCATGAGTTTTCCACGTGTCCATCTAAAGGACCACATGACTCAAGGATCACCTCCAGACACACTGGCCTTAGCTACCCCTAGCGGTTGGATAACATCAGTACTTTTTGTGGAAGTTATTAAGCATTTCATTCACCACACTTGCAGTTCTGGAGAGAACCCCACTCTAATAATCTATAACAATGTAGAAAGTCACTTTCCCTGGAAGCTCTTATGCTGTGTAAGGAGAACGGTGTCTCAGTTTTGACTTTACCTCCCCATTCATCCAACAAAATGCAACCACTAGATGTTGCGGTTTTTGGGTCTTTTGAAACTTATTATAATGCAGCACTTGAATCTTGCATGATGCAAAACCCTGGCAAAACTGCTTCAATTTCTAATACAGCATCCTTCGTGAACACAGCTCATCAGAAAAGCATGACACCTTCCACCATAATTGCAGGTTTTAAAAAAAGAGGGATATATCCGTGTGATCGAGATATTTTTACAGAAGCAGACTTCTTATGCAATTATGTGACTGACCGACCGCCTCCTACCGTTGTGGACGATCAACCACCTGGGAGAGAAATGTTTATGCTGTGCCAAGTGATTTTCTCAACGGTTCCCTCCCTCAAGAAGAAGAAGGAGCAGCTTTCCTAGAAGAAAGAGCAGCTTCTATGGAAGAAGCAAACCATACAGACATCTGTATCCTTGATCCAGAAGCTGGTCCAAGTCATGCTTTCCTATCTCCAGAAGATTTTCGTGGTTATCCAAAAGCAGGAGAACGAAAAACTAATAGAAAGCAGCGGAAGAAAGGAAAGAGTATGATAGCCACGAGTACTCCATAAATGAAAGCCATTGCAGGGAAAAAGCAGCCGATTTCAACTTCCAGAATACAGTCTGGTAAAAGGCAGGTATTCGTAAATCAATCAAAAACGAAGAAGAAAAAATTTAGTGAACATGCTCCAGTTCATTCATCACAGGACGACGAAGAAGACGATGATGACATTGAATATGCAGACACAGACGACGACATGGACACAGATGAGAATTTTGCTGTTGAGCCCGACCATTTTGCAGAATTGAATCGACTTCCTGTTTTGGGATATTATGTTTTGATCGAGTTCAAGCTTAAAAACCAATCTAAATTCTATGTTGGTCAAATCACCATGATGAAAGATGATGAGGGGGACTATGAGGTCAAATTCCTAGATACCGAAAATGCAACACCTTTGTCGAACCTCTTGTGGATGACATAGAGGCTATTAATGACAAAGACATAAATATGCTACTGGAAAATCCTTCTGTGGTCCAGGGCACTAAAAGACAAAAGGGCTTTATCTTATTCAACGTTGATTTTGGCAATTTGAACAGTGGTTAAACAAAAGTATTTTGTGTTTTCAATTCGAGATCCTTACCTTTGTTTTAAATGCTCTCTCTTGACATTTTCAATTCAAAAAATAAAGTTTTTTATGAATTATCGTGTTTTTTTCAATTGTTCCAAGGTACTTCATGATCTGTGTCATTGTACCCCAGAAATGGAGCACAATGACACAAAATTCATTTTTAGGAAAATGGTCGCTCACGGTCACATTTGATTTCTATAATAACGGTTCATGCATTTCTTTCATAGCTTAGATCCTTAGGTAAAATGCTGAAAAAAAAATTCATGTGGGGAGCTATGGGTAAAACCAACTTTTGTGTTCCATTGTGCCCCACCCTCCCCTAACCGATCTGGCAATAAATAAGTGAAACAAATAAGTAGAATAAAGTTATTCTGACATGGACATATTATTAAGCAAAAAGATTTCTTCAGAGGATTTGAATATGTTACAAGGAAAAATAGTAATTGAACAGAACCTACTGCAGATTTGTTAAAAAATACATATATTTTTATGGTTCAATGCAACTTAAGTAGCTCATAGTAATTCTATCATTCGAACATGGCCAAAACATTTAGCAGTTATGGACGACAACAGGGCCAAAGCAATGAATTTTTCATTAGATTATTCAGACCTTGTTTGTTCTATCAATATCTAATTATAATTTGTTTTAGTACGAAAAGTCACTCAGAATTATATCGGATATGTTAATAAATGAGACTGGCAACGAACTTAATCGAAAAGTGAGTGAAATGAACCTTCCTGTAACTGAAATTGTCGTACATTACTTTTTAGATAACGATGTTATCGTCGCATTTCAGTCGATGGAAGATACGTTTCTCTGCTTGCGGCTTTTTTAAAATAAACAGACATCTGTTGACTTCGGTAAGATATTTTATTTTGATAGAAACATGTTGAAGGAATCTTTACTGATTCATATTGCATTGGGATTCTTGGTAGTAGGTACGCCTACAGAGTGTCATGCAACGTATCGTGATTCAAAAATGTGAGGAAATAGTATATTATCTACATCTAGTAGAGAGAATACATCTTATTATTAAAGAAATATAATTTATTTTATAGATAGTTGAATAAACTAAATTTGTAACAGACATTTATTATAATTGATACAACATATATATTATATAAATGTTACGTCGTGAACCATTCTTTAGGGTTGAATAAATAACATCGTTTAAAACTTACTGGGATAACATATAATTATAAACTACCAACACAGATTATTGATACACAATATATACGTTTGTACTATTGATAATAATAATAATGAATCATTCCTCAAAGTGTTGAACTTTTCTATTTATAGGAAGTATTAAAGCTAACACACTCAGTGCCCCGTATTCTTGACCTTGAAGGTCGCGCGAATACGATATTTACAAAACGGACGTGTTTTGTTATATATTTTTAGCTTGTCCTTATTAGTTCACTGCCCGCTATCCATATTGAAATGATTATTTACTTAAATCTAACAATGTCTTTTTGGATAATGTCTTTTTGGGATCATCACACTTCGATTTATTTTCTACAAGATTAGAAATCGGAAATATTTGTTCCTCTTTTCATGTTAAGGTAGAATAAAATGAAAATCAAAATTAGATTTTAATAGTCGCGTATATCCTACCATATGTGGGTTTTGATACAACTTTTATGATGTCAAATACAAGTTTGTACGAGTTTATAGCTGGGTGTCTCAAATTTCAAGGCGAACTTACTAAGATGACTGGTGTAACCAATTTTCCTTATTTTTGCTAACACTGTATAATATTGTTTTAATTTTTCAGATTGCTGGTGCTGTTACGACATATTTGGTGATATTATTTCAATTTAACGGCCCAACTGATTGAATTGTATTTCTAACAGTTTAATATTAATTAAATAACATATTGGATTGAAATGAACGCTGTTTATTTATCTAATCTAATGACAACTTTTTTGTGGCGATCAACTCCCCATTGAAGCGGATTTGCGACCCGACGAAAAACTAACAATTATGTCTTCATAGTCAAGTACTTATGATACATTGACTGTCTCGACCCTTACTTCGTGTAATATGCTCATAATTTTTTAGAATTTTCAATAACTTGTATTATATTGTGGAATTAACTAGAGACCTTGAGTTTCATTTAAAAACACTACTTATGATACAGTTAATTTTTTAGTGGATGATGACTTTCTTTATGTGCGTATGAGCTCGTTTCATCCAATTTTCCCTGTGCAACCAATCCAGTCATAGTTTTTCTAAAGTCAATGTGAATATATCTTCAATTTTTAATCTCATTCATGGCAAACGCCGCCCAATGGTACGAATATAGATTTTATAAATTGGAAAATCATGAAATATTTTTTTTCGTACATGATTTATATTGGAAATTAAAATTAGGTTGCATACAAAACTGAGAACGTCAGGAACTAACAGTTTACTTAATAAATGAGAACAATAAATTGATTATACATAATTTTTCAGACCAAAAAAATAATAGTAGGATGAATCACATTGGGAAAGGAAGAGAATATAGCAAAAATTAAAGGAAAAAGAATTAACGGCCGGTCTGAGGGCGGGAAATTATTATGTCTACACATTGACTTTAGTTATACGTATACACTATGTAGCAATCGTAATTGATGGTCTTACACTTTTCAAGATGGTCGATGAATAAAATAGAGCATGCATGTCAAAATAGAGACACTATAAGCTTGCTAGCGCTTTGGGTGCTTTTAGCGAAATTCACTGAAGGACGTCCTCAGCTGGCGCGTCTTTTTATCCTTATATACTCGCTTTCCTTGGATCATGTTGTCAACTTTGTATTTCTAGGATATCTGTTAATACTGATTGTAACTAATTATACTTGTTTTTGTCACTTCCTCCCAGTTTACTAATCTATATAGAATTTATAAATAAAGCAATTACGGTTGTTTTCATATGGGATTCTACATACGTGGATGAAAATTTACCAAATCTGTAAGACATGAACCACACAAAATTGAAAATTCAAAATATATCATATATGTGCTCAAAACCAACGTTTGAGAAAATAATAAAATATAAGATAAAACATCTAAATGAAAGGAAAAGAAGAAATAATAGAAAATAAATATTGCATTTACTTCTACAGTTATTTATAGTCGGTTTCAACTGGAATATATTTTTAAGAATTATAGAAATATGTCACTCACTTGATGATTCTGGATGTGTCGTGGATCTAGTAAGAAAAATAGATGGTAGACATTTGTCTTTCGATCAACTTATGAAGCATCGGTTTTAAATTAACCGCATAAGTTTTTTAGAAAATGTATCGTAAATATCTTTTTCTACTACCGTGCGTAAAGTACGTACTTTAGACACACTTTCGAGTGCGTAAAACTTTATTTTACGCACTAGTGCGTGAAGAAAAACTCTTTACGCACTAGTGCGTAAAGAAAAAGTTCCAATTTGTATGTAGTTATACCTAGTCTTATAAAAAAAGTATAATAGGTAGGTATAATAAACGGATATTAAATCTGAATTTTTTTAAATCAGCGATTGAAACATATAAAATTCAGTAAAGTACATATGTAATAATTATTGGGTGAGTGAATGACATTTCTTTGTACATTGAATCTGCCATTTAAAATTAAAATTGAGATCTTCCGACTATACCTAGGGTAAGCAAAAGTATTTATATTCAAGTATTGAATTATTTAGGAAACTATGATGTTATTTTAGATTCTTTTCTTAGAAAACGGAATAGGTAGGTAGATATAATTATAAAAACGGATTCCTCTGACGATCTCTCAGAAGATTATTTCGAAAATACACCACCGAACATATTACACGTAGCACAGCATGCTTCTAATGATTTATTGCCCCAAAAATCTCTGAACATTTACGGAACAAAATACAATTAGTTTAAAGAATGGTGTAAAAAAAACAAAATAACAAAATATTCCGAAAATGTGCACAAATTGCACCTTTAATATTATCTAGTATTGTTAATAATTGAATTCGTTTGTTGTTTTGTTAATTTGTTCTAATTTTGATTAAAATGTTCAAAATATTAATCAATATATAATATATTTTATAAGGAATCAATAAAAGCGTTATAGTTTCATCTAAAGAAAAATTAAACCTACTTTCGTGCGCAAAGATAATTAATATTAAACTTCTGTATTTGGATAAATTTTTCGGTAGTAGAAAAAATATTGTATGCAATTCGTGTGTAAAGGCCTTTTTTCGACTCATGTGATTGTCGCATTCGCCTACGGCTCATGCGACAATATTCACGTTCGTCTAAAAAAGGCTACTTTACACACTTGTTACATAAATAACTATTTTCTCATCTTGGTTCTAAAACCATTTGTCATTGTGAGTATACACGTCATCTCAATTTATTTTCCAGAGTATCTTCTTAATTGCGCCCAACGGCTAATATCTCAAGTAAACATCTCCATTCATTTTTTTTGTTGTTACTCACTAATTACAAGCTGCAAGAGTATTTAAAAAGACCTTTATAACAACGTTCACTCGATTCTGATGACTGAAAATGATTTTTTATTGCTTGAACACAACGAAGATTTGTAATATTTCTTACATTATAATTATTATTTTTTAATAATGGCAATCAGCCAAGAAATACATACTACATAAAAAGAAACTAATATTTTCCTTTTACCATATTTAATTATGCTGGATATTAGATATCTTCTTTGACATAAAGGTCATTGCCGTTTTGGTAATAAATGTGACCCTTTATGTAATCCAATCTATGAAATCTACATTAAACACTTGCTGATCATGTCTTAGCAAGGGAAAATAATTCTGATTCATTCTCATACGATGTAATAATTAAGCTTCGGTCTGTATTCATTATAGCTATTACATTAGAGGCTTTCAATCTCTTATTAGATACCTTTTCTCCCTCAACATTGTTCAGAACAGGATCGTATTCACTATTTAAAAGTATATGGATTCCATACTTCTACCATCTAGAGTTGGTTTACAGGAGATTCTCGAGATTCATAATAAAACTAAAATATTTTTTTAGAGCTATACTTTAATTATTATATTATATGTACGCTTTATTTAATTCATTCTTCTTCTTAGGGTGCCGCATCTTTGAGGACATTGGCGATCACACTGGCCCATTTTTTTTTGTCTGCGGCAGCTCTAAATAGGTTAATTGGTTTCATTCCTGACTATTGTCTAAGGTTCTTCAGCTAGGATGTACGACGTCTTCCTGGTCCCTTGTTTTCTCCAATTTTCTCCTGAATAATTAGTTGTAGGAGGTGTATTTATCATTTCTTATAAAGTGGCCGAAGTATAAGAATTTTCTTGCTAATATTAAGTTCAGACATTCTTTTTATTTTTTCATGCACAGAAGTACTTCTATGTTTGTGATATGTCGAGTCCATGAAATCTTATATAATCTTAGGTACCACTACATCTCAAAGTTTCCTACTCTTTTCTGCATAGCATCAGTCAGAGTACGTGCTTCTACAACACAGAGGAGGGGCGAGAAGACGTAGGATTTCAAGACTGTTGTTCTAATCTGGATATTAAGCTTTGGCTTACACAAGACGTTTCAAATTTTATTGAATACATTTCTTGCTATTCCTACTATCGTTTTCATTTTACGTGCGTAAACCCAGTCCTCATTGATGGTACATTCCCAGTTAGTGATTTGCGAAACCCTGTCTAGACGCTAACCGTTAACATGAATCCTGTAGTCAATATTTCTCTTTTTACTGACGACCTTTACCTTGGTTTTATTGATATTCAAGTTCGTACCATATTTTTAACGTGTGCTTACCAATCTGTTGGTCAATGTTTGCCGACCTTCCAAGCTGTCAGCCAGCAAGACTGAACTAACCGATATCCCTTCTTCCTTTTCACCAATTGCTTCTTAGAATAATTTTTCTGAATAAATATTAGGTCGATAGATACTTCATTCGTTGTTTGTTGATCTACTCGTATTACTGCCTGTTGAAACCAGTATAGATTATACATAATGTTTTGACGGTGGTTTGGAAAATCTTCATTAGCTTGTCATGTTGGGCCTTACCAAAACCTTTCTCAAAGACCACAAAGCAAGCAAACACGTCACAGTCTACATCTCGGCATCTCTTGAATCCCATCTGGGTGTCTGATATTTCGTCCTCCAGTTTGATGTAAATGCGTTTATGTATTATTCGTAAAAACATTTTTAGAACATGATTTCATCAGACAGTAGGTATTGGGACACTTAAGACTCTCCGATCGGTCGCGCACATGCCATGTGTGGTCGTGATACGCTATTATACGGGGGTGACATAATTCTACAGGTACGGTCGTAATGAAGATCAAAAAGGCGTTTGCACGTTATTATTGTATAGGAGTGCGAGGCAATATGTCACGTGACGTATTCGCTAATTATACAGGGTATGACGTAATGACGTATACAGGGTAGGACGTAATGACGTATACAGGGTATGAAGTAATAAACAGCGTTGCGGATGTGGCGTAGGCGGATTGTAAAATATTGCTATTATCTCTTTGATTGAATGGGGTTGACTCAATTATCCCTTTGACGCCGGAATTAATTTTTTTTTACTTTTAAATAGTTTTTTGGTAATTTCATATAAAAGTATTATTTTTAAAACTATTGTAATGCATTTTAATTTTTTTTCTCAAACCACAAAAAAAATAGACCATGTCTTAGGTGTTGGGACACTAGGCATAAGTTACTAAAATATTTTCATAAGTAATACTTTATTTTGAATGGTACAAAGAGAAACAATTTTTCTTGTCGTTAAGACACAAACCTACATCACATGTTTTACAGCTCCAGGAAGACTTGTGAGGTTCTTTTCGGCTACTGCAAAAGGCACATCTTCTTGGCTTCATGTGAATTGGCATATGTGCACATTTATCAAAGCGAACTTCTAACGGCACCGTACGTTTGAAGTGATTTATTTCAGTACTAAGTCTTTTGCGTCCTTTCCTAGGTACGGCGGGTTCGGCACCAATGAGACCGTTTGCAACTGCCAACCTAAACATTTTTAGCGTAAGCGATTTTCCAGCTGCTCTACTTTTGAAAATAATGAAAGCATTCACCAGTGAGACATCTAAAAAATACCAAAAGATCCGGTGCCACCATTTCTTCGATTTTCTGTCCACTTCATAAATCGACTTCAGCATTTCCATTTTGTCAACAAAACCCATGTTGGCATTGTAGTCCTTGACTAGTTTTGGACAAGTAATTTCTTCTGAAGTTCCATCTTTCTTCTTTCTAGAAACTGTGTCAATATCTTCGGGGTTATGATGATTACTTAGAAACAAAACACCTTTTCGATCTTTCCATTTTATAAAAACAGTGCCGTCTTTGCTAACTCGCCAATCTGACTCCCCTCTTGCTAATTGATTATCCTCTTTTATATCTATTGGTGTGTTCTTTCTTCCCTTCCTTGCTGTTCCGCATGCATAAATGATATCTTCCCGCAAGCTTTCCGTTAGTTCCACAGAATTGAAGAAATTGTCGAAATAAACTTTATGGCCTTTTCCGACCAATGGACGAGTAAGCTCTTTGATAACTCGGGCTCCTAAATTTTTTTCAGTATTATCGGCAGCTTTTCCTGTGTATATGTCAAACTGACATACAAAACCAGATTCGTCCGCTTTTATCCAAACCTTATATCCTCTCTTTATTGGCTTCATCGGTAAATATTGCCGCAAAGAACTACGCCCTTTGAATTTTATCATAGACTCATCGATTGCTTGGTTTTCTGCGGGATTATAACATGCAGCAAA
This sequence comes from Galeruca laticollis, assembly GCA_963921935.1. Taxonomy (NCBI): domain Eukaryota; kingdom Metazoa; phylum Arthropoda; class Insecta; order Coleoptera; family Chrysomelidae; genus Galeruca; species Galeruca laticollis. The sequence continues at coordinate 287,903,190 of OY998175.1, read as the reverse complement.
CCTTTCTGATAAATGATTCAATAAAGGTCTAACTTTATATAACTTGTCACAGTTGGCTTCATTTCTTTTAGGTTGAAGAGCATTATCGTTCAAATGTAAGTTTGATAGCAACCACTCAAATCGGTCCCTTGGCATACAGGAACTAATATAAACATCTCGAAGATCTGCCCTGGGAGACCAGTAGTCTCTCAAACTCGGGAGATGCTTTATTCCCATTAGTAAATGTATTGCTAAAAATACTCGCATTTCTTCCGCATTATTCTGTGTATGTACAATGCGATTTTCGTCACCACCACAATGTTGCACCGCATATAAATTAGTTTGAAAGATAATATATTCAATAAGTTCTTTTGTAAAAAGTTGGAGAAAAACATCTGTCGGAGAATCTATATTGTCCGGTAGATTGGGACCTACCGGTTCATTGAAACTTTTTTTATGCTGAATGCAGTTTTCGGAGTGTCTGGTCCAAATTGTATTGAGAAGAAAATATTTTTTTATACGCATTTTCAACGGCATGTCATCGTCACTGTCTTCGTCAGTTTGATTTATCTCTGGCACGTCCTCTTCCTGAATTTGATTTACCTCTGGCACGCCCTCAATTTCATTTACCTCTGGCACGTCCTCAATTTGATTTATTTCTTCAGAGATAAGTGGCAGAGGCTCCAGATTTAAAAAATCTGTTTCGGTATCGTCATCGGAGCAGTCATCAACTTCTGAGTCTGCATCAGGTGGAATGTCTTCAACAAGAGTTAGTAATGCTTCCTGACTCATAGTTTCCAAATCAGCAATAGAGTATTCCTTTCTGCCTGTAAACAAAAAACCCATCAGTGCCTTGTGTCCCAGAAGATCGACCACCTCAATTACTAAGTGTAAAATGCCCGAAATTCATCAAATAACATTTATCATAAAAATATGCTATATATACAACTTGTATCTACACAAACTTACCTGCCATTTTATTAGAAATCACTAAAAAACTCGTATTATAATAAAAAAATTACAACAGCGGCAGTACCGTGCTCCAACGCTGCTAACATACAACTAAAACTATCGCCAATATCCTCGTAGATATAATTTTTAGCGGGAGCCGTTGGAGGGGATACCGAGTATCCACGTATTGACTGTGTCTTAACGCTAAGATCACTAGGCGAGAGTAGAAAAATTATTTGAAGTGTGTCCCAAAGCTTCGACTACTAGGAGTCAAAGGGTTATACAGGGAGTAAACCTAGTAAATATCATATCAAAGAAGGCATTAGCTGTTGTATTGGATAAACAGCATATTGGCGGTGGGGGAAATTTCAGAGACGGTGGGATGTGCGATAATGTTATTATTGGTTAGAATGGAGTCGAAAGGAAGACGGCGACGAAGGAGCATTGTTGGTTACATGCATGCAAATAAATCAGTTGCGGTATGTCTTTAGCTGAGTATAGACGTCGAATTGAAGAATTTATAATAAAAAGAGAACAATTGAATAAGAACGTCATCTTTTATGAAGATAAAATAAGGGTTATGAAACAAATAGAAAACTTTCACCTTGCCGACAAATCTGATAGTGAAAGAGACACATAAATTGTGCAATTTTGGAATAATCTTACAATAAACTGGGTACCTGAAAAATTAAAGCAGGGGCAACAACTGGAGGTTTCAAGTGCCATAGACATATTTTAATTTAAGTACTTGACATTTTCGGTGATAGGGAAGTACTCCATTACGCAATCGTGTACTATGATGCAATACACTTTGGTATTTTCGGGGAAACCAATGCTGGTTTCAATGTCAAGTTTCACATCGACTGTAGATGCCTTTATGATCGCTTTTTGTTTCGAGCAATCGATGACAAACAATGCACATTTCTTAAAGGAGGAGTAATCCAACAGAGGGCGCTTCTGTGTCGAGTTCATATAGCTGTGATAAAGCTCGGTATAGTTGAAATAGGCCTTATTGTAGTAGTTTTTGCTAAAGTCCAATTGCATTCTTTGATTGACCCAATATTCACCATTTAGCGATAGTCGGATACTTTGGATGTCGGCGTTTTCGAATAAAGTGGGATCAGCTGTGTTGTTGTTGCATTTGTTGGTTTGAAAGAAAACAATGACATAACGACATCGCTCGACTAAAGTTGTAGTTTTAACGGCCCAAACTTCACATCTAGCGTGCCTAGTAGTTGCTGGTAGTTTCATGTATCTCCCACTTTCTACATGGAATAACTATAGGCTGATCCTTTTCAATGACCTTCATAAGCTCCAACTTAATATCGTCATTAGGATAGATATGTTTGATTTTTAATTCGATGTTGGTAATGTTTATGCTAAGAGTTGCAGCGGAAAGTGCACCAGCAACGCTTTTTTCCGTGACATCATCACAATCATTATCGTTTTGAGCTCGAACCAAACGTATTGTTTGTCGTCCACATGTGATTATAAGATAGTCGTTGAAAATGTTGAAAATATGCTTTAGGGGAATTTGTAGGCCAATCGATTTGTCGGTGGCATTAAGGATGGGATGTTTGGGATAATTTCAGCCAGCTATAGCCATATGATTGGAATCATCTTGATTGAAGCATGTCATGGCACGTACAGCGCTCACTATTCCAGGATCTCGAACCGTTTCCATCACTCTTGCACTTTCACTGTAGGTACACGAATCGAAAAGGAAAGCACCAACATTATTTGCTAACTTTACATCTCCAGCTCCATGTATATCGAGTGATCCTTTAATGCACAATAAAGTTTCACCCATTGCAAAGAACGAATTCACCTGGTTGATGCTAAACTCTACAATGTCACTGCAATTAAACGATTTGCTGAACGGAGCACATGCTCTGTATTTGGCTTTGCGAATCGATTCATCGATCATCGGCATACGATAGATTTCGAATATTGGAGGCATATTAGTCATACGAGGACGTTTTTCATATATGGTCGTCATTGTTGTTGTTTTTTCAATAAAAATTCTAAATATCGCAAGAACAATTTGTTAGCAAAGGTAAGCTGCTGTCGCTTTGAAGGATACTCAACTAATGGCGTTGAAATACGCAGCGGAACATCTTTTATGCTGTAGAGCATGCTGGAGCTGGTTGTGTTGATCATTACGAAGAAGACTTGTAAATGATTTCTTCTTTTTGGATACATTATTTGTGGTAGTTGTCTTTAATTCTTCAGGTGCCCAGCTTATTGTGAGATTATTCCAAGTTTGTTTTTAAATGAAACTTACAGTTTCTAAATAATTCCACAATATATTGAATAAAAAGTTATAAATTCTATAAAATTTGACAATTCCGCATACGCCACATCCGCATTGTCGTTTCTTCCGTCTTCGCTACGTCATACCCTGCATACGTCATTACGTCATACCCTGTATACGTCATTACGTCATACCCTGTGTTCACTGTTACGTCATACCCTGTATACGTCATACCCTGTATAATTAGTGAATACTTATCCCCACTACCCATGACGTCTGCGCGATCAATCAGAGAGCAGCAAGTTGGCGCGGTGGGGTAGGTCTCAAGTGTCCCAATACCTAGGGGAAACTGTTGTATAGTGGGACAGGTTCCATAGTGGGACAATTCAAATTGCCCGCCAAAGGTATCGCTTAAAATACCGAAAAAAGTTGTGTCAGCTGCATCATATATGCGCAGTGGATATACCCTTGCCACTCGCCGCTAGAGTCTTCAGTATGGCGTCAATCTCGTTAATGTGAGCATCAGAGTGTCAAAGTTTTTTTATACGACTACGTGTTGGGCACAGTTTAGGCCAGAAATATTCATTTGTTTGTTCCGTATTTGAGAATAATTGTGCCCCAAGGTGTCTTGAAGGTGAGTTGAGGTTATTTTTCAATGTTATTTGTTTATTTTTTTTTAATTCCGAAAATGTACAAAAGTGTATACGGGTGAATAGTGGGACAGAATTGCATATTATTGTTGCAGAGTTGCATATTGGGAGAAAATTTTTTTTTGCTCTCTAATAGAATATTTTTGTTTCTTTCAAGTTTAACTCTCTAATTACCTTTTTTTCCAGAAATGGACAAGAAACGGGGCCGCAAAAATGAAAAATCGTTTGTTGAGAGCTAGAGAATACACCTTGAGAATGCTGAAAAAATGCGAAAGGCAGTAGAGGCTGTTCTTAGAAATGAGATCAATATTAGGAATGCTGCACTTCAATTTGGAGTTAGCAAATCAGCGTTGCATAGACACTTGAAAAAACATAACATCAATGAAGCAAACACGCAGGAAGTAAATTTTCAGAGGCAACAAGGCTTCTAGCAAATTTTCAGTGACGATGAAGAACAACTGCTTAGCGAATATTTAGTTACTTCATCCCAAATGTGCTACGGATTAACAAGCAAAGAAGGTAGAGAGTTGGCTTATAAATATGCCGACGCGAATAAGGAAAAAATTCCAAGAAAATGGTCAGAAAATAAAATCGCTGGGGAAGAATGGTTCAAACTTTTCCGAATCCGACATAAGATAAGCCTGAGAACGCCCGAGGCCACAAGTCTGAGTCGCGCAACTAGCTTCAACCGCCACAATGTAGAACTTTTTTTCAAAAACTTGCGTACAGTTCTGGACAATTACAGTTTCAACCCCAACCAAATTTTTAACTGTGACGAAACTGGTGTAACTACTGTACATGAGCTTCCGAAAATAGCTGCACCATGTGGTCAAAAACAGGTTGGTAACATTACTAGTGGCGAAAGAGGTATACTAGTAACAATGTGTGCCAACAATATGCGCCAATGGGACATTTGTACCACCCTTCTTCGTATTTCCACGCATACATTTCAAGCCACACATGCTGCTTGGTGCTCCCCCTGGATCAAAAGGAACAGCGAATGTTAGTGGATGGATGTGTGGTAGTAATTTTATAGAATACTTACAGCATGTTTCAGGTACCATACATTGTAACAATGACAATAAAATTTTACTTATTCTTGATAACCACGAGAGTCATACAGATGTTAGGGTACTTGAATATTATAAAAAACATGGCATAGTTCTTCTTACATCACCACCTCACTGTAGCCATCGCTTGCAGCCTTTGGACGTAAGTTGTTTTGGCCCTTTCAAAATCTACTACAACAGATCAATGGATGACTGGATGCTACAAAACCCCGGCATTCGTGTGACAATCTATAACATCGCCGATATAGTTGGAAAATCGTTTCCACTAGCTTTCACACCTAAAAACATTATCAAAGGATTTGAAAAAACTGGCATTTGTCCTTTAAATGTTCAAATATTTCAAGATTGCGACTTTTTATACTCCTACGTGTCATACCGAATTGAAACCGAGAAATCAGTTCAATTTGCCAATACAACTGCAGATAAGTCTGTTGAAAATCCAATTCCAAGTTGCTCTGGAATGTCCAGCACTGGAATAAAATCACTCAAAGAGAATATTGTTACCCCTGAAGCTGTAAGACCCTTTGCAAAGGCTGCACCTCGAAAAACAAATACTAGTGCCAGGAAAAAAACTACTTCTACTGTATTGACTGATACTCCCATAATTGAAGAGAAGAAAGAAATATTGAGGTTGAAGTTAGAAAAACCATCTCAAAAGCGACAGAGAATTGAGAAGGCCAAGGAAGTTAAGAGAAATTTATTCGCGCCGAAAGATGACAGCTCAAGCGAGAGTGACTTTTCAGTGACTGAAATATGTGATGATGATTCAGATGCGGATATTTCCGATGAATTTATGAAGAATCAAAATGAGATACTTATTATATCTGATTTCATACTTGTTTAGTATCCCATGAAAAAAAGCACCAAACACTTCGTTGGTCAAATAGAAAAAATAGAGAAAGATGAATACACAGTTAATTTCATTAAGAAAAAATCCAAATAATAGGTTCAGCTTTCCTGAAAACCGAGATGAAGATGTTGTGTCGGAAGAAAATGTCATTCAAAAACTTCCAATGCCTTTTGCTTCTAGTGGAACTGAAAGAGCAGCTAAGCAGTGGCTTTTTGATTTCGATTTCGAGGACTTTCATATGCAATAATGTTGTTTTGAATTTATAACCTAGTTAATACTTTCCCATTTGTACTACCTCTCCGAATATATTTATTTTTGATAGGTAAGATGAAAACTATAGGTTCAAGTTATGTTTTCTAGTTAAAGTTATGTTGAGAGATATGTTTTCCTATCATTACGATTGGGCGACGTACTCAGTTTATTTAGAAGATTTATTATTTTGTCAATAAACGACCAAAATTTATTATTGTATTCATTTATTTGGATTCAAAAACCATTGTGCCACTATACACATGCATCTTTCCCAGTATGCAACATGGGGTGGTTGCATAGTGGGAAAGTGGTGTATAGTGGGACCTTCAATTTTTTCTTACTTAAAATGTAAAAATTGTTAAAATTTTTGCAGGTGCTGATAAACAAACTAATTTTGAATATTAGAATGTTCACAATAGTTAAAAATTATTCAACAAATTTTCTATTTCAATTACAAGAATATTGTCCCAGTATACAACAGTCTCCCCTACTGACTTAATTCATTACGATACAAAGTTTGCATTACGATACAAAGTTTGCATTACGATACAAGTTTATAGCCAACAGGAACGAGTTATATGAAGACATCCTGTATGTGTAAGAGTAATTTGAAGCCGTCCTGTTGACGTGAATAAGGATTGCTGTTGTCAGCAGTGAGTTTACTTGGTATGGTTCGCATCGGTTTTTGTCATTCTAATCCTGTTACTTTTATTATAAACATATTCAATCAAAGTTAGTAAAGTTTTGTATTTTTGTAAAATAAAAGTTTTTAAAAAATACCTTTGTGTATAAAAACATTTAACTGGCGCAGTCAGTAGGATTCATCGCAGTATTTTCGTGAAAAGCCACGGCATCGAGACCGATTTTCCGAATTTCACGTGAGTGTCAACTCTTTGGCGTTGGAACCTACCATTTCCAAGTGTATCAGAATTGGAATCACTGGGGAAAAACTTTGGGTAAGTACCAAGTACTCCTTTTATCATAATTCCTCTTTTCTTTATTCACTAAGTTGAAATTAGCAAAGGGAATATCGAAGCAAATATTATTTTAAGAATTGATATTTTGATTTTTCTATGAGTGAAGCTCAATTTGATATAGATAGTTTGATTTCTGATTTTAATAGAATAATAACTGTGAGAGAAATGGAAGGTAATGCAAACCCAATAAATGTTTCAATGTTGAAATTATATATTGATATGATTCCTCCATATAATGGAGATGAGAGTAATTTAGTTAAGTTTATAAGTAGTTGTGATTTTGTAGTAAACGCATATGTAGGTGTTAATGACCAAACGATTCAGAATTATATAATTAAGGTTATTCAATTAAAACTAGTTGATAAGGCTAATATTTTGGTCGGCTCAAGAACCGAATTAAATACTTGGCCCTTGTTAAAAGCTGCATTGCAACAATGTTTCGGAGATAGGCGATCATTAGAATGTCTTGAACAAGATCTTATAATGGCTCGTCCATTAAGAAATGAACATCCAATTGATTTTGCCAAACGTTTACAAGTTTTAAGAAGTCATCTCGTTAGTAGAATAAATAATTTTTCTGATATTGAAATGCCTTTACAGACTAAAGATCTGTACCGTAGACAATATGACCAAATGACGTTAAGAACTCTTTTAAGAAATTTATCGGGTAGTTTACAGACAATAATTAGACTTAAAAATCCTAGAAATATTGAAGAAGCTCTCGCGTATATAATAGAGGAAGAAAATTTCTCGTATTCTCAAAATAATTTTAAATATTTTGATAATAAATCTAATACTTTTAATAAACCTAAATCTCAAATAACTTATTTCAATAATCCTTCTTATCGAAATAATTCTAATGCACAGCATATTCAACCTTCTTTCCCAAATCACGGAAATACTCCCAGTACTTCCACACCGAGAAATTTCAATTCATTTAATCAAAATTCTCAAGGAAATTCATTCCCAAGTCAACCAATTCCCATACAATCACGTCCTGTCAATAGACACTATCCGTCTAATCGTCAAGTTTTTGGACCACCCAAAAACGTTTTTGCTCCCACGGGTCGAAATCCCTCTGGAACCCCAGAACCAATGTCAATTAATACGAGAAATACTTTCGCACCTTGACAAAATAATCAGTTTCGACAGCAAATGTCAACTATTCCCCAAAATACCTTTAAACCAAGACAAAATCAACCCAATTATATAGCTGAAGAACTATTTCAAGTAGATAACATAACCTTAGAAAACCCTTCCGACAATTATTTCGAAGAAACCATCGCGCAAACTGATATTAACGAGGAAATAAATCCGTTACCTAGTAACTCAAATCGTACAAACAATAATGATGGAAATTTTTGGACAGAGAGCCTCTTAGGTCCTCCGATATAAACGAAATATTTTCTAATTCATATTCTACAGATTTACCGTATATAACTATAAAAAATCCACCGATTAAATTATTAATAGATACAGGAAGCATGTCTAGTATGTTGAGTCCGGACATTGTGGAAAAATATTTCCCAAATTCTATGTATAAAGACCCCACTTTAATAATTTCAGCAGTAGGTAAAACAAAAACCGAATTTAAAGCAAATATCCCAGCCTTCGCCGAATTTAATTCTAAAATTAAACATAATTTTATAGTATATAAATTTCATAATCATTTTGATGGTTTATTAGGGTTAAATGAGCTACGTGCTTTGCAATTTTCAGTAGATTTTAGTAAAAATGTATTAAGAAATAAAAATATAGAAATTCCACTTTTATATAAAGTAGATAGGAAACAGTTCACTATCTCTGTCGATGCAAACGAAGTAGTCGGATTACAAGTACCGGTTAGTCATTCAGATGGCGAGGTAATTGTACCCGAAAGGAAATATGAGGATTTATATTTTCCAGAAACGTTGACAGTCTCAAAAGACGGTTTTGCAAAAACAGAAATAGTTAACAATACAGATAAAAGGGTTACGATTACATTAACACAGCCGATCGAGGTTATTCCTTTTACAGAGTGGCACAAAAATAATTTTGAATTTTATCATTTAGAAAATATTATCCCAGATAGTAGTAATATAAATTTAGGTGATGATATTCATAATTTACTTAGAGTAGAACATTTAAATTCAGAAGGAAAAACAGCTGTTTATAAATTATGTGAAGAGTTCAGCGACATATTTTACAGAGATAATGAAAAATTGAGTTTTACTAATCAAGTGAAACATGAGATAAAAACAACTGACGAGATCCCGGTTTATACTAAATCATACAGGTACCCCTACGTATACAAGGATGAAGTCCAAAGGCAAATTTACAAGATGCTAGATGATGGCATTATTCGACATAGCCAAAGTCCGTGGAGTAGTCCAATATGGGTTATTCCAAAGAAGGAAGATTCCAGTGGGAAGAAAAAGTTTAGAATAGTTGTAGACTATAGAAAGGTGAATGAGAAGACTATACAAGATCGCTACCCTATACCTAACATAAATACTATTTTGGACGCACTGGGAAAGTGCCAATATTTCACTACTTTGGATCTGGCGTCAGGATTCCATCAAATCGAAATGGACCCTAAGTCAATACCAAAGACAGCATTTTCCGTCGAACACGGTCATTATGAATATACTCGTATGCCAATGGGATTGAAAAATGCACCGGCAACGTTTCAAAGAGTTATGGATAATGTTTTGAAAAATATTCAAGGTAAAATTTGTCTTGTGTACATGGACGACATAATTATCTTTAGCTCCTCTTTAGAGCAACACATTCAAAATCTAAAAGTAGTTTTTAAACGTTTACGGGACATGAAATTGAAAATACAATTAGACAAAAGTGAATTTTTTCGAAAAGAGGTAGAGTTCTTGGGGTATGTAGTGACCCCTGACGGCGTAAAACCGAATCCGAAGAAGATTCAAGCTATTAAGGAATTTCCACTTCCGAAGTCTCCCAAGGAAATCAAATCATTTTTAGGATTAGTCGGTTATTATCGAAAATTTATTAAAGATTTTGCGAAATTAACAAAACCTCTGACAAGATGTTTGAAAAAGGGTGTTAAAATCGAACATACACCCGAATTCTTGAACGCCTTTGAAATGTGTAAGAATGTATTGACTAATTCCCCTATATTGCAATACCCAGATTTTTCGAGGCCGTTCAATGTAACAACGGACGCCTCTAACTTCGCAATAGGAGCCGTATTAAGTCAAGGTAAAATAGGCAATGATTTGCCCATTGCCTATGCTTCTAGAACCCTTAACGCTGCTGAAATAAACTATAGTACTATTGAAAAAGAATTACTGGCTATTATATTTGCATTAAAAACATTTAGATGTTATTTATTTGGGAGGAAAATTAATATAATATCTGATCACAAACCTCTCAAATATCTATTTAATATGCCAAACTCTAAATTTGTAAGATGGCGTTTATTAATTTCTGAATTCGATTACGAAATTCATTATAAGCCAGGTACATTAAATAAAAACGCAGATGCTCTAAGTAGAGTAGAAATTAACGCAATAACTGAAGATGAGGATCATCAACAACTGTATGACGAAATTGACTCCCTAATTGGTGAACCAAGTGATATCAACCAGATAACCGAAGACTTTCTTCAGAATCTCATTGAACCCGCTGAAGACACCTTAGAAAATCAACTGGACAACATAATCAATACAACTAATGTTAACGATATAAATCAAGAAGAAATACTAGAAATTATAGGCACTACAGATGAACCACAAGTTCCTCAACAAGAAGAAGACGATGAGACCGTCCATACAGCCGCCGAAAATCCTACCTTGGAAATCCCATTTACAGAAAATGTGACAAATTCATACAATAGGCAAATAATAATAGTACAAGGTAAAAGTAAACATTTTTTCATTAAAAATAGCAAACATTTCATTAATAAATCTCGTATAATGGCCTATCTAACTGATAATGTAGGTGATCTTAAAAATCAAATTATTAATCTTTTTAAGACTTACGTAGAACCGAAAAAATTATACTGTATTCATGTAAAAAGTTCAACAATAACAGATTTAGTATCTCTTATTATAACTACATTACAAAATACGTTCAAAAATCAAAGTTATAATTTAGTTATATCTAGAACGTTTGTGACAGATGTTGAAAACGTAGAAGATCGTGAAATGAATATCAAATATCAGCATGAATATAAAACATGTCACAGAGGTATTAATGAAACTCAAAACGCTTTAAGAAATAAATACTACTGGCCCGACATGAACGCTGATGTAATTAAGTATATAAATCTTTGTGAGATATGTAATCAAGCGAAATATGATCGGCATCCTCCACAAGTGAAATTTTCATTGACAGTCACTCCAACAAAACCATTCGAAACAATCCACGTGGATATATTTCAAATTTTAAGCACGAAATTTTTAACAATTTTGGACTCTTTTTCAAAAGACGGACAAGCTTATATAATAGAATCAAGCTTAAATTCTGTTAGCGTTATAGAATGTTTAAGTATCTTCATATCGCACTTTGGTATACCGTATTCTATAGTTAGTGATAGTGGAACAGAATTTAGAAGTGAATTAGTTAAGGAATTCTGTAAATTACACAAAATTAGAATACATTTTACGACACCTCAAAACTCAAATAGTAACAGTCCGGTAGAAAGGTTCCATTGATCTATTTTAGAAAATTGTAGAGTTTTAAAGTTAAAACATCCCAGAATGAATATAAAACAAATTATGCAATTCGCCGTTATTGGCTACAATTCATCTATTCACTCTGTAACCAAAAACAGACCATATGATGTTATCTTAGGGGACACAAAAGCATTAGATCCCTTAGATCTTACGGACGAACGCATTGTTAATGATTATGTTAATGATAGAAAACTTAGGTTAGAAACTCTTTATAAAAATATATATGATAATACCGTGAAACAAAAAGAAAATATAATCAGTAAACGTAACTTAACCCGAGAAGACCCTAAGCAATATGTTGAAGGTCAGGAAATATTTATAAGAAATAGGGAAGCTTTAAGAAATAAATCAAAACCAAAATTTTTGAAGAGAACGGTAAAACTAGATATGAACAAGAAAATATTAACAACAAAAAACCGTACAATCCATAAATCAAAAGTTAAAAATCCACTTACTAACATTCGACTTTCTTTACAGAATGACGAAAACACGGGGGACAATCTTCCTAACCCTGATCACAACCCTAGTGTCTATAGCTCAAAGTAATGACGTCGAAATACAAGTGCTTGACACTCCTTTATTACCTTTAGAATTAGGCAAAACAAAATTAATTGAAACAAAGCATACCTTTTTACATTTTATTGAAATAGATTTATTAGTTGAGCAGTTGAAAAATGTTGAAAATTTACATAGTAGATTAGAAAGTTATTTAAACTCTTCATCACTCAAAGATATAGATCTTATACAAAGTCTGTTCGAACATACGAAATATTTACTAAATGCAACTAGAATAAAATTAAGTAACCTTGTATATAAGGATGTTAAAGAAATAAATAACAGAAGTAAACGAGAATTGTTTAATGGTATTGGAACTATAAGTAAATGGCTTTTTGGAACTTTAGATCATGATGACGAAATCAAATATAATTCTGAAATAAAGCAATTAATTCAAAACCAAAACTCGATTTCGCACGAGTTGAAACTACAGTCTTCCCTCAATACTCGTCTTATTGATCACTACAACAAGACAATCACTAGTTTATATAAAAATCAATTATTACTCCAGTCTCAAGTCAATGAAATCTACAACAAATCTCAAGACATAGCCCGTCAGGTATTTGTATATTTTAGATTGCCCAATGCTCTAAATCAAATAATTCTGAATTGCCAAAATTTGATAAATTTCATAGATAACTTAGAAAATTCAATTATATTTGCTCATTTAGGAAGTTAACATACCTCCATTATTTCTCTGAACCATTTATCTGAATTGATCAATCGTGTTTCAATAATATATGGTGAATCGAAAATCGTCAAATTTAAAAATCCATACAATTATTACCAATTGGCCGGAGTTCAAGTCAAAGTTCAAGATTCTAGAATAATAATTGCTATCCATATACCCATTCTAATAGATAGTGATTTTCTAACCTATCACATTATCCCTTTACCATATAAAAATTCAATAATTGTTCCACGCAACCCCCTCCTTGTGCTTGGTACAAACTCACATCAATATGAAGAAAAATTGTGTCCATCTATTGAAAGTATCTTCTTTTGCCGACAACATGAAGAAGCCATCAACGATACTTGCGTAATTCCATTGATCCGAGCCGAAACACCAACCTGCAGATTTGAAGCAGCAGCTTTGAAACACCCTGTAGTCGAACAAATCAATAGCAAATTTTTGTTATTATTGCCAACTGAAAATCCTATGAAAGCCGAAATTAACTGCGATAAGAATAGAATAGCTATAATCAAGAGTAACACTCTCATTAAATTAGTACAAGGATGTAGTGTAAAAATTGGGAAGTCTTTATATGAAAATACAGAAGAAAAGACGAATGGGAACCCTCTTTTATTACCAAAATTAAGTATAACTCCCGAATTTGAAGTAACCACAAATCGACATCCACCTTTACAACTAGAATCAGTAGATCTCAAATCCATAAAAGACATTCGAAAGGAAGCAGATTCATATGAAATTTTAGAGAAACAAAAAGTGCATCCCGCAATTTGGAATATGCCTAGTCTAACATTGCTATTTGTAGGTTTGATTATTATCTATATTTGGTATAGAAGAAGAGGCCAAGAAGATGTTAGCCAGCCACTACAAGAGGACCAGAAACCCGAAAACAACCCCCCATCGGTATTGTTTTCGCCTAAGGAGGGAGGAGTTATATGAAGACATCCTGTATGTGTAAGAGTAATTTGAAGCCGTCCTGTTGACGTGAACAAGGATTGCTGTTGTCAGCAGTGAGTTTACTTGGTATGGTTCGCATCGGTTTTTGTCATTCTAATCCTGTTACTTTTATTATAAACATATTCAATCAAAGTTAGTAAAGTTTTGTATTTTTGTAAAATAAAAGTTTTTAAAAAATACCTTTGTGTATAAAAACATTTAACTAACGCGACATTAGGACAATATCCAATGTAGCCATGACTACCTATCTAAATGACATGACAATTTTAAAATCAATTTTATGTGACAGGTTGTAACGATTCACTTACTATTTGAAAAATCTGCGCATCTTCCAAATATACATGGAACCAGCTTCAACAGTAAGCAGCAATTTATTACCAAAAAAATCGATTATTATAATATTACTCCCAATTTTTAAATTGGTGGAAAGGCAAGATTATTAATAACTTTAGTAAAATTTAATGTCACATTGATTGTTGTCACTTTCTAAATACTCATACCTAATACCGCTTTCAAACAATACATAGTGTGAAAACTTCGAAGTTGTCATTCCCATTCACACCGAATTGATATGTTGCTAATCTATGGTGAGTGTAGGATGCATTCTTGAAATGCTCAGGCTTTATACCAGGAGCCTTTTCCCGAAAGAAGAACACCTTCTCATATGACTTTTGCTATGTGTTCAAGATTGTAAAATCTTGAATTTTATGGTTTACGATACTTTTTAAAATATGTAAGATATTTGTATGCATCCTTTCTTCATTGTATATATTTAAGGCGTAAATTCATTTTAGTTAATAGCGTTGTAAAAATATGTTTCAGAATTTATAAGATCTTTTATATTGTTGTAAATTCAAAGGAAAGTTTCATCTTATTTTCAACTTTGGTTAAATACCTTTTAAATATCACGTTTTGCAACAATAATTGTAAATCGTTTTGTTTGGGCATTGAAATAGCACATTTTTGAAAGTCGACATCTTGTCGCATTGTTCTATAATTGAGAAGTTAGGAAAAGGTCACGTTTCACTCTATTATATACTGTATTGTAAAAACCCTAAATTTAGTGTTACTTCTGCATGAATTTTATGGTCGACGGTCGGAAGATATGAAAGACATTTTTGAATAACCTTTCTGAGTAAAAAGGTTACAATTGCTATCGGAGTATTCAATAGAAATTTAACTATTTATTGGCGGCACCCATAGTTGATTCTTGTCTAGGAACCCCACAAGTCAAATGATACTGGCCAATAGGAATTATTTATTTTCGTTTGGTCGACTCAATCCACGTGTAAACACGCCCCTCGCAGATTTCTATTTAACTCGTCTCACAACGTGAAGAAATCAGCTTCTCACTCATCAGTTCTACACTTATCGACGCGAGTTTTACAATCATCGAATCGAGCTCAACGCTCAATAACAAAGTTAGTTTAATATTCATCAAATCGAAACATAAAGTGTCTTCCGATCTGAAACCACCCAAGTCCAGCATTCACAACTTTGTACCATTTTGTAAATTTGTATATAATAAATTATTAATTTCGACATTAATTTTGTCAAATTAAGATTATTTACCTAGTTAAATGTCCACGCCAGTTGACGAAGTTCAGCTAGAAACATAATCAAAAACACTATGGTTGAAGAGAAGATGCGGCAAGGCTCATTACCAAACTCAAAGCACAGTAATCATAACAAACCAATGTAGACCGAACAGAATGTAGTGAATGTTTTAGCATATGTAGCGGTTAATCCCCATGTGTCCGTCCCTAAGTCATCCGGAAGTGAAGAAAACCCTTCAGCGAGTCCGTGAAAAGTTTCATTGGATGAACAGCTCCGACTATGTGAAGGACTGGTGTAAGAAATGTACGACTTGCGCTACGAGTAATGGACCATGCTGCAAGAGAAAAGCTCCCATGAAACAATATAACGTTGTAAGCCCTTTCGAAAGGATTGCTTTAGATATCGCTGGACCATTTCCGACGACAGAAAATGGTGGTAATGGATTAGTTCACAAAGTGGGTGGAGTTTTTCGCGATCAGGAATCAAGAGGCCACAAGAGTCGCGGATGTACTGGGGAAAGAATTTATAAGCCAACATGGAGTGTCCTTGGAAGTCCACAGCGATCAAGAAAGAAATTTCGAGAGCCAGTTATTCCAGGAAATGTGTGATCAGTTGAGAATTAAGACGACCAGGACAACAGCGTTGCATCCACAGTCAGACGCAATGGTTGAGAGATTGAACAGAACCATTGGAAAAATACCTGTACAAAGTAGTTTCCAGTCTCCAGAAAGACTGGGACCAGTCACCAGAAAGACTGGGACCAGTATCTCTTCTTATTTGCATTGGCTCATAGATCCGCCATCAATATCACGGGTGAAACACCTGCGAAAATCCTATTTGAATATTTGGACCTAGAATTTGGTTGTCGACCGGGAGAAGATCTAGCGGGAGAATAGTATCTGATCCAATTGAGAAGAAGCATGTATGATGTGCACGAATTGGTTCGACCGAATCTTCAAGTTGACGGCGACAGAAGGAAAAAACGATAGGACCTGCAGGCCACAGAAGGCATTTTCAAAGAAGGGAACGAGGAGAAAAAACCTTTCTTCAAAATTACAGAAATCTTGGAAAGGTCCGTACTTGACCAAGAAAAATATCAATTACGCCATGTATTGCATAAGCAAGATCCCCAATGGAAAATCGAAAGTAGTCCACCAAAACCGACTAGCGCTATACGAAGGAAACCATGATTTAAAGGAAGGAGTGAACCATATCCGAGAGGAGCACGACCCTGCCTTCGAAGAATTTATTGGCGCATTCGGAGGTACCTGGAAAGCTAGATATGAAGTCAATACAGAACAACGACAAGATTTGCTCAAGTTTCTGGAAGAGTATTCACTGGTACACACAACATCTCCGCCAGTAACAAACACACACGAGGATTGACAACCAACCGTCTTTCTAAAGAAGTTTGGGCAATTAAAAAAACTTGAAGATCAGATTACAGTCCCTGGCAAAACACCGACGCTCAAACACAATTTGCGGTACGTCATCTGCCTGGTAACTAGAAATGATTTTCTAGATCGGAATGTGTGGAAAGCGCTACGAAGCCTTCGAGATCATCTGCTGGAATTCCAAGTGGAGAAACTAGCAGTGCCCAGAATAGGGAGCATCCAGTTGGATTGGGGAATCATCAAGAACATGATCTTCCAAGATACATGTCCAAATATTAATTTGCAGCAATACCCCCCGTTATCAGTATCCGATGAAGACGGTGCACTTTTATTTCCTTACGACCGGTAAGTGTAGAAATGGGTCTAGTTGTCGATTCAAACATCCAATCCCGGGTACACAGAAAGGAGGAACTTCCTTTTAAGAAGGGGGTAATGTTACGAAACTGCACACTGTAGTAGTCTTTGAAGTCGATTTTATTCTAATTCGATATCTAAAGATGGAATTTTGGCTGTAGCGCACGGTTTTCTGAGAAGGGCGAGGTATTTTTGAATTGTTTATTAGAGACATTCTAAGAAAGTGGATTGTTTGTTGAGAGCCTCAATCGAGAACTTTCAGGAATCGAGAGGTTCTAGAAAAACGTTTAATATATAAGAGACTACCTACGAGTGAGTCAGTCTACAGTTTGATTTCATAGCCAAAGGAACATAAGAAGTTAACAATAGAAGTGAACTGTGGACAGTGTATTTAATATAAATTAGAATTAAGTGTGTACATACATTAAGTATAAGTGAATTGTTAAGTATATAAATAAATTACGTGAGTAGACATATCGTGTGTATAAATTTATCCCACTTGCTGTGCATTTAAATAAATAAGAAAAATATAACAATATCAAATAAGTGTTTTTTACTAACCACAAGGATTACAGTCTCCAATTTTGTTGATAACACGGCAATACTAGCATCTCAGTCCAATCTAGAAATTGCAACCAAGAATCTATAGAACAATATTTTTATGAAAAAGGAACTATGATCGAAGAAATCTAGAATGGAAGCCAACTAATCGAAATTATAACACATTGATTACATTAGCGTTAAGAAGATATTAGCATAACTCTCAAATAACAAAAGTTGAAATCGAAAAGTATGTGGGCGTACATCCCTACAAACAACTGGCTTATATTAACAAGACAGAACAATAGGAGTTCTATAGAGTAACTAATATAATTCTGGAATATTAAACAATGGAATAATCGAAAACTGTGTTACACATCTCTCTCTCTCTCTCTCTCTCTCTCTCTCGAAGTCCAACAATTATATTGTTAATAGACGTAAATTTGAAGCAACTACCCTTTGTCTACACTTGGAATTTCAAAGATCATTTCCCAAGTAAATGAGAGTTAACTACCATAAACATTTTCCCAATTCCTAACCTGGAATTTCTCTTTATCTTCATTAATTCACTCTAATGTGTACCGACTCTAAACGTAGCAAAGCTAATTAATTCGCCTAATAATAGACAAAGACAAGATAAAACCGATGGGGTTAATGTCAACAATTAAAATAATGGGTTTTACCGACATCGTTACCTCAACCAAAAACTACCAATGAATCTGACCTAGTTCGTAATTTAAACGCGATAGGGATCTTAAGGAAATAAAACTGACGATGATGTAGATACGATAGATAATGTCTAAAGAACATGTTTTCTGCCAATCATTTATCATTGTTCTCTGCTCTATTGAAGAATTAATTAACATTATGTTCGCATTTGCTATTGAACATTCATTAGTAAGTTTAATATGAATTTTCCATAGCCAAGATTTCAGCGACTTAACAGCAATAGAAAGGGAAGACTATAAAATATTAACAGGACAATTGAAAATAATATCAGGCATGATAAAAAAACGTTTGTAAATGGTTTAAATAAAATAAACCGAAACGTTACCACTTTAAGCAAGTGATTTTACTTCTGACCGAAACCCATGAAAATATGTGAAATTGAAAATTTACGGTCATTAATAGTGTTACGAAACAGCCCACTAGTGTAGTCCCTGAACCCGACTCTGTCTAAACCATGTATGAAAGTTAAAATTATGGCGGATGCGTAGGGATTTCTTAGAACTGTTTACGATTTTTTGTGACTATCTTATCTAGACATTGGTTTTTTGACTAATCTTATATGGAAAATCCAGAAAGCCGATTGCTTTTGTGTAAGCCGCAATCTAGAATTATCTAGTAAAAAAGGCACCAATATATAAAGGACCGACCAGCGGGAGAAGTCCGTTTATAAAGTGATCTCGTGATATAAACAGCGAACAAGTAAATAGTCTAAGTAGTGAAGTGTTTATATAAATTAATGTAAGTGAATATACTGTGTATATAATATAAATTAGTCAATAGTGTAGTGAATAAATAAATTGAGTTAGTATACATAACGTGTGTGTATAAATTTATCCCACCCGTAATAGAAAACGTTTGAATAAATAAGAAAAACATTACATTGGTGTCAGAAGTGGGATAATATAAATATCTACTTAAAATGGCCAAGAGACTAAGTGACTTGAAAGTGACTGAGCTGAAGGCAGAATTGGAAAATCGCGTGTGGGAAACGTTCGGTAAGAAGAGTGAGTTAGTAGAAAGTAGTATTCTCACCATCACACATTTGTTTCTCTGAGGAGGTCATAAGAACGTAATTGCTAAATGAATTTACTAATCTTTCAAGCTTTTGTCAACTTTTGCTTCTATGATTCTCATGACGTCATCAGAGCACCGGCTGTTGTAAGCCTACCTTACTAATTAACACCTTCAAAAATTGTTCATTTTCAACTTATCTTCTACAATTGTTGTCAAATGTCAAACAGCTGACTCACAAATAATGTATTGAGTTATATTTTATCCCCTATTTTAGGGATTCATTCATTGTACAATGGGTGGTGTGTGCTTTTTATTATTATTTTAATTAAATAGTGACTGTGTTTCAAGCACTATATTCTAATTCATTTTATGTATCTTCTAATTTGTGAGGATTTGTAGTACACCCTGACCATGTGAGTGAATTGTATCTATTTGGCTTTAGGCCCTTCTAAACCTTTCATTATATATCGAGCATGTAAGATCAATTTTCTTACTTTCACAGGGGCACTGATGATGGTTTATAATTGAACCGAAAGCGCTCTGCTAATAATAAATTCTTGTACGAAAATACAAAATTTGGTTCCTTTTCGATAATTGTTTTTCTCTGGTACACTCAGATGACTTCACTCATTTCCTTTATTGATTACTTACGTGACCCCGATATGCAGAGGACGCTTCGTTTAGCCCATTCCAAAACATGGTCGATGCATTGACTGCTGCTCTTGAATATGAAGCAGCCATGAAGGCTTCGGGATATAACAAAGTCAGGACAATCCAAGAAGAAGGCGACGAAGGCAGATTTGACCAGATCGTCAGTATGATGGACAAGAAGCCGGTAGGATGGACTAGAAGCCGAGAAAGATCTGATGCTGGAATTTTTGCGAGCTAGAGCATGTACGCAATTCGTGTGGGCGGCCCTGGACTCCTGCAAACCAAGAACCCCAGTTACAGGAAAACTAGAACGGGTCGGCTACGTTGGGGCAGCACCGACCCATGATCGTTCCAAAGACCCTCTCATACTGATAGCTTCGCTCAGATGTCGCAACGACAGTGTATATGTAGATGGCGAAGTGAATGGTAAGAGATATACTCTGCTAGTCGACACTGGAGCAACTAGAACCATTGTACGACCAGAAATAATAAACTCCAAGGAGAAGGTTTTACCAACGAAACTGCGACTGCGGACCGCCACAGGTGAGAGTACCAACGTTGAGACGGTGAGACACAAATCCAATTGGGAATTGGTGCAGAAAAGTTCACACATGCGGTAATCGTAGCTGACCTTGAAGAAGACGTGATTCTGGGAATGGACGTAATGAATGTACATGGTTTCCAATTAGACTTTAGAAACAGAACCATTAAAGTGGCTTCCGAGGAAGTATTCCTTCATCCATATGAAGGCAGCGCGGTGTTGGCAGCTGTACAGGAAGATACCGTTCTACCTGCACTAAGCGAGACCATAATAGTAGCACGGCTACAGGGAATCATGGAGGAAGGTACACCGGTTATGATGGAACCAAGGAACAACGACGAAGATGTTGGCAAAGGAGTACTAATTGGAAGAGGATTGGTTACGTCGGCGAAAGAGATCCCAGTACGTGTGATAAACGTGAATTATTAACCAGTTACCATCAAGAAGGAAACTAGGATTGGATCCTGCGTACCAGTGACGTCTATAGTTTGTCAAACTAACAACCACTGACGATACTAATGCCAGATTCGTTCAGATGTTATCAGTAGCTGGTCAATCCTTAAATCGAGCTAAAAAAAGAGAATAGGAGAATTCCTCTTGCAGTATCGAGACCTATTCGTACCAAAAGGAGGAAAGACTGGTAGAACATTAGCCGTCAAACGCAAAATCGATACTGGTAATGCTAAGCCAATTGGGCAATCAGCTCGAAGACTTCCAAGAGCGAAGAGAGAGGAAGCTGAAAGAATAATTCGAGAGATGTCAGAAGAAAAAGTAATAGAACCATCTACTAGTCCATGGGTGTCTCTAGAAGTGCTCGTCAAGAAAAAGGATGGAACTACGAGATTCTGCGTGGATTATCGCCAGCTAAACAACGTTACGAAGGAAAACAGCTATCCTCTGCCTCGAGTTGACGATACGCTAAATACTTTGGCCGGCAGCAAACTGTTTTCCACCTTGGACCTGAAGTATGGTTATTGGCAAGTGGAAATGGACCCACAAGACAAAGAGAAGACTGCTTTTACCACCGGATCTGAATTATGGCAATTAAACGTCATGCTATTCGGGCTCTGTAATGCGCCTGCGACATTTGAAAGACTCATGGGAAATTACTTGAGAGGGTTGTCTTTGAAAACATGCCTGGTCTATTTGACGGCAAAGTAGTACTGGGGAAGATATTTAACGAACACCTGAAGAATTTGGAAGACGTATTCTAACGACTCTAAGCTGCCCAGCTCATGTCAATCCCGAAGAAATGTCAGCTTCACCAAAACCGAATAAACTATCTAGGTTATATAGTGAGCAATGAAGGAGTGGCGGGAGAAAATTGCTTCCATTCAGCAATGGCCGCAACTAACTGACAAACATCAAATTAGGAGTTTCCTTGGAATTTGTACATATTATAGAAGATTTCTCAGGAAGTTTGGAGATATTGCCAAGCCTCTAACTCGACTTACAGAAGAAGCAAGAGCTTTCCAATAGAACGAAGACTGTCAAACGGCTTTTGAAACCTTGAAGAGGCATTTCACCACGGCGCCGATATTAGGCCTTTTCGTTCTCTTTTGATTTCCTGGTACAGACTTCTGATTTCTTTATTATTGTAACTTTCTTCTATTTCTGTCAGAAGTTTCCCTCTTTTCTTATACCTTATTAATTTTTTACATTGTTTCCTCTGTTCTGTGTATGTTTGTTTTGATTCTTGTGTTTCTTCCTTTATCAGTTCCAGTCTTCTGGCTTTTCGTATCTCTATATCTTTTTGGCATTCTTCATCGAACCACTTGTTCCTTCCCAATGGAGTTTTTCCGTGGATGTGTCCAATTGCTACCTCTGTGCATTTTTTAAGTACAAACTTATTCTCTCTTATTCTGTCATTAGTATCGTGAGCTGTCCGTATAGCATAATAATTTATCATTTCTGTATACAGCTTCCTTTCTTCGTGTTTTATCAATCTACTCGTTGTGCTTTGTTTCTTATCATTCCTTTTTCGATTTCTTTGCTGTGGTATTTCTTGTTTATGCTTTATCTCTACCCAAAAGTGATCAGTGTCTGCATCTGGCCCTCTATAACTTCTGATATCTGTTATACACTTTCCTTCATCTTCGTCTATTAATACATGGTCTATTTGATTGGGGTATGATCCGTCAGGTGATCTCCAGGTGCCTTTATATATTTCTTTCTTTTCAAAATATGTGTTTTTTATTCGCATACCCTTTTCTTTTGCGAAATGGATCAACAGCTGGCCGTTTTCATTTGTGTGTTCATGTTCACTAAATCCACTTATTGTGGGCTTGTATATCTCTTATTCCCCTATTTTTGCATTCGCACCTCCTAGGATTATTTTTAGGTAATATCTGTGGGGATTCTTTCAAATATAGTATCTAGTTTATCGTAGTAACTTTCTTTACCTACTATATCCGTTTCTTCCGTTGGGACGTGTATATTTATTAATGATATCTTTTGATATTTTCCTTTCAATCTAATCCAGCATAGTCTTTCAGAAAACCGGTTTTAATTCAACTATGGCATGTTTAATTTTCCCACTAGAAACCCAGTGCCCAACCTTCTGTTACCTCCTCCACTGCTGAAGAATATGTAGTCGTCTATTTCAATAACTTCTTTTCCTTTCTGTTTTGTCTCTTGTGATGCTATGAGATCATACCCCCATACTTCTTCATTTCTCCCGTTACTTGTTTCATTGTTCCCTTTTCATACGTTCCCCTGACGTTCCATATTCCTATCCTTAAATTCCCTTTCAGTTTATTCCCTGATTTTTCTTTATTCACTCATTTATTTTCAATTTTATTTTCTTTCTCGTAATTATTTTCCATTGCTAGTGTCGTTTCCAAGTCATCCGGTTTTCGTGACATACCCAGTTTTCTTACTTTTGTATTTCTGAAGCCTTTGCTTCCTTGTTCCATTTCCACACTTCTTTGTCTATTATTACTTTTTGATGTACCTCTTTAATTTCCTTTCCTTCGTTCAATTCTTCTGTTGCAATTTTTCTACTCCCATTTTATTCTTAATAAAATTGTTAACTTCTTGTTTTATAAGATGCCTTTCCTTCTTCAATCGCATTTTTGTTTATGTCTTTTATATTTTTTAGTTATTTCTGTTCTTTTCGCAGTTCCTTAATTTCTTTTTGTAATAGCTCCATGTTTTCTCTATTCTTTTTTTTATCTTCTTTAATGTCCTTTATATCTCTTGTGAGGTTTATCATCATTTCCATCATCTTCTCCATCATGTCCTCATTTCTCTTTTCCTCTTTATTTGGTGTTCCAAATTTTTTCATGGATGTTTTAAATGATATATCTTAATCTTCACCTCTTTTTCTTTTTCCATCATCAGTACTGTAATAATCGCTATCCATTGTATTTCTTTTCTCAGGTCACCACGGTAAATAAGTAACTCGGGTGATCCCTCGGAAGTAACTCACCTCTTGGAGTACCCTGTGATTGTCTTGTAATTGTGCTATTTATTGGCGGCTTGGCAACACCGTAGATTTCTTTGTCAAAGTTTCAGTACCGTTATTACTTTCCGTTATCTGCTTATCATTTTGTTCTAATTACCTGATTATGATATAATTTACAGTGAGGGAGATATCAACCGCAACAACGGAGTTAAAATTTTTATTAAAAATAGCATAATTTATGAATATATTGTAGTATAAATAGAATTGTGCAAAGCATTATAAACTATAATTATGTTCTCAAGTAAAAATAAACTTTCAATTCTATCCCTGTATAAGGTAAGGGAAGAAGAATTTGTGGAGGATATATGGACATATCTTGAAGGCACAAAAACAATTTAAACATTTATAACCACTTGATTTTAATATAAATATTAAACATAAAATTGATCTAATTTCTACATATCTACATATATTGAGTGAATATAACTTCTTATCGCTGATAAACAAATGTACAAAAGTTCAGGGAATATCTGAAAATTGCACAGATCATATATTTTATAAATTGAGTGAATGAAAACGACGAATACTCAGTGTGTATTAGTTTATTACTTTCCAGCTAAGCGCTTTCGGCTATTAAGCCATTATCAAGGCCGGTTCTGAAGCTGCTTACAGAAAGTGTAGTTTTAAATCGTTCCAGTAAAATAAGTGAATTGAGTGAGAAATTTAAAAATTAAAATCCTACAACTTTCACAACTGTGTTATAAAAGAAGACAGTATATATATACATGTAATAAAAACACCAAAAACCTGGTAAGAAGATCTAATTTGAAAAAAGCTAGGTTATAATACGCCAGAAATTAATAAAGTACAAGGAATAAAAACTTACTTTTTCCATAAACTAATTAAGATATAAAGTTGAATACATTAACACAGGTCAGGCTTCTACAATTTAAAATTGAATTAAATTTTAAACTCCGAATATTAAAATAATTTTCAATGGAAGAGATACTGCAGAAGTTAGAAAACATGGATCAACGAAATGCCAGAATCGAGCAAAAACTGGACAATATCCATAGTCAATTACAAATATTGAAAAAAGAGAACCAAGCTCTGAAAAACGAAAATTATTTATTAAGAGAAGCCACGAAGAAACTGGAAACAAGAGTAATTCAAATAGAAAAGGATTCAAGAAGGGAAAACCTGATAATAAATGGCATCGAAGAAGAAGTACGAGAAAATGCGGAACAACTGAATGATAAGGTTAGAGAAGTACTGAAAAGAGTAAACACCAATATAAATGTAGAGTCAGACGTAATAGAGTCGAGGAGAATAGGAGACAGGAACAAACTTAGAAATAGACCAATATTACTAAAAGTGAAGACATGGGATAAAAAGCTGGACATATTGAAAGGAAGAAATAGATTAAAGGGGACAAATATCTATATTAACGAAGACTTTCCCAAAGAAATTATGGAGCAAAGAAAACAGCTCTTAAAATACTCAAAAGTTGCAAGAGACAAGGGATGTAGAACTAAGATCATCTACAATAAATTATATATTAACGATAAGCTATACACCTTATCAGAATTAGAAGTACAAAATGAAACTGAAATCGAGACTGAAGAAGAGACAGGACTACCAGAACAATCTCCAGCGAAAGGAAGAAAATACAGTGAGAGATCTCCCGAAGGCGCTGAAGAAACGACAAAAAAAATAACAAAAATGAACAGAGAAGTTGAGACATCATCAAAAAACTAATTAATACAGAGGTGAAAAGATCAAGGTTTGTGGACGGAATTGTCCCTTTTAAGATAACATTTTGGAACTGTCAAGGTATTAATACTTTAGATAATTTAGAAATACGTGAAATTAATGATTTGTGTAGCTCTGATATAATAGGCTTAGTGGAGACCTGGATTACCTCTTCCCAAAATAGCTTACCAAATATTTTAAACAATTATCATACTTACTCATGCCAAGCTTCAAAAGATAAGCAAAAGGGTAGAGGTAGTGGGGGTATCTTAATACTTATATCAAAAAACCTGGGGGGTGTGAAGTCATTAGATGTAATCGATAGATGTAATATGTGGAATTTTATCAGAATAAATATAAATAATAATTATATTATTTTAGGTGTAGTCTACTAAAAACCTGATTTAGATTATCATGTATGTGTAGAGATGCTTGAGGATACTCTAAAAGAAATATCAGTAAAATTCCCAAATGACGAGATGATTCTGTACGGAGACTTTAATGCGAGAGTAGGTGGTCTGAATGATTTTGATTCAGAGAACGTAATACATATCAATCCCCCGTTAAAACCACGTAAGTCAAAAGATTCCCTAGTTAATACTAGAGGAACATTACTTGTAGAAGCTTTGGAAGATCTAGGGTTTCTCTTGTTAAACGGTAGGTTTGAGGATTATGAAGGTGCTTATACATACATTGGGCGGTCAGGACGAAGTACAATAGATCTGGTCTGGGTAAGAGTTAGTAGTGTAGGCCTAATTTCCAGTTTCTGTATAAATAAAAACCTGTTTTCGGATCATCTGAGTTGCACTGTAAAGATAGAAAATGCATATTTTGTGGGGTCTAATAAACTATCAGAATATCATAGCTATAAAGAAACAATAATAAGGTGGGATCCTGCCAAAACACAACCATATAAAAATATAGTATCTATCTTTGAAATACATTCAGACTCGAGTACTATTAATATAATGGACAATCAAATAAATGAGGCAATCAAGTTAACAGCAAAATTTTTAGGTATGGAAAAAAACCGTGACAATACTAATCATATGTTCTCAAATTCAAAACCATGGTTTGATAACTTTTGCAAGGACGCAAAGAAAAAGTTAAACATGTCAAAAAAACTATTAAAAAACTCTAACTTTGAACAGAATGCACTAATATCATACAGTGAAATTAAAAAAGAGTACAAACAACTCATTAAAATTAAAAAATTAGCTTACGTAAACGTTACAATTAAAAAATATAATAATATCAGCAACCCCTCCGAATTTAGGGAACTTCTAAAAACTAGAAAAATTAAAAATAGAGGTCCCACAATTGATACCGTCACAATGATTGAGTTTTACAAAGAGTTTTATGGAACGCATTTACATAGGGATTCACAATATTTTGGCGTTATACACCCTTATCTAGATATAAACTTTTCCACTAATGAAATTTTTAGAGTCTTAAACTCAGCTAAAAATAATAAATCACCTGGGGTAGACAACATTAGCAACGAATTCTTCAAAAACTTTCCTTTGGATTGGATAATACACCTGAAAACATTCTTCAACAAAATTTTAAACGAAGAACAAATACCACCCACATGGTCAGATGTTAAAATGATCCACTTCCACAAAAGTGGCGATATTAAAAACCCTAATAATTACCGTAGTATAGCACTTTTAAATCACAAAACTGAGCTCTTTACCCAATTAATTATTACGAGACTAACTAACTTTGTTGAGAATAATGAAATATTACCAGAGTGCCAAAGCGGCTTCCGCAGAACACGCAACTGTGAAGACAACATATTTGTGCTCTACGCTATAATTAACAATTACCTTCGCCTCCCTTCAAGAAAATTATATACTCTATTTGTAGATTTTAGAAAAGCTTTTGATTCGTTAGACCATCATATACTCTGGGAAAAATTATATTCAAACGGAATAAGTGCAAAAATTACTAGAATACTAAAAATAATATACAAACAAGCAGCACTGTTTATAGAACAAGAAGGTAACAGTTCAGAGAGAGTACAAATAACCCAAGGTGTTTTACAGGGGGACCTGCTCAGCCTACTACTATTCGCGATATTCATTTCCGATATTGATAATTATTTTCAGAACCAAGGCAGTAAGTGAGTTACTCTTGATGAAGGGGATAACATACGGATGTTGTTATACGCTGACGATCTGGTACTGTTTGCAGAGTCGCAAATACAAATGGAAAAGAGCCTGAGGATTTTAGAATCATACTGCAACACATTCAAGCTTCAGGTAAATACAGAAAAAACAAAACTAGTTATATTCCGAAGGAGCCCCAATATTGGAAAACAACCCACGTTTTCATACCTTAACAACCCAATAGAAATCTCAAACACTTATGAATATTTGGGAGTGGTCTTTACTTTCAATGGACTGTTTCTAAATAATTTTAAATCACGAGAACGGAAAGCAAGAATTACTCAAGGTACTGTACTTTCAACTATAAACTCGCAAAAATTATCTTCTCTTCAGTCTATTAAGACTTTGTATAACAATGTCGTCATACCCACTTTCACATATGCCAGTAATATATGGGGCCTGGGTTATCTGGATCAAACTGAGAAAATACAGACGTCTTTTTGGAAAAACCTCCTATTCCTCCAGAGAACTACTGCCGCTTATATAATAAGAGTCGAAGCCAATCTGTGCAGGCTAGAATATTATCTAATAAAACAAGCAATTGAATACTTCATCAGGGTAAAATCTCAAAATCACTCAAGGTACCCCTATAGAGCATTATTTCGATTAATAAAATTGTATAACTCTGGATACGGTCATCACAAATACAATTGGTTTGTTCAGTTAATTAATGTTATCAGTATTTATTGTTCATATAATGTTAGTCTTAACACTGACTGTATCAATGAAAATTTTAAACATATTGTATTAGCCGAACATCTAGCTAAAAACATGCAAAATGATTGGAATAAAATATTACTTAGTATTCACCACCCTACATATAAATTCTTTCTGCAAAATAATAATAATTACAATTATTTAAGTGGACCGTCACCGCTTTATATTAAAAGATTAACAGCCCAACTGCGCACAGCAAATTCACAGTATTTATACCTATATGTGAATAACTCCTCTCATACAATAAAAACCGACCAGATGTGTACAATATGTAACCAGCAGGCCAATGAATGCCTGGAACATATCATATTTGACTGCCCATTGTATGCTGGATTAAGAAATACAGTCATAGGAAGACGAAAGCATTCAGACGATCTAGATTGCCTTCTTAATTCAAACGATCTCTTACTATTGAAGCAATTGCATGGTTTTATCAGCGGAGCAATGAAAATTAGATCATTCATTATTAATGATTAGATATCCACAGTATCTCTACATAAACAATTTATAGTATAGGATTAGTTATGGGAATTATGCGTTTGTCTTATATTTTTTTTTCTGCTCTTCTCTATTGCTGGACTATTATGTGCTGTACGCTGTCTTTAAAAACATGTTAATTTTATGTCATTGTTTCTTGTAATACCTTTTATCTATCATGTTAGTTTAGGAGTATATATGTATTTTATATTTACTATATAACCGACTCCTTGTTCATGTACTTTGTATAAAAGAACAATAAACTATTCTATTCTATTCTATTCAAAGCCGTCGTCATTTAAAAAAGTAGGTGTCAAAGCCATCAAGTTGATTAAAAACAATGCTCAAGATAGAATCATTGTTATGATTGAGTCATTGGAATAAAAACATTAAAATACCCTATTAGAAGGGTGTAAAATTATAATTCACATGATGTAAATTCACTCAAAATTAAAAACTGAACGAAAACAGATGACAAGTTTGACGTCATCTGTTTTCGCTCAGTTTTTAATTTTGAGTGAATTTACATCATGTGAATCATAATTTTACACCCTTCTAATATGGTATTTTAATGTTTTTATTCCAATGACTCAATCATAACAATGATTCTATCTTGAGCATTGTTTTTAATCAACTTGATGGCTTGACACCTACTTTTTTAAATGACGACGGCTTTGATAATGGCTTAATAGCCGAAAGCGCTTAGCTGGAAAGTAATAAACTAATACACACTGAGTATTCGTCGTTTTCATTCACTCAATTTACATCTAGTGTGTACACCATATCCACAGACATTTCTATATATTTTATAGTTCTAAAGGCCGCTTGACATGGAGCAATACTACCTGCAATGCAATGCAAGACGCAATTTTTCTTGATCACAAGCATGCGCAGATGAAGCTCAGCTGACAGATCTCGGAATTGCAACTTTATCGGTTTCGTGCCATTTCTATTGCATGTAAGTTGCAATTCTAGGGAGAAATCTAGTTAATTTTGGTTTAACAACCAATCAAATGTCAGTTAAATCACTTGATCACAAAATACTGACGACGGGTCCGTTTTCTGTACACATGATTGACTGTAGCACTTTTTTTGTATAACCTAATCTTCTTGTTGATTCGATTTTTGTTAATGCCACTTTTTTCATTTGCCTTGCATAATGTCAAACAACGTGCAAGATTCATCACATGTAATATTTTGACCTTGGAATAATTTACATGCAACTAATTACAGATTGTATTGCTTCATGTCAAGCGGCCTTAGTACGATAGATGATACCGATGTTACAGACCACAAAGCTACAACGACATATCTTCCTTTACAAGCTGAGACAAGCGTAAAAAAGACATTTTTCAAAAAGGTCGATAATTAAATGCTACAAGGAGTCATAAATGGGAAGCCTTTTATAACATAAATTAAATGGAAACGTTAGTAATTAATTAAGTATTCAAAGTAAACAAATATATAAATAAAAATACCAAAGTTGTTAAAGACAATAAGTAATTTATGAGGAGGCAACAATTGGTGACAAGGGTATTATTAATTCAATTACAGAAAGAAACATACTTCATCATGTTCATAAAAAAGATTTGGAAAACATAGAAAAAAGAAAGCATACTTAAATTATAAAGTAATAACTGATGGAGTTCTAAGAAAAGCTAAAAAAGATTATTATACCAAACAAATAAATGAAAATAAAGAAAACTCAAAGGGACTATGGAAAATTATTATATATCAGATACAAAATAAAGCAAATAACAATGAAATAGAAGAAATACATACTGATGATGGTCATAAAGTAACAGAGGCTAAAGATCTAGCAGAAACATTCATTTTACTGAAGTGGGCCATAAGCCCACCTAACACGCGTCAACCTACGAGAAATGTTCAGAAAAATTCAATTGTTCTGTTGCCTTTAACAAATATAGAAATTAAAAACATAATAAAATCACTAGCAAACAAGAAATCACCCGGAGTAGATAATATACAAACATAATTAATAAAAGAGAATTGGGAAATATTCACCCCACTATTGACCCACTCAGTTAATGAAATATTTCTACAAGGAGAGTTTCCCACTGAAATCAAGAGATCTTCAGTGATACCAATATTCAAAAAAAAAGCAATAAGAGAATGGTGACAAATTATAGACCCATATCCTTAATCACAACTTTAGCGAAAGTGGTAGAGAAAGCTCTAAATTCAAGATTACAAGAATATTTTAATACATATAATATAATTTCTGCAAAAGAATTTAGATTTCGAGACAACTGATGCAATTCTAGAATTTACTAAAAAAATTTTTCACTCGGTGGACCTGAATAAGCCAAACTATTTTCCTGGATTTAGATGTCTTTTCATCGTATTTCTGGAAACAGTAATTTAATTGTGCCTTGTTAACATGTTTCCGGTCTACAAACAGCGTGTGAAAACTCCATCGTCAAAACTGAGTGCTGAGACCTACAAGAGGATAAATTGGCTTAATATGAAATATACGGGTCCGGGCTTTGGACCCCACGTAACAGTAACTCCGAATGGCAATATTTCACGGGTCGGCAAAGGGTTAATGCATTGCTGAAGGTAAGTAATTAAGATGAATACCAGGGAAGGGACCTCTCCCATACTATCGTCCAGAAATACTGCTACTGCTTTACGTTTCAATTCATTGCTCTTTCTAATTGATTATTCCCTGTGTGTTTGCTTCCTAATCATGCGATATTGCGAGTGTACTCGCTCTTAATAGATTCCGCTGTCAATGTTATTATAATTTGAAATTTTTTACTGCAAATAAATATACAGTTCATCATGCTTTAGATACACATTTGGCATTCAATTGAGCTTAATACGTAAATACGGTTTGTTTAAAAAAATATTTGAATTTCAACTACTCATTTCAATAAAATTTGTCGTCTCGAAATTTTGAAACATATTGGTATTTTCACTTTCTCCTTTATGTTGTACCACCAATTATCATTACTACTAATACCTACCTGTAATGATCATTTTACCTAACTCGGTGGCGTCACCTGTTGTTTCATTATCGACATATCAGTAATATTTCAGCCGCTGTCACCTGCTGGGAATGAGACAAGCGGTTTCAAGGAAGTGGTGGTCCGCTCTCTTTAATATATAGTATGGTTATATTTTGTGCTGAATTTTTTGTAATAAATGATCTGTGATTCTAAGTGAAAACTATTTAATCCGAGTTATGTCTACAGTGCTATCAAGTAGGCACCTGTAAAACTGTATAATATACACTTTTATACGATATTATATATTCTGTCTGAACACCATTTTAATTCATTCTTTATATAACTCTCTTCATACATTTTTTGTATTATTTCTGCTCTTTGTTAAAATATATTGTTGATATAATTAATTTTAGTTCTTTTTAAAAAGACATTTTTCATAAAGAAAAATAAAACTTCCGTAACTTTTTATTTGGTTGTGCTCAACAGCCCTGGCACTTAAGCCTAAGTAATTGTACCATTCCCAATATTGTCTACTTCCACTCCAAAAGTTTCGTGTCCTCGATATAGGCCACTAGCTTATTTGGGGGGATTTTGAGTAGTCCTGGTAAGTTCTTATATAAGCAGAGTATATGAATAGGTAATTCATCCCTTACTTCGCATTTCCTATAGATAGGTTCACTGACTTTTCCCATTTTGTATAAATGTTTCCTTAGGGTACAGTGTCCAGTAACCAAATAGGTAACTGTCTTCAAGTATCTCTTGCTCAGTTTCAATAAACAGATTGAGAGTTCTTTGTTTACATTTTCCAGTAAGCTTTTTGTATGAAGGCGACCTTCTGTCAACATCCATTTGATTTGGTGTTCATTGTCTAGCCAGTTCCGGATTTCCCCTCTTATGTAATCCTTTGTGATTTCACAGAACGGTTCCAGACCTATGAAGTCTCCTTTAGATCCTTGTTTAGCTAGCTGGTCCTCCAGTTCATTACCTGAATCTGCCTCTGTATCTGTAAAATTTTGAAGGGTGGGTGACCCCACAGCACTTAGGCCACAATTGGCCCATTGTGCATGCTTCTGAGGTTCAAAACTTCCTTCTAGCTCGTTATCTAGCCTACTTCTTTGAAGTAGGCGATAACGTCGCCCGAATACATGAAACCTAAAATGAGAGAGTGTCTGACATTCGTAAAGAATGTGTTCGACAGTCTCTTCTTGTTCACATCCTCTACAAAGTGGGGTGTTAGACAAACCCAGTCTGTGGAGGTGTTTTCGTAGTCAGTGACCAGTCAGAATAGCCGTGGCTGTTCATAGTCACGTATTTCTTGGCTAATATGCTGTCCGGATACTGTAGCAGTTCCTTGGCAAGCCTGGAGCCTTCTGCGTCGTCCTATCTACCCTCAAACATATTAAGAAAGTAATAGGTCGGTCGTCACTGACACCGAGAGACCAATGAAAGGGCCAGGTGGCTAGCGAGTCTGCAATACGATTTTCTTCCGATTTCTCATGGCCCTTGATCCAGCCATAAGTGACTGTATTGCTATTACAGGCTTCGATTAAGGCCAGGTGACATTCTAGTACTAGGCCTGATGTAGCCAGTTCATTACCTGAGTTATAGTTCGCTGACCCATGGTTTATGCATGGTATTGACCTTCGAGCTTCCGTTATAATTCACGAACGCTGATCCATGTTTGTACAATAACTGATGATTCTGCAGAACTGCATATTTTTAGTCTATAGTTACATTTATTTCAGTATATAAGTTCGATTAATTGAATATGTTGAATATAGTGTATTTTGTGTTTAAGTATCTTTTTAAAAAGTGATTTTGGAGCAGTAACTTTTAATTGGCGCAGTCATTAGTATAGTGGAAGAACCCTTACTGATCCTCTTAATTTTTTAACGTTTATCCACTTCAAGACCTTTGAGAAACGTTGAAGTTTGCCCAAAAGTGCCAGAAGGAAAATAAAAGTAAGTGAAGTTTATCCATAATTATTAGAAGAAAGAAAAAGAATCGATATAAGTTAAGAAAAATTACCCTTGGAAAACCAAGTGAAGTTCATGCAAAAGCTTTAGAACTAAAGAAGCAAGAAGAAAACGAAGCTAGTAATCGGAATGCACTTCAGCATCATCGTTAGCCTATAAGCAACTATAATTTTTCTTTTTTTACCTATATATCAGAAACACCTCCAGCAAACACTCCTCATACCTCTCAATCAGTATTACGTCGTCCATCAATCCTAAATTTAAACACACCTAGACTCATAATCACCCCACCTCAAATCAACATTATGCCTGAATTTAATCCAAAACACCAAGACATCCTATCATACGATGGAAATCCCAACGAGCTATACAACTTCATTAATACCGCTACTCTACTCTTAAGTCATTTCTGGGACAATAAAAACACCCAAAGTTTTCAAAACCACTTCCTATTCCAAGGAAAACTAAGTACACTAACAGGAGGAGCTCAGTTAGTCATCTCAGTACACGGATGTACAGAATGGGAACATATCAAAGAAACTTCGCCGACCAACGCAATGAGATTTTTCTCACAATAGATCCAATTAATCTCCACAGCAGTATTACGAGAAAGTAATAGATCTGCTAAATACAATATCTAACTACATAGAACTTCACAACGGCGATATCAACATAAAGGCAAGTAAGAAGAGCTTTTCCAGAAACAAGCCCTATCAGAGCAATGAGACCAAGCAATATATCTACGGCAATGCAGTACATTCAGGAAGAAAATATTATAAGGTATCTCCAGAAATCAGTAAACCCTCAACCAACAATCAGCTGGCATATCAGCGTTAACCAACAACATAAGTCACCAGCTCCTCTTATGCCTTCACAATGGTAACTATCAACTTTCAGACCACAATGGCAACCACCACCTCTCCGACACCGCAATGGCAGCCACAACCTCAATAGTCAGGATTTAGACCATCGTCGCAACCAATTAATTTCATTCAACAAGGCCAGAAAGTTTTCCTAAACCGTCAAGGTTTCATCAGTTCAGCAGGCCTCAACAACAAAACACCTGGAGCCATAAACCTGGAATATCTCAGCCACATAAGCCAACACCAATGAGCATTAGCCCTAGAGCTACGACTCAGAACCGAAACCACCAAGATTCACATCTGAATAGTTATTTAACATTGAATATGCTAACGAAGCATATGGTTATAATAGGGTATCCGCCAAAATAAACAGTACCGAAACAGAGAGTGCTGTGGAGTTGTTTATGTAATATGGATTTGTCATATTTGACTTAATTGTCATTAGTTGATATATTAATAGTACGCTGGAGTTAAATTTGAT
Organism: Galeruca laticollis; assembly: GCA_963921935.1. Taxonomy (NCBI): domain Eukaryota; kingdom Metazoa; phylum Arthropoda; class Insecta; order Coleoptera; family Chrysomelidae; genus Galeruca; species Galeruca laticollis. The sequence goes on along the minus strand of OY998175.1, from coordinate 287,867,721 downwards.
TTGAAAATGGTTCTAACAACGGGAGAAGAAATTTTTTTGGTAGAGCATTATTTTCGTTCATACGGAAAAGGTCGTAATGATGGTCCAAGCTTAGAACATGTGTCAATAAAATATCAACAAAAATTTAATAAAGCAGCTCCTAGTAAAAGTGTGATGTTAGCTGTTGTTGAAAAATTTCGTCGCACTGGTAGTGTATTGTGTCAACGTAAAGGTTCTTCAGGTCGTCGAAAAACAGTATGCACTAACGAAAATGAAGGACGTGTTTTTAACCAAGTTGTGCAATCACCTCAAAGAAGTCTTGTAAGAACTGCATGTAAACTCAACATTAGTGAAACGTCTTTACGTCGCATGTTCAAATCAATTGGTGGTTATCCATACCGTATTCAAGTTGGACAACGACTAAATTCTGCGGACAAACGTGCAAGAGAAATTTACTGTGGTCGCATGATGAGTTTAATTTACGAAGATCCCGAATATTTGAAAAACATATGGTTTTTAGACGAGAGTCACGTTCATCTTAGCGGCTATATTAATCGACAAACTACTCGATTTCTTGGATTTGAACGTCCTGATGTCATTGTAGAGAAACCACTCCACAGTTTTCCAGTTACCGTTTGGTGCGCGGTATCTGGTCATGGAATGATTGGTCCTTATTTCGTTGAAGATGATAATCAGAATCCACTTACTGTCAACCAAGAGCGTTATAGAGAGAAAATTATTATACCTTTTGTGAGAGATCTAAATAACTTTTGCCGTTCACGAAATCTACAGTTTCGCACACAATGGTTCCAACAAGATGGTGCAACGAGCCATACAGCTGTGCGCACCTTAGACTTACTCCGTCAGCATTTCGATAATAGAGTAATTTCTCGGGGAACAGACTTCAAATATCCTTCTCATTCACCTGATCTGACGCCACTTGACGCATACATTTGGGGCATAATGAAGGACAAAATATTTCACTCGGAAAATCCGCCGGCGAATATTGCCGAACTACGGGAAAGAATACAAAATATTTTTCGGTAGTTACATCAACCACTTTTTATAAATATGTTTATTGACTTACAAAATCGATATGAAGCTTGTTTGCGTTGAAATGGTGAACATTTTGAACACTTACATTACAGAAATTAAAAATTAATTTTTATTTTTATTTTCGGTACTAACGAAGCATATGGTTATAATACCAACGAATTTGATGATGAAAGAGCTTACGATTATTACCACCAAGAAAATCAGTTTTGCGAGACAATAGAACCGTATGAAGAAAATTTTCAAAATGACTACAAAGAACAAACGGCAAATTTTCATGAAAATGCCGAAAACAACAACGCTACGTAATAGAGCTAAATTCTTACCAAGTAAAAGAGAACTATCCTATATAACCATCTCCAACCCTCCTCTTAAACTACTTATCGACACTGGTGCTACGAAATATTTCCTCAATCTCGACATCGCCTCGAAATATTTCCATAATATCAAACATGAACCTTTCATAGTAATCTTCATTTTCCAAAATCATTCCCAAGATTATTGTGCTGACATACCCATTCCGAATTCCAAAAGAACGGAAATTTCAAATTCCACCTCTTCAAATTTAACAAAACCTTTGCCTAATAGGCCTTGATAATCTCAAGCTTTTAACAGCCAAACTCAATTTTCCTGATTCTGAACTCGTCACAGAAAATTCTATTCTACCTATTCAATATTACGAAAGTAACAAAACTCAATTTTACTCCATCCAACTCGAACCACAGACAATTACTCATGTCCGAGTACCCGTTAAAGAAACACAAGGAACTATTATACTTCCGAAACAAGAGATACAAGGAGCTTTCCTTAACGAAAGTCTAACTACAGCAGCCAATGGTCTATCATGGACAGAACTCGTCAATGCCACAGACGAACCAATACAGATAACACTAACAGATCCAATAAGAAGTTCGGAGATCCACTCACCCGATTACCATCTTTACACAGCCGACATTGTACCTCAGGAATACCAGAAGACAGATGTCGAGCATCTACTTAGAACCGATCATCTCAATCCAGAAGAAGAAAAAGAGCACATTAAACGACTGTGCAAAAAGTTTTCAGATGTCTTCCATCATCCCGAGTCACCCCTCGCCTTCACCAATCAAATGAAGCATAACATCAGAACAACAGATGAAGTTCCCACTTACACCAAATCATACCGCTATCCACAAGTTCATAAAGAAGAGGTCCAAAAACAAATAGCATCAATGTTAGACCAAGGAATCATTAGACCAAGCCAATCACCACAGCCTTTGCCTATATGGTTCGTCCCCAAGAAACCCAAGGCCTCGAGAAAAATTAAATGGCGAATAATGGTAGACTACCGTGAAGTTAACGAGAAGACAATAGATGATAGGTATCCAATCCCAAACATCACAGATATTTTAGACAAACTAGGAAGATGCCAGTATTTCTCCACCCTCGACCTAGCTAGTGGATTCCACCAGATTGAAATGGCAGTAGAAGACATCCCTAAAACTGCATTCAACGTCCAGAACGGTCACTATAAATACCTCAGAATGCCAAAGAGTAATGGACAATGTTCTCAAAGGATTGCAAGGAGAAATATGTTTTGTAAATATGGATGACATAGTCGTTTTTTCTACGTCCCTACATCTTGCGAGAATTTTCAAAAGACTTAGAGAAACAGGATTTAAGATACAGGTAGACAAATGTGAATTTCTGAAAAAGGAAGTTAGCTTCTTAGGTCACATTGTGACTCCAGAAGGAACTAAGCCGAATCCAGACAAAATCAAAACTATTGTCGACTACGCAATTCCGAAAACAGCTAAATAAATCAGAGGATTTCAGGGATTAATGGGCTACTATAGAAAATTCATCAAAGACTTTGCTAGAAAAACGAAATCTTTAACTTCATGCTTGAAGAAAGATGCTAAAATAGAACACCCACCGAAACTCCTAGAACGTATCAAGCCATTCAACCTCACCACAGATGCCAGTAACTTCGCCATTGGAACCGTATTTTCTCAAGGTCCCATTGGCAACGACAAGCCAATTGCATACGACGCGTTCAGAACTCTGAACGAAATAGAAATTAAATACTCAATTATACAAAAAGAAATGCCAGCAATAATATGGGCTACTAAATACTTCCGCCCGTATCTTTTTGGAAGGAAATTCAAGATTCTATCAGACCATCAACCCCTCAAATGGTTGTTCTCACAGAAGGATCCAAATTCTAAATTAGTAAGATGGCGACTGAAATTGGAAGAATTCGACTATGAAGTTGAATATGAAAAAGGCAAATATAATACTAACACCGACGCCCTCTCTAGAGTTGAGATCAACGCACATGAACTTGAGAAAAACCTCCAAAAAGAAATAGATAAATTAGATAACGAAGGCACATAATCAATGTACAATCACCCAGGATCTATCCTCGATCCTTTAGAAGATATCGAAATAGAAATTTTTCGCACGACAGATCAGCTAAATCCAAAAGAACTCCAAATAATTAAGGAATTACTAGAAGAAGGAGAGAAGCAACACTCTTTATGAAACAATCTAAACATGGAAGAACCTCCAACCATAGAAGACTTTTGAAAACTGGATTAAAAATTTGGGATTCAAATTCAAAACGATCAATTAACGTCAAACAGTCATGGAAACCACCACGGATTGGAAACCTATAACAGTGGTCCCTTTACAGATTTTTTTGGGGCTGTGGCTTCACATGGGCAATATAAAGATAAACCGGCTACAGGATTACTGGAAAACTGAAGAGTCATATAATCTGCCTATTTTTCGAAAATATATGAGTCGGAATCGTTTTTTAACGATTTTAAGATGACTACATTTGTCAAAAAATCGGGAAAGAGGGTTTGGCGACCGTTTGACAAAGATAAGGTGGCTTCAAGATTTCTTGGATGATGTTTACTATCCCAATGAAAATCTTTCATTAGACGAGTCTATGGTGCTTTGGCAAGGCCGACTAGTCTTTCGGCAATATATAAAAAATTAAAAACATAAGTTTGGGGTGAAAGTTTATATTTTATCGGGCCCCAATGCTCTTGTTTTAAGAATTAGAATATATACCGGCGATGAAAGAGATATGCAAGGAGAATTGGGACAATCAGCAAATGTTCCCACTATGCAAATAAATATAACAGTTATGTTAATTCAACATCACATTGTGATAATGTTTTTCCTTTTTTTCCTCTTGTTTTCATCACATGCACATCTATACAACCGCTTATGCCCAGCTTGTGGCTGTTAACTTTTGTGATGTTTCAACTTAACTTCTCAGCGATGTTAAAGCGCTGCCTTTTTACATTACTATGATGTTACTAGAACTTCCTCAAAAGGAAGTCTCTATAACGAAAAAAAAACAACATTTCTGTTACATTCTGAAATGCCTTTTAACTTCTTGTCAATGTTAATGCAATGTCTAAAAAATAACATCTTATCAATGATCTAAATGCAACATATCAAAAACAATACAGTGTATTCTCTTAGATGTTGTATGGACATTACTTAAACCTCTAAATAAACATACCTCAAATATTCTAGATGACATCCTATAGATGTTTCTGTGCCTAATCAGCAAATACAGGGTGAACAACTAAGAACACCGGCTGTAGGCCATATTTCAAAAAAATAATCATGGTACAACTTTAAAAAATACCGTCAGGGAAATGACCCAGAAAAATCGCTGGAAAATGTTTTTGAGTTCCTAAAATATCTGCTATGGGGTGGAATGAACACTTAAAAACATAATACTGTGATTATCTCCAAAAAAGGCATACTAAAGGTATCCTAGAAATACAATTATTGATATATTGATGAGATTATGGAAAAATGTAGTTAGGGACTTTTTGTACTTATTCTTCAAATAAGGAGTGGGGGAAGGTTCAACCTAAAAAACAAATGTAACACTTTTTTGTTTTTTAATCGATATCAATGTTTTTGGCGTCATTTAAAAGAGTTTTTCCTCTTTAATAAGATATGCTTGACAAAAATAACAAAATTGAACAATTTTGTCAACGCTATGTGAAAAAGTCGACAATTTTTCCATTTTCTCGGAAATTTCAAATCTAATGAGACATTTTTTAAATTCCGATGAAAAGGGATTTACGTTATCAGATATAAAAATTGCTTCAATTTACATTTGAAATTTCCGAGTGAATAAAAAATTTTGTTATCCATCTTATTAAACAGAAAAACTCTTTTAAATGCTGCTAAAATAATTAATATCGGTTGAAAAACGAAAAAGTTATACATTTGTTCATAAGTTTGAACCTCCCCACCCATTATTTGAAGAATAATGGCAAAAAATCTTCTAAATAAAATTTTTTCATAATCTCTTCAAGATTTCAAAAATTGTATTTTTAGGTGACCTTTAGTATGTTTTTTTGGAGTATTATGTTTTCGAGTGTTCATTCCACCCCTAGCGTATATTTTAGAGACTGCAAAATATTTTCCAGCAATTTTTCAGTATCACTTACCTGAAGGTAATTTTTTTGAAAGTTGTACCATGACTATTTTCTGAGATGTGGCCTACAGTCGTTCTTAATTGTTCACCCTGTACATTTAAAATAAAATAGCAACTAAAGCAATAAAGGATTTAAAACGTTTATTCACTTTTAATGAACAGTACAGTACAAAATTAGAAAAAAAATATCTTGTCCAGGAATCCAACCTAAAAAAAATAAAATTTTGTAAGCATATTACATAACAAGCGTGGAAAGTGGAAACTAGTGAAAGCAAGGAATAAAAAAGGGTATATTAATCTGTAGTTGCCATAATGTAACATACTTTGAAACTGAATTAATAAAGATTAACGGTTGGACATACATTACAGCTAGATTACAGAAAATTTATTAGAATAGTTTTTTAATAATATTAAAACTAATAAAAATTTTAAACCATGAAAATTTTATGAAACTTTAGGTTAAATCAACAAATCCAATCTGATTAAAGAAAATTCTATCGTTTACTTACGATTACTTTTTCTTACGCAAGAGTAGCTGTTTCGAGTGCCTCAACCATTCGATAACGTACACTTCAATTAAAAATCCTTATCTGTGAAACATTTAAAGGTGTTCTGAACAGCAGCTAATAAAACAATTACTTTAGATCAAATAGTGCCCATGGAGACCTTTGATCGATCATCATAAACTACATCAAACTAGATTTTCAACCAATTGACTGAGACCCATTTTCCACAAGATACATGCGGTGCTCTTCAAAGGAATAACAACATATTTTATCACGAGAAGTGACTTTTCATGATTTACCTTCTATTACATGCCTCACTCCGTTTCGCAGGTAAATTCAGGTGTGCCATGAAAATTCATAATTCTGTTCTGTATAAAATAATATACTATTCTCATCTTGTTATTTTCATCCTAGAATATATTGTATATTAACATCGTGGAATTGTAACTTAATGAAAACTAAGCATTATCAATACACTGTATACAAAAAAACTACTTATGAAGAAGAGATATGAACACATTATCAAGTTAAATGAGTTTATAATTAATTGTATCCAATAGCTGTGTTTCTACAATAATAAATTATTGAATGCTGTTTGTTGACTGGAGCATTCAGTATCATAAGTTACATATTCTTCAACTAGATTAATATAGGCACCATTGTAAGGGACAGCTTTTTTATTGTATTCAGTGTATTTTCAAATAGAAATGAGCTTTTTAACAGAAATTTCTGTTTATGTCTTGAATAGTCTCTAATTGTTCACAAGAATTGTGAGTATTAATGTTAAAATTTTCTAAACCTGCAATACTATATTGATGGCTATGACAGCTACTACAAAAACTAGAGATACTCGATTCAATATTTTTTGTACTGTTTAATACAATGTCTGTGTCAGACTATCTGAAATAGTTATTCCCCTTTCTTTACATAATTACCAACTATTTGTTTCTTATTTTATTTATGTAAGTAGCTTCTGAAACATCTTAAACATTGATAATATTTTCTTCTAGATTCAAATCTCTGCCAATGTATGAGCATGTTTGATTATTAATAATAATATCTACCCTATTGCAATATTAAGTTTTTGTAGGGTATAATGCTTATCTAAGTTTTAAAATATTGTGAATCGTTTTTAAAATATACTTACTAACTAAAATATTTTAAAAGTTGAAAAAACTCTTATTTTGTAAACTCTATTATATAATGTTAGTGTACAATTCCGCCACCTGGAATTTCAATGTACAATAGCCGATTGAAGTTTGAATGAGTATTAAGTTTCAATAATTATGATTTTGGAATAGGTACTTACCGATAACAGCTGTTGTTCGTCCATTATAACAAGAATTATAACCAAGCATAGGAACTGAAGCTAAGTGGGAACTAACGAAAACGAAGACCACTTTATTCAAGTACTACTTGCAAAATATGTGCTACCTGCAAATTAAATATAACACAAGACTGGAAACCATCCGCCATTTCATGCTTGTCATGTGTTTCCACAGATAATGTTCGTTCGTCAATTCCTCTTCTGTTTTCTTCTTTTTTTTGTTACTGTGATGTTTAATATGTGATATTACTGAGAGTTTTATGAACTAACATCGTGAAGTAATCACACGAACTTACTAAAAATTATTTCGAAGGATGTGAAAGTACCTGAAACATGTGATCATCTTAGAAACATGTTAATTTGTAATATTACAGTGACGTTCTGTATGTGATATTAGTGAGAAGTATACAAATTAACATCGTATGAATGTTTCCTATAGGAAGTTGTTAAAAAGAAGTTCATAGGATGTGTATGTAACTGCGAATTCAAGTATTATTGTGTACATCAAAAATATGTTTCATTTACTTGACATGGATGTTAATATAGTTGGTAATAAAATGAAGACATCTAGGAGATATCTTATTAACGTTTTAAATAAACATCACAAAAAGTCTCTTAAAAGAACACCACAAAAAAGACTTGTTATGTTTCTTGTTTAGTGGGTTGTGATGTGACTCGTAAAAAACTATTTTGAAAACGGACAGTTGAGTCATCGGCCTCTTAGTGAGAAAATAGTCGTCATAGGCCGGGGACCCAACCCTTGAGTCATATTAGTTTCAGGTATGGGGATAAACTAAAAAAATATATAACAATGGACACATCACTATGGAATACTTTTTTCACAAGTTTACACAAACATAAGTCCGGTTATTCGAGAAGGTCCTAAATATGGTATCGGCAGTCAACGTGTTAAGAAATAGTGGAATTTACCTTGGGAAATTCTAAATCTTCTTGTAACAGATATGTAACACCAAAACTTTCTGTTTATAATTATTCTAATCAAACCTTCTGGAACCAAAACACATAGCTTTATACATAAAAATACCAGTTAAAACTTTTAAATAAGTCGGAGCTCATCGGCGCGATGTTCACATTAAATGACATATCTACTGCTATTACTGGCTGCTAAGTCTGGGGTCCAGGTATACGCACCAATATTTTACTTGAATTTAGACTTATTTTTTAAACATTGTTGTTGCTGAATATTTTGCAAATTAGACCGCAAAAGTTCAACTAGAGATCGATTAAATGAAAGTAAAATTGCAGTATTATCTTGTGAACATTAATTTAGTTTGGGATATTTAGGGTTGTCTACTGGCAATTTCTCAACGTATGAACGTCTGATTAAATCTACCAACGACACACATGTCTATCCTCTACTAAAAGCAATACAAATTACCGAAAGAATGAACCCCCAGAAATATAACCGCATATAAAGTAAACCTCCTAAAATAGCCGTTTTCTTAATCGAGATCTGATACAGGATGTATAAATATCAAGTTACTTCGCCGCTTTCCGTGTTAATGTATGATCTGGACTCCTCTTTCGTCTTATTTAATGCCACCTCGAAGCTCTCCGAAAGAATCTTTATAGGCAACGGAATACTTTTCTCTTCCCATTTGCGCTTTTTCCCAACTTATTTTTTCTACCTCTTGTGAATTCGATACAGAAATACACTGCTTCATTATAGTACAGCGGTTTCAACCAGGAAACGAGAAAAGACAACAAAGGGAAGGAAAACTTTGTATCCGTTTAGTTTTGTAAACAAAATTAGATTTGTTATACTGCTATACCTTTAGATAGGGGAGACTGATAAAATTGTCGAACAAAGTACGTCTTTATTTTTCCAATATTCTACAATTGTTGTATTCGTGAAGTTCGAGTTTTTAAACATACGATTCAATTGATAGTTTCATTTAAAACGGAAACTCAACTAAGACGTAAATCTGGAGGAAGGATCGCCAACACTTCTTAATATAATGATGGAAGGAATTACAACAAAATATGTCAGTTATTCGAATGCTGGCCAACTATAGCAGGAAACCCTTGAAATAAATAATATCAAAAACAACCACACAACGCTAGATAAAAAAACTGAGAACGAGAAGTAAAAATATGTATTATTCAGGAAAAAATTAGTATTAATATGTACCAATGAAACCCAAAATAGAGTTTTCAAAAGTCTTTACTGCCATCTGCTGAGTGTAAAAACGATGGAATAAAACCAAAATCTCACGTGGCAAATGATACAGTCACTAAAGAAATGCAAACAATTAAAATCAACAAAATAAACTCTCGATTCATAATAAAAAAGTTTTCTATGGCTCTCGCCATCTCTCGCTTCTCGACCTCCACAAAAATCTCTATACCAGCAAATTTCCTCATTTGGACCATGATTTTTGATCGCGTCTTTCACGTCTGTTTTGGCATTATTGTTGCCAATCCGGTAGAGGCCAACAAATGTATTAAGACATTAATTGTCATGCGTCTACGAAAATATTTTCTTCGAATCAGTAGCGAATGGTGCTTCGAAGAGAACACATTTTTACGGTCTAATTAAGTTTAAAAAGGTTTATATTTCGATAACCGGTTGGACTATAGAATAAACCACTTCCTTTCCACCCAATCACATCCCCAATTAGTGGTGAAACAGATATTGGAATTTGGATGAGCCAGTGCGAAAAGTAAGTTTTTATCACTGTTAGCTTTATTTTTTCATAAATTCAAAAAATAACCAATCATTTTTTTGAACCTTCGAGCGGGATAATTCAAATTTGCTTAAAATTACATTAATCGTCATTGTTTACTACTGATTCGAGATTCATACCTATTTAATTATTTGTAGTAACAATTCTATAGACTGTAAAATACCATAGTTGGTGCTACATAAAGTCGTATAAAGTTTATCCATTATAAGATAAGACATTATATATATTTAATGTGTCTGTATGCCGATTTTCGCATAACACCGAACATATGTTTAATTGGAAACTGTTTATTATAAATAATGTTTCCATAAAATCGGCGTTCTATTTAAATATATTATCCATTTTGGTTTTGTTGAATTCAGGTAGAACTTGTTATCAGGAATAGATAAACAAGTTTTTGTAACTCTAAGAAACTTAAAATCGATTCACCTCAAATTGATATTGTTTATTGAAAAGTCGATGGACTTAAATTAGATCGATTCATTGGGCAGCGGGAAATCCTTTTCGGTAAGGGTCAAAAGTGTTTTGATTCCACGAAGGAGCTCGATAGACACCCAAATTCTAGTAGTAAGTTAGAAAACTTTTCTTACCGTTACACTACATTTTCACATGTTGTGCAGGAATATCTCCAAGTAGTCGAAGAAATTGTAACAATAAAACAAAAACTTAAACCTGATGAGCGTCCAAATCACGATAGTGTGAATGCTTTTATTGAGCTCTACCATACGATTGAGTATATAGCTTCTAAATTTTTGTCTACACCGACTCAAAATCCTGTAGTAACTTCTAATGCTGCCACAGATTCAAGTGTGTATGCCTAAACTTGAACTTATAAAATTTTATGGAGAAGATCTTTCCGTTTGGCCTTTATTTTATGAGAACTTCAAATATTTAGTACACGGTAAAGTGGAATTTTCTAAAGCAGAGAAAATGCAATATTTATTAGGAAGCCTATCTGGACAGGCCTTAATAACCTGCAATGCATTTGAAGCTACCCCTAATGATTATGATTCGATTTGGAAGTTATTAGCTACCTACGACGATAAAAATATTTTTGCCAATTTGTATTTAGATAAAATTTTAAATTTCCACTCTTTGCCTAATGGAAGTCCAAATAATTTACTATCATTTTTAGAAACCTTTGATACCGCTGTAGTACCGCTGTATTTGTTGAATAACGATCCTGTTGCTTTAGCTCTAGAACATTTTCTTTATGGTACCCCTTTATTTTATTTTCCCGATGAAAATTCTTATAATGAAAACACTCATCCGGTTTCTAGGTATAAACATAGTGAATACCTTCCTACCTTTCAAGAACGCCAGAAATACTTCCACTATGCCTGTAAAGAAAGGTACTATTGTCCTCATAATGAAAGAGAACTCTCCTCCACTGCAATGGCCAATGGATATTGTGGAAAATGTTTATCCTGGCAAAGACGGAGTGATGCGAGTAGCCAGGGTAAGGACTAAGCATAGTTCCTACTCCCGACCGGTAGTCAAACTCTGCCCACTGCCACTCTAATAATTTAATTTTATATTTTCCTCATTTTTTGTAAGAATAGTTTTAGTTTATATAGTAAATACCAGCCTTTAGGATATTTTATTTAGTTTTGTTTTTCGCTTGAATTAACTTTCATTTAAATTCAATTTGGTTGCCCGCAGGATGTATTGGCATTAATATTGCCTATCCGGTAGAGGCCAACAAATTTATTAAGACATTAATTGTCATGCGTCTACGAGAATATTTTATTTTTTCTACCTCTTGTGAATTCGATACAGAAATACACTGCTTCATTATAGTACAGCGGTTTCAACCAGGAAACGAGAAAAGACAACAAAGGGAAGGAAAACTTTGTATCCGTTTAGTTTTGTAAACAAAATTAGATTTGTTATACTGCTATACCTTTAGATAGGGGAGACTGATAAAATTGTCGAACAAAGTACGTCTTTATTTTTCCAATATTCTACAATTGTTGTATTCGTGAAGTTCGAGTTTTTAAACATACGATTCAATTGATAGTTTCATTTAAAACGGAAACTCAACTAAGACGTAAATCTGGAGGAAGGATCGCCAACACTTCTTAATATAATGATGGAAGGAATTACAACAAAATATGTCAGTTATTCGAATGCTGGCCAACTATAGCAGGAAACCCTTGAAATAAATAATATCAAAAACAACCACAGAACGCTAGATAAAAAAACTGAGAACGAGAAGTAAAAATATGTATTATTCAGGAAAAAATTAGTATTAATATGTACCAATGAAACCCAAAATAGAGTTTTCAAAAGTCTTTACTGCCATCTGCTGAGTGTAAAAACGATGGAATAAAACCAAAATCTCACGTGGCAAATGATACAGTCACTAAAGAAATGCAAACAATTAAAATCAACAAAATAAACTCTCGATTCATAATAAAAAAGTTTTCTATGGCTCTCGCCATCTCTCGCTTCTCGACCTCCACAAAAATCTCTATACCAGCAAATTTCCTCATTTGGACCATGATTTTTGATCGCGTCTTTCACGTCTGTTTTGGCATTATTGTTGCCAATCCGGTAGAGGCCAACAAATGTATTAAGACATTAATTGTCATGCGTCTACGAAAATATTTTCTTCGAATCAGTAGCGAATGGTGCTTCGAAGAGAACACATTTTTACGGTCTAATTAAGTTTAAAAAGGTTTATATTTCGATAACCGGTTGGACTATAGAATAAACCACTTCCTTTCCACCCAATCACATCCCCAATTAGTGGTGAAACAGATATTGGAATTTGGATGAGCCAGTGCGAAAAGTAAGTTTTTATCACTGTTAGCTTTATTTTTTCATAAATTCAAAAAATAACCAATCATTTTTTTGAACCTTCGAGCCGGATAATTCAAATTTGCTTAAAATTACATTAATCGTCATTGTTTACTACTGATTCGAGATTCATACCTATTTAATTATTTGTAGTAACAATTCTATAGACTGTAAAATACCATAGTTGGTGCTACATAAAGTCGTATAAAGTTTATCCATTATAAGATAAGACATTATATATATTTAATGTGTCTGTATGCCGATTTTCGCATAACACCGAACATATGTTTAATTGGAAACTGTTTATTATAAATAATGTTTCCATAAAATCGGCGTTCTATTTAAATATATTATCCATTTTGGTTTTGTTGAATTCAGGTAGAACTTGTTATCAGGAATAGATAAACAAGTTTTTGTAACTCTAAGAAACTTAAAATCGATTCACCTCAAATTGATATTGTTTATTGAAAAGTCGATGGACTTAAATTAGATCGATTCATTGGGCAGCGGGAAATCCTTTTCGGTAAGGGTCAAAAGTGTTTTGATTCCACGAAGGAGCTCGATAGACACCCAAATTCTAGTAGTAAGTTAGAAAACTTTTCTTTCCGTTACACTACATTTTCACATGTTGTGCAGGAATATCTCCAAGTAGTCGAAGAAATTGTAACAATAAAACAAAAACTTAAACCTGATGAGCGTCCAAATCACGATAGTGTGAATGCTTTTGATGAGCTCTACCATACGATTGAGTATATAGCTTCTAAATTTTTGTCTACACCGACTCAAAATCCTGTAGTAACTTCTAATGCTGCCACAGATTCAAGTGTGTATGCCTAAACTTGAACTTATAAAATTTTATGGAGAAGATCTTTCCGTTTGGCCTTTATTTTATGAGAACTTCAAATATTTAGTACACGGTAAAGTGGAATTTTCTAAAGCAGAGAAAATGCAATATTTATTAGGAAGCCTATCTGGACAGGCCTTAATAACCTGCAATGCATTTGAAGCTACCCCTAATGATTATGATTCGATTTGGAAGTTATTAGCTACCTACGACGATAAAAATATTTTTGCCAATTTGTATTTAGATAAAATTTTAAATTTCCACTCTTTGCCTAATGGAAGTCCAAATAATTTACTATCATTTTTAGAAACCTTTGATACCGCTGTAGTACCGCTGTATTTGTGTATTTGTTGAATAACGATCCTGTTGCTTTAGCTCTAGAACATTTTCTTTATGGTACCCCTTTATTTTATTTTCCCGATGAAAATTCTTATAATGAAAACACTCATCCGGTTTCTAGGTATAAACATAGTGAATACCTTCCTACCCTTCAAGAACGCCAGAAATACTTCCACTATGCCTGTAAAGAAAGGTACTATTGTCCTCATAATGAAAGAGAACTCTCCTCCACTGCAATGGCCAATGGATATTGTGGAAAATGTTTATCCTGGCAAAGACGGAGTGATGCGAGTAGCCAGGGTAAGGACTAAGCATAGTTCCTACTCCCGACCGGTAGTCAAACTCTGCCCACTGCCAATCTAATAATTTAATTTTATATTTTCCTCATTTTTTGTAAGAATAGTTTTAGTTTATATAGTAAATACCAGCCTTTAGGATATTTTATTTAGTTTTGTTTTTCGCTTGAATTAACTTTCATTTAAATTCAATTTGGTTGCCCGCAGGATGTATTGGCATTAATGTTGCCTATCCGGTAGAGGCCAACAAATTTATTAAGACATTAATTGTCATGCGTCTACGAGAATATTTTCTTCGAATCAGTAGCGAATCGTGTTTCGACGAGAATACATTTTTACGGTCTAATTACGTTTAAAAAGGTTTATATATAGCCGGTTGGACTATAGAATATACCACTTTCTTTCCACACAATCCCATCCCCGATCAGTAATGAAACCTATATTGGAATTCGGATGCGCCAGCGCGAAAAGTGAGTTATTATAAATGTTAGTTTGACTTTTTCATACATTCAAAAAATAATCAATCAACGTCTTTATTCCATATATAGCGGTCTGCCACGTTTCCTTCTTTCTGGCGGAATCCATCGCAGATCTTCTTCGCCCAGCGATCTTCTTCCGTCCGCTGAACGGCTTACATTCTATTCCGTTCATAATATCATCGTTGACTCCCATAATCTGGAAGAGCCTCTATTTGTCCCTCTGGTTGAATTCCCAGGTTTCTGCTCCGTATGTGCAGATTGTAGTAAGTGGTACCTCTATTTTTGTTGATGATATCCTCGTTCCTGAGAATTGAATTTAGGTGCCAGATTGCTCTTTTGCCTCGTGCTATCGGTACCTTTGTTGGTTTTACTATTTGAGTTTGATGATTTGGATTTCATACGCATATTTGTCGTATCTTGACATACGAAGCTCTAGCTTTTATCAAGGATAGCTATCAGTATATAATCAACTTGAGGTCGTCCAAAGTAAATGCTTAATAATGACGTTATAGAAATCAAATCATGATTAATTTGTTTGAAAATACATTTTCCTCTTTGAAAAATTCTCTTTCGTACCGAATTCACAACCTTTTGTGTTCAGTGACAAAATTTACAATCCTTTTTGTATCCTGAACAACTTTTGTCCGCGCTCCGTGAACCAATGTGATCCCTTGTAGGTTCTTCTCAGAATCTTTAAGGGTTAATGCCACGGCCAAAATATTCAAGACACAGTTTCTAAAGAATAGCAATTCTCCATTTATTGATGTCACTTCAAGCCTTTCCTAGAAAGGGTTAAGAGTGTCATATATCCCTTCGTTTTACAATATTTGCACGTGTGACCATTCTGAAGTCAAGAGTTGTATGTGAGACATACAATCTATCTTGCAAGAAGATCTCAATTTTAACAGGCAGTCTTGAATGTTTCGTCAAGTGATTGGGTTCCGCTCCATCTTTGAGTTTATCTCCAGTTGCATCTCAGTAGTATACTGAAGTAAATCTAGTGTTTCATTCTATTATTATTACGTTTCTCGCTCTCTTCGTCTCGTGATTTTCTCTATTTGAGCTACAGATTCTGGGGAATATTTCGCTATTATTTTTCTTGGTATCTCGATTGATATACTAGTATGTATCAAGTAGCAAATTTCCGCATTCATAAAGAACCATCGTAAATTGTGGAATAATTCTGTGTAAATACAGTAATCAGTCCAAAAACCCCTTGATGAAGTAAAACTACTAGACGTAAGTACACTCCTTACAATAGATGTGATATCAAAGTATACGGTATATAGGGTGACACAAGTACTATATCTACTTATAATCTTTTTAAGATAAAAGTAAGCTATGGCTACATATCCACACTTTATTCTATTAATTTGAAAGTCCCAAATTAGGATCCACTCAGTTCATACTATCAAAAATATTTATGATTATGTATAGAAAATGCTCAATTCAATCAATACTTCCAAAATACAATACAAACAAAGGCTCATCCAATTTATAGATATTATGAAAGTACAGAACAAAGTACCCCATCCGAACAACAAAGACAGGACCCCATCCTATTTATACAATTAAAACAAATTAGAAAGAAAGAAAGGACGTTATTCGATTTATCCTATCGAAAAGCATTACAAAGAATGACCACATCTGTTTCGTTTGAGTTGTCAGAACTACAATGTGAACAAAAACGTTTTTTATCTGTACTGCAATAAGACCGGTAGGAAAAAAATGCATTAAAATGAAACTGGGAAGAACGCACACAAGTACTAACATTTTTTACACAGGGCTGAGCGCAAGCACATCAATTACTTGAAACGTTCATATCAATAAGGAATAAACCGGGAATACTTAATCATAGCTTACATTTATTTTAAAAATATTATAAGTAGATATTGTGTTTCATTAACAGATTTGCCATAAATAATAATTATTCTCATTGTAGAAATTCATTCAATTTTGTCCACAAAATTGGGGAAAATTGCTTACGATACAATATGTTGATATAATGAATATTTTATATGATCTGCATCAAAATATCAACTTTGTTTCATTGCCTTTTCGATCTCTAGCATAGATTAATTATCGTAGATGTTGATGGCAATCTAATCCATTCCGTTTCATCTATTGATGTTGACGTTAACAATTATTTAAGGAATTTACCGTAATCCTCTTCACAAATTGCATTTCTGTTTTCCTAAGATATTCGTTAATTTGTCAGAACCTAACACTGTTGCAACGTTGTAGAGGTGTGCAAATTTCACATCACCACGTAAACGTACGCCGTTAGTTAGATATATAAAACACATTATCTAATTATTCTATAAAGTTTCCCCTTAAAGAGGAAATAAACTTAATGAGTCATCATTCGTTAGACTACATGTGAGCAATAACACACTTCATAAAACATTGACGGTACAACAGGGAGGGTCAGCCAGAATGCAATTAATTTTCATTATTCAATGTATTTGTAGAAGTGAAAAACGGTCAGTTAGGCATTAAAATTACTACTTTCTTCAATATTCTAGAGCAATGATGCTTAAAAATACCGACAGAAAAAGGGATTCTCATCAACAGATAAAAAAATAATATTATGATTATTAATTTACAGTGATGAAGTTATCCAACATGCGCTAGCCAAATAATATTGTTGATGTTGAGTCCAATACACACAAAGAAAACACACAATAGAAAATAGAGAGAGGAAGAGAGAGAAAAGCAGGAAGTCTATTTGTTTTATTTATCTAATAATTCAGATACACTGTTTCGTTTCTTTAATTCTAGTAATTCTGCAAAAATTTTAGGCTTATACTTTCGAACCGTAACAATTATCGTCAGTTGATGTTTTTTCCATCAAATTATTGGCCAAAGGAACTGACAAAAACATGTTAACATTTCGCCCAGTTCCACTTATCGGTTCTATTAGTCGTCCTACTACACTTGCTGCATCATTTGGCAGATTTGTTGGCAATATACTGGCTAAATCGGCATTTTCCAGGAAATGCTTCTAAGATTCCATCAATTGTTACATAGAACGATGCAAGAAAGTATTGGAATACCCCACGAAAAACGTGTTTTTCTACAACTACTATGCAAAACACGCTTTTCTACACAAATTTTTATGCGCAAAGCAAGCCTTTTCTTAATTAGTTTCATATCCGTTAGAAAAGTAATAATGTAGAGTGTGGGAAAAGTACACGTTATGGTACTTTTCCGCACGGAAATGTCACTTTGCCCACCGAAATGTCAATGTCAAATTTTTTTGACAATACTTTATAGTGGATTTCTGGGTGTTCAAATTTTGAATTTAAACTAAAAATTCTGTAAGTAAACTATTTTTTAGATTATGTATTTCAGTTTATTGATTATAGATTATAAACAAATTCATTTATTACCCATTATTTTAGGAACTATGAACCGAGATCATAATCTTTCGAGTTGTCGAATTCCGATATTGAAAATACTCCTCCAGATATTATCGAAAAGGCTCAAAATGCAATCGAGAAATTGTTACCTGGAGTTTCAAAAAACAAGTTATAATTTTAAAGATTATATTTAGTTATTCAATCTATTATTATTTAGTAACCAATGTACTTCATAATATAGAAAAATCGAATTAAAAAACCTAAAATAAAATAAAGCAGCGGAAAGACCTAAATAGAGTATTTCATAATGGTTGCCGCGATAGCTTAGTGGAAAACACATCAGCATTGGAACGAAGAGGCCCGGGTTCAAATCCTGTCGCCTTTTTTATATATTTGCAATTTATTTAATCTTTTTACTTTAATTTTGGAACTCTTAAATTCGTTCTGTTTAAGTTAAATAAAATACATATATAAGTTACTTTTTTCTTTAATTATTAAACGTAGTTGTAGAAGAAATATTGTGTACAACTCGTACGCAAAGCACTTTTCCCACTCGCTGGATTTGCGGCACACGCCTTACGGCTCGTGGCTCGTGCCACAAACTTCTGCGCTCGTGGGAAAAGTAACGCTTTGCGCACTTGTTGTACAAACTACTATTTTAGAAAAAAATAAATGGTTTTAAAGATTAAAACTATCTTTTCCGCATCATGTATACCCTCCATAGGTAGTATCGTGCTAACGAACCGAAATTTCTCCAAAAATGTAGGATATCTGGATTTATATGACCCATTGTACTATCTCTGGTTAGCTGAAAATCAATAGCATTCATCTGTGAGACGCCCGTAACAATATACAATCATATAATTGATCACTTGTATGCACTCCGGAAGTTGTATCGTGCTAACAAACGGACATTTCTCCAAAAATTATCAAAAATATAGTATATCAGGATTTATACGTACAGTTGTACTGGCTATGATGAGCTGAAAATCGATAACGTTCATCTGTGAGACACCCTTAACAATATCCAATCATAAAACCGGTCCCTTGTATACACTCCGGAGGCAGTAGCGTGTTAAAAAACCGAATTTTCTCCAAAAATGGACCGTAGCATCCGTTGTACTGGCTTTGGAAAGCTGAAAATCAGTAGGGGCGCACTAAACAAGAAACATAAAAAGTCTTTTTTGTGATGTTATTTTTAGAGACTTTTTGTGATGTTTATTTAAAACGTTAATGAGATATCTCCTAGATGTCTTAATTTTATTACCAACTCTATTAACATCCATGTCATGTAAATAAAACATATTTTTGATGTACACAATAATACTTGAATTCGCAGTTACATACACATCCTATGAACTTCTTCTAAACAACTTCCTCTTGGAAACATTCATACGATGTTAATTTGTATACTTTTCACTAATATCACATACAGAACGTTACTGTAATATTACAAATTAACATGTTGCAGTTACTTTCACATCCTTCGAAATAATTTTTAGTAAGTTCGTGTGATTACCAGTGATTACGTTTTTACGATGTTAGTTCATAAAACTCTCAGTAATATCTCATATTAAACATCACAGTAACATAAAAAAAGAAGAAAATAGAATAGGAACTGACGAACGAACATTATTTGTGGACTGTGGAAACAAATGACAAGCATGAAATGGCGGATGGTTCTCAGTTTTGTGTTATATTTTATTTGCAGGAAGCACGTTTTTTACAAGTACTTGAATAAAGTGGTCTTCGTTTTCATTAGTTCCTACTTAGCTTCAGTTTCTATGCTTAGCTATAATTCTTGTTATTATGGACGAACAACAGCTGTTATCGGTAAGTACCTATTCCAAAATCATAATTATTAAAACTTAATACTCATTCAAGACTTTAATCGGCTATTGTACATTGAAACTCCAGGTGGCGGAATTGTACACTAACATTATTGAATAGAGTTTACAAAATAAGGGTTTTTTAACTTCCGTACCGAATTCACAACCTTTTGTGTTCAGTGACAAAATTTACAATCCTTTTTGTATCCTGAACAACTTTTGTCCGCGCTCCGTGAACCAATGTGATCCCTTGTAGGTTCTTCTCAGAATCTTTAAGGGTTAATGCCACGGCCAAAATATTCAAGACACAGTTTCTAAAGAATAGCAATTCTCCATTTATTGATGTCACTTCAAGCCTTTCCTAGAAAGGGTTAAGAGTGTCATATATCCCTTCGTTTTACAATATTTGCACGTGTGACCATTCTGAAGTCAAGAGTTGTATGTGAGACATACAATCTATCTTGCAAGAAAATCTCAATTTTAACAGGCAGTCTTGAATGTTTCGTCAAGTGATTGGGTTCCGCTGTTATATTTTATTTGCAGGAAGCACGTTTTTTACAAGTACTTGAATAAAGTGGTCTTCGTTTTCATTAGTTCCTACTTAGCTTCAGTTTCTATGCTTAGCTATAATTCTTGTTATTATGGACGAACAACAGCGGTAAGTACCTATTTCAAAATCGTAATTATTAAAACTTAATACTCATTCAAGACTTTAATCGGCTATTGTACATTGAAATTCCAGGTGGCAGAATTGTACACTAACATTATATAATAGAGTTTACAAAATAAGGGTTTTTTCAACTTTTAAAATATTTTAGTTAGTAAGTATATTTTAAAAACGATTCACAATATTTTAAAACCTAGATATGCATTATACCCTACAAAAACTTAATATTGCAATAGGGTAGATATTATTATTAATAATAAAACATGCTCATACGTTGGCAGAGATTTGAATCTAGAAGAAAATATTTTCAATGTTCAAGATGTTTCAGAAGCTACTTACATAAATAAAATAAAAAAAAATAGTTGGTAATTATGTAAAGAAAGGGGAATAACTATTTCAGATAGTCTGATACAGACATTCTATTAAACAGTACAAAAAATATTGAATCGAGTATCTCTAGTTTTTGTAGTAGCAGTCATAGCCATCAATATAGTATTGCAGGTTAAGAAAATTTTAACATTAATACCAACAATTCTTGTGAACAATTAGAGACTGCTTAAGACTTTAAAAACAGAAATTTCTATTAAAAAGCTCATTTTCATTTGAAAATATACTGAATACAATAAAAAACCTGTAGATGTCCCTTACAATGGTACCTGTATTAAACTAGTTGAAGAATATGTAACTTATGGCACTGAATGCTCCAGTCAACAAACAGAATTCAATTATTTATTATTGTAGAAACACAGCTATTGGATACTCAATTGGATACAATTAATTATAAACTCATTCAACTTGATAATGTGTTCATATCTCTTCTTCCTAAGTAGTTTTTTTTGTATACAGTGTATAAATAATGCTTAGTTTTCATTAAGTTACAATTCCACGATGTTAATATACAATATGTTCCAGGAATAAAATAACAAGATGAGAATAGTATATTATTTTATACAGAAAAGAAGTATGAATTTTCATGGCACATCTGAATTTACCTGCGAAACGGAGTGAGGCATGTAATAGAAGGTAAATCATGAAAAGTCACTTCTCGAAATAAAATATGTTGTTATTCCTTTGAAGAGCCCCGCATATATCTTGTGGAAAATGGGTCCCAGTCAATTGGCTGAAAATCAAGTTTGATGTAGTTTATAATGATCGATCAAAGGTCTCCATGGGCACAATTTGATCTAAAGTAATTGTTTTATTTGCTGCTGTTCAGAAAACCTTCAAATATTCCATAGATAAGGATTTTGAAGTGTACGTTATGGAATGGTTGAGGCACTCGAAACAGCGACTCTTGCGTAAGAAAAAGTAATCGTAAGTAAACAATAGAAGTTTCTTTAATCAGATAGGATTTCTGTTGATTCACCGTAATGTTTCATAAAATTTTTATGGTGTAAAATTTTTATTAGTTTTAATATCATTAAAAAACTATTCTAATAAATTTTCTGTAAACTAGCTGTAATGTATGTGTATCCGTTAAACTTTATTAATTCAGTTTCAAAGTATGTTACATTATGGCAACTACAGATTAATATACCCTTTTTTATTCCTTGCTTTCACTGAATGCTTTCACTAGTTTCCACTTTCCACGCTTGTTATGTAATATGCTTAAAGAATTTTATTTTTTTTAGGTTGGATTCCTGGACAAGATATTTTTTTCCTAATTTTGTACCTGTTTTTTTCAAATTTACTAAGTGAATAAATTTTTTAAATCCTTTATTGCTATTTTATTCTAAATGTACAGGGTGAACAACTAAGAACGACTGTAGGCCACATCTCAGAAAATAATCATGGTACAGCTTTCAAAAAAATTACCTTTAGGTAAGTCTCTAAAATATCCGCTAGGGGTGGAATGAACACTCGAAAACATAATACTCCAAAAAAACATACTAAAGGTATCATAAAAATACAATTTTTGAAATCTTGAAGAGATTATGAAAAAATTTAATTAAGGAGATTTTTTGCCATTATTCTTCAAATAATGGGTGGGGAAAGTACAAACTTATGAACAAATGTATAACTTTTTCGTTTTTCAACCGATATTAATGATTTTAGCTGCATTTAAAAGAGTTTTTCTGTTTAATAAGATGAATAACAAAATTGGATAATTTTGTATTCACTCGGAAATTTCAAATGTGAATTGAAGCATTTTTTTAATTTTTATATCTGATTACGTAAATCCCTTTTCACAAAATTTAAAAAATGTCTCATTACTATTTGAAATTTCCGAGAAAATGGGAAAATTGTCGACTTTTCCACATAGCGTTGACAAAATTGCTCAATTTTGTTATTTTTGTTAAGCATATATCTTATTAAAGAGGAAAAACTCTTAAATGACACCAAAAACATTGATATCGATTTAAAAAACAAGTGTTACATTTGTTTTTTAGAGTGAACCTTCCTCCTTCCCTTATATGAAAAATGAGGACAAAAGTCCCTAACTACACTTTTTCATAATCTCATCAATATATCAAAACTTGTATTTCTAGGATACCTTTAGTGTGTCTTTTTTGGAGATAATCACAGTATTATGTTTTTAAGTGTTCATTCCACCCCATAGCCGATATTTTAGGAACTCAAAAATATTTTCCAGCGATTTTTCAGGGTCATTTTCCCGAAGGCATTTTTTTAAAGTTGTACCATGATTATTTTTTGAAATATGGCAGACAGCCGGCGTTCTTAGTTGTTCACCCTGTATTTGCTGATTAGGCACAGAAACATCTATAGGATGTCATCTAGAATGTTTGAGGTATGTTATTTAGAGGTTTAAGTAATGTCCATACAACATCTAAGAGAATACACTGTATTGTTTTGGAAATGTTGCATTTAGATCATTGATAAGATGTTATTTTTTAGACATTGCATTAACATTGACGAGAAGTTGAAAGGCATTTCAGAATGTAACAGAAATGTTGTTTTTAGTTGGTTATAAAGACTTCCTTTTGAGGAAGTTCTAGTAACATCACAGTAATGTAAAAAGGCAGCGCTTTAACATTGCTAAGAAGGTAAGTTGAAACATCACAAAAGTTAACAGCCACAAGCGTAATATTTATTTGCATAGTGGGGATCATCTGTGAGATGCCCTGAACATACTCAATTATAAAATTGGTAACTTTATGCATTCTGGAAAATGTATCGTAGTAACAAGACATAATTACAAAAGGCGGCAGGCGACAACGACCACATACACACAGGATTTTTTTTTCTTTATCGTGTGTTTCTGGCTGAATTCCGACTTTGTCGGGGTAAACCAATACTTTTCTGTCATCGAGGATAGGGTTGGCGGAAAAGTAAAATCCTGTGCGTACTTCGTCGTAGTCGTTGTCGTCGGATGCCATGGTACCTGAAGTACCACATTTTTGGTGGCTATTCCGACACCTACTGAAGGTCCCGTTGTCCGACCGATTGTCCAATGAAATCTTCCTTCAAAGAATGAAAAGAGACGGAGAGCTACTTAGAATTGTTGAAAGAAGTAGAACAGCATCTGGTGCATCTGAAGGAATGAAAAATACAAATCTCTTCAATTAATAGTATCAAGGGCAAGATAAAGGGCAAAAGAGATCTAGAAATAAGACACTCTTAAATCAAGAATATTAGAGCCTGAACAAACCTGAATGTTCAGGCACTGATACGAACAGCAGGAGAGAGAAGCGCATTCCATGGCTATCGATAGTCTTCAATAGAAGGGGCAATATAAGAAGAAGAATGCCTTTACATATGTTTTTCATGCGACTCAATAACTGAGAATTGGAGTGTTAAGCTTTAGTTCTTTTTCATACAAATTTCAAACAACATCCAAAGTCTCAAGCGCAGTTACCGCTAGCCAATGAGCGCTGTACGCGCGTCCTTTGGGAAGTGGAAGGTGGCATTAGCTTTTATAACAGTAATTGTCAAAAAGAAAACGTACGACGTTTCGTTGTCCTGAAAATATGCATTCATTCGCTGGCTGGTATATGAAACAAACCAAAGCATTATTCTTTTGTGTTGTATTACTAAGGAATTGCCATTTCCTTTCAATTGAATTATGGAAGTTACGTTACAAGAATTAAATCGTTTGTTACATGCATCATACAAGAAAAGAATGTTACAGTAAACAGTTGCTAACAGGGTGATTGTGCTGCAAAACTTGACAGCTATACTGAAATCCTTGCCTTAATTTAATATATCAAAATATCTAATGGAAACAAAAGGTAAAGTTGTGGTCAATGACATTTATTAGGTAATAGAAAAAGTTACCTTAAATATTAAGAAGCCTCTACAAAGAAAAAGAAATAATGTTAGTACGTGTCAAAATAATGCCGCGAAGATAAAATAGATTTCGCAAGTTTAACAAAGCAGAAGACTAATTGCTTTATTTCATTAATGCCCCCGCGATTTTCTGAAAATTTGATCGTTTCCTAGTAAACCACCCTTATCGCTTTCTTAGAACCCGAATGATTTCATCTCATTTCCTTATTCCTTTCCTCTTTCTTATATCCTTTAAAAACTGTCCGCTCATGATCTGGTAGCCGTAGAGTCTACATGACTGAAAATGAATGGACTGAGGAAATCGATAAAATCCTGGAAAACACTCGAATCTAGGTGGCGCTTAGGGTTTTCATCTGTTTTCCATTCCAGTCTGTTTCGGCCACACCACACAAACAGTTCGTTCGCGATCATCGCAGCCGTTGGATATGTAAGTACAATAATTACTTGATTACATATGTAAGACGTTTTTTTTCAAATAAATGCATGTTTTTACGGTATTTTGGTGAATTTTTTGTTATTAAAGATCACCGGGTAATTCAGCTTTAGAAAAGTTGGGTTTTCTTTGAGTGACAGTCATGTTTTAGTAATTGAATCACCGTAAGAAGGTGACACCGGCACGAGTCTTTGTAACAATAATAAATTAACATTATTTATACAAAAATATTACTGGTTGAGTGAACGTCAAATTATTTGTTTTTGAGAAGAGTTGCAATGAAAATTGAAATTTTTATTATATAAGGTTGTCAACAATGTAGAATATGTTTTTCCATTCTAGTTATTGCAATACCAATTATTTCTATTGATTCATTTGACGTTAAAATCAAAGTCGCTGGGACAATGATAATTCATACGAAATATTTTATCTGATGCCATATGAGTTTGTCAGCAATGAACTTATTCGATATCGTAAATAGCTGCTATAAAATGGAATAAAGAAAATAATTCTGATCACTACATTAATTTTGCTTGTTGGGAAACACATAAAAGTAGGATGTAATAAAATTTCTTCCAAACAATAAACTTCTTCGGAAATATCCAGGTTTCTTGCTTCTACTAATGCGACAAATGTACATGCTCGAAGTCAATATATATATATATATATATATATATATATATATATATATATATATATATATATATATATATATATATATAGCATATTTTATTGATATTAACGACATATCACACAATAGAACAAAACTCGCACTTAAACATTTTGAAAACAAGACAGACATCGATGAAGATTTGGATTCAAACAAATTTGTTCTATATAATGAAAACAGGCGAAACGTGGTTTTAATTTCTCTTTTTTATTTTGACTGGTATTGAAATGAATTTAATATTTTTAGGGAGTGGTAATAGATTTATTATATTTGAAGTGTGCTATGTGTTTTTCTATATTTCTAAGTTTTTATAATGTCCTTATAAATTTTTAGTGTCAGTCTTTAAATTTCCGGAATTGTTTTTTTTGGATCTCTATAATTTTTAGAACTTTTTTTGTGTGATTTTCAGTCCGAAGAATTTTTATATTTTCGAAATAAAATTCGTGTTGGTTTTCTGAAATATGATTAGTGAGCCATTTTGTTTCGTTTGTCGTATTTGTTTCTATTTATTCTGTTCTTCAAATATTGACTTGTTTGTTCGATGTAGACTCTTTTACAGTTTTTACACGGCATTTCATAAATTATATTGCTTTTTGTTTTCTTTGAGATTGGACTTTTTAGACAGGTGTAATTGGTTTTTAGTAAGTTGTAGCCTTTATGAGCAACATGTATGTTGTGGTGTGAAAATGTCTTTTTCAGGTTTTCGGGGTTAATTTGGTGGGTATGGTACAGTTAGAAATTGGCTTGTTTTATTATCTATCTTAGTTTTTGTATTATTATGGTTATAAAATAGATGTAAACGTTAATTAAATATCTTGTTTATCAAACTTGTAGGATGGTTGTGGAGTATAAGGGCATCTTTAGCTTTTATTGTTGTATTTTCTATGAATTCCAGGTCTGACAGATTAATTGTTCGATCTGCAAGTCTTATGATAACAGATTATTTTTTGTGTGGAGGTATTATTCGGTACCCAAGTAGCAATTTATGGCAAATCTCGGAAACAATTTACTTGTGCCTAGATTGTGTCGACTCTTTCAGGAGCACTTCTGCCACAATGAGAATTCTATCTAAAATGTTCAAGTTCGTGTCGACACATTCCGAACTTATTGCGTCAAAAGGATGAGCGAGTCTAAATAGCAACATTACAAACACATGTGTTTCAAATGTCTCTACTTTGCGTCAGTTTGGACTCTTCAAATATATTTAGACACAGGCGAGTCGACATTGGATAGACTCAAGTTTGTCTAATTTGTTTCTTAACAAGATGTTACTATTTTGTTACTGAAATGAGTTGAGTAGACACAATAATTTCCATTTGGGTACGTTTTAAACATAGACTTTCTTCATTGTCTCTACAATGCGTCGTCCGGACACATACCTATTCTAGTCCAAGTGTTAGTATAGGTAGGTACTCGAAATGGCGCATATGATAAATGTTAAATATAGTGTTTAAAGTTTCACAGAAATGGTGAAGATAAAAAAAGTGCTACTCAAAGGGTGCACACTAGCACTTATTATCGACGCGTGAAAAGAGAAATAGACATTACTCAAAGAAATTGAAATTCGAATAGAGCGAACACAATTTGTTGGCGGTTTTTAATGACTCAAAGTCTGCCTCCTTTACACTGGAAGGTATTTTCTCCCAGTCTATTCGAGGAACAGATTCTGAGTCTCTAATTAATTTCTCGCTATCTTTACAAGATTTTGTTGGCCAGTATAGAACACCATCTTTCTCCCACGCTGTTGGCACAATGCACAATTGCACTGTATCATTATTATCTATTGTTTTAACGATTTTAATACATATTATAAATATTCGGAAGTAAAAATAACGTCCATGTAAATAAAGCAGTAAAAAGTGAGGTTATGAAGTACGAATGTCGGCCGAATTTCAGACATAAACTTTCCGAAATGTGCCCACTGCTAGATAAAGACGACGCATTTTGGCCATAATGAACTTCGGTGACTAATTGGTTGCTAAAATGTGTCTGTGTGACCTTTTAGTCATTATTCAGTGAATTTTTGGTCTCTATTCAGAAACATTACTCTGAATTGTTTGTTTCGAGATGGGCAATTTGTAGCGAAATTTTATTCACATTACCGAAACATCCCGTTTGGATACCATCCATATTTCGCCATATTTCAACACGTACTTCGTCGTTATATGCACTTGAGAAAATGGCGGATTTCGCAAATATATTTTAAACTAAATATTTTGGTAATATTTATGGCAAAACTGTACTGAATATTATATCCTGCATGATAAAATACCATCGTGTTTTTATTTTGTGGAGAAATAAAAAATATTAAAATCATTCAAAATGATTTAAAAATATAAACAAATTATAATTACTTGGTATTATTAGGGCCCGCTTAATTTTTAAAACTACCAAGTCAACTATCATCAGTGAATTTTAGTTCGCAAGTGAACCTACGCGAGAAATACAAAAATACTCAAGATAAAATAAAACCCTATTATGATTTCTAATTAAGTTGATGAATACTTAAAAGTAAACACCTTCAGTTTTCTGTTCATGATTATCCATCAGAATGGATCGAGAAGTAATATAATTTTTATCTATTTGGATTGATTTTGGTGCACAATGAATAGGAGTTAATAATTTCGGTAAAATTCAGAACACCATGTGTTGATTTTGTGGCTCTCATCAGAGCACAATATCAAACACATTCTGGAAACATCTTGTCTACCTACCAGGCACATGAAAAGTACATTTTGTACACATGATGGACACACATTTTGGCCAAGTTAGAAACAGGGTTCAATTTCGGGTATATATTGGAAACGAACGATACCATCAAAACACATTTTCGAAACAAAATTGTTATATTTCAGACTCACTATTAGATGAATTTCGGGTCATATTCAGTACACATTTAAATCACCATTTTAGTCACATTTCCCACTTTTGATGGTCCCAAAGTCGACAATGTGTCCCGAAAATGTGTCGTGTCCAAACTACAGTGTCGACACAGCGTCGACACTTCGCCCAAAATGAGTCAGAAATTGTTACTTGGGTAGAGGTTCTGGGGGGCTTAGCTTGCTACCAATCATCTCTGTAGCCCCTTTGACTGATCTAAAGAGTATCTCTTTGTTGTACTCCCATGTCATTCAATTAGTTTTACGTTTAAGTTGACAAATATGCGTCTCACTCATTGATTCCTTTTTGCTATGGATCTTCTGCTGTGTTGGACTTCTCAGCAGTGCCTACGCTCTTCAATAAATTCTGTCCTTCAATAGGAACCACGCTCTGCTACCATGACACTGTAGATCGGTTTTTCATAGAATTTTATGAAGAATGAAAGTAAAATTCAGTTCACGTGATAAGACTTTTTTTCTACTTGTTTCTTAAACATTTGTCAATCATCTATCAATCAAAAAACCCACAATAACAAATTTGGATAATGGTTCGAACTTCAACAGTTTGACGACACTGCAGTTAGGACAACAAAATGTACACCTCGAAACTAAAATCGACCTACCTTCCACATCTACAATATTATGTCAAATTTTCGATGGGTCACACTGTATATAAATTTGCCTGTGTGTGTAAACAAGCACATATAAGCTATGGTGGACTTCAGAACAACGACCTGAAAGGACCCAAGTAGAGAGAAACGACGAGAACGCCATATGTCATCTCGCTAAAAACTTTGTCGCTATTAAAGTCACGTGGCAGCTATTTGTTAGACTTTCAAACGTCTCCATTACAAAACCCTGATGCTTTATTTCTATAAAAAGAGTGGCGTCGAAATAAATTCTTCCACTGCAAGCATCGGAAAAGTAACGAATCTCAAAATGAACATATTCGGCTCTAATTGGTGATGACTGATGACTTATAAATACAAGTTGCTTTCATAAATTAATAAATATTATATCCTCAAGGAGTTTCATATATGTAATCAGTTCGTACTTTTCCCAAGGGAATAGCTTTTTTCAAGAAATATCACTTTTGAAAGTAACTGAAGAGTTAAGTTTAGTGCACAACTATACAAGCTGTAGTTTTAAAAAGAAATGTTCAAGATGTTGGAAATCATACATTATTTCCTGCTACTTGAAATAATTTAGTTACGTTCATACCTATAGGGGTTGTAAAATTATATAATTCATCGTTTACATAGAACTTTGTCCTATAAAATAGATGGCAACAAAAGATATTTGTTCATTTGTCAAGTACTAAACTTTTCAGTTTTACATGTTATTTACTTCCATCTCTCTATCCATCCTCATGAAACTCGATGTTAATTTATTCTCAAGCCTCACTTCTTCACATAATGTATTCACCTTCATGTTTTCTATTGTCACATTCAAATCGATCTTGACTGCTTTTGTTTTACATTCATATTATTCGAGATGCTGTAACAAATACACAAAATGAAAATCTAAATAATTAAAATATCATATGTTATCAAGGCTTTCACAGTCCACATTTTTTGTTATTAAGAAATAGTTGTACAATGAAAAAGTATATCAAATATTCATAGAAGCTTCATAAACCTAGCCATATTTTGAATACAGTTGTTCGAATTGCAAATACAATAGGCACTGTCCTAGTTTGAAGTTGTGATATTTTCCTTTGTTGCTAGAAATACCAACCTTTATGAGGATTATGAGATTATGCAGATTTCAACGAACGGCTTACTTCTCCATATTTATCAGTTCTCTCGTCAAGTAAATTCTTTTCGGGAGGAAGAATTTTGAATGCTAATAAAAGAAAAACAAGTTTTTGTTCAAATCCCCTGATTGGTTTTTCAAAAGATTTGTCTCTAAACATGAATACGTTGTTTTTTCATAATTATTAAAATTCCACTAGACAGTGTGATGAAAAAGATGTATCTACCGATGTTTATCTTTATCGAAAAATATTTAAAAAAAAAGTTGAAACAATATTTTTGTATTTTCAACAAATACCTTGGTATTTTCAATTAACTACAAATCAATACTCAAATTTATTATATTAATAGTTAGGGCAAATGTTTTGATAGTCAGCCTTTTAAAGTTAATCACAGTTTAAAAAATCTACTTCCGTTACTAAAACGGTATTTTCCACACGGGTTTGACATGCACAAAACGGCTCTTTAAACACTAGTGTTTAAATTGCAAAAGTCACATCTCGTTTATCTTTTGTTTCTTAAACGTCAAATCAAGTGTATCTTTTGAATGTTAAATTTCATGTTCCGTGATAATTTTGTTATTCTGCGTCATTTGATTTGTCAGTCAGCTGTCAGGCATCGTCCGTCATGTAATGAATATAATTCAAATATAATATTATTTTTTCCTTCCCTCGGGCGAAGAAAAAGTATAGCAAGCACCTCGTGTTAAGAACGTCTTTAGTCTCTCGTTTTACAAGGATCTCGTTCCGCTTCGCTTCACTCGTGCCTAGTAAAACTCATGAATAAAGTAACCTTTTTGACACTTGGTACTTAATATACTATTCATTTTAGTTTACTCCTGGTAATCGGCCAACATGGTTAATAGTTAAAAAAAAGAGATTTTTTGTTTTCTTCTTTGTCTAAAATTTTAATGTTTTCAAAATAAAAACTATGGTGGTTTTCGATTGCGTGTTTTGAAAGGGCTGTGGAATGTTCATTGTTTGTTTTTATGTTGTATTTGTGATTGTAAATTCTGTTATTTAGGTATTGAGATGTTTGACCCACGTATTCACCATGGCAATCTTTACATTTGACATTATACACTACATTACTTTGTTTCAATTTTTCGGTTTAAGTTTTGTGAAAAACGTCTTGGTATAATTATTAGGTTTGTGCGCTACATTTATATTATTTTTACTCAACAGCCCTTGATTTTTTCTGATGCACCTTGTACGTATGGTAAACTGATATATGTTTTGGTTGAGATATTATTGCTAGAATTATTAGTTCTTCTATTGTTTGTGACCCTTGCATTATTATTGTTATAAATTTTAGGTATTCGTTTTTTTATTATAAGATTGTAAAAGCTTTCTGGATATTCACTACTTTATAAAACTTCTTTAATCTTCTTAAAATTATCAGGTCTGTTATTAGGATGTGAGAGTTTTAGGGCTCTGTCTGTAAGGTTATTAACAACACTTCTTTTGTGAGTGATTGGTACATTAGAATTAAAATTTAAATATCTTTCAGACCATACATGTTTGGTGAACCAATGTGTCTCAATTTTACCGTTATTATCATATTTAACTGTTATATCCAAAAAGTTTATTAGTTTTTCGTTATCTTTCTCAAAAGTAAATTGTATTCTGGGGTGAAAGTTGTTGAATTTTTTAGTGTATAATCTAACTGGGATGCTAGTATGCATAGAAGGCAGTCATCAACGTATCTTCTATAAAAATTTGGAACATAATTCAATTGATTTATAACGGTATTTTTTAAATCTCCCGTTACTAGATTTGCTATGATTGCTGCAATTGGTGACCCCATGGCTATACCATAAATTTGTGAAAAAAATTCATCATTATATTTAAAATATGTCGAATTCAAACACAACAACGTGGCTTCTATAAATTCGTTTAGGGGCAAAGAAGTATTTATGTCTATCCATCGTTTTTTTATTCAAGTTATTGCTAGATTAGTTGGAATATTGGTGTATAAGGAGATAACGTTAAAGGAAACTAGTATATGATCTTTAGGAATACTTCTATTTTTAACAAATTCATTAAAATGCTATGAGTCTCTGATATGATAGTTGTTGTTACCAATTATGTTGGTCAAGATATTGGAGAAAAATTTTGACAATTTTTATGTTGGAGCACCAATATTACTAACAATAGGTCGCAGAGGTATATTATTTTTATGAACTTATCAGCAGTGACGCTTATTGTAGTGTATTCATTGATTGTATTATTATTATTATTCATGTTATGAAAGACACAGAGACAGAGGAATGTTAACACTCAAAACATAGATTCACCCAACTTACGATGTATAGGTGCAATGGAAAAATAACATATTTAAAAACATTATATTTCTATAATTTATTGCATATAGAAACAATTCCTCTTACCTTACAAGATCTTTAGGAAATCTAAACATAGTTGTTCCGTCTCCATCTTTTGAATGACACCCACGAACGGCACAAGTTCGTTTGAACTTGCGCACTGTTATATATATGTGATATAAAATATAAATGTTAAATAGTTGTTTGGTCCATGATAGTATTAATTGAAATATTATAAAAATTTTATTTGATGCATGGTTGTAGACATATTAAATAAAGAACAGTTTTGAATGCATTTTGCTAAATAGAAATAATTGAATATAATTTATTTCGATAGAACCCGACCCAAATGAGATTAGTAATTTACGACTATACGTGGTGATATAAAATTTCATTTATACATATCTTAATTACACACACGTATACGTAGTAATATATATATATATATATATATATATATATATATATATATATATATATATATATAATAAGAAACGAATAGATTAGTGGGTATTGCACGCGAATAGAAGAAGGGGCTACTGAAAAAAGTGGTAACCGCTTTTTTTTTCAGTAGCCCCTTCTTCTATTTGCGTGCAATACCCACTAATCTATTCGTTTCTTATTGTTTATATGTCACGCACTATTCGTCCATCTTGTTGTTATATATATATATATATATATATATATATATATATATATATATTATATATATATTTATATATATATATATATTATATATATATATATTATATATATATATATATATTTATATATATATATATATATATACGAGGGCAATTCAGAAACTAACCTCCGATTGGTCACAGTGCGGGTAGTGGGGGGAGTAGCGCGCCATCTGTGCATTCACACGCTCAGCAGGTCAGTCGGCATCAAGCCGTAGTCGAGTGATTATCGTACCTGCGCTAGTTTAGTTTTTGTGGCAGTTTGAAATGTGTGCTGCAATAGAAAATCCCGCCAAATGTGAAGTGCGTGCTGTTATAAGGTTTTTTACAGCCAAAGGATACTCTGCAGCAGCTATTCATCGTGAGCTTTGTGCCGTGTACGGACCAAAAGTTATGAGTGAAGGAGTTGTACGTGAATGGGTACGTTTATTTAAAAGTGGACGAGAAAACGTTCATGATGAAGAGAGGAGAAGTAGACCATCCTTGGTGACTGACGAACTCGTTCAGACAGTTGATGCAAAAGTTCGTGAAAATCGACGTTTCACAATGGCGGAGTTGTCTACTGATTTTCCACAGATTTCTAAGACTCTTTTGTACGAGATAGTGACAGCAAGATTGGGTTACCGTAAGTTCTGTGCACGATGGGTGCCCAAAATTCTTACCGACCACCACAAAAGTCAAAGAATGGCCTCTGCATTAGACTTTCTGTCACGTTATGAGGACGAAGGAGAACCATTGTTAAACAGAATCGTGACCGGTAACGAAACCTGGATTAAGTACGTGAACCCTGAGACAAAAGATCAATCAAAGATGTGGGCACATTCAGATTCGCCTACCAAACCAAAAAAAGCCCGGCAAGATTTTTCTGCCAGAAAACTGATGGCAACGGTGTTTTGGGATGCCAAAGGGGTGTTGTTGGTTGAATTCATGGAACGTGGGACGACCATTAATCAAGACGTGTACTGTGAAACACTAAAAACATTACGACGGGCTATACAGAAAAAACGCCGTGGTATGCTGACTTCCGGTATCGTTTTTTTGCACGATAACGCCCGTCCTCACTCTGCTCGCAGAACAACAGCCCTTCTTGAGTCCTTCAAGTGGGACGTTTTCAACCATCCACCTTACAGCCCAGATCTGGCGCCAAGCGATTATCACCTCTTCATGCATATGAAGAAATGGCTCGGGTCCCAGCGGTTTGATGACGACGAAGAGCTCAAAGATGCGGTCACAGGCTGGCTCAAGGCACAAGCGGGTGATTTTTATGCAGAAGGAATTTCAAAGCTTGTGAAGAGATACGATAAGTGCCTCAATCGTTATGGAGACTATGTCGAAAAATAGTGCAAAGATGTAGTTGTAAGATGTATATATTAAAATATTTTTACTTAACTTGGTGTATTTTTTTCAATCAACCGGAGGTTAGTTTCTGAATTGCCCTCGTATATATATATATTATATTGTAAATGAGGAAAAACCGTATAGCAAAGAATATTCTTTGGTAAACATGTAAACAATAAAATCACATGACATTGACAGATAACTGACTCGGACTCAGAAATGCGCACTCAGAAAATGAATTCTAAAATAGCACAAGCTTCGTTTCTTATTGCGCTGATGTATTCTGTGCAGAAACAGACTAGATCGGCGTTATTTACTAAATCAGCGAAAATAACTTCTATTGACAGTGCCGATACGACGTTGCCAAAACCCAAGTGCATAAATAATAATAATGTTTGTTTTAAAATTAGCTGATTTGTGTATAAAATAAGGGTAGTTGAAAGTCATCATGTTACATAATGAGTTATATTTTACAATTTATTTTTCATAACAAGTTATAATTTATTAATTTTATCATCAAATGAGTTGATGAATTTATGCATAAACATGATACTGTTTGTGTTAACATCCATCAATCAGTAAGTTACTTAAAGACTTTATGTTTTAAACTATTATTTCACCTTATAGTTCAAATTTGTTATAACCCTGACTCTATTCAGACTTTTATGCCTACATAGAACTGTTAGAAACTAGTAGTTACATCTCAAAAACACAATTGTAAAAAAATGTCAGTTAGTGACTTTATGCTGCAAACCGACGATATTATGATTATCTAGACAAGAGTTACAAAAAGAAACCTTCGTAAATTGCTGAAGTTTGAAGTATTTTCCAATAATTGACTACTTTAGAACTTTTCCCTTTTCTAAAAAGTTCTTTTTCCTGTGCATTTCTTTAGAAAAGCTCACACTTCAAATCCCTTGGCACTTACAGAAAACGTTATGATTATTTGAAAAAGGCATGACTCTTAAAAGAGAGTAAACACGTTTGATAATCGTGAATCGAGTTGAAGGTAACCTGTTAAGTGTTCCGTGCCGATTTGGTGATTCTGTAGGGTTGTAAGAAAACGATTTGTTCGACCTTCGGAAGATTGAATGAATAATTTGGAAGCTATTTAACATAGAATCCGATGTCAAAGCAAAAACCAAATTAACTTTCTATAATGGATTCAAATTTGAATAGATATTGAATCAGAAGGGTCGTTGTAGACCGATATCACGTTACTGTGTTTAACCAGAAGCACTATAATATTAGAAATCACTTCGTCTGATATCATCAAAGAATCCCAGAAATGTTAATAAGACCCCACTTTGAAAAATTTTATGAAACTCTAACATTGATGTTCTAAAAATATTAATCCAGGAATAATATCAGATATACTTAATATATTTGATGTATGTATTAATCAGAATTATTTTACATTTGACAATAAGATATATATTCAAAATGAAGGTTTACCAATGGTGAACCCCTATATCACCAATTTTGGCTAACATTTTTATAGGCAGTTTAGAAAGAAAAATCTTTGAAAATAATATTTCCAATAATATCTTATTTTGGTACAGATATCTAGATCACATATTAGCTTGTTTTATAGGTAGTGATCGACAATTAGATTTATTTTCATCCATACTAATAATTTACGCCGAAAAATTGAATTCGCATTAGAAGTTGAAGAAAATAATTCGATCAATTTTCTTGATTTAAAAATTTAAAGCGTTAATAATGTACTCGATTATTCAATTCATAGAAAATCAACACACATTCGATATAGTTCCAATCATCCCATGTGACATAAATTAACAGCATATAATTCAATGATACATAGAGCATTTTCAGTTCCGATGAACAAATGTAATTTTGATCGAAAAATTAATACAATCAAACAAATAGCAACATACATTACATATGATAAATACATTAATTAATAAAAAAGAGGAATAAGTGGCATCACAACTAATATTTGCTAAACATACTAAAGAAATAATAAATTATGCAGGTAATATTTCTTACAATATCTCAACGATAATATTTAGCAACAAATACAACATTTTCTTATGAAACAGAAAGTGACGTGAGAACCAAATTGTTAAATGCAAAAACAAAATATCCTCATTAAAGAAGTATGGTATATATAAACTTAAATATCCAGAATGTAATCTGTCTATTTGGGTCAAACCCTTAGAAATTTTGAAATCAGATACAGTGAACACACGCGCATACAAATACAACCAGATAAATACCCCTACACAAAACATCTACTTGAAAGCAAACATTCATTGACACCTAACACAGAACTAGAAGCACTACATATTTGTGATAAGAAACAAGAACTGGATTTCCTTGAAGAATTGTAAATTAGAAGACACTTAAGAAGCCCACAATGTGAAGTCGTTCGTCAATGAACAGATAAATCCAGAGAGTTCTCCACTTTCAAACCGTCTCCTTAAGTGATTGTTGTAAAGATCAACAGATATAGTTTTCATGATTTTCTATATCATTGCACAGTTATAATGATTTGAAAGCGTAAAAAGATATCCCCATAGGGGTAATTAAGTAACTTTTAATGTTTGTAATCTTATATCCTCTTCGTTTTTCTATTAACATATCGATGGCCTAGAATCAATACCTCGTAAGTACACTTTTTTTGAATTTTAAGGTTTTAGCGCCACTGCATTGTTGTAAGTCGTTTCTACATCCTGGTAATAGCTCTTAACTGCCAGACCAATAAAAATGCTTCAATTTGTCACGTGCCAATACCTCGCGTGCAAATGTTAAATGCAATTGATCGTAAGCGCCAGATTGCTAATGACCGTTTCTGTCACCCAGTGTTTTGTGGTGTTTTTTGTGAAGTGTTTATTATACAGGTAAGTTTATTAGATTACTACCAGCTAATTGTAATTGTTGTTACCTTAGAATGTTTGTTTAGTAAAGAAATTTGAGAAAGATAGTGATTTACTTCTAATTATATCAATTTATTTATGACTTGTACATAAGAGATATTGGTTTAATGAATAATTTGAGTACTTACGTGGTATTAGCAATTATTTATTAGGTTAGATTTTTGTTTATTATCAATACCTATAACTAGAACCAAATGAAAACTGAAAATTATTAACCTACTCGTCATATTATGGTATTTGCCAGAAATTTAATTCATTATATTATTACAGACTGAACAGTCGCGCAAGCCGAATGGTATTAATGGC
Organism: Galeruca laticollis; assembly: GCA_963921935.1. Lineage (NCBI taxonomy): Eukaryota > Metazoa > Arthropoda > Insecta > Coleoptera > Chrysomelidae > Galeruca > Galeruca laticollis. Next base: position 287,829,540 of record OY998175.1, on the reverse strand, counting down.
TCTCGAGTCCAATAAAAAATCACCATCCCCCATCGAAAACATCAAAAGCATAGAAAAATACTCCGTTTCTAACTTGCCAATCCAATTTGATGATGGATTTATTTTAGAAAATTGTGAAAATAATTTGGAGTTCGAAGGAATGCAGGTTCTTGAAGTTATGACAGCACAAAGTGTTGACATTTTCGAAACCAATCTCTGTTCTGAAGACACTAACGAAGTAGAACTCGCATCCAGCCTACGAGTTGAAAACGTGGAGACGTTTGAAATAGAAATCAATGATGATCCTGGGAAAGAGGTAGAAGACGATACCGACGAAGAATACGTAATGGAAGATGGTAAAGAATGATCTTCTTCCACATCAGAAGAAGAAGCGGAAGAAAATGTGCCGAAAGAAGCAGAAGATGATCCGGTAGTAAATGCGGAAGTGGAAGGTACCCAAAATCTAAAAAGAAAACGATCACGCAAGCGTTTTGTAAATAGGTCCCAATGGAAGCGCAATAATAATAAATACAAACGGATGAAAGGGCAGGCTTATATAGGGTATACGAGATCAAAGGAAAAAGTATGAAAAAACGATACACAGAGAGAAGCAAAGACTATGGGCAAAAGGTGCAAAGGAAAACACGCCAAAATTTATGAATGTAGCAAGCTTACTGATGACGTCAGAAGCATAATATTTTCAAAATTTTGGAGTGAAATGACCTGGGAACAGAAGAAAATCTTTGTTGTGAATCATGTGGATATTTCGAAACCAACTCGCCGACGCACGGAAAATCAAGAAACCCAAAAGAGCTCAACATTTAAATATTTCTTGAAAGATGCAACCACCAAAATGAGGGTATGTAAGAGCATGTTTCTCAGTACCCTTAGTCTAGGCGAATGGTCAGTTCGGTCATGGTGCCAAAATAGTACTTGTGGTACTTTACCATCAGTTGATGTTGTGAATGCGCGTAGATCTTCTAATCGCGAAGCTAGCGGCACAATATTAAAAAACGTCGAACAACGGAAATTTCTTGAAACATGGCTAAATAACTTGCCAAAACTACCGTCCCATTACGCAAGGCGAGATACTAATAAACAATACATTGAAGACAGTTTCATAAAAAGTAAATCCGAGCTTTACAAAAGGTACACAACTGATTGCACCAACATCAAGGCACTAAGTTCTTTTACATTTGATGAAATTTTCGATAGAAAAAACTTAGCGATTTTCCAGCCTAAGAAAGACCAGTGCGACGTGTGCTGCGCCTACAAAGCAGGTAATTTTGAAACTGTCACAGAGGAGGATTATCAATGTCACATTGCAAATAAAGATCGAGCTAGAATCGAAAAACAAACTGATAAAGAAGCTAGCATTTTAGGCAATTGCAACATGGTAACCATGGACTTACAGGCTGTTCAATTATGCCCTAGGTTATACGCCTCAAAATTATATTTTAAAATGAAATTAAGGGTTCATAACTTTACTGTATACAATGTTGCTACGCATCAGAGCACTAATTTCTGGTGGCATGAAGGAGAAGGAGGCGTGACTTCAACGCATTTTGCAAGCTGCATTATTGACTATTTATACACACATTTCCAAAATAGTGACAAGCCCATTATTCTATACTCAGATGGATGTGGGTATCAGAACAGATGCACTGTTGTATCGAATGCTTTGCTGACTTTTGCTGTAAAAGAGCGGAAAACGATTGAGCAGAAGTATCTTTGCAAGGGAGATACACAGATGGAGTGTGATACGGTACACAGCCTGATTGAGAGACGTTTGGATAGAAGAGACATTCATTTACCTGCAGAATTTATTTCAGTTACAAAACGAGCAAGAGAGAAGCCATTTCCTCTAGATGCTAGGTATTTAACACATGATTTCTTCAAAAACTATGCCTCTCCAAACTTTCAATGGTATAACTCCTTAAGACCACCAGGAACCTCCTACGTTACAGATATAAAATGCCTTAAATACACCCCCGAGGGGATTATATATTACAAGACTGATTTCGACTCAGAATACCTGCCACTAAGAAAAGGTAAAACTTTACCAAACGTTATACCTACTTACCCGCAATTATACCGCACCAAACCCAAAATTTCTTTAGAAAAATATGAACATTTAATGGAAATAAGCCAGGTAATGGAACCGGACTACGTTAATTTTTACAAGAATTTGCCGCATGAAACTTCAAAAGAGAAAGGAAGATCAAGACTAACAATAATTAATACTTGCAGTACTTTGATCGAGTGATCAATTTAACTGAATAATTTTTTTGTTTCATTTTTAAGTAACATGTAATATTTTTTGATTTCTTTAATAATTAATAAAATTTAAAATAAAGATAAGGAATTTCCTAGCCAGCAATACCACTTACTTGTCAAACACCATAAGTGAAAAACCTGGTAAGTGCTTGCATTTTTTTTGAGAGCATATAAATTGTAATTTTTCTTTAGAATTATATTTATTTCACAATAATAAAATCACAATTGCAATTGTAGAAGTGTAGATTATTAATTATGACAAATGGAAGGTTTTTTGTTCATACTGAAAACTTTGAAGTTTTCACTTACGAGGTATTGATTCTAGGCCATCGATATATTAAGGCAATCACAAGGTATGTCACTTCTTGGTCTAGCCAAAAATAATTGATAAACATAAGTTAGGCATCACATGAAATGTAACGTCTGATGATGATATTCAATATCGAAACAATTGTCAATTTCTTAGAGTTTCAATATATTGTGGAATTATCTAGAAACAGTTAATTTCATTGTTACGCGCTTTATTTATTATTGTCTACTCGCTAGCTCCAGAAGCGCAACCTCATGCTCAAGCTCAGTTCGGTCGGGGGTGGGTATGCGAAAATTCCTTTTTTATTTAGTTGTTAAAAATGGGCGCCACCAGTTAAATTTTAATGAGCCAGCCTTAACTAGTAGACCGCCACGATGGTCAGGATGGAGCAGACAATTTATAAGATGTTAGTTATTTAAATGAAAATTCTATATTACTATCTACACAAAAAAAGAGACTATATACAAAAAACTTCTTCACCAAAACGGAAGGAAATATACAAAATTGAAATGCGCTACTGTGACGTCACGGAGCCGCTTACAAAAGAAAATATAATACTTAAACCTATTATTAACTACTTTACTACGGTACTACCAAAGTGGTCTGTTCGCCTCTAGTATGAATTTTCGAAAATATGGTTTCAAAATAATGCCACTAACGTAGGCGGAGAGGCTATACTTATTATCTTGGTGTCCCTTGACTGAGAACCTACAATGTTGTAAATAATTAAAATGACTTACAATCACATCCATCACGTTTACATTACCTCCGTTAGAGGGTTCTTATCCTATTCTCTCTAAACTCCTTTTTTTCCACTATACAAATCCACCTGCGCTTTTACTCTTTCCACAATTTTCCTTCGACACCTAATAGAGAACATCACATTTGAGATAACAAAAACCCAAGCTCGAGGCATAGCTTTGAATCATTTATTTCAACTTACCTGATTCCCCAACAAAATTAGCCAAAATTTAATCAACTCCTTCGTATTCTACTCAAATATTATTTTGACAAATCCTACGTACAATCTCCCTGACAGCAAGCAGACTCCTTGATAATATATTAAAAAGTCAAACTGATGTTTATCAAATACAATTCGATTGAGACTACATTGATCTATTAATGCACTCTCAAAGTAAGCTTGTCAGTGGAGAATGTAGGTAGTGAACAGGTAATTTAAAGGGTATCTTTCCGTTTCTTAAATGTACATGACGGATGTGATTGATAATGTCAACAAAAAGGTGCCTATGAATTCGAAATATTATAAAATTAATTAAAGTGTTGCGGTGTGAGTTGCAAGATCAGCCCGTAATATCATTTAAAACAGTAATTGATGTTCCAATTGCAAGATGACGAAAAAATTTCCTTATTATTATGGTTGGATATATTAGCGTCTTTGGTTATACCAGGTGTAAATAAGACATGATTCACCCCAGGGTACAGCCTAGCTCGCGTCCGTAGAAGAGCTCTATACGTGCACCCTGGGTAATGCTAAATGAGCTAGAATGATAGTTGGCGGCTAGTCCTATCTCTTCTAAAAGATCTCCTGGCCAGATGCACATGGAAATAAAAACAAAAACAAATAAGTTCTTTTCAGAGTTGTATGACAAGAAATATCGGACCGAGTCCGGAGACAAGGGGCAAATTGCCAGGATATGAAATTATGGGTGCTACCTACCACCGCATATATACATAACCTATATACGTTGAACATTGAACACGCTCGCCTGGTAGACACCAATATTAATAGCAATAACATTCATACTATCACGGTGAAGATCGAGGAGCTTACAGTGGCAAACATATATAAGCCTCCGTTAGCCCAGTGGCCACCTGAAGTCTTGCCGGAGCTTCCCCATTCGGCTGTCTATATGGGAGATTTTAACAGCCATCGAACAATGTGGAATTATAACAGTAATGACTATAACGGTCAAACACTCGTAGAATGGGCAGGAGAAAACAGTTTGAGCCTCATTTTTCATGCAAAAGATAGGGGAACGTTTAGATCGGCAGCATGGAACAGAGAGTACAACCCGGATTTATGTTTCTCGACCCAAAGTACTCAAAATCAAACAGTCCACTTGTCCAGAATAGTCTTGGAATACTTTCCAGACAGTTAGCACCGGCCGATTATTTACGAAATAGGCACTCAGATCCCAATAATTCGATCCATACCCAAGGTGGAACTTTCAAAGGACAGACTACAAAACTCTCTCTTGAATTGGACAAAATTGTGAGATGGATTCCGGCAGAGCCTGAGAATTACGATAGGTTTGTAGAAGCTGTGATCACTGCTGCAATAAAGTCCATGCCTAGAGGGTACCGTAAATAATGCATCCCGGGATGGAATGCTGAATGTGAAGAACTATATAACAACTACATAGAGAGCGGCGACCCAGACATAGCCCACGACCTTGTACCCACTAGATGAATCTTGGAGAGATAAATGAATAAAAACAACGGAGGAAATGAATTTCCAAAGATACAGCAAAAAATCATGGAGCCTACTTAAAAAGTTAGGAGGAAGCATCCCACCCGTTCGAGAAACCCACTTGATCTCACCAGATCAGATAGCCAGCAGAATAATAACCTTATTTAGCGCCCCACGTGATAAACAGCATACAAAACAACTCAAAAAAGAATATACGTTGAACATTACCACGTGACACGGAATTCTGTCGTGAGTACACTACTGAGGAAATAATTGCAGCTATTAAAGATGTGAAAACTGGCAAAGCACCTGGGTTCGACGGGATACATCCTGAATTCCTGTCTCACTGCGGAGAGAAGACAAAGAAATGGCTGACCGCATTTCGACCAATCACGATATATATGGAAGACCTTAAACATTATCAGAACAGGACATGGTGTGTGTGTCCATAACCATAGCCCTGGCTGCGACTGTGGCAAACCAAACCAAACAATTGACCACATGGTGACAGAGTGTGAGCTCAGAACATACCATGGAGATTTGATGGACTTCTCCCACACCACAAAATCAAGCTTTGAATGGATAACTGAACTAGATCTTTTGATGTAACCATTTTGTACCTGCTCATATGTATGTTTGTAACTCGTATATTGTAATGTCTTGATCGCTCGTTAATTTTATCATGTATTATAAATAAATGTCACCATGTGTTATGCCATACGCTAAATAACTTTTTAACGGGTTTTTGATTTTTTATGAAATTTGAGTAGTTTGTACCTATTAGGCCTAGTTTTGAATCTTCTGATATGAGAAGATTCGGATTCTGCGGTTTCAAATTGATTCAATCTGTCAACTCAGATCCATCGGATAATAACTAAAATAGAGAACTATAGAAAGACGATAAATTTGCTCAGCTTTATTTTCGGATATCGTTAAAGCGTTGGACGAAATATAGCATCAAGGCCTGATGAAATATTTCCTCTGCAATTGGCTGAAATATTGCAGTCATACCTAGAACAGCGAACATTCAGAGATAAAATACAAAATGAATACTCTGAGCTGAAACCAATAAACGCAGGGGTTCCACAAGGCAGCGTTCTTGCGCCAGTACTGTACCTCTTGTACACATCTGACATTCCAGAGCAAGAAAACCTAATATTAGCCACATGTGCTGATGACACAGAAGTTTTAGTAGTAGGGGTAACTATAGAAGAAAGAACGGCTAATCTACAAAAACCAGTTCATAACATAGATTAATTTTCTTGATTCAAAAATTCAAAGCGTTAATAATGTACTCGATTATTCAATTTATAGAAATTCAAGTTTTAGTAGTAGGAGTAACTATAGAAGAAAGAACGGCTAATCTACAAAAACCAGTTAATAACATAGGTTTATAAATATTAACGTTACCAACAAAAGAATAAACGAGAAGCATATATATTTTTAATGACCGTAAATTCTCAATTTCTTATATTTTCATGGGTTTCGGTCAGAAATAAAATCACTTGCTTATAGTGGTTACGTTTCGGTCTATTTTATTATAACCATTTTCAAACATTTCTAAAAATGTTTTGAAAACACAATACATTTATTAAAATACATATAATTAAAAGATGTTTCTTTAAAACTTACTTTTTGATTATGCCTCCCTAGAGGCTCGTCTTCTACTGTACAGTAGTACTTCTCAAATTAAAAAAAAAGACAATTAATGTACACAAAAACAAATAATACAAACAATGAACTATGTTAAAAATGATTAGAATGTATTTACAGAGTGTCCTAATTCAAATAAAATTAGAACTAGAAATCTATTTTTTAATTTTCAATAACTAGGTAAGGTGTAGATATTCGTTTATAATAGTAAGTTCGTATATATACAGCTTAAGTTGTCTATGTCAGTTCCGAAATTGACTGAGTCAGGATTCTTCTTAATATTTATCATTTCTTTTATCAATCTTTTACTATTATTTTTTACTGTAGTTATTATTTCTACGTTGTTGAAATTAAAAGAGTGATTTTCATCAAGTGAATGTTTTGATAGTGCAGTACATTCATTGTTATTTCGAACTGATTGCTGGTGTTGTTGAATTCTCTTATGTAAATATTGGCTAGTTTGACCTATGTAACTACCATTGCAGTCAGAGCAATTTATTTTATATATTGAGTTTATCGTGTTCTTATTATCTGGTTTAGGAAATATTAGTTGTAATGCCACTTCTTCCTCTCTTTTACTAATTAGCTTTTTTATCATATTTAATGGATAACCGTTGGATCTTAATTGGAAAAATGATATCCAGGATATCACCATAGGGCTAATAATATCTAAGTTTCAATATTTGTAATATCACATCTTATTCTTTTTTCTATAAACATATATTAAGTCAATCACAAGTTAGGTCACTTCTTGGTCTAGCCAAAAATAACTACTAAACATCAGGTAGGCATCAAATAAAATGTAACTTCTGTCATTCTGACGATGATATTGATTCATCGAAACAATTGTAAATTTTTTAGAATTTTCAATAACTTTTATTATATTGTGGAATTAACTAGAAACCGTTAGTTTCATTTAGAACACTTATATGAGCAGATTCCACGAAGTAAAAGTCGAGACAGTTAATTTAATTTTTAACATAGTTCATTGTTTGTATTATTTGTTTTTGTGTACATTAATTGTCTTTTTTTTAATTTAAGAAATACTACTGTACAGTAGTAGACGAGCCTCTACGGAGGCATAATCAAAAAGTAAGTTTTAAAGAAACATCTTTCAATTATATGTATTCTAATAAATGTATTGTGCTTTCAAAACATTTTTAGAAAGGTTTGAAAATGGTTTAAATAAAATAGACCGAAACGTAACCACTATAAGCAAGTGATTTTATTTCAGACCGAAACCCATGAAAATATAAGAAATAAACGAGAAGCGTTCATTCAAAACCAGACATGTACTCATAACCTATTTTCGAGAAAAATTTGTTTGTGCCCTTAAAGGTGAAATATCTCAAATTGCGAAATATAATAGGGCATCCGATGATAATTATATTGCACATACATACATAAAAAAATATATTTGCCACGGAAAACCCTAAAAAATTAAAGAATATGTCTGATTTTGTCTGAATGCAAGTTTTATGTGAAAACATACCACAATATATTTTGCAAACATTGTATTACAGAAAAAAATAGAAGCCGATCAACTCTCTAAAAATATCAGTCATACAAAAAAAAATAAGAAAAACTTTAATATTCCGCAGTCTAAAAAAATTAGATATGCAGTCGCATTCGTTCGTTTCTTCTGGTACATCCTCCTCTTGGACTTGGGAAATGTTATCAGACAAAACATTTTTGTAGAAATTCAATTCAGGAAGGTCTTGCCACTGAAAGTTCTCGCTATTGAATTGCTTTTCTGAAAGAGATTTAACATTATTCTTTTTTCCTGGGAAATTCCCAATAAGCAGAAGATTTAATTTGCCTCAGAAACAGAAGCAAATGGATTAACTTCGTCAAAATTAAAGAAAGCTCTTCCTCTGTACTGAACTGTAGATTAACTCAGATTAACCATTTTCTTCAAGTACATTTTTTTAAAATCTTTAATTCCAGGTTCCGGGCAGATTTTTTTAGTATACGAACCTGGCTAACATTTCCGTAATTATATTGATATTCCTCAGGGTTATATGGACAATATGGACGTTCTTAATTTGACTCCCACATCAATCGTAGAATAACCCAAGAGTTTTTTTATTTTACAAAACTAATGATCTCATGGAGTGCCAATTTCCTTGGAGCCGCGACTTGCCTAATCCTCCGTCCAAGTGTAAGATACGGGATTTTTAGATTTTACAACCACACAACAGAAAGCATAGAAACTGATCTGCCTCAGGTAGAAGGAGTTTTGAATTGGTGTCTTTGGTAAAGGGTGTATCTGTTGTTAGTCAAAACAAAACGAGTAGCTGATCGCAGGATTTTCTTTTAAAAAGGTGCATTTGCACGCATTTTATGAATTCTTAGTTTTGTCGATAATACTGTTTGTTTGATGGAATTCTTTAGGTTAAGGCATGTACCGTACACATCCGATACCGGAGAGGAAAATCCAAATAAAATTCATTGTAGAAATACTCTCTTAAACATTGATAGGGATGCACGGAAACCGGAATTTTTTAAATTGTACATTTTAAATAAAGTTGCTATATTTAGGTTACTTGGGAGATATACTTTCAGATGCTGTAAAATCATTTAGAAAATTCCTTAACTTTTTTTGAAGAGGCCAGATCATTGGCCATATCTATCATCACCACTTATCTTTAAGAATATTGCTCTGTTGAACAGTCTTTAAAACCGGAATTATTCTTCGGCGTACACGAGACACAATACTGATAATATTAATCTGGAGTGATGGGAGAAATAGAGGAAATAAGGGAAATGTTCAAATTTCTCACCGAGAAAATAGCATCAATTGAAAAGACCTTTAAAGAAAATGTAAAACTGAGAGAAGAGAATCAAGAAATCAAGCAGCAGATGAGAACACAAGAAGAAAGAATAGAAATGTTAGAAAGAAAGCTAAATAGGAATAATATAATAATTCAAGTGATTGAAGTCAAAGAATGTGAAAACAAAGACCGAATCAAAGGAAATATTGAAAGTGTATTGGGAAAAGCAGAAATAAAGGTGGAGTTAAATGTTAATGCCAGGGAGGTGAGGGAAATAGGATCCTTTCAAAGAAATAGGAAGAGACCGATACTAATCAAACTAATAAAATGGGACAAAAAAGTGAAAATATTGAGAGCGACAAGGAAATTTAAGGGCAGCAGTATCTGGATAAATGAGGATTATTCTAGATAGACCCTGAGCAATAGGAAAAAGGCTAAACAAAATGGGCAAAATTAATGCATGAGATACGACGAACTGATATAATAGATGGATATGTGTATGACAGGTAAAGCTTCGAATAAGAAGAGCAAAATTTCGAGAAATTCGTAGAAATTTGGGGAGGGGGGGTGAAGGAAGGTAACCGATAGATCACCTGAAACACGAAAAAAATTGGAGCGAATCCGGAAAATTACTAAACAGGCACATTCTTCAAAAATCTAATAGGCGAGAATAAAACGGACGGGGAAATGAAGACGGAAAAGGCAATGAAAAAGGATTAATTTGAACGAAGAAGTAGGACATAAAACAATATACCAGATGAATAAACAGCCAACGGACAAATATGCTAAACAAAAACACAGGAACCAAAAGAATAGTAATGATGGCGAGAAAGAAGGTGATAAGAGGTAAAAGCGAAGAAACCAGTGACAATAAACAGGGGAAAACAGAGAGCAGTATAAAACACGAAATGGAAACAAATCAGATAGATCAAAAGAAAATGAAATAAGAAACAGAAGAATAGCTCCAACAAAATTAAAAATGGAAAGGAACAAAAGGAGATAATAGTAGGGATATGGAATATAAATACATTAACAGGAAAAGAGACAAAAATAAGAAATGGAAAAAAGTTAATTACAGATCTTGGGAATTAGCGAAACCAATAAAAAAGGGAAAGGACATAATAAACTAACAAACAAACGCATAGTAATGAAAGCAATATGAGTCTGATTAAACAAAACACGATTTATTTGGTATGGATATGTCTTGTTTTGTTCTATTTCTTGTAAATGTAGTATTAAAGTTTGAATGGATATCTCTAGTTTTGAAAGGTTCGGTAAAAATCGGCTCAAAATTGAATATGTCTGATTTTGACTGAACTATTGATATGTATATGTAAATCTAAATGGAATTTGTCTGGTTCTGAACAATTTTTACATAAGGAATCCATGAAATCTCGAAAACACACTCTAAATCTAGTTCATTCGTATTTTGTGAAAAAAGTGGATATGTCTGGTTTTGAATGAACGCTCATCAAATTATCTTTCAATTAATCTAAATAAGAGTATTATTCCCAGTAAAAAAACAGCGACATTCTTCAAATATGGACATCAAACTTAAACGGAATGTTAAAAACCTGAACAGGTGAAAATAAAGTATTGGTTGAAAGGTTACCACTCGCAGCTTTCCATTCAGATAATGTATTATACACAGGTTTTGTAACTGGTGTGGACTTGTGGCCTGCAACTATGAGGTTGTACCAAAAATGGCAATAATAGATGCCTAGAAACGTTTCAAAACCGAATATTAAGGATTATTGCGCATTGGTATGTTCGGAACGACTATATTTACATAGATACCTCCTAGTTGAATATATCCAAGATGAAATTAGCAAAGTTGCTATGAGACATGAAAAAAAGTTCCATAAACATCCGAAACTTGAGGTGACCCAGCTCCTAGACAACCCACCAACCTCAGATACGAATGCTCTAAAGAGCTAAACCGTTTGAGCTTGTATAAGTGTATGTTAGTGCAAAACAAAGAGGTGAGCAGGTTACGTCAAAAAATTAAGAAGGGCCACAGGTGGCATATGGATTACAAATAGTTAGGAATTTAAGTTAAAGCAAACATGTTGATTAATCTTTTAGATTAATTGCATTCCCATTGTTAAATAATAAAAAACATTTGCAAAATGTCTGAACCAATTAATGACTTAAAATTACACCCATAGTACTATTTTTCCTAAAATAATCATTTTTGTGATGTTTGTCAACGATTAAATTTTAAAATTATAATTTTTCAACCAAAACTTAATTTTACTAATAGAAACATCGAAAGGTTATAGTAAATAGCACCAATAAATTACTTTGAAATGATACTCACATAAGTTTCCTTAATTCCGAAATATCAAAAGTTATGGAAATAGTATCTAACAAGTTTAATAAAAAAAATGATTGCATTAGTGTTTTTAAATGAAACTCACAGTCTCTAGTTAATTCCACAATATAATAAAAATTATTGAAAATTCTATAAAATTGACAATTATAATAATAATAATAATAATATTTATTTACCGTTCAATTTAAATCATACAATGATTTTTAACAATCAATAAATGTAGATAAATAAAAATAGAATTCCCACATAAGGATGAACCTATGCGTGGGTTCTAAGCATATTAAATAACATAGATTTCGATGAATAAAACCGTAAAAATAAAGTTTCTTCTGGTATTAGCAGAGATCACCAGAAGATATATAGATATCATATCAAAATCACTTACGGTATAATACAGAAGAACCTACCACTTCACAAACAAAACAACCAGCAACAAGATCACAATAAACAAAATAAAATTGCAAAAATAAATTTTTCCCTAGTGTGAACTGAAAGGCACGGCAAAAAAATATTTTCGCAGATATCACACCAAAAATCACCTGTAATACCATAAAAAGAGCACCCTACTATATAATAACATTTTAACAACAATATTTTCTTCGTAAAATTTCATAACATAATTCACAAAAAATCACTTTTCAAATTCCCAAGATTGTACGAGTATATGTAGGCTTAGAGATAGTATGACCCAACATATCAAACAGTGACTGTATTGCAGCTCGTTAAAACCGATATGGTCGTGCACAAGCAATTTCTTTTATACAAACATGAAAATAGACCTATACAATCCTGCGAAAATGCATCACAGATTAAAGGAGGGGAGCAATACAATAATCAAATATCAATACAAAAATTGTTTCGATAAATCAATATCATCGTCAGAATGACAGAAGTTACATTTCATTTTATGCCTACCTGATGTTTAGTAGTTATTTTTGGCTAGACCAAGAAAGAAGTAACCTAACTTGTGATTGGCTTAATATATGTTTATAGAAAAAAGAAGAAGATGTGATGTTACAAATATTGAAGCTTAGATATTATTAGCCCTATGGTGATATCCTGGATATCATTTTCCCAATTAAGATCAGTATAACTGTGCAATGATATAGAAAACCAGGAAAACTATATCTGCTGAACTTTACAATTATCACTTAAGAAGACAATTTATTAGTGGAGAACTCCCTAGATTTAACTGTTCATTGACAACTTCATATTGTGGGTTTCTTAAATGTCTTCTAATGTCCAGTTCTTCAAGGAAATCCAGTTCTTGTTTCTTTTCACAAATATGCAGCACTTCTAGTTCTGTGTTAGGTGTTAATGAATGATTGGTGTCAAGTAGATATTTTGAGTAGTGGGATTATCCAGCATATCACCATAGGGCTAATAATATCTAAGCTTCAATATTTGTAATATCACATCTTCTGCTTTTTTCTATAAACATATATTAAGCCAATCACAAGTTAGGTTACTTCTTGGTCTAGCCAAAAATAACTACTAAACATCAGGTAGGCATATAATGAAATGTAACTTCTGTCATTCTGACGATGATATCGATTTATCGAAACAATTGTCAATTTTTTAGAATTTTCAATAACTTGTATTATATTGTGGAATTAACTAGAGATCGTGAGTTTCATTTAAAAACACTAATATGAGCATATTCCACGAAGTAAGGGTCGAGACAGTTAATTTCATTAAAAATGATTGCACTATATTTTGAGAAAACTAGTTTTTAAAAATCGATTTTTAATACTTAGATGCAAATTATATAGATGTGGAGAAACCGCGTTTAAAAGTTTTTTAAATTATTCATTGTCGACCTTAAAAGGGAGATGGTGAAGAAGGGTGCAGGCCTTGACAGTTAAAATTTCATCCGATAAATCTTCTGAGTCCAAATTGGTTTCTTCTATAACCCCGACATTTGCACCAAAATCAAAAATCCTTCACATGAGCACATTTCTGCACATTCCACATTTAAAGTAGCACATTTGAACATTTGAAGTGTTGGGAAAAATTATACTTCTAACATAAGCATCCTACCAAATTTAACACTTCATGAGGGGCGCAGGAAAGGTCTTCTATTATGGGCTAAAATTCACCAATAACCAATTTCCACCCATATTCCGTTGCAGGCAGTAAACATGGATCAGAAAGTGTGTATCTATACAATTCTATGCACTGATAATGACATCTGATTATTGCTGGTTTTAGAGATGCGAGCGTGGGTGGCATATTATCACTCATACTTTGTTCTTGTTTAAATATCTACCATATTAGGTCGGACAATTTACTAATGCGTTTCTTGGTAGGTGAATACACGCCGCAATTGAAAGATTCAATTTCTTCAAAAACCGATTCATTAAATGTTTCATTGGTACCAGGGGTAGCTAACGCATAAAGTGTAGATGGGGAGGCTAATAGAAACTTTACTAAAAACTAATTTTTGATTTGCCTTTGAATGCACCTGTAACGTCAGCCCCTGACAATGTGTGAAGTTCTGGAAGAGCTTTTACTTTTAGCTGTCCCAAAGAGTCATAAATTGGTCGTAAACGTATCTCCGGATAACTACATCCGATGCTTGCAAAGTTTGTATCTTCGGGCAACAAAGGAAGACGTCTTAGAGCAAATAACAAAACGTCAGTATCTGACGAAAATATCGTTATATTATTGGCATATACATGCATTTTGCGCCAGCTTTTTCATGCGAGCTCTGCAAGTCCATCATATTGTCACAGGCGGCCATAGTCATTACGGAATTTTCCAAGGAACATACTACTTTCCGATTAGTTTTATTTTCCAGTGATATAAGAGATTTCGGGAGACAGTGAGTGATTTCTCCTTTTGTCAATGTATGGTAGAGCAGCTATCCATTTTCGATGTTCTTTCAGATCGTCGCCAGAAGTGCCGAATATCGACGCTACATATTTTTCGTTAACTGCCATGTTTCACATACATACAGTACTATACTTTTGAAGATGGAATTATGTATTTAACGTTTTTCCCTGCGAGAGTTTTTCTGGACCATAGTATTGAGTTCAGACATTCATTGGATAAACGGAGATACTTCTTCGAAAAGATATGAGAATTGCTCCTAGTTCATTTTAAAATGATTTCTTTGCACCTCAGGATTTTTTTGTACCCATTCTGTTAACAGTGTTGACGACACTCCCAGATTTTTTCTTCTGAAAACCAACGGTTTTGCGTACCAACGACTTCTAGCGCTTTCAGTTGTCGATATAGAATTCAGTTCATGTATAAGCCCATGATAAATTATGTCAATACCTCCGCGTACAACATTTGCATTCCTTGTGAAACCAGCAAACTGGATGATAATATGTAAACGAGGATGATCACCATGGATGATTTTAGTCTAAGTGATTCACTTTAGATGTACATAATTGTGCTTTACGGAAGTGATCCAGTATTATCTTACGAACAACATTCGTGAAGCAATAGCCGATCGGTATGCTGGAAACAGTTGAATGAAACTTGAGAAGTCGATTAACGCAGTGTATTGACAACAACGACGCTATCTGCCGAATACCGCATTTAAATTTCAGATTTTACCTGTTGTTTTTGATATTGGTCGCATAATAAAATGTACATCTGAGATAAAGATTTATAAATTTTGAGAATCTAATTTCATTATACAACAAAAACTAGACTGAAAATGAGACAACTGTAATAAAATAATTAACAAGTAATATAGAGATAAGAATACAATTCCTAATATGAGGTGTCGTATTTCTTAGGTTGTCTCGTAACTCCTCCTTCCCTAGGATGAAATAATAATGGAATTATTTTTGTGGAATGAATCCTTTGTAATGTCTTCTAAACGTATCTCCTTTTTTTATTGGGATTCGATGACTACGTTTTCTTTTCAATAAGTAGTAAATTGTTATTGTTACGAATAAAATTATTGATACTGAAGTCGATATGGCTGGTACTTTATAGTTAGTTGTCTGCTCGTCAATGGGTTTCAATTGTTTTGCAACACTGTTTCATAGAGTCAACGAGTTTTATTTCAGTGAGGTTTGAAACTTGATAAATTCTCCAAATTCTAAATTTCTCCAATTCCAGTCTCGGTAAGATTATTGACTTTCGTTTTTGAATTTCTTGCTTAAATGAGTTTATTAATTGATATTTCACAATTTTCTGGAATATTTATAAAGGAGGATGTTTGTACCTACTTGAAATATTCGATAAGTTCGACACTTCGAAACAACATCTTAGGATTGTACAGGGATTATCATCAATTCGTTATTTGCATCTTGATTGATGATTGAATATTGATTATCAATTTGTGTCGCATAACATCCAGTTGGCGACTGGCCGTTTTGGAGTTGCAGCGTGCAGTTGTCAGCAGATATAAACTCTTGAATACTGTAGTAGATGTCTTCAACTTTCGGGCATTCTTGTTTCTCTGGTTGGGCTTCTTCGTTATTAAGTGCTAAGTCATGATAATGGGCAGTGAACACTATATTCTATTGAATTACGGGAAATACGTGTTATAATTCTAAGGACTTCGGTTTTAGGATAGGAACATTAATTGCAAAAATCAGTTTAGAGCCAGAAAAGGTCATTTGGGTACCAAGAAATGTATAGTATGTTAATATATTATCGATTCTAGGAATGTGATCCTTTTCACATATCGAGGGCCAAACCGCAGTACCTCGTAAGTCGCAAAATGAAAATTTCACAGGAGAGACAAAAAACTGCTTGAAATCGTTCATATATTAATCAAAGGCGGAATTTTTTGTTTTTCTTATTAAACATGGAAATTGCTTTTAAATTATAAGATTTCAAAAGTTAATATACTTTTTGGAAAAAAAATACAAGCACTTACGAGGTGCTGTTTTTTCACATATATCAATTACGAGGTTATGAACTAATAAACCTGCATTGTATTCCAAAGTAGAACTAACAGTGTAGTTGGTTAATGGTTTCAAAATATTCAGTAACTAAAGGTATTAATAACATGAAACTAACCTGTAATTTAACAAGCTTATTCTAATTCAAGAACCTACGACATCGTGAATGTTAAACATAAAAAAAACATAGATGAATAATAATCTATATATATATAAAAGAAAGTAGTGTTAGTTACTCCACTTATAACTCAAGAACGGCTGAACCGATTTAGCTGAAAATTGGCAGGGAGGTAGTTTAAAGCCAGGAGAAGGACATAGGATACTTTTTATCCCGTTAAACAGCATTCCCATAGGATACTTTTTATCCCGTTCGACAGCATTCCCGTGTGACTTGACATGAAACGTCAGTCACTATAAAACGTGGTATAACAAAAAAGAATCAGACTTGGAATAACAAAACGCAAATGACAGCTATGTAATTGACGTATAATGACAGCTATGTAATGACGTATGGATGACAATTTGATATTTGTAAGAAATCCATAATAAAACAATTTCTATTAAATAAATAATTAACAATTATAATGTAATGATAGTGCCATTGCCCATTCGTATAAACAGTGAAGTGAACTATAAAACTCGGTATGGTTGAAAATTTGAGTTTTTAGGTGAAGTGAAGTTTAATTAATAATGCCGCGACCAAGACGATCGAATCTTTCCCGACAAAGCCGTGATGCAAGAAGAATACGAAATACTGCAAATGAAAGGAGTGAAGAACAAGAAATTGCACGTAAACAGCGCCGCGATAGTATGGCTCGACTTCGTGCTTCTCAATCACGAGAGCAAATTGAAGCAGCCCGTGAAACAGCTCGGTTGGCAATGCAAAATCGTCGAGCAAACAACAGAGGTCAACAAATAGATAATTTGCGACGCAGAACAAGATATTTATCAAGTGCTGATTTGAATCGAGCAGCGTTTCAATACGATTGCAGCAATGATTACAGCTTGCATCCTAGCGTTTGCATTGGGCAAATGGACGTAGTTTGCGAGTATTGTGGTGCATTGAAGTTTTCCGGAGAAACGCCTGGATTATGCTGCCTTAATGGTAAAGTGAAATTGCCATTGTTGACTCCGCCACCTGAGCCATTGTATTCATTGCTTTGTGGCGAAACACAAGAATCACGCCACTTTCTTGCAAATACTCAAAAATACAATGGTTGTTTCCAGATGACGTCATTTGGGGCGGATATTATCGAATAACGAGGATTTAATCCGACATTTGAGGTATTTATTTTTGTACTTATATAGTAATGATAGGAAAATTCAAAGGTGAGGAAGTTCTCATTCCGAGGATACCGATGATCCCAAACTATTTGCCGTTTGAATTTAAAAGACTTCAATTTCCGATACGTCTTGCATTTGCCATGACCATCAACAAATCACAAGGCCAATCCTTAAAAGTTTGTGGTTTAAATCTAGAACATTCATGTTTTTCCCATGGTCAATTATACGTGGCATGTTCACGGGTCGGAAGACCATCTGCGTTGTTTGTTTTTGCGCCTGATAATAAAACAAAAAATGTCGTGTATCACAAGGTACTTAAATGAAGAGCAACCTATGTACTAAAATACAGAAATAATTATGAATGATTAATGTAGGTATTTAATTTTTTTTGTATTTTTTTCCAATTAAAAAAAAAGTCTGCTTATTTATTGCCATTAAGGGAACAAAAGTAATTTCATGAAAAGTTGTATTTTGTTACCTGTCAACAGAGATAAAATGTCTAATTTTTTTCCTGTCACAGAAAAAATTTAATTTTTATATGGCAGCTGATCGTAATAACAGTTTTTGTGAATTACAGTTTTAATGGTATGTAGGTGACCATATTTAATTTTGGAAATAGTCAATCAATTCTTAAATAAAGGCCAGATCAATATTTCTTAGCCTTGTTGGAAGTTCCTGAAATTCATTCTGAAAATTGGTTTTAAAAAAGATCTTTCCACCGCTGTATTTTAAAACTCGAATATCTTTCACAACGTAATTTCCTTGAAGTTTGCTAGGTCTAATAGTTCTTTGTCTGCAAAATTTTTGAAAAATGAAAAGTCGACACTTTTTACGTGATATGGATTCTTGTGTCTGGATTCCTTTGTAAGTCTTAGGTAATCAGTTGGAAGATAAATTTGCCGATTATTTAGAGCTGTCTCAATCGCGCTATGAACGGAGTCACACTCCATCTAAGTGTGACCCTTTTCAATAAAATTTTGCATAATAGTAACATTATATTATTCAGACAAATGCAACAATGAATTAGCCAAAATGATGTTTCGATTTTGCGCTGTACATCCGTCAGAGAAAATAACAATAGGGAGTTTATTGACGGTGTTTTTAAGATGCTCTTCCAAGTAATCAACCAAAAAACTGGCGTAGGTTGAGGCTTGTCCATCTGCATTGGTTTCGTCAAACCAAAGACAGGTCACATGAGCATTCGCTAAATCATACACCGTAAAATGATGGCAACATAATTACGTTTTATAGTACAGTGCACTTGCAGGTAAAAAGGGGATTAATTCCACTGCCTAAACGTCCATATTGACTGCGTGAATTTTTCCTTCCACTGCCATTTTCTTGTCTTTTGTTTTCTGGTTTATTGCGAGATATTTTTTCATTCGATGTTCTCTACAATCCTCTTTAGATACATTTTTATTTTTGAAATTTTCGCGGTCTAAAAATTGATATTTTCATATCTTCTATTTTATTAGTTAGATGAGTAATAGACAAATGGGTTCTACTATTGTCTTTACAAAATCTAACATACACACTGTACAATTCAGCAATAGATTGAAATGTTCACTCCAAATAGAGTCGGTCAGTATTCTTACGGGAATACTGCCGTCCTAAGCCCAAAGGGCGTAAGTCAATATTGGGTAGTTTTGAGATATTCAGCATTTTGTAATAATTAAATCAGCACACATTTTGCCCTAACATATTTTTTTTGGCGTTTAAGTCTTCATAGGGTAACGATATTTGAAGTTTATTAGATTCAATAAATATTTCGATATTAAGTTGAAAAACTGAGATACGCCTATTTTGCCAAGGATTTTTATTCAACTACAATGAGATACGCCGACAAATGAACAGTAAGTAGTAATAATAAAGAGTGGAACCAAAATTTATTTCTCAATTTTACATAACGGATATTAGTAAATATTTATACAATACATAAAAAAAAACAATAAAACCATACAATTTTCATTTGAAACTATTGTAAGCTGTGCGGCGTGCGCATGTTTCTCCAACCAAGTCATACGATTTATAATCTCCACATTTTGTGTGTTTAGCAAGTGTACGCGTCATAATTTTAATAAATTCAAAAACAAATCATATTTTAATATTACTTAGTATAGTTTTTTGTCTTTATTATGTTAATTAATTGTTGAGATTCTCTACAACAAAAATTGAAATAATATACTTCAGTTGCTTGCTGTATAATGAATAATACTTTTGAAATCTCCTAAACATATTTCTCGGTAGTATAGTTTTTTATTGATTACATTGTTTTATACTTATGTTAAATAACACTCTTTATAAAACTAATCTAAATTATATAAAAATCTTAAGCATATCTTATAGAAACATAATATCCAAACATGTTAGACGTCATAACTTACAAACAATTAATTGCTTATATTTAAGTGTTTCATCAAAATTTGAGAAGTAGATATGGCCACACTATAGCAGCATTTGTTGATTTAGTGTTCAATTTCTTTTTCTTCCATTTTTAGGTCTTTGTGTAGGATATTTGTGACATTTTTGTGTTCATCAGTCTCAATCATCTCACCATAGCAACCTACAATGAATATTCCTAAGTAAACGGGGCATCGATGGATTCTTTCAAGTTCATTCACAATATTTAGATCACGAAGAATCGTATCAACATTTGTGTTGTCAATCTGGGTGGTGGAGTTGATTGCATAACGTGTTCGTTTGATTTTTTCTTGTAGTCTGTAATTTTGAATATGCGCAACAGACACTTCGATGAGAATGATGCAATCTGGATTTGAAAATTTTATCATAATATCAGGTTTGTTATGATATAATTTCTTCTCAGTTAATATTTTTGTGCCAGCTCTTATGGTTATATTTCTTTGTCTTTGTTGGTAGTCAACAGTTAGGGTTGCTTTTCCAAATTGAAGGCCTCTTTTAATATCTTCAGGGGCATCTGTAACTGTAAGGATGGTTTTGAGTAGCCAATGTACAACGTTGTCATGTCTTGATATGTACATGTTTGTTGGGCAGGAAGATGAAACATGATAAGCTGTTTCGGCATTTTTACATCCTCTCCTACAATTTTTCCTGCGGCCTGGAATTGAGCCAACTCCATGGAGTTGTTCTTCTGCCGCAGAGTGGAGTAGTGATAGTCTCCAACCGTCTATATAAGGGGATGAATAGGCGGGAAAGGTAATCTTTTTCTTTTCAGACGTTACAACTTTACCATAATGCATGTTTGCCGTCCATTGTTGTAACAGTTGATTTTTATATTGCGCTCTAATATGTTTGATGATGTTTTCGCATATCTTCTTGTATTCGCCTAATGGGTAAACTGTGGTTTCGCATCCATATTTTTCGATAATGAAGTCATGGTCACTTATGGGGTTTCTCCACCCTGCAGTTTGCAGACTTTTGTAAGATTCGTATGTTTTTGTCATGTCTGCATGGGATTGTAAGTAAACTCCTTTTCTGATATAATGAATTTCCGTTTCTAATTCTATGGATTTCATACCTAATCCTCCTTCTTGTGAAGTTAGATAAATTCGAGCATTTGATGTTGTTCTTCCTTTCAAGTTATACTCTACTAACAGATTTCTAAACATGGTATCTAAGTCTCTGCAGTGTTTCAATGTAGTTGCTCTTTTCTCATTTGGAAACATATTACCCATAATATAAATTACTGCTGGGATAATCGTGCTATTAAATAGTTCGATTTTTTGTTTTGAAGTAAGTTCTGATTCAAATATTTTTGTGGTTTTTGTTGTTATTTTTGTTTTTATGTTTTCTAAATTTTTGGCAGTATCTCTCTCTAGTTGGTCTAAACCAAGGTACGTATAGCCTTCTCTCACTTCTGGAAGAAATGGAGTGTCATCTTCCTCTTCTTGAAACTTCATGCCATTCCTAGTGTAAACTCCACATTTACCTTCATTGAGTTTTAATCCAACTTCAGCGGAAGCTTTTTTTAGTTCGTTTGTTATTAGTTTCATGCTCTGTTTCGTATTTGTGTGACACTTGATATCATCCATAAAAGCTAAAATGGTATGTTGGCCTTTAGTACATCTGTTGATATTGGGATTGGTTTTTATGTGTTCTATGATTCCCGCAGTAATTAGAATGAATAGTAAAGGACTTATAGAATCGCCTTGATAAACTCCTCTTTTAATGTAAATGGGTTTTGTATTCTTTTTGTCTGTTCTTACTTGGATCGACCACAAATTCATGGATCCTCTTAAAACGTTTTTGATGTTCATATTTAAGGGAAGTTTTCCAATTAATCTTTTAAGTTGTCTATGTGAAATGGAATCATACGCTTTTCTAAAGTCAAACCAAGCTGAGTAGTGTTTTTTTTTTCATTCTAGCTAATTGTGTTACTGCCTTGTCTTGAAGCATTCCATGTATTGTACCCCATGTTTGTTTTCTTGCCAATTGTTCTTTCGGAATCGCCCAGTCTGGGAGATCATTATTAAGAATTACAGTTATTGTTCCTGTTAACATTTTATATTCTGTGTTTAGTAGAGCGATGGGGCGATAATTGACAGGGTCTTTTTCATCGCCTTTTTTATAAATTAGTATTACATTTGCTCTTACATCTGTTTCTGTCAGGTTTTCTTTGCCTTGTAGTATTTTAATGATGAATTTTGTTAAGTATTCTTTGGCACTAGGTAATATTTTATAAAGGTAATTTGGTATGTAATCGCTGCCGGGGCTCTTCCAAGGTGATGTTTTCTTTATTACTACTTCAATAGTTGATTTTATAGTTGTTTCATCTAATTGTTGATTGTAGTTTTTTCCCGTTGAGTATTTTTGAAGTTTTCCTAGCCAGGTGTTCAATATGGGGGTATCATGTGTGTCATCAAACTGAGAATACAATTTCTGATAAAATTCTAATACTTTCGACGGGTCTGGGCTTCTTTTAATCGGTTGTTCTAGTGTCCTCATTGATGGTCTGTTATTGAAAATATATCTCAGCCGCTGAGTTTCTGCTTGTTTTCGTTGATGTTCTGCTTTTTCTTTTAAAATTTTAATTCTATCATTTGTAGATGTAATGTACTGTTTGGGTTTCATTTTCAGTCTTTTCATTTCTTCAGCTTCTTCTTTCAGTTGTTTACTGAATGTACCTCCATTCCAATTTATTATTGTTTCTGCATTTTTCACTCTTTTTTCTAGTGTTTTCATTTTCTTTTCTGTTTCTATGTAGCTTGGATTTGGTTGTTTACTTTTTCCAGCAATGTAATTATAAGTATAGTGGTCAGTATCCCCGCCTGTCACGCGGGAGACCGGGGTTCGATTCCCCGCCGGGGAGGAATTTTTATTTTCTGAAAAATTCTTTTTTTTTGCTTTTTGTAACACCAAATATGTCGGTCATAATGAACAATATTCAGGACTTGCACGTAAGACGTACAAATGTTGCAGATTTATGTGCGGCAGAGTGTGTAATGGAAAACGGTGTTACCTTAATCATGGCAGTCATATATGTCTCACCAAATAACAAATTAATAGATATTCAGGAGTTCATTCATCGAGCACTGCTAGAGTATTGTAAATATGTATCTCGAACGCTTAACAGATACAACAAAAAATTAGATAAAGTTCCACTCATTTTAGCCGGTGATTTTAGCATCAACTTCAGTAATGAAAAATCAAAACCATTGGTACCGTTTCTAGAGGAAGAATTTGATTTAAGAATTAACAATAATCCAGCAGAATAAACAACAAAATATAATACTACCATCGATGCAGTTTTTTCAAGACATTTAAATAAAATAGAATCCCAAACATATGTTTCCTACTTCAGTTACCACAAGCCAATTATTACGAAAATTGAGCCTACTGATTAAGTTTATATAACATTATATTTGTTAATAATAAAAAAAATATTATTATAACTTAAAAAAAAAAATTTATTACAATTCCTTCACTAATTAATCGAAAGGAACTTCGTTCCATCCGGGTGTCCCTTGACACCTCTCAACTTTTTGTTTCTCCCTTTCATTCACAGATAACGCGTACCGTTTCCTTTTCCGAATTGTACCTTTCTTCGTTAGTTCATTTTCATTAGTTACAGATATATTATTATTTATAGAATTATCTGAACTCACAGCTACCTCTGCAGTAATATTAGCGCACTGATTTGTATTACTATTACTTTCTTTCATAGTTGAGGATACACCCGCACTGGATTCTGGCAAGGTTAAAATTTCTTCGTCCGATACCTCTTGGTTATGGCATGAACCATGCTCGCTATCATTATCATTTATCATTTCTTTCCTCGAGATTCCTCCATTGCTCAAATCTGAAATAGAAAGTGGAAAATGGTACAACACTAATAATACTCTAGTGTTAGTAGTCTACATAATATTTTAGAGGCGTATTTGCTACCTAAGTGCGGACCTGTAACTAGACAAAAGTAAGCAAATTTATTTTTTAGGTTATGTCTTAGTGGTACAAAATAACAAATTTACTAAAATTGACAAATCATTAAAATTGCATCAAGAAAGTACCAATTATTATAATATAGTGAGATCTGTAAACACTTACCTAATTATATCACACTAAAACCCACTTAATGTTATTCGTCTACAGGAACAAAACTTCACTGCAAACTTTTAAACAGAAAGACTAACTGCTAACATTCACGGCCATGTACTCCGGATGTTTATGCAACCAGTAAAATATCCTACGCAAATAAGACGTATATCAGAGATGCGCCCATTTCGCTTACCACGACTTAGTTACGTCTAAATAGCTTGGGATTTTCGGTGATTTTGGATATACGTCTATTTTTACTAATGTTTTTGAAGGCTTAGTACGATGAGATCCGGCCAAATTTCTTAATAAAATTAATAGGTGGGTTATAAAGGAGTCTTAGCAAGTAAAATCTAAAATTCGTAAAAAATTGAGATACGCCCTTTGGGCTTAGGACGGCAGAATAGTGAGAAGACAGTTTAATAAGTCTTTCTAAAAAATCGCTCAAATATATTTTTTCTTCTACAAGTAAATCTTGCCGCTGTTCTCTTCTAGCAATTTTGTTTTCAAGCGATTCATTCATTCCATTGTTTCCCTCCATGCCCCATGTCCTAGCAGACCATTCCCCTATATTTAGCATGTTTAAGTACATGGTTTTACATACTGGTATTTTTTTACTCTCAACATTTAAACTATACTTCAAAGTCCACGTCGCGAGGAACGATCTTGTTTTTTTGGTCTTACTTTATCGGTCACTGTAATAGTGTTACAAACGAAAACTTTCCTCTGGTCCCAATTCATCTTTTGCCAAAATTGATTAAACATTTCTTTGTTAGTTTCATCAGATATACTGCAACATCGAATCTTTGAATTTTCTTTAGTACTCTTGCATTTGCATCTTTCTTTTAGTTTTCTCCCCGGCCTGTCAGTATCATGAAATGTGTTTTTTGGCCTCGCGGCTTTCTGAAACCTCCAACCATTCTCATCTTTTTGTTTGTTTTTCTTTGATTCACGCCTCTTACTTTCCTTTTTTTATTTGCCCGAGAATGCTGTTCAATATTATTTTCTTTTTTCTGCTCATTATTCGGCTCTTCCTGGTTCAATTCTTGTTCATTAGTTCCTTCATTCCCGTCATTGTCAAATAAGTCGGATCTACAGTTCTCTGAGTCTGGATAATAGTCACTGTCGCTATTTGCTTTTGAGAAGGCGATGTCATCCAATTTTAAAACTGAGTTCTCTGTAACACTAGCTACTGTATCACTCACATTGACGAAGTTGAAGTTATATTTATCTGGATATTATCATAATTAAAATCATATTGAGCAGTCGCACACAATTCAGCTTCTATAATGCTACTGTCCTCAAAAATTATGGTGGCCTCATTAATAATACTACTCATTTCTTCAGGGCTGAAGACCTCGTACGACGAAGGTGTAGCGAGTAATTTATTTTTTTTATCTCTTTTCTTCCTTTATCATTTGCATTTGAACATACATTATTACATCAAAATTTTCTTTCGCCAAAGATAATAATTTTTTCGTGCGGCTATTCATTTTGTTTTCGCGTTATATAAAAAGATAAGAGTTTCAATGGCATAATCAATTATGGTACGAATTTCTCTGGATAGAAGTTAAAATAAATAATGTAATAGAATACAAGAGCGCAGGTAGTACCTCGTATGTAATATCTAAAAATTAAAAGGCGTTTAAGGACATAATAACTCATGAGAATACACAGATTTTTAATTGTATTAAGGAGGAAATGTAAATACTAATGTTTCGAAAACATTTGAATATAAATTTTTCCACTTACCCCTCAAATTTCGCATAAAATAATACCAACGTCAATCAACACTACTTGTCGCCATTACAGAATTGTCAAATACGAAATCCCGTCTCTAAAAATATCGTTCCGCATTTACGAGGTAACGTTTCTTATAATTTATCAGTTTAACGTTTTTAAAATGTAGTTTGATTTTTTACTAATAGATGGCAATAGTTGTGAAGCAAAAACGATGAAAATCTCTATTTCATAGAAAATGTTACTTACGAGGTACTGCGGCTTGACCCTCGATATTTGATTTAAATGTTCGATGAAATCTAAAATTTCGTGTCTTGATATTATGGAACTATGAGAGTTTTTAACTTTGGCAATCGATATTAATTTGACTTATTGTTCCTTGAAATGTAATATATCTACCTAAACAGTAAAGAATTTGATTTAAAATATATGCTTGAAATTTTTCTAGATTGTTATGAAGTTTTTATTGATTTTGCAAAAGTGTTGATTATAGTGATTAATTAATGTTTTCAACTAAGAAGTTTGTCAAATTAATTCATATGTTACATGTTTTTGGTTTTCCTATAAAAGTTTAATTGCATTTTCATAACGCTGGCCGTTATCTGAGTCGAAATTACCAAATAAGCATTTATTAGCATTACCTAATCCATTGATCAAACCTCTCTTTGAACGCTTATGGAGATAAAAGCTTTCACATTTTCTGCGTAAAGAATTAATTAGAAATTCAGTTCTCTCTATAAGATTTTCATTCAAGCCATGGTAGGAAATGGGATTAAAATTATTAATTTTTACTTTAGTTTTTTGTATAATAGAAAAATTCATTTTCAACGTTTCAGAGACCAAAGGTATACTGTTTACATCACCAAGGGATACCCTGTATAAATATCTAATTATATAAGTACAAGTCCTTCTACCTATAGCTATTTCTCCAAATTTATAATCTTCCTGATATAAACTAATTCGATTCAAATTATATTAGCAGGCTTAATGAAATTATATGTAATTGATTAATATACTTTAATTTCCGAATTAGATGCAATTAACAGCACACGTTGATACGTGTAACCTAAATTAAAAGGTATCACATAATATATTACAATCTAATGAAGCTGTTGACGTTTATTGCAAGTACTTTACAACTTTAACTTGATTCATAATATGTAAATTTGAAATCATCCACTATTGGATAATGAGGTAATGTGATTACGTAATATGAATTTTCATTGAAAATAGCGTAATTCTATTAATTATCTCGGTAGATTGATACTATTTTATGGAACAGTAATTACGATATAATTGTTGACTATGTATGTTGAATTATACAGAGCTGGGCAACATTTACTGATTACGCGTTCATTATGTTTTGTGTAAAACTATTACTAGTAAAGATATAGAGAAGTAAAGCAATAAAGGCTCTAACAAAATTGAACCACCTCACCTTAGTACAAATGTGCAAAAGTCGGTTGGTTTATGATCTAGACCTCTGGGTGACCAAGCAATAGGTGCTACCTGCGTCCAGGATACGAAATTAATTAAGAATATAAAATTAACTGTCTCGACCCTTACTTGGTGGAATCTGCTCATATTAGTGTTTTAAATGAAACTTACTGTTTCTAGTTAATTCCACAATATAATAAAAATTGTTTAAAATTCTAAAAAATTGACAATTGTTTCGATAAATCAATATCATCGTCAGAATGACAGAAGTTACATTTCATTTGGTGCCTATCTGATGTTTAGTAGTTATTTTTGGCTAGACCAAGAAGTGACCTAACTTGTGATTGACTTAATATATATTAATAGAAAAAAAGAAGAAGATGTGATATTACAAATACTGAAGCTTAGATATTATTAGCCCTATGGTAATATCCTGGATATCATTTTTCCAATTAGGATCAGTATAACTGTGCAATGATATAGAAAACCAGGAAAACTATATCTGCTGATCTTTACAATTATCACTTAAGAAGACAGTTTATTAGTGGAGAACTCCCTAGATTTAACTGTTCATTGACAACTTCATATTGTGGGTTTCTTAAATGTGTTCTAATTTCCAATTCTTCAAGGAAATCCAGTTCTTGTTTCTTTTTACAGATATGCAGCACTTCTAATTTTGTGTTAGGTGTCAATGAATGATTGGTGTCAAGTAGATGTTTTGCGTAGTGGGATTTATCAGGTTGTTTTAATATGTATGCTCGTAAGTGCTCACTGTATCGGATTTCAAAATTCCTGAGGGTCCGACCCAAATAGACAGCATTACATTCTGGACATTTGAGTTTATATATACCTGACTTCTTTAATTGTGGTATTTTTGTTTTTATGTTTAACAATTTTGTAGTAACGTTACTTTCTGTTTTAAAAGAAATTGTTGTATTCGTTGCTGAAGATATTATCTTTGAAATATTATTAGATATATTTCCTGCATATGTGATTGTTTTATAACTTTTTATTTCATCAGTTTGTTTAGGAAATCTTCGCTGTAATGCCACTTTTTCCTCTTTTTTATTAATTAGCTTATTTATCATATCTAATGGATAACCGTTGGATGTTGCTATTTGTCTAATTGTATTAATCTCTCTATCAAAATTACATTTGTTCATAGGAACTTAAAAAGCTCTATGTATCATTGAATTATATGCCGCTAGTTTATGGGACACGGGGGGATTGGAATTAAACGGAATTGTCACATCAGTCTGTGCTGGTTTTCGGTTAATTGAATAATCAAGTACATTATTAACTCTTTGAATTTTTGAATCAAGAAAATTGATTGAGCTATTTTCTTCAATTTCTAATGTAAATTTAATTTTTGGGTGTAAATTATTGATGTCTAATACCTGTAAGAAAATTCCTAGAAGATTAAAATATTAATCCAGGAATAATATCAGATATACTTAATTTATTTGATATATGCATTAATCAGAATTATTTCACTTTTGACAATAAGATAAATATTCAAAGTGAAGGTTTACCAATGGGAAGCCCTATATCACCTATTTTGGCAAACATTTTTATGGACAATTTAGAAAGAAAGATCTTTGAAAGTAATATTTCGAAAAATGTCTTATTTTGGTATAGATATGTAGATGACATATTAGCTTGTTTTGTGGGTAGTGAACGACAATTAGATGTATTTTTCAACCACATCAATAATTTATACCCAAAATTCAAATTTACATTAGAAATTGAAGAAAATAGCTCAATCAATTTTCTTGATTTAAAAATTCAAAGAGTTAATAATGTACTTGTTTAATCAATTTACTGAAAACCAACACAGACTGATGTGACAATTCCATTTAATTCCAATGACCCCGTGTCCCATAAACAAGCGGCATATAATTCAAAGATACATAGAGCTTTTTCAGTTCCTATGAACAAATGTAATTTTGATGGAGAGATTAATACAATAAGACAAATAGCAACATCCAACGGTTATCCATTAGATATGATAAATAAGCTAATTAATAAAAAAGAGCAAAAAGTGGCATTACAACTAATATTTCCTAATCAAATTGATGAAATGAAAAGTTATAAAACCATCACAAATGCAGGAAATATTTCTAATAATGTTTCAAAGATAATATCTTCAGCAACGAATACAACAATTTCTTTTAAAACAAAAAGTAACGTTAGTACAAAATTGTTAAATGTAAAAACGAAAATACCACAATTAAAGAAGTCAGGTATATATAAACTCAAGTGTCCAGAATGTAATGCTGTCAATTTGGGTCAGGCCCTTAGGAATTTTGAAATCCGATACAGTGAGCACTTACGAGCATACAGATTAGAACAACCAGATAAAACCCACTACGCAAAACATCTACTTGACACCAATCATCCATTGACACCTAACACAAAACTAGAAGTGCTGCATATTTGTGAAAAGAAACAAGAACTGGATTCCCTTGAAGAATTGGAAATTAGAAGACATTAAAGAAACCCACAATATGAAGTTGTCAATGAACAGTTAAATCTAGAGATTTCTCCACTAATAAACTGTCTTCTTAAGTGATAATTGTAAAGATCAGCAGATATAGTTTTCCTTGTTTTTCTATATCATTACACACTTATACTGATCTTACTTGGAAAAATGATATCCAGGATATCACCATAGGGCTAATAATATATAAGCTTCAATATTTGTAATATTACATCTTCTTCTTTTTTCTATTAACATATATTAAGTCAATCACAAGTTAGGTCACCTCTTGGTCTAACCAAAAATAACTACTAAACATCAGGTAGGCACCAAATGAAATGTAACTTTTGTCATTCTGACGATGATATTGATTTATCGAAACAATTGTCAATTTTTTAGAATTTTAAACAATTGTTATTATATTGTGGAATTAACTGGAAACCGTGAGTTTCATTTAAAACACTAATTAAGAATATAATTTTATTGAGAAAATGTGAAATATAAACAAAAAATATATACACCCTATCTATTTGTTACGTTGAGATATATTCCAGGACAGTTATGGAAATTCATTTGGCGTATGGAGCCTTGATAGCTTGTGGAATATGTCGCATTGATATTCATTTTTGCCTTGGAAATTAGTCTTTTCTCCGTATGTTCGGCATTCTTGCAATCAATTGTTTGTAATTGAATCGTCCACATAATGTACTGCAACAGATGTAGATTTCCATCCCCCATGGCGCTTCAATTGCGTTACGTCGCCACCAGTATCAACGAGTAAGATTGCACTACGAAAGCAATGTCCCGTGTAAAGATTACTGTCCTTAAGTTTTGAGAAAGTAACAATTTGTTTTGCGATGTTTCCAAACTGTATAATGCCGACATATTGAGTTGTGCATTTCTCACGTTCAAAATTCAGAAAAAATTCTCTGTCGCAGCCTCATGTGGACGTATTTTTTGCGAACATCATAGTAAAGCCCTGTAATTGTGAAATTGCGTTCAGTTTTTGTCTTATACTCGATTTTACCAACTAATTCCCAAAATTAGGTAATACCTAAAGTGTATTTAGGAATTTTTAAATAAAATAAACGGTTTTAAAGATTAAATCTAACTTTTCCGCATCTGTGGTCCTGAACAATATTCTATCACAAAATTGTTATATACTTGTATACACTTCGGGAGATGTATAATTCTAACAAACTGAAATTTCTCCAAAAATAACAAAAAATTCAAAATATCTGGATTTATAGGACCCGCTGTACTCGCTCTAGTCAACTGAAAATCAATAGGGTACATCTGTGAGACACTTTGAACAATATTCAATCATAAAATTGATCAATCGTATACTCTCTGGAGGCTGTATCTTGCTAACAAACTGAAAATTCTCCAAAAATGACGAAAATTTGGTAATTCAAGTACCATAGCACCCGTTGTACTGGCTTTCCTAAATTGTATATCAATAGGATTCATCTTTGAGACGCTCTGAATAATATCCAATCATAAAATTGGTCACTTGTATATACTCCGGAGGCTGTATCGTGCTAACAAACTGAAACTTCTCCAAAAATGACAAAAATATCGTACATAAAGTACTGTAGCACCTGTTGTATTGGCCCTGGTTAGCTGGAAATCAGTAGGGTTCATCAGTGAGATGCCCTGAATGATATTCAATCAAAAAATTGATCAATCGTATACTCTATGGAGGCTGTATGGTGCTAACAAACTGAAAATTCTCCAAAAATGACGAAAATTTGGTACTTCAAGTACCATAGCACCTGTTGTACTGGCTTTACTATGTTGAATATCAATAGGGTTCATCTTTGAGACGGTCTGAATAATACCCAATTAGAAAATTGGTCACTTGTGTATACTCCGGAGGCTGTATCGTGCTAACAAACTGAAAACTGAAAAATATCGTACTTAAAGTACTGTAGCACCTGTTGTATTGGCTCTAGTGAGCTGAAAGTCAATAGGGTTCATCAGTGAGATGCCCTGAATAATATTCATAAAATTGGTGACTTGTTGAACTCCGGAGACTGTATCGTGCTAACAAACTGAAATTTCTCAAAAAATTACAAAATGTCGTACCTCAAATACCATACCACCCGTTGTACTGCCTCTGGTGAACTGAAAATCAATAGGGATCATCTGTGACATGTCCTTAACAAAATTCAATCATAACATTGCTGATTCATTGCACTCCGGAGGCTGTATCGTGCTAACAAGACAAGTAAGGAAAAGTGGCCAACGACGACGACGACGACATACACACAGGATTTTTTCCTAAAAATCGTTTTTTCGTGTTGTTGTTGATGGAAAACGTAAAAATTTCAAATTTCCAACATTTTTTTTGGGGTAAACCAATACTTTTCTCGCATATAGAAAGGTTGGGCGGAAAAGTAATAGGGGCTTCACGTTGCCGTAAGTTATACAAGAGTTGTAGGAAATACCTAACATTCGGACAGCTGACAACCCTCGCCTAAAGCCCAATTTTTACACTTCTTATTGTAATTACTATGAACTGTCGTACTAAAAAGGACGACAGAACATTTGGGTAGGCTGGTGAATTCACGTTGGCGGCGTCCAAGTTGCCGTGGTGTTTGACTATAATTTGGTTTGAAGCAGTGACCAAATCTGTAGGCACCAGCTTCCTCAAGCTATGAAGATATTGTAACAAAACAGCACACTGGTACTCCCTGACATTGTTTTTGTGACCAGTCTTATCTAGAAAATTCCAGAGCCAATTGCTTTTGTGTAAGCTGCAATCTAGAATAATCTAGTAAAAAAGGCACTAATATATAAAGGATCGACCAGGGAGAGTTAGTTCAGTTTATAATTTGACATCGTAACTAAGTGAATATAAATTAGTGAAGTGTATATATAAATTAGTTTAAGTGTATATAATTAGTGAATTAGTGAATAGTGTAGTCAATAAATAAATTAAGTAAGTGATCCTACCGTGTGCATGTATGAATTTATCCCAACCGTAATAAAAACGTTTTAAGAAACAACAAAAACATTACATTGGTGTCAGGTGTGGGGTAATATAAATAAATTGCTACGTAAAAATGGCCAAGAGACTATGTGACCTGAAAGTGACGGAATTAAGAGCAGAATTGGAAGATCGTGAGTTGGAAACGTCTGGTAAGGAAAGTGAATTAGTAGAACGACTTAAAGTGGCACTGGAAAATGACGGCTTTGATCCAGAAACAGTTTTATTCAATGACGAGGCTTCCACCTTAATCTCGTAAATTTTTGCTAATATTTCTGTTAACATGTACGAGAAGATGTCTGCCATGGAAGCGTGGACGAGAATATTTCTGCCATGGAAGAGAAACTTTTAACGAATGTGAAGAACGATATTTCTGCCATGGAAGAGGAAACGATATTTCTGCTATGAAGAACGACATTTCTGCTAATATTGACGACCAGATTTCTGCTTTGAGGAACGATATATCTGCCGATATCTTGTTAATGGAAAACGACATTGCCGCTAACGTTGAAAATGAAATTTCGTCACTAAACTCTGAAATTGAGAATAAGATGACAACGATGGACGAGAAAATCAAGGAATTAGAGAGTAACATAACAGATTTAAGTACATAAGACAACAGAACAGAAGAAGATCGAGATCTGCAAGCCAGAAACACATCCCAAGTTGCAAGACATTGGTAGTTTTACCCGAGTCAAGGCCCCAACGTTCGATGGAAAAATGTCGTGGACCAATTATGTGAAACAATTTGAAGCAGCCGCTAGAGTGAATAATTGGTCCAATAGAGAGAAGACAGTGAACTTAACTATCGCGCTTCGGGGAGATGCCTTAGATGTACTTCATACGATACCACTTGAAGAAACGGATGACTTCGAGCAGCTGAGGAAAAGGTTGGACATGCGATATGTCCACGAACATCTAGAGCACTTGAACCAATCCCAGCTGAAGAACCGTAGGCAGAAACGTGACGAAGCCCTTCAAGAGTATGAAGTGGACATTGACCGATTAGTTCGATTTGCTTATCCATCAGCACCACAGAACATGATGGAATGTCAGGCCTTTATCAATGGCTTACGCGACCCCGATACACAGAGGATGCTTCGTTCAGCCCATCCCAAAACATTAGTTGACGCATTGACAGCTGCTTTTGAATATGAAGCAGCAACGAAGGCTTCGGGATATAACAAAATTAGGACCATCCAAGAAGAAGGTGACGAAGACAGATTTGACCAGTTCGTCAGTTTAATAAAAAGTATGATGGACAAGAAGCCGAGAAAGATCAGATGCTGGAATTGTGGCGAGATACGGCATGTACGTAGTTCGTGTAAGCGCCCCAGGACTCCTGCAAATCAAGAACCCCAGTCACAGGAAAACTAGAACGGGTCGGCTATGAGGGGGCAGCACCAACCCATGATCGCTCCAAAGGCTCTCTCATACTGATAGCTTCGCTCAGTTGTCGCAACGACAATGTATATGAAAATGGAGAAGTGACTGGCAAGAAATATACTCTGCTAGTAGACACTGGAGCAACTAGAACTATTATACGACAAGACATAATGAACTCCAAAAAGAAGCTTTTACCGACGAGAGTGCGACAGCGGACCGCCACAGGTGAGAGTGCCAATGTTCACGGTGAGACACAAATCCAATTGGGAATTGGCGCTGAAAAGCTCACGCATACGGTAATCGTAGCTGACATTGAAGAAGACGTGATTCTGGGAATGGACCTAATGAATGTACATGGTTTCCAATTAAACTTTAGAAAAAGAACCATTAAAGTGGGTTCCGAGGAGGTATTCCTTCATCCATATGAAGGCAGCGCGGTGTTGGCAGCTGTACAGAAAGATAGCGTTCTACCTGTATGAAGCGAAACCATGATAGTAGCATGGCTACAGGGAATCATGGAGGAAGGTACACCGGTTATGATGGAGCCAAAGAACCACGACGAAGAGGTTGGCAAAGGAATACTAATTGGAAAAGAATTGGTTACGTCGGCGAAAGAGATCACAGTACGTGCGATAAACGTGAATGATTACCCAGTTACCATCAAGAAGGAAACCCGGATTGCTCCTGCGTACCAGTGACGTCTATAGTTCGTCAAATAACGACCACTGACAATTCTAATGCCCGATTCGAACAGATGTTATCAGTAGCTGGTCAATCTTTGGCTCGAGCTGAAAAAAAGAGAATGAGAGTATCGAGACCTATTCGTACCAAAAGGAGGAAAGACTGGTAGAACATCAGCCGTCAAACACAAAATCGATACTGGTAATGCTAAGCCAATTAGGCAATCAGCTCGAAGACTTCCACGAGCGAAGAGAGAGGAAGCTGAAAGAATAATTCGAGAGATGAGAGAAGAAAAAGTAATAGAACCATCTACTAGTCCATGGATGTCTCCCGTAGTGCTCCTCAAGAAAAAGGATGGAACTAGGAGATTCAGCGTGGATTACCGCCAGTTATACTACGTGACAAAGAATCACAGCTATACTCTGCCTCGAATTGACGATACGCTAGATACTTTGGCCGGCAGCAAACTGTTTTCCACCTTAGACCTGAAGTCTGGTTCTGGCAAGTGGAAATGGACCTAGAAGACAAAGAGAAGACTGCTTTTGCCACCGGATCTAGATTATGGCAATTCAACGTCATGTTATTCGGGCTCTGTAATGCGCCTGCGACATTTTGAAGACTAGAGGAAAATGTCTTGAGAGTTTTGTATTGGAAGACATGCCTGATCTATTTGGATGACATCGTAGTACTGGGGAAGTCATTTGACGAATACCTGAAGAATTTGGAAGACGTATTCAAACGACTCCAAGCTTCCCAGCTCATGTTAAAGCCGAAGAAATGCCAGCTGTACCAAAACGGAGTCAACTATCTAGGTCATATTGTGAGCAATGAAGGAGGGGCGGTGGATCCAGAGAAAATTGCTTCCATTTAGCAATGGCCGCAACCAACCGACAAACATCAAATTAGGAGTTTCCTTGGCCTTTGCGCGTATTATAGAAGATCTATCAGGAAGTTTGGAGATATTACCAAGCCTCTGACTCGACTTACAGAAGAAGCCAGAGCTTTCCAATGGGCGAAGACTGTCAAACGGATTTTGAAACCTTGAAGAGGTATTAAACATTGAAGAGGCATTTAACCTCGGTGCCGATATTAGAATATCCATTACCAGAGGGAGACTTTATTCTTGACACTGACGCAAGCAGCGTAGGAATTGGTGGAGTGCTCTCACAGACCCAAGGAGGGTAAGAGAGGGTGCTGGGATATTTCAGTAAAGTCCTCTCCAAACCAGAACGAAACTACTACGTCACAAGAAGAGAACTTTTGGCGGTAGTGAAGTCCGTGGAACACTTTTACCAGTGTCTATACGGTAGAAAATTTTTTATCCGGACTGATCATGCAGCACTCAAGTGGCTGATGCAGTTCAAGAATCCCGAGGGCCAGATCGCTAGATGGATTGAACGACTTCAAGAGTACGATTTCAACATCGAACATCGAGCTGGTGTGAGTCACGGAAATGCCGACACCCTATCCAGACGGCCGTTCCCAACAGACTGCTCCCACTGCAACAAGGCGAAATCTAGGAAAGCTGCAGTTTCAAGAACTACTGTAGTCAACGAGGAATGGTCACCCACTAGGATCAGAGAAGATCAGGCAGAGAAGATCAGGAGAATGATCCTCGCCTGAAGATGATCCGGCAATGGAAGGAAGTAAATCGGCGACCTACCTGGCAAGAAGTGTCAAGATTTTCCCCGAAACTCGAGGCGTATTGGGCTCAGTGGGACTCCCTTGTCCTGGAAGAAGGGCTGTTTAAAATAGTCCTTGAAAACGATGATGATTCCGAGAGGAGGAGGCAGCTAGTTATCCCGAGAACAAGAGTAGCTGAAGTACTGAAGAAGTTACAGGACAGTCCATCGGGAGGTCATCTGGGAGTGAAGAAAACCCTCCAGCGAATCGGTGAGAGGTTTTATTGGATGAACAGCTCCGATGATGTGAAGGACTGGTGTAAGAAATGTACGACTTGTGCTACGAGTAATGGACCATATCGCAAGAGAAAGGCACCTACGGAATAGTTTAATGTTGGAAGCCCTTTCGAAAGGATTGCTTAAGATATCGCTGGACCATTTCTGACGACAGAAAATGGTAGCAAATACATACTGGTTGTAATGGATTATTTCACAAAGTAGGTGGAAATTTACGCAATCCCGAATGAGGAGGCCACAACTGTCGTGGATGTATTGGTGAAAGAATTTATCAGCTGATATGGAGTGCCATTGGAAGTCCACAGTGACCAGGGAAAAAATTTCGAAGGCCATCTAGTCCAGGAGATTTGCGAGAAGCTGTGAATGAAGAAGACCAGGACAACAGCATCACATCCACAGTCAGATGGAATGGTCGAGAGAATGAACAGGACTATTGGAGAATACCTGTCCATAGTAGTTTCTGGCCATCAGAGAGATTGGGACCAGTATATTTCTCTATTCGCATTGGCTTATCGATCTGCCGTCAATGAGTCCACGGGTAAAACTCCAGCGAAAATCCTGTTTGGACGTGAAATGAGGTTGCCTTGTGATCTGGAATTTGGCTGTCGGCCTAGAGAAGACTACGTGATCCAATTGAGAAGAAGACTGGACGATATTCATGAATTAGTTCGAACAAATCTTCAAGTTGCCAGTGACAGAATGAAAAGTCGGTACGACACGCAGGCCACAGTAGGCGGTTTTAAAGAAGGGGACAAAGTATGATCACACAACCCGACGAGGAGAAAAGGATT
This sequence comes from Galeruca laticollis, assembly GCA_963921935.1. Taxonomy (NCBI): domain Eukaryota; kingdom Metazoa; phylum Arthropoda; class Insecta; order Coleoptera; family Chrysomelidae; genus Galeruca; species Galeruca laticollis. The sequence goes on along the minus strand of OY998175.1, from coordinate 287,791,691 downwards.
TTTCCCAAATTTATAAAAATCCTGGGAAGGTCCGTACTTAATCAAGAATAGGATCAATTATGTTATATATCGCATAAGCAAGATCCCAGCGGAAAACCAAAAGCAGTTCACCAAAATCGACTAGCGCCATTCGAAGGAGACCATGACCTAGAGAAAGGAGTAAACCATATTCGAGATGTGTCTGACCCTACCTTCGATGAATTTATGGGCGCGTATGGAGGTACCGGGAAAGCTAGATATTCAGTCACTTCAGAACAACGACAAGATTTGTTCACTTTTCCGGAAGATTATTTACTGGCCTACAACATCCCCGTCCGTCTCAAGAACACGCGAGGGTTGGCATCCGTCTTTCGAAAGAAGTTCGGACAATTAGAAAAACTTGAAGACCAGATTCCAGAACCTGGCGAGACACTGACACTGAAACATAATTCGCGGTACGTCTTCTACGTGGCAACTAAAAATGAATTTCAAGATCGAACTACCTACCGCGATGTGTGGGAAGCACTTCGAAACCTCCGAGACCATGTGTTAGAATCCATCGTGAAGAAACTGGTTATGCCTAAGATAGCGAGTACTCAATTGGATTGGCGAGTCATCAGGAACATGGTAGAGATTATCTTTCGAAATACCGGTGTACAGATATTAATTTGCAGCTACAATCCCCGTTATCATTATCCGATGAAGACGGTGCCCTGCTATTTCCATACGATTAGAAAGTGTAGAAATGGGGCTAGTTGCCGATTCAAACATCCAGTCTCGGCTACACAAAAGTTCCAGGAGAAACTTCCATTCAAGTAGGGGGTAATGTTACGAAACAACACACTGGTATAGTCCCTGAATCCGACTCTGTCTAAACCATGTATGAAAGTTAAAATTATGGTGGAACTGTTTACGATTGTGACTATCTTATCTAGACATTGTTTTTGTGACCAGTCTTATCTAGAAAATGCCAGAGCCAATTGTTCTTGTTTAAGCCGCGATCTAGAATTATCTAGTAAAAAAGGCACTAATATATAAAGGACCGACCAGGGAGAGTTAGTTCAGATTATAATTTGACATCTTAAGATAAACAGTAATTAAGTGAATATAAATTAGTGAACTGTTTATTTAAATTAGTTTTAGTGAATTTAGTGTGTATATAATTAGTGAATAGTGTAGTGAATGAATAAATTAAGTAAGTGATCCTACCGTGTGTATGAATTTATCCCACCCGTGATAGAAACATTTAAATAAATAAGAAAAACATTACAATATGTAATAACTCAATAATGATAAATGCTTGTAGAACATATAAATACTTGCTCATCAAAACAACATTAGCATACTTTATATTTGATATTCTATGAAAAACAATCTTATGCAGATTCTATACAAAAAACAAAACAAACGTTAGCATTATTCCGAGATAATTAAGTCACGTCCACTAAATTAAAGATCAAACAATGTACTGAGGAACAGCTACGTGTTCTATTGCTATTATTTTTCAACAACAAATCCCCCTATTTATTTTGTTTCCATCTTATGCGGCCTGATTAATAATGTAGTTAAAACTTTACACTCTCTTATGCAACTTCATGAAGTTAACAACACAACTGAAACAGAACAATCTTGAAAGTATCTTATAAGATAGTTGTATGGATAAAATTGTTTATCAGCACCGAAAGAAACTTTACTCGCGGTGTTTTATTAGGTTTGAACTCTGTAATTAAGCATTTGAGATTAGTAATTACAACAATTAGTTCCAATTAGTTCCAAGACTAATTGGGAATCGAAATAATATATTGTGAGTAGAAATGACAGTAGTTGTTACAGCTCATAGTTGTAACATAAAGAATAAATTTAATGGGAGAATAAATATCAAACGTTAAAGCTCGCTTAGTAAATAATAAACAAAAGGAGAGTACATCATAGTTTCATAAATATGAAATTGCGGTTTTGAATTATTTTTTACTTATCTCGAAATCAGTTCGAGCCATAAGAAAGACAGTATCAAGAGTGACTGCGCGTCACTCGCGCCATGTCACGTCTCGACTCCGCCCTCTTTTATATATTTTTGCGCTAGACGACAGAAAATTTCGTCTTTTTACTCTCCCCGCAATTCTATATTTTTTAATTAATTGCAAAGTATATTATCTACGGGCAAATTATGCATACATTTGCCATTTAATTCATATATGATCTTCCAGTTGCAGCATCAATGATAAGTTACCATGTATTTATTAAAAAGATATTCAGTTCTAAAAAATCAAAGTTGTAACTTTTGTAAAAATATTTCTAAAGTTGAACGTTGGTCATGTGTGGTTTCGACATTTCGGAAAGAGAATCAAATGTCGCCACCGGTGATTCATTTCTTGCAGGTGTGGTGGTCGATGATTTAGTTTCATCCGCACTGATGTCCTGAAACTCGAATCGGGGCGTTATTCTTGACGTCGTTCCCAACGTCATGCATACGCAAGCCTGTGAATACTCTATTTGCGAATAGTTCCTAAAATGATATTCTCGAGCACCGTTACTAAAATCATCGAATTGTATCGTCCTCACAACAGCGTCCGTTGACGTTACAATACCAATGTCATTTGGTTATGTCAAATGTAAGGGTGCATTCAGATGCTACGTCGGGAGCGTTTTATGCGATCATATGCTTAGATCTGAATAGTCTGGTCGTTCAGATGCTAGCGGTAAATTTTACCAATCGTGCAACCATTTAACCCAGTCGACACATCGGTAGAAATTGACCCGCATGCGCTTTGCATTTTATAATGCATGATTGAGAAGTTTGGGTTGTGTATACAAAATTACAAATAATAAATTAAAATAATCAACGAGACTGTTTACATTTTTTTCTACACCCACATGTATATTATCCACTTTCTGCATAATATATGGAAATGTAGGCCACTATTTCGGTTAACTGAACGCATATGATTTCATTTACATCCTAGAATGTATATGAAATCCACCAATGAGCATTTGCATTTAGTACCAGTCAAGTCTTTTTTTCAATTTCAATGAAATGTCAAGATAACTTGTCAAAATATTTCTTTAGTTTCTAAGAAAAATATTTTAGTAAAGTTAGTGATTCCAGTGATGAATTAAAAATCAATAAATATTACTCCATCAGATATTCGTTATGCCGCAAAGGAGACGTATAACACACATCATTACCTCAAAAATCAATAAGTAAATATGAATTTTGTTACAAAAAGTTCATGGATTGAACTCTGATAAACGAAGTTAAAAATATTATCAGAACATGTTATCACTGCTTATATGAATGAAATATAGAATAAAAACAAGCTCTCAACCCTTTGGACAACATATTCTATGTAAAGAACAATGATAAATATTAAAAGTAACATTGACATTTCAAGTTTCTCTAAATTTCGCTGCTTTAACATAAGTTTGTGATGGATCAGTCTGTTAACGTACGTCTCTAATTGTGTGCAGAAGAGAATATAGTTGGTTCAATCCGCGCTTCATGCGTTTATTTTTATTGCTGATATTTGTATTATAAATAGTAATTTTTATAAAATTTTAGTTTGTGTTCATTTTTGGAATTTATGGAGGACGTCCTCGTCAAAAATTGAAAATTTTAAAGATTAATCATGTTAAAGATTTAGAAAATAAATTTCAATTTAATTGATAAACAAACCCAGATCCTTTGTAATTTCTAATGTTTTACGAGGTCTCCAAAAAATATATTCTGCTTAGACCACCAGATATAGAACAATTTTTTGTTAATTACCAAAAAGAAAAATGGTCGAAGAAAGTAGTCGGAACTAACAAAATTGGTAATCAGACAAAAATAATTGCTGAATTTTTAAAATTACCAGATGCGAACTTATATACGGGACATTGTTTACGCCTAAGATCAAAACGAGAATTCCTGTCACTATTATAGGATCTACAGCAACGTATGCCTGTGAGACACTTATGGAGGTAAAAAACCGAAAAAGTAAGGAGAATAACAATAAATAAAGGGGTGGACAGCCTTCGTAAAGTAAAAATAATAAGTAAATATATTAGATGACAAATAATAATATGGCTGAGGTATGTTGAGATAATACATAAGGACAGGATGATAATAAAAAGAAGACGTATATGGAAAATATAGAGAAGTGAGTCCTAGAAAATGATTGCTGAGCACTGCGATATAAAATCTGACAAGCAGATACATAGGGGACTGGAGAGAAAAGACAGTATAAAAGAACGAATAGAGAAACTCAGATTGGAACTTCCAAAATCATTGGCTGAAAGAACATATGCAGTATTATAAACATTGTTGTCCCTTTGCTACAGTTACAATTTTTTTCCACGCCTTCAAATATGTTGCTTCTCCTCCTCAATTTTTGTTGATTTCGTCATACTTTCTGCAAGTGAAATTTCACAACCTTCTTTACGATTGATTCTTCTTCTTTTATATTCAAGTGTTAATACCATCTATATCTTCGATTGAATTTGTTTCACTATATCTTCTCTATATAGTTGCTCTCCGTTTTTAAATTAGTCTTTTGCACTGTTTTACAGTTTTTACTGTTCAACATCTACATTCTTAAATCCAAAAATTTTTGAATGAACTTTCAAACACGTTAAATTTTTTTGCATCTTGTTTATCAATTTTTTCAAATATTGTTGTTAACTCAAGACCTATATAGAAAGATAGAACAAAATGAAGTGGAAGTTAATGGTTTTTAAATGGAAGAACAGCCTAATTTCACTAATGAAATACTATTCGGAAACGTAAACTGCAAAATTAATTTTTATTGTCAAAACTTGGCAGACAACAACAACAACTTAAAAACAAACATATCAAACAGAGAGATCACATCTACAAATTTGGCGATCTTGAATTTTTATTTCTAACACCCCCACTCGACAGATTATTCTTCAATGAGTCCCATTGATGTTTTGAGACGTTGAAACTTTTCTTTGGGGAGAGACTTTGTGAAAGCATCAGCAATCATATTCGAAGTTTTACAAAACATGAATTGAATTATATCACTGTCAACTAAATCACGTAGATGATGGAATCTGACATCGATATGTTTTGCTCTGCAACTAGACTTTTCATTGGTTGCTAGCTTGAAACAATCTTGATTGTCTTCATAAATGACAGTTGCATTTTCACAAGATATTCCGAAATCTTCTAAAAGTCTTCTTGACCAAACTATTTCCTGGCTTGCCAAGGCCGCTGATATATATTCAGCCTCTGTAGATGATAGGGCTACTGAAGATTGCTTTTTGCTAGCCAATAATATAGGATTATTCCCAAGAAATAATATAAAACCGGCTGTAGATTTCCTATCAGAAACATCGTCTGCCTAATCGGAATCAACAAATCCGTTCAGAGTCAATTCAGTCTTCGAACTAAATTTCAGTTTATCTTTACCTGTAACCTTCAGGTATTTGAGCACTCTCTTGACTGCATCCCAATCCTTCTGACTTGGCTGACTTACTCGCCTCCACAAATATCCCACAGCAAGATATATATCCAGACGGGTGTAGTTGAAAGATATAGCAGTGCCCCCACTGCTTTTCTATATTTTTCATTATTGGGTAATAAACGGGAATTTGTATCGGATTTGGGGTACTCTGTATCCATTGGAGTAGCTATACATGAGGAATTTTCCAATCCATTCTCTTTGAGAAGGATATCAATTTTGATCCAGTAGAAAGGTTCCATCTTCAGTTCTTTGAACCCTGATCCCCAAAAATGATGGAATATTTCCTAAGTTGACCGTTTAGAAACTCTCATTGAGTTTATCTCCACTTCATCATTTTCATGACATATACACAAATCATCAACATATAACAATACATATAGTATAGTCCCTTTCTTCACTTTCATATATAGGCACTGATCATTTTTACTCTGTTTAAATCCACATTCCGAAAGTTTTCCGCTTATAGTATCATGCCATGCTTTCGCGGATTGCTTCAAATCGTATACTGCCTTGTGGAGTTTATATACAAGATGGGAATCATTTTCATTTATATAACCTTCTGGTTGAGACATATAAATCTCTTCATTCAACAAACCATTAAAATATGCGGTTTTTATATCATAATGCCTGATTTCTAATTTACGAACAGCTGCTATTGATAACAGTATTTGAAAAGTCGTTTGTCTCATCACTGGAGCGAAAATACTATCATAGTTCTCCCCATATTATTTTGTGTAACCGTTTGCGACTGAACGAGCCTTATATTTCATTATTCCACCATTTGAATTGATTTTTGTCTACAAAGTCCACTTACATTTTATAACTCTTTTGTTCGGAGGTAGCTCGGTCAGCGTCCATACGCCTTTCTTCCTGAATGATTCCATTTCATCTTCTATAGCATTTATCCATTTCAATTTTTCATTTTCTGGAAATTTCATTATTTCGTATCAAGTCTCAGGATCATCATTTGTTTCACTTGAAATAAAGTAGGGCAGTTTCTCAGGGGGTTTCCCCTTATTATTTCTTTAAGATCGTCTTAAATACTCCAACCCTCCATCATCCAAACGTGTCTCTTCACTTTCAGTATTAGTATTATTTTCGGCAATAACCTTTTCCTCGATACTTTCTTTCTCTTGGTGTACAAAAACTATTTCACTGTTTTCATCCAAGATTTTGATAGATTCAGATTTCATATCAGTGTAGTTTTTATCTGCGAAGAGTTTTATAGTTCTACTTATTATTATTATTATATTGGTTTCTGGATTCAAAACTCTATAACCATTGGAACTTTCATTATAGCCTACCAAAATTCCTGCTTGTGCTCGAGCATCCCATTTTCTTCTTGTTTCTTTAGAAACATAAGTATAGGCCACACTGCCGAAAGCTCTGAGATGATCCAATCTTGGTTTTTCTGAATTCCACAGTTCATATGGAGTACATTCGATAGCTTTTATAGGAAGGTGATTTTGAAGATAATTCGCTGTGGCAATTGCTTCACTCCAATATTTATTCGGCAATCCTGCATCAAACAACATACACCTTGCTGCTTCGCATAATGTTCGATTTTGACGTTCTGCTATGCCATTTTATTCGGGCGCATATGGAATTGTAGTTCTAAAGGAAATACCTGTCTTCTTCAGAAAACCTTGAACTGCTGATCCACAATACTCTCCTCCATTATCAAATCTGAACATTCTGGGTAACACTCCGAATTTATTTTCAACAAGAGCGACGAATTCTTCAAATTTCTGAAATACTTCATCTTTGGAATGTAGGAGGTATAATATGGTATAACGGGAGTGGTCATCAATAAATGTCAAAAATAGCGTTTCTTTCCTGAGGTTTCTGTTTTCATCGGACCAAAAACATCAGAATGTATCAAATCTAGATATTGATTTGATCGTTTGTCACAATTCTTCAAAAATGGTTTCTATGTTAGTTTTCCTTTTATGCAACTCACACAATTCATAATTTAATTGCAATTTTCGATTTTTATTCCTGAGGCTAGATCATGTGACACAAGTCTTTTGATATAGAACGGGTTTTTATGTCCTAGTTGTTTATGCCATGTGTGAATACAATTTTCGTGCCGACTTTGTGTTGTTATATTTGCTCGCTCATCTGACTTCAAACAAAATCTGTAAGTACAATTCTCAATTATTCCCATAGCAATATATTTCTCGCCCATTTTTACTGAATAATGTTGTTGATCGAACACAACGTTGAATCCTTTTTCTGTTAGTCTCTTCACTGATAATATATTACTTCGTAATTGAGGTACATACTGTTGGGGACCTGAGTCGGCCTTACCCACTTTTCCGTGTCCTGTCTGTAGGCCGAAATCTAACCTTCAGATTTCACAGACTCTTTTCGTGAGTAACCAGAAATAATTCTTAAAGTACGTGGTATTCGGTCAATTTTACACCCATTTATTTTATTTTCTGGGTTTACAATGCTGGTGAAAAACACATTATGTACCACAATAAATTACTGAGTGACTAACTTTTTGCATTCAGAGTTATTACGAGTTTCTAATTGACTTTTTTGCGTTCTGTCGGTTTTGACAGTTCTCTATCGACATTTCGCGGCACACTCTCTTGAAAATCGATTTTCTCGCCTCGAGGCTAGTCGTTGCAGCACGACCGGTGTGAGCTGGACGGGCGCGGATTGTTAATCACCTTTGCCCAGCCAATTTGCAGCGTCAATAGTAAAAAAAATAAAACTAAAAAGATACCAAGTATCGTACATATCGTATAAAACGTCTGTGACATGAACATTTTGACATTTTTCATCGACTTGACATTTAAGGTATCCATCCATCTCCAATTCCGAAACATACCATTTCTTGAACATTTGCAACAAAAATTTTATTTCCATCGGCACATCGGAGGTTGACGAAGAAATTTTTGTTGCTTGTAATATGATTAGAAGCTCCAGAATCGATGTACCACTCATTGCAATTTTATCATATTTCTGAGTCTTTTCATTGCTTCTTTGAATATTCTTTTTACGGAAATAACAGTCTTTCTGAATATGACCCTTCTTTTTACAGATGAAACAATCTTTATCGAATCTACTTACTGTCACTTTCTACTGCTTGTTATATGTCTTCAATCCAGTTTCTCCACCTTTTTCACTGTCGTTTCCTGGCTTTCTATTGAACGGCTCCATTAATTTTCCTTTCACATATTCTAGAGTGAGTTCATCGTCGGGTCTAGTATCTAGTGCTGTAACTAAAGTTTCGAATTTTTCTGGAAGACCACCCAATAAACGTGCTGCTACGTGAAAGTCTTTTATCTCTTCACCGATACCTCTCAACATTTCGACCATTTCCAAAGTTGTTCTTATGGATTCCGACATATTTTGTCCAGGTTCAAGTTTGGCTTGGTATAATTTTCTCAGTAAATAAAGCTTATTGGATAAATTCGCTCTTTCGTGAACATTTTGTAGAATATCCCACATCCTTAGCTGATGTACAATTACAGATGGGGATTATTTGGTTATTTTCTACTGATAAGGATATCTATACAATTCTGTGCATTCTCATCCAAACTTGACCAATTTTTATCTGGAGTCTCTGGTTATGGTTTGTCGACAACCTTCCATGTTCCCTTTCTAATCAACATCATCTTCATTTTGAATTTCCATGGTTGATAATCACTGTTATTCAATTTGGCAATTCCAAATCTTGAATTGTCAGAGGACGATTCAATTACTGTATGGTTTTACTGCAGCCTTATGTTTCCGGTTCACTTTTTACACAGTTTGTCTTAAACAACTCCTGGGCCCATAACCTAATGGTTTTTAAATGGAAGAGCAGCCTAATTTTACTAATGAAATACTCTTGGGAAACGTAAACTGCGAAATTAATTTTATTGTCAGAACTTGACAGACAACAACAACAACTTAAAAACAAAAATATCACTCAGAGAGATCACATCTACAAAGCTGGCGATCTTTTATGTTTTTTTCTAACAGAAGTATTGAAAAATTTCGAACAGAAATGAATATTGGGAAGAGTAACAGCATATAAAACTATTGAGTTCCTCAGTCAATACTAGTAAATAAAAATAACTTCACCACCAAACTGATCGATAATTTCATACTACTTTTCAAATAAACAATCTTTTCAGTGAATTAATAAATAACGATTTTGTTAAATTTGAACCAAACTGATTTTAATAAATATTTTTCTCAATAAAGCCAAAAGCCGTAATATATTTATGTAATTTTTGTTATGTATTTTGAAACGAAATGTCATTAAATATGTTATTTGTCCCTTATAAACTTAACACAAAAATGTCAAAACGTCTATCTCATTTTGCTCTCGGGACACGCTGGAAAACGTACTCCCGTTATAATATAAAAAATCCAATTTCATAGAAAGATATTCACGAAAAAAATGACGTCTAATATTCTAAATTATACGAAACCTCGAGTTTATTTTAAGGGAGAAACCTTCACCGAATTTCATGCCCCTAAATTACACCTGCATATCACCTTGTGGCGAAATTCATTAGCATCGTATGAATTCGGAGTTGAGCTGCGAGCTTCGAACTTTGTATCGGGAAGGGTAAGAACCCTCGAGCCATTTTATGAGTCACAGCCCTTGTTCATCAAATATTTAGGTTGACGAGACGCCAAGTCGTTGTACAGACAAGAAACTATCGTTGTCGGTTTGTTTCGTTTTCGATGCGTGATCAAAAACAGCAATATAAATTTCGGTATCGTTAAATGCATTTCAAATTGTTTCAAATTGAAAACTGATTGTAAAGTTCCTTTAGTTTTAGCATTTGTAAAGAATATTATTTACTTTGAATTATCCATCATTTATCATAGTTATACAAAAGAGTTTTAAACAAAAATTTGTGTTTAGAGCTTAACTTTGTTATATTTCCATTATTAAGTTCGTAGTTTTCAGGCGATACAAAAAACTTTCTCAAATAAAATACTCTGTATATTATTACATATTTTTATTGGGCTCCCGTCTTGATTTTAAATCTTAACTAATATCGTACTTTTTCCCAAAAGTATTTTATTCATATATACTGCGTTTTTGATAATAATTCATATACAACTTAGAACTTAAAGTCTGCATTATAATAAATATTGAACTATCCAAATCAGCACGTGTCATGGCCTCATCAGACATCTACATTTTTCATCTTATTTACATATACAAATATAAAAATGAAAAATCTCCATGGCATTTCTATATAGTATAATGAAGGATAACAATAACTCACTACCCACTATGCAAATAAATATTACAGTTATGTTAATTCAACATCACATTGTGATAATGTTCTTCCTTTTTTTCCTCTTGTTTTCATCACATGCACATCTATACAACCGCTTATGCCCAGCTTGTGGCTGTTAACTTTTGTGATGTTTCAACTTAACTTCTCAGCGATGTTAAAGCGCTGCCTTTTTACATTACTGTGATGTTACTAGAACTTCCTCAAAAGGAAGTCTTTATAACGAACTTAAAACAACATTTCTGTTACATTCTGAAATGCCTTTTAACATCTTGTCGATGTTAATGCAATGTCTAAAAAATAACATCTTATCAATGATCTAAATGCGACATTTCAAAAACAATACAATGTATTCTCGTAGATGTTGTATGGACATTACATAAACCTCTAAATAATATACCTCAAAACATTCTGGATGACATCCTATAGATGTTTCTGTGCCTAATCAGCAAATACAGGGTGAACAACTAAGAACGCAGGCTGTCGGCCATATTTCAAAAAATAGTTATGGTACTACTTTTAAAAAATCCCTTCAGGAAAATGACTCTGATCAATCGCTGGAAAATATTTTTGAGTTCCTAAAATATCTCCTATGGGGTGGAATGAACACTTAAAAACATAATACTGTAATTATCTCCAAAAAAGACATACTAAACGTATCCTAGAAATACAATGTTTGATATATTGATGAGATTATGAAAAATGTAGTTAGGGACTTTTTGTCTTTATTGTTCAAGTAAGGGGTGGGGGAAGGTTCAACCCAAACAACAAATGTCGTAACACTTCTTTTGTTAATCGACATCCATGTTTTTGGCTCCATTTGAAAGAGTTTTTCCTTTTTAATAAGAAATGCTTAACAAAAATAACAAAATTGGACAATTTTGTCAACGCTTTGATAAAAGTCCACAATTTTTCCATTTTTCTCAGAAATTTCAAATGTAATGAGGCGTTTTTTAAATTCTGATGAAAAGGGGTAAAAAAATAGGAATCTATTCCAAGATATAAGATTTACAACATCAGATATAAAAATTTTAAAAATGCTTCAATTTACATTTGAAATTTCCTAGTGGATACAAAATTACCTAATTTTGTTATCAATCTTATTAAACAGAAAAACTCTTTTGAATGCAGCTAAAATCATTGATATCGGTTAAAAAACGAAAAAGTTAAACATTTGTTCATAAGTTTGAACCTTTCCCACCCATTATTCTTCAAATAATGGCAAAAAATCTCCTCAATTAAATTTATTCATAATCTCATTAAGATTTCAAAAATTGTATTTTTAGGACACCTTTAGTATGTTTTTTTGGAGTGATTATGTTTTTGAGTGTTCATTCCACCCCTAGCGGATATTTTAGAGGCTGCAAAATATTTTCCAGCAATTTTTCAGGATCCCTTACCTAAAGGTATTTTTTTTGAAAGTTGTACCATGATGCTTTTCTGAGATGTGGCCTACAGTCGTTCTTAGTTGTTCATCCTGTACATTTAAAATAAAATAGCAAAAAAGCAATAAAGGATTTAAAACGTTTATTTACTATTAATGAACAGTACAGTAAATTTGAAAAAAAACAGGTACAAAATTAGAAAAAAAATATCTTGTCCAGCAATCCAACCTAAAATAAACGGTTTTAAAGATTAAAACTAACTTTTCCGCATCTGTGGCCATGAACAATATTCTATTATAAAATTGTTACTTGTATACACTTCGGGGGATGTATCGTGCTAACAAACCGAAATTTCTCCAAAAATAACCAAAAATTTAGTATATCTAGTTTTATAGGACCCGCTGTATTCGCTCTAGTCAACTGAAAATCAATAGGGTACATCTGTGAGACACCTTGAACAATACTTATTCATAAAGTTGATCAATCGTATACTCTCTGGAGGCTGTATCGTGCTAACAAACTGAAAATTCTTCAAAAATGACAAAAATTTGGTACTTCAAGTACCACAGCACCCATTGTACTGGCTTTAGTGAGATCAATATCAAAAGGGTTCATCTTTAAGACGCTCTGAATTATATCCAATCATAAAATCCATCCCTTGTATATACTCCGGAGGCTATATCGTGCTAACAAACTGAAACTTCTCAAAAAATGACAAAAATTTCGTACTTAAAGTACTGTAGCACCGGTTGTATTGGCTCTGGTGAGCTGAAAATCAGTAGGGCTCATCAGTGAGATGCCCTGAATAATATTCAATCATAAAATTGGTGACTTGTTGAACTCCGGAGGCTGTATCGTCCTAACAAACTAAAATGTCTTGAAAAACGACAAAATGTCGTACTTCAAGTACCATAGCAGCCGTTGTACTGGCTCTGGTGAGCTAAAAATCAATAGCGTTCATCTGTGAAATGTCCTTAACAATATTCCATCATAAAATTGGTGACTCATTGCATTCCGGAGGCTGTATCGTGCTAACAAGACTAGCAAGGAAAAGTGGCCGACGACAACGACGACGACGACGACGACGACGACGACGACATACACACAGGATTTTTTTTCTAAAAACCGTTTTTTCGTGTTGTTGATGGATAACGTAAAAATAACTCAAAAAAAAATTTCAAATTTCCAACTTTTTTGTGGGTAAACCAATACTTTTCTCGCATATTAGATAGGTTGGCGCAAAAGTAAAAAATAGAATTGTGTAAGCATATTACATAACAAGTCTGGCAAGTGGAAACTATTGAACACATTCAGTGGAAGCAAGAAATAAAAAAGGGTATACTAATCCGTAGTTACCATAACGTAACATACTTTGAAACTGAATTAATAAAGTTTAACGGATACACATACATTACAGCTAGTTTACAGAATTTATTAGAATAGTTTTTTAATTATATTAAAACTAATAAAAATTTCACACCATAAAGATTTAATGAAACATTACGTTACATCAATAGAAATATAATCTGATTAAAGAACATTCTATCGTTTACTTACGGTCACTTTTTTCGAGTGCCTCAACCATTCCATAACGTACACTTCAGAATCCTTATATGTGAAATACTTGAAGGTGTTCTGAACAACAGCTAATAAAACAATTACTTTAGATCAAATTGTACCCATGGAGACCTTTGATCGATCATCATAAACTACATCAAACTAGATTTTCAGCCAATTGACTGGGACCCATTTTCCATAAGATACATGCGGGGTTCTTCAAAGGAATAATAACATATTTTATTTCGAGAAGTGACTTTTCATGATTTACCTTCTATTCCATGCCTCACTCCATTTGGCAGGTAAATTCAGGTGTGCTATGAAAATTCATACTTCTTTTCTGTATAAAATGATATACTATTCTCATCTTGTTATTTTCATCCTGGAACAAATTGTATAATAACATCGTGGAATTGTAACTTAATGAAAACTAAGCATTACTAATACACTGTATACAAAAAAAACTACTTATGAAGAAGATATATGAACACACTATCAAGTTAAATGAGTTTATAATTAATTGTATCCAATTGAGTATCCAATAGCTTTGTTTCTACAATAATAAATAATTGAATGCTGTTTGTTGACTGGAGCATTCAGTATCATAGGTTACATATTCTTCAACTAGATTAATATAGGTACCATTGTAAGGGACAGCTACAGCTTATTTATTGTATTCAGTGAATTTTGAAATGTAAATGAGCTTTTTAACAGAAATTTCTGTTTTTGAAGTCTCAAACAGTCTCTAATTGTTCACAAGAATTGTTAGTAATAATGTTAAAATTTTCTAAACCTGCAAAACTATATTGATGGCTAAGACTACTACTAAAAAAACTAGAACTAGAGATACTTGATTCAATACTTTTTGTACTGTTTAATACAATGTTTGTATCAGACTATCTGAAATAGTTACTCCCTTTTCATTACATAATTACCAACTATTTGTTTTTTATTTTATTTGTGTAAGTAGCTTCTGAAACATCTTCAACATTGACAATATTTTCTTCTAGATTTAAATATCTGCCAACATATGAGCATGTTTTATTATTAATAATAATATCTACCCTATTGCAATATCAAGTTTTTTGTAGGGTATAATGCATATCTAGGATTTGAAATATTGTGAATCGTTTTCAAAATATACTTACTAGGTAATACCAATGTATAATAGCCGATTAAAGTATTGAATGAGTATTAAGTTTTAATAATTATGATTTTGGAATAGGTACTTACCGATAACAATTGTTGTTCGTCCATTATAACAAGAATTTTAACTAAGTATAGAAACTGTAGCTTAGTAGGAACTAACGAAAACGAAGACCACTTTATTCAAGTACTACTTGCAAAATATGTGCTTCCTGCAAATAAAATATAACACATAACTGAAAACCATCCGCCATTTCATGCTTGTCATTTTTGTTTCCACAGATAACTACTGTATGTTTCGTTCATCAGTTCTTCTTCTGTTTTCTTTTTTTTTATGTTACTGTGATGTTTAATATGAGATATTACTGAGAGTTTTATGAACTAATGTCGTACAGACGTAATAACTACGATGTTAATAAATATTATTTCGAAAGATGTAAAAGTAACTGCAACATGCGATCATCTTAGAAACATGTTAATTTGTAATATTACAGTAACGTGTGATGTGACATTAGTGAGAAGTATACAAATTAATATCGTATGGATGTTTCCTATAGGAAGTTACTAAAAAGAAGTTCATAGGATGTGTATGTAACTGCGAATTCAAGTATTACTGTGTACATCAAAAATATGTGTTATTTTCATGACATGGATGTTAATAGAGTTGGTAATAAAATTAAGACATCTAGGAGATATCTGATTAACATTTTAAATAAACATCACGAAAAGTCTCTAAAATGAACATCACAAAAAAGACTTGTTATGTTTCTTGTTTAGTGGGTATTTTGGGAAAGTACAGTCGGTGAAACAAGTTAGAAACTATTTAGGCCAAGCAATAGGTAAATATTTTTGACAAAAATACTAGTAGAAAACGGATAATGTTATCATATATAAGACATTACATAGTATCATTTTGATATGTTTTGAACACGCAAATGTTTTTCAATAATTTGTATTGTAGTGATTTTCTTGTTTATGAAAACGTTTTAATTACGGGTGGTTTTATACTGTTTCATAGGTGCCTTTCTTTTGCGATATGGTCCATTACTCTTAGCACAAGTTGTACATTTCTTACACCAGTCCTTCACATCGTCGGAGCTGTTTATCCAATAAATCCTTTCACGGACTCTCTGAAGGGTTTTCTTTACTCCCAGATGGCCTCCCGATGGATTGTCATGTAACTTCTTCAGTACATCAGCTACTCTCGTTCTAGGGATAACTAGCTGTCCTCTCATCTCGGAACCATCATCGTTTTCATGACTCTTCTCAACAGTCCTTCTTCCAGGTCAAGGGAGTCCCACTGAGCTCAATATGCCTTGAGTTTCGGTGAAAATCTTGACACTTCTTACCAGGTAGGTCGCCGATTTTCTTCCTTCCACTGCCGAATCTTCTTTAGGCAAGGATCATTCTCCTGATCTTCTCTGATCATGGTGGGTGAACATTCTTCATTGACTACTGTAATTCTTGAAACTGCAACTTCCTTAGATTTCCACTTGTTGCATTGAGAATAGTCTACAGGGCATGATCGTCTAGGCAAAGAGTTGGATTTTCGGTGACTCGCATCAGCTGGATGTTCACCCTTATCTGATTTCCCCTGTGACTGGAGTTCTTGGGTTGCCGGAGTCTTGGGGCGCTTAGACGGACTGCGTACGTGCTCTAGCTTGCCACACTTCCGGCATTCGATCTTCTTCGGCTTCTTGTCTGCCATACTTTTCAACAAGTTCCCGATCTGATGAAGTTTGTCATCGTCATCTTCTTCCTGCATGGTCCTACCTTTATTGTACCGCAAGCCCTTCGTGGCTGCTTTACATTTAAGAGGTTCATGGTTTGCAGGAGTCGTAGGACGCTCACACGAACTGCGTGCATGCTCTAGCTAGCCACAATTACTGCACCAGGTTTTCTCCGGCTTCTTGTCCACCGTACCTTTGAACAAGTTGACGATCTGGTCAAGTCTGTCATCGGCACCTTCTTCCTGTATGGTCCTACCTTTGTTGTATCCCGAAGCCATCGTGACTGCTTCATATTTAAGAGCAGCAGTCAATGCATCGACCAATGTTTGAGGTTGGGCTAATCGAAGCGTCTTCTGCATATCGTGGTCAAATAAGCCGTCAATAAAGGCCTGGATGCCTAAACATTCCATCATGTTATCTGGTGCTGATGGATAAGCAAATCGAACTAGTCGGGCAGTATCCAGTTCGTATTCTTGAAGGGTTTCGTCAAATTTCCGCCTTCGGTTCTTCATCTGGAATCTGTACAAATGTTCTAGATGCTCATGACCATATCGCATGTCCAACCTCTTCTTCAGCTGCTTGCAGTCATCCATTTCTTCCAAAGGTATCGTCTGAAGTACATCTGAGGCATCTCCGCGAAGCGCGGTGGTTAAGTTCATTCCCTTTTCCTTATCGGACCAATTATTCACTCTAGTGGCTGCTTCAAACTGTTTCACATAATTGGCCCACGACATTTTTCCATCGAACGCTGGGGCCTTGACTCGGGTAAAACTACCAATGTCTTCTAACTACCAATGTCTTCTAACTTAGGGTGTGTTTCTGGCTCGCAAGGTTTTGTTTGCTCGGTCTTCTTTTCTTCCGCTGGCGTGTCTTGAGTTCTTATATCTGTCATCTTTCTTTCTAAATCCTTGATTATCTCGTCCATCGTTGACATATTATTCTCGATTTCAGATTTTAGAGACGAAATTAATTTTCAACGTCAGCGGCAGCATTAGTAAGATATCGGCAGGTATATCGTTCTTCATAACAGAAATATCGTTCATTATAGCAGAAATATCGCTTTTCATATTCGTTGAAATATTCTCGTCCATGGCAGAAATATCGTTCTTCATAGATGAAATATCGTTTTCCACATCCGTTGAAATCTTCTCTTCCATGGCAGAAATTGACGAGATTAAAGTGGAAGCCTCGTCATTGAATAAACCTGTTTCTGGATCAAAGCCGTCATTTTCCAGTGCCGCTTTAAGTCTTTCTACTAATTCACTTTTCTTACCGGACGTTTCCAGCTCACGATCTTCCAATTCTGCTCTTAGTTTCGTCACTTTCAGGTCACATAGTCTCTTGGCCATTTTTACGCAACAATTTATTTATATTACCCCACACCTGACACCAATGTAATGTTTTCTTATTTATTAAAACGTTTTTATTACGGGTGGGATAAATTCATACACACGGTAGGTTCACTTACTTAATTTATTTATTCACTACACTTCAGTATATTCACTTAAACTAATTTATATAAACACTTCACTACTTAGACTATTTACTTGTTCGCTGTTTATTATCACAAGATCACTTTATCAACTCCATTTCTCTCGCTGGTCGGTCGTTTATATATTAGTACCTTTTTTACTAGATAATTCTAGATTGCGGCTTACAAAAAAATAATTGGCTCTGGCGTTTTCTAGATAAGACTGGTCACAAAAACAATGTCAAGATAAAATAGTCACAAAAAATCGTAAACAGTTCTAAGAAATCCCTGCGCATCCGCCATAATTTTAACTTTCATTCATGACTTATACAGAGTCGGATTCAGGGTCTACACTAGTGGGTTATTTCGTAACATTATAAACCTTCTTTTAGTTTTTTTCATATAGTGTAAAACGTACTGAAGCAGTCTCAATGGTGTGTACAGGTAAATTGTAGATAATTAAAATACGAACAAAATGAGGTATCGAGCGAGTCAATCGGATAATTACGAACCGAGAAAATCAGGAAAAACCGGAAAATTTGTAATTTTTTTGAAAATTCACATCTTCGTCATCTTTCAATTGCAAGAGCTGAAACTTGGAACAAAAGAAGTTCTTCATATGCACTTTATATGCGCGAAGAGCAGACGCCAAGCGACAGATACTTTTATCGCAATTTTAATTTTTTCATACGATTAAATTCAACGTGTCTGGATGCGTTGTCGATTGTCCGATTTTAAATTTGAAAGCGGTTTTTAAAAGAGTAAATGTAGAGCAACAAAACGTGTGATTATGTTTATTCAAAGTGGAAATAGAATAGTCTAATATAAACAACATTATAATGTGTATCATAAAAGGAATTCTTATATATATTAACAAACAAATCAATAACAATATTCTGGAAGCTAGTCAGATTCCGCGAGTTCAATGTAGGTCGAAATTGCTAGTACATTTTATTCAACTATTTCGAAAAGTTATTATTATACCATAATGTAAACAAAATACATTACAGTTGGCATTCCATGACATGTTCTGGTGTGCCCACTTCTCCACAGTCACACGTATCGGCTTCTTTTAGATTAAATCTCTTTAAGTAGCTTGGGTATGGCCCGTAGCCAGTGAGGTAATGTATGAGCTCTGGCGTTGGATTGTTCCAATCAGGCCTCAACGTGAAGACTACTAGAGATTGTCAAACGCACCTGAGATGTCCACTACCTTTTCTGTAGCCATATTAATTTGGGTTCATTCGTTGCAGTTCCCCTGTTTCCTGTACTCTGTCACATAGTAATTTCTCCAGAATTGTCCCTATTGTGTTCACCAAGCACCTATGTCTTTGGTTGTGATGGATGTTCATTTTCGCCTATGTTAATTATCATTATGTCAGCTTGTTTGTGGAAATTTGGGAACTTTCCTTATCGTAGACATTCATTGTAGAGGTCACACAATGTTGGTGTTATTTTCTCGTTAAGTGCTTGACGCACTTCCGTCTGATTGTTGTCTAGTCCTCTTAGTCTGCTGTATACATACACGACCACGCCTTCGTTGCGTATCCGTCAACCATTCTCTGCCTGAGCAGTTTCAAGTCGTCAATCTCTGCGCCTGAAGTAACAGGTCAGCTGACTCTTCCCAGTCTTTCGTGTATTCTACGTTTTGTATTCTCTGTGTGCAGCATCGTAGGACATTTTATTTTATTTGTAACTATTTTGTATAGTACACCTCACATGTTCACTTCAAGTTGATGTTCCACAAACTTTTCCCAACTTTTTTGTTTTGCAATTTTTATCTCACTGACATAGTGCTGTTTGATTTCTCTGTATATGTGCAGAAGTCTTTGATGTTGTACGTATATGCCGCTTTGTTAAAGTGCAAATTCACTTGACCGACTATAAGCTGGGCCACTGCAATCCCTACCAACTAACTGCGTGAAGCGATGCGCAGACGAGCCAACGCGGGATGCGCAGACGACACAACGGACCATGCGCAGACGACAAGACGGGGTCGTCGGTTTTCGAGCATCGTGGAAAGAAGATGCACTTTCATTTTCATTGTATTAAAATTGTCATTTTTATAAATTATTGTGAGTAAAATAAAGAATTGAAATTACAGTTCACTTAACTAACAACAAAATCATTACTCAACATATGGTCCTTCAGCCGAACGGTATAATATCATCAAATAATCAAAGTGTGAAGTGTAATAACACAGCAGAAATCAAGCCAGCCATTAGCAAGAGTGAATGGAAAAAACCTGTAAGTCTGTTCCATTTTTTCATTAATTCCTTTGTTTAAAAAATAGCTCGCGAATTTTTTATTGCATTCAGTAGAGAATTTGTGGTAGATTTATTTAATAATAATGCCTGATACTGAACACCAACCAAACAACCAATTTGAGGCAAATAGGGAAGAGCAAATTCGCCGGTTAACATTTGAACGCGGCCAATTAAAATCAAAATTAACAAAATTTATCACGTTCTATGACAAAATATCCTCTGTAAACACAGATAAAATAAATGAATTAGAAAATCGTCTTGTCACTATTTTAGATATCATAAATAAATTTGATTTTATTCAGTCCCAGTTAGAATATTTAAATGATAATGACGAATCTGATGAAGAGCGTGACAATTTCGAAAATAAATATTACGCAGTCATAACAAAAGTTAAAAATCTAATAAGTACTCATAGAAATGAACAAAGTACGTCTCAAAATGTCTCTCAAACTAGATTGTCTCAACAAAATCAGTCTACTTCTTCACATCAAAACTCAATAAAACTTCCAACATTAGAACTACCTAAATTCCAGGGAAATATCGATAAATGGAGTCAATTCAGGGATTTATTCATAACCTTAGTACATAATGATAATACAATTGACAATGTAAGGAAGTTTTATTATTTAACAAGCTGTTTGGTTGGCGAAGCTCAAAAGGTAATCGCGTCAATAGAGGTAACCAATGATAACTACCCAGTTGCTTGGGATTTACTGATATCAAGATACGATAACAAAAATCTCACAATAAAAAATCATGTAAATGCAATTTTAGACTTGCCGGTTATGAATAAAACAGGTTATACGCTGCGAAATCTATGTGACGACTTTCAAACAAGAGTTCGCGCGTTGAAAGTACTTGGCGAGTCCGTAGATCAGTGGAATTCAATTTTAATACAAATTTTAGTACGTAAACTCGACCATAATACAGAAAATGCTTGGGAGGAATATCTAATTACACAGAAAAGCATGTCTCCAACATTAAACGATCTAATAGCATTTTTATCAGATAGGTGTGTGTTATTTGAAAAAAGAGAAAATCGGTACAATCATACTAAAGTATTAAGTGATGAAAATTATCATTCAAAAACAAAGCAAAGTGACTATCATACTAAAACGGATTATTCAAGCTACAAGAATCAAACTAACTTTAATAAGCATACGTATCCTAAAAAACAATCAAATTATCTAAAGTCAAGCTCACACGTCTCAACATTTATTCAAACATGTCCTCATTGTAAGGAGCAACATAAATTATACAGCTGTAAACAATTTCTCAATTTACCAGTGGCGTCGCGCATTCCCATCGTCAACAAACTAAGGTTATGCCACAACTGTTTAAGATCTAATCATACAACTAATGAATGTATTTCTCAAGGCTGTAAACTATGCAACAAAAAGCATAATACAATACTTCATTTTGAAAATGCGGCAAACAGTAACTCATCAGCAAATATCAGTGTAAATAATGAAAATAACGTTTCCGCGCAGGAGTATAACGAGGCAGCTCATTCGTCCAATGCATACTCAGTATCGAATTATGCAATAAATAGCAGTCAACAAATCATACTATCTACAGCACTCATTCTCATAAAAAATAGTAGCGGTGGTTGGCAAACATGTCGAGCCCTATTAGATAGCGGATCTCAATCGAATTTTATCACGAAAAATTTAGCGGAAAATTTGGGGTTACCATTATCAGACCTAAATGTCCCTCTTACAGGTATAGGCGGCACTAATACTTTTACAAACAAACGAATTATCACAACCATTAAATCTTGTAATTCCGATTTCTCATCAAGGTTACATCTTCTTGTGTTACCAAAAATCACAGAGTTTTTGCCAACCTACACATTCAATAAAACATCATTACAATTACCTAAAGACATAATTTTAGCCGATGAGAGTTTTAATATCTCATCATCAGTCGATGTTTTGCTAGGAGCAGAAACATTCTACACTTTGTTATCATCAGGTCTGATCAAACTAGGCAAAAATCTTCCAGTATTGCAAAAAACAGTACTAGGTTGGGTAATCGCAGGTCCCATATTTGATAATAAAAATCAAGCTAGGTCTACTTGTCATTTATCTTTAATCAATGATGATCAAAGGTTAGAAAATCAATTAGAAAAATTTTGGGCAATTGAAGATTACACCGGTAAAAAACATTTATCAGATGAGGAATCGAATTGCGAGGAAATATTTAATACAACTGTGTCTAAGGATACAAATAATCATTTCATAGTAAACTTACCAATAAAAAAAAATATCGTTAACCTAGGTGATTCGTTGCAAAATGCAGTCAAACGTTTGTACGCGATGGAACGTAAATTCACAAAAAATTCTGAATTCAAGGATCAATATGTCAAATTCATGTCTGAATATGAAGAATTAGGGCACATGTCCTGTATTAGCAATCCGTTCAGTACAGATTTAACAAAAAACATTTTTTACTTACACCATCATGGAGTTATAAAGCAGTCGAGCCTTACAACAAAGTTGAGAGTAGTTTTCGATGGATCATGCAAAAGCACTAATGGCGTGTCATTGAATGATATTTTAATGGTAGGTCCTACATTACAGGCAGATTTATTTGATATATTAATCAGATTTCGTAAACATAACTATGTTCTTACGGGTGACATAGCGAAAATGTACCGACAAGTCAATATAACCGAAAGCCAGAGAGATCTTCAGCGAATAGTGTGGCGAGCGGATTCCTCTCAACCCATAAAACATTACCGATTAAATACTGTAACGTACGGAATATCAGCGGCATCCTTTTCAGCGGTTCGGTGTTTACAACAAGTTGCTATCGAAAATAAACATTTACATCCAAACGTGTGTCAAATCATTATGGAAGATTTTTATGTAGACGACCTCATCACGGGTTCCGAATCTATAGAGGGTGCGATTGAAATTAAATCGGAAATATTCAACATTCTAAAGCAGAGCGGATTTGAGCTTCGGAAATGGGTTTCGAACGACCCTCGAATTATTCAAAAAACAAATCTAGATGTTCATGATAAATACGAGGTTTTATGTCAGGAAACTAGTAAGACTCTCGGTCTTTGTTGGCAAGCTGGAAGAGATGTATTAAAATATACAGTTAACACACAAGATTTAATCAACTCTAATATTTCAAAACGTACTATATCATCATCTATTTCTAAACTATTTGATCCGTTAGGACTTGTATCGCCAATTATCATAAGTGCTAAAATTTTAATTCAGCAGCTTTGGTTATCAAAATCAGCGTGGGACGATCCCTTACCTCCAGAAATTAAGACAAGTTGGCTTAACTTCAGGGAGCAACTATCCGAAATCAATCATATCAGAATACCTCGTCAAGTAGTACTAAAAGCCATGTCTTACACCGAATTACATTGTTTTTGCGATGCTTCGCTTAGTTCCTTTGGTGCATGTATTTATGTGGAATCAATTCATTCTAACGGTGCAGTTCTTATAAGACTACTTTGTGCAAAAACGCGCGTTGCTCCTATCAAAACTGTAACATTACCAAGACTTGAGTTATGTGGAGCTGTCTTATCAGCGCAATTATACCAACGAGTTTCAAATTCCTTAAAAATTAACATAGATTCAGTCCACTTTTGGACTGACAGTACAATTGTATTAGCTTGGTTGTCGTCTCCTCCAAATACTTGGAAAATATTTGTATCAAATCGCGTCGCTGAAATATTGAGAATATCTACCAGACAACAATGGAGGCATTTACCCAGTAAAAATAACCCTGCGGATATACTTTCAAGGGGTACAACTGCAACCGAATTAAAAACAAACACTTTATGGTGGAACGGACCGCCTTGGCTATCATGCGACAATAAATTTTGGCCAAATCAACCGATCATTGCTAATGAAGTTCCCGAGAAGCGGCGATCAAATCTAGTTGCACACACTTCTCAAACTAATAATTCAATATTTTTTCGCTATTCAACACTCTACAAGCTTAAGCGTGTTGTAGCTCTGTGTTTCAGATTTTTAAACAATAGTCGTAAGGGTACGCAAATAACATACGGTGAATTAACACTTGAAGAATTAAATAATGCAATGAAGGCATTATTAAAAATTGCGCAATTAGAGTCATTTCCACTGGAAATTCATTCTTTTCAAAAGGCAAAATCTCTTCCCAGGGAATCTAGATTATTAACTTTAAATCCATTTGTTGACTCTGACGGATTAATCCGTGTCGGTGGTAGGCTTCTTAGAGCTAATATTGTATATGACAAAAAATTCCCAATTGTCATTCATCCGAAACACCCCCTTACTAAATTAATAATTCTAGATGAGCATCATAAGAAATTACATGCAGGTACTCAAACCATTTTAGCTTCGTTACGACAACAATATTGGCCTCTTAATGGGCAGATAACCGTTAAAAACATTGTTCGCAAGTGTGTAACCTGTTTTAGATTAAAACCAACTACATTAATTCAAAAAATGTCCGATTTACCTATTGACAGAATAACACCAAACCAACCATTCTTCATTACTGGAGTTGATGTAGCTGGACCGTTTTTTATAAAGGATGGCAAATTAAGAAATAGAAAAATTATTAAAGCATATTTATGCCTGTTCATCTGCTTTACCACGCGCGCAGTACATTTAGAACCTATCAGCGATATGACTAGTGCTACTTTTCTTAACGCACTTAAGCGATTTACATCTCGACGAGGATTATGTAAAACAATCTATTCCGACAACGGCTTAAATTTTGTTGGCGCAAATAATGAATTGAGAGATATTGTTGAGACATTAAAAAATTTTGTAACAAATAAGGCCTTCTCAGAATTTTTCATGGAAAATCAAATTTGTTGGAAGTTTATACCAGCTTACTCTCCACATCATGGTGGCTTATGGGAAGCTGGAATTAAGCAGGCAAAAATTCACATATTAAAGGTATTGAAAAACATTCATCCCACATTTGAGGAACTTGCTACCATATTTTCACAGGTGGAGGCAATATTGAATTCGAGACCTATCACTCCTCTATCCAACGATCCAAACGATTTTAGTGCCTTAACACCCGGGCATTTCCTAATTGGCCGCTCCTTGCTCTCAATTCCCCAGCATGATCATTCCAAACTTCCTACAAACAGGCTAACTCAGTACAAAGCTCTTGAGCAAGCTAGTCAACATTTCTGGTCCCGCTGGTCAAGAGAATATCTTTCTCTACTACAGAATCGTAACAAATGGACGAATTCTGTACAGATGTCATTAACCCCTGGATCTATGGTGCTGCTAGTGGACAAGGATCTTCCTCCTCTAAAATGGAAACTGGGACGAGTAGAAGAATTGCATCCAGGTCAGGATGGACAGATCCGAGTCGTAACTGTCCGAACTCCAACAGGCACTACCACTCGAGCAATTCAAAAACTTTGTATGCTGCCATGTCAACAATAAGTGTTGCGTTTTTATTTGAAAGACTTTGTCATTTCAACGGCGGCGGGATGTTAAAGTGCAAATTCACTTGACCGACTATAAGCTGGGCCACTGCAATCCCTACCAACTAACTGCGCAGACGAGCCAACGCGGGATGCGCAGACGACACAACGGACCATGCGCAGACGACAAGACGGGGTCGTCGGTTTTCGAGCATCGTGGAAAGAAGATGCACTTTCATTTTCATTGTATTAAAATTGTCATTTTTATAAATTATTGTGAGTAAAATAAAGAATTGAAATTACAGTTCACTTAACTAACAACAAAATCATTACTCAACACGCTTCTTTGGTAGTTTCCTCTGTCGGCTCTTACTTGTTCTCTCATTATTGTTAAATCATCTTTCCATGCCCGGTTACTGACCATCTTATTGTCAGTTTTCTTTGCTATCGCTCGAACCATGACTTTTTTTTATTTCTTTCATTATATTCTTGGCATTTTCATCGACACTCTGTCTCTCCCTAACCGGTTTAGGTGCCATGAACTCAGCTTTCAGGCGTTGCCAGTTAGTTTATCCTATATTCTACTCGTTCTTTGTATTTTCTGTATATTCTACGTAGTGAGCGAGATAAATGCTTTGATGGACAGAAAAGTTACTTCCATGAGAATGGAAAACAGATTAGAGAACATAATGTAAGTTGAAGTAAGTGACAGGACAATAAGTAGGCGGCATCTGATATTGGACTGCGTGTCAGTAGATATGCAACTAATCTCGAGTTAATGAGACACCATCAAGTTTAGCCCCTTAGATTTGCTCGGGAACATGAAAATAGTGTTAACAAAGAATGGAACAATATCCTATGCATAAATGAATCAAGGTTTTGTCTTAGAACACCGGAAGGATGAGAAAGAATTTACCGGGGACTGGTGAAAGTTTCATCCAAAACCATTTATCTCCAAAAATAAGTTGTAGTAGCGGGTCGGTAATGGTGTGTGGTGGCGTAAGTTTTGCAGCTCGGACGGACTAGGTGATTATGAACAGGGGAGCGATGACATCCGAAAGGTTTTTGAGCCACATATCGACTTCAAGTACTTTAGCACCCGTTGTACTGGCTCTGGTGAGCTGAAAATTAATAGGGTTCATCTGTGAGGTGTCCTGAACAATATTCAATCAAAAAATTGGTAACTTGTTGCACTCCGGAGGCTGTATCGTGCTAACAAGGCATGTAACCGAAAGTGGCCGACGACAACATACACACAGGATTTTTTATAAAAACAGTTTTTTCGTGTTGTTTTGTGAAAAGCGTGAAAAATTCAAAATTCCAACTTTTTTGAGGTGAACCAATACTTTTCTCGTATATTGGATAGGTTGGGTAGAACAGTAATAACAAGTATAAACCAGCATCGAAAAAATAATTTGCCCAGAGGGGTAAAGGTTCCAGTTTCAGCGTGTGGTTAAAAAAAGAGAAAAAACAATTCAATACTCTGTTTACAAGTCGAATCCATAGTCTTAAATGTCACATTTGACATAATAATTATAAACGTTTCATGGAATATGACGACAATAAAGAAGAAAGATTAAAAGCACGAAAGCTCATTTTTTATCTTTATAAAATTCCCGGTGGAGTTCGAGAAAATCCCTAATCGTATTTTATGATCTAGCAACCGAAATATCTGGTTCGGAAAACCGAAAATGTCGGAATTGGAATTAATTATATTCAATTGCTTAAATTTAAAATTTACCGGTTAGCTGCTTCCCGGAATTTATATCTAGGTATATATTATGATAAAGTTATTTGTCTCATATATATAATTTGAGCCGCAATGTTGGATTGTTTCATATTATATCTTAAGCTCTACAACAATTTTTTGTAGATATCCGACGATATAGAATGCGATTAATACCACAAGCAATGAAATACAGTATATAACGTAAATAATAAGTAAATTCTGAAATAACAACTGAAATTGATATCCTTATGAATTAATAAATTCCTGATATATATATATATATATATATATATATATATATATATCCTTATTAATAAATAATTCAATATGAATCATTGAAATTGAACAGACCGATGTTGATGGGGAGCATTAAAATTAGTAAACGAATAAGTTAGGTTGTATTCCAACGTTTGTTAAACCCATTGTTTTGTGCAAAAACGACAGTCAAGTAAATAATAATTGGCATAATACTCAAATAATCGTGGAGGATAGTAATTTTCACTGTATTTGTAGTATTTTGAACTAGTCTGAATGAGTTTTTGTCCATAAGAATGTAGAATTTTTATAAGTAAAGGAGCAGATATATCTTACAAAGTTGGTATGTAGCTTCTAAGATAATTGATCATACCTAACATGCACTGTAATTCCTTTCTATTTATTGGCTCCTCAAGCTCCATAATTGCTCTAATCTTATAATCATCTGGCATCATACCATGTTTGACAAATATATTACCTAAATATTTAACTTCTTTTACTCTGTATTGAATTTTATCACAAATAAATTGTACTCCAACATTTACAGCTCATTCAATAACCTCAATTAAAATTTGATCATGGACTTCCAAGCTATCAGATGATTTCAGTAAGTCATCAAAGTAAACTATCACCCCAGGAATATCACCAAAGTTATCATTATTTATTTTCTGAAAAACTCTCTTTCTGAAGCAGAATTAAGATATTTAGGATCTAAGCAAAGTCTACAGGATTTGTCATTTTTTTTCACTATAACAATTGTCAATTTTTTAGAATTTTCAATAACTTGTATCATATTGTGGAATTAACTAGAGACCGTGAGTTTCATTTAAAAACACTAAATTACTAAGCCTTTACACTTTGCAATTATTCCACGATTGACAAAATCGCTTAAATAATTCTTTAAACGAGTTTTAAGTGACAGAGGTAACGGTGGAAAGTCTTCTTCAATTTCGAGAGAGAGTGCTACTTCTTTCGCTTGTAATAGAATTTCTTGAGATTCTTGAAAATTTTGAACAGACGTTAAGGGGGAACTTGCTTATGTCTTGCAGCAAAGTGAAAGGAACTATCTTCCGCTACTTCTAAAAGACTTTCGCAAACCGTAATTAAACAAAGGGGCTTTACTGCACCAATTCTGCTGGACCATGTTGACTCACTTAGAGGCTTTAAACTTAACCCGGGAACCTTTTTTCTCATAACATTCCACCTTTTTGTGGATGACGAAAAAAATTTATGTAACTCTTGCACAAGATTAACCCTTCAGTGGTGACGCATGCATGAGTTATCACCAATAAAAATTCTTGTGGGTGGGGTGGGAGGCTCTCGCGCTATGAGTGTATCCGTGACGGGTCGACAAATATTAGTGTGTATGGACTGTTTATGCTGATCAGTAGTTTAACGTGTGTGCTTATTTACGGTCGCCTAGACCGGGGTCATCACTGATCTAACCGAAATTTTACTTTGGTATTTTTTTAATTAATGCGTTTTAATTATATTTTATTCATCCTCGTTATCTTAGAACAATGGCAAGCTACGAACAGGAGCAGAAAAGACTTGAGAAGCTTATGAATGATGTTTTCAATGACGAGGAGGAAG
Organism: Galeruca laticollis; assembly: GCA_963921935.1. Lineage (NCBI taxonomy): Eukaryota > Metazoa > Arthropoda > Insecta > Coleoptera > Chrysomelidae > Galeruca > Galeruca laticollis. The sequence continues at coordinate 287,762,455 of OY998175.1, read as the reverse complement.
AAGTAGCGCCCGAAGATGAGAACGAAGAGGAGGCAGATCATGTTGACGTGAATTCAGAGTCGTCAGATATTGAACAAGAGTTTGATAATGAAGAGGAAGATTTAGCGGAATCTATTGTCCCACATTTTATTGGCAAAGATAAAAAGACAACTTGGAAAAACACTATGTCCCTTCAAACTTTAAAACTAGAAGTAAGAATATTATAAAAATGAAGCTTCCTTCTGTCGCTGCTGGACTGCGTGACCTTCAGAATCCATTGCAAATTTGGCGTTCATTTTTTGACGACAGCATTATAAACCTTATGGTGACTCATACCAATGAATACCTGCAATCTGTAGCAGAGAATTACGGGCGAGCAACTTACACCCGACCAACTAATAAAGTAGAGATCGAGGCGTTATTGGGATTGCTGCTTCTAGCTGGAGTAAAAAAATGCAATCATCCAAATGCTGAAGACCTTTTCAAAACGGATGGTACAGCTCCAGATATATTCAGAACTACCATGTCTCTTCAAAGATTTCGAATGTTGATTCGCTTTCTCCGCTTTGATGACATAGAGACAAGAGAAGAACGTCGTACAATGGACAAGTTAGCTCCAATCAAAACTGTATTTGATAAATTTGTCAGTAGCTGTAAACAAAATTACAATATGTCGCACTATGTAACAGTTGATGAGAAATTAGAGGCTTTTAGGGGCCGGTGCCCATTTCGACAATACATGCCAGCGAAACCAAACAAATATGGAATCAAAATTTTCGCTCTATGTGATGCGAAAATGTTTTATACATATAATTTGGAGGTCTACGTTGGAACTCAACCAGAGGAACCATTCCCTCAGGACAATAGCGGAATGTTCATTGTTCAGCGGCTATGCGAGCCTATCTATGGTTCTAGGCGTAATGTTACGACAGATAGATGGTTTACTAGCGTGCCATTAGCTAAGTATTTGTTGCAGAAAGAACTCACGACCATAGGTACAATACGCTGTAACAAAAGAGAACTGCCACCCGAAATTGTTCAGCGTAATAATTCTCGTGCTATTGGAAGCAGCATGTTTGGGTTTGGAGATAATTGTACGATTGTATCGTACCTACCTAAAAAAAATAAAAACGTTCTTCTAATTTTGACTCGCTACGATGATGATTAAATTGACTCTGAAACTGGGAAGCCAGAAATAATAGTGGATTATAACAAGACAAAAGCGGGGGTGGATGTGGTTGATCAACTTTCGGCCAACTATAATTGTGCACGACCCACACGACGCTGGCAGATGGCTGTGTTTTATAGTTTATTGAATATATCTTGTATAAATACTCAAGTTATACATGTTGGAAACACCGGAGAGACGATTTTGAGACGAAAATTTCTTGAGGGTTTAGCACTAACTCTTATTAGTCCTCATCTAAGGGTTCGAGTTCAATGCACCAACCTTCCAAAAACTATCCGCTAAGAATACCAGAAATCTGTAAAATACCATTGCCGGAGGAACAACAACCGGAGAGGCGTCTTTTAGTAAGATGTGCCGAATGTGGTTATAAGAAGAATCGAAAGACGAAGTATTGTTGCAGAAAGTGCAATAAGTTTCTGTGTTTGGAACATGTTGGCATAGTGTGTAACAATTGTTTCGATATTTTGAGCAATGTGGAATAAAAGGACTTTTATAATATGTTTTAACATTTCCAGAATATATTTCTATGAATTTAAAAGCTTAGTTTTTTTAAGCCATATAATATATTAGAAATTGTTAAAGTGGTCTACCAGACCGGCGTCATTTCTCGTATTATGAATGTTTACGTCACCATTGAAGGGTTAAAAAAGTAACTTGTAGCATCTGACACCTTAGAAGCGTCATTTACTGTTAAGTTCAAAGTATGAGCCGCACAAGGTACCAAAAGGGCTCTCGGATTCGCATCATAAATGCGTTTTTGAAGCCAACATACTTTCCCTTCATGTTTGCCCCATTATCATAACCTTGTCCCCTAATATTTTTTATATTTTTTATATCTAGATTTAATTTTTTCAAAATTTCTGTCACAAAAGTATATATTCCTTCTCTTGTAAAGTGCAGGATTAAACGCAATAACAATTTCTTTAATTTCATCCTTTTTTGGATTACGGACAATGTTTCGTCGTTATTTTATTCATTTTATTTAGTGTTGTTTAATATTTGAATTTTGCGCGAGATACTGCCTCCTTGATTATGTGCCACTTAACGACCGCCAACCAATTACACGGCCGTCCTAACGACGAGAAGTTAAGTGCATGTTGCGCGGCAGGCATGCGTCAAAAACGGAACGAGATGTCGTGGCTGTCAGTGTGTGTAAAGAGCGTGTGTTATAACCGGCTTTGCGAAATAACTAGGCTAATACTTGAGGGTAAGTGGTTTATTTACATCTAGGTGGAAGTTTATTCGTTATAGAATTAATCTTTGTTTAAAAGACATTAAATTACGAAACAGACAACATACCTCAGAATAAGATTAATTTGCTCACTACGACGTGTCTGGTGTACAATATAATATCATTGAAAAATATTTTGAGCTGCGAAACATTTCTAAAATAGTATGTCTTACTTTAGACGACAATCATTCAATTATTTCATTCTGTATGTGTACGCCTAAATAATAAGTCATTTTAACAGATTTTTTTGGGAGTTACACACTCGGCTAACGCTCCTGTCTCATCACTGAATCAGAAGAGGCTATCATCCCAACATCTTATAGAAAATTTCCATTATCATGTTCGAAAAATAATCTCGAAAAACCTGGAAATGCCAAGAATTATGTAGACAAATACTTAACAATCGCAATAATTATTTTCAACACGTCGTGCCAATATTTTTTCCGTTTCTAAAATCCGCAAGTGATGAGCATTAACAGTCGTAGGTGTCTCCAACATTTTTTTAAAATTTATCCAAGTGTTCATATAACTGTTGTGAAAAATGGACGTTTCGTGTCTCTTCATTAGCAAAGACAAGTGTTACCAATTAGATACTCCATTTGTATCACAAAAAGTGTTAGCTGAGTTACAAAACAATTTACAACAAAAACAAAAGACAGAATCTTTAGAAATAGAGTAAATAAGCAAAGTCCTTTCGACTTTTTCTCCATTTTCTAGACTTCTTACAAAGTATTTGCATGAAAACTTTCTCTTATCTTTATTACCATGAAAGTTAAACCTGATGTCTATCAAGGTCGGACCAAGTTTAACCAATATTCTATCTCATCTTATCTCATTGGTGATTCTTTCGGGCCACAAACCGGGGTCGGATGGTATTATATCGACACCAGCCTCATTAAACTCTTCATAGAAAGTGAGTAAAGGTGCAACACTGATTCTGGACCATTCCTTATGTAAATTAACATGGAAAATCGCCAAGGTCCATTGTGGTCATTTTTTGACTCAATTTCGATCTACGCATGCGTCAATCATGAAGCGGCCATCAGCAATTTTGTACCACGTGCGCATCCACCTTGGGACACGTTCGATATACAGGATGTACAAAGATGCCATAAGGGCCCTAGCATATCTCCAATTGGTCGGATTGAAGTGGAATAAACGACATTATGAAGAAGAGGGGACAAGAGGTAAACATGTAAAGCCATAAGGATACTAGCATATATAACTGTTATTATTGGTCGGATTGAAGTCGAACAAACGCCATTGTGATAGGTGGAACACAGAAAACCATTTCCCATAATCTAATTCGTGCCGACAAGCATCTGTCCATTCAATTGTTCAAGATATAGTAGCGTTGAGTCCTGAGGATGATAAGCGATTTATTCTTCCTGGTTCCGATGAAACCTTACCATGGGGCCACTATTCCATTGATGCATATATGGATGTTGACACCAATATTCCTTAAACATTTATATAAGAATGGAAATTATTGTTATTATTTTCATTTATTATATTTTTCAATTTTATATTGTACAATAAAATGTTTATTCAATTGTTCTTTATTTTGATACCCCATTATCGACTGACTGAGCATGGGTGACGTCATCAGCATGGTACACTAGTGCCCTTATGACTTTACATATTTACCTCTTGTCCCCTCTTCTTCGTTGTTTATTCCACTTCAATCCAACCAATCAGAGATGCTAGTGTCCTTTGTACATCCTGTAAAAATGTTCCACCTATCACGATAGCGTTCGTTCGACTTCAATCCGACCAATAATAACAGAGATATATGCTAGTGCCCTCGTTTTTAGAATTTTTTTTACACTGAACTCAGTATGTATGAATTCAAAATAACAAGCTCTTTCAAAATCTGTAAAAATACCCACTATGCAAATAAATATTACAGTTATGTTAATTCAACATCAGCTTTTTTTTTCTTCTTGTTTTCATCACATGCACATCTATACAACCACTTATGCCCAGCTTGTGGCTGTTAACTTTTGTGATGTTTCAACTTAACTTCTCGGCGATGTTAAAGCGCTGCCTTTTTACATTACTGTGATGTTACTAGAACTTCCTCAAAAGGAAGTCTTCATAACGAACTAAAAACAACATTTCTGTTACATTCTGAAATGCCTTTTATCATCTTGTCAATGTTAATGCAATGTCTAAAAAATAACATCTTATCAATGATCTAAATACAACATTTCAAAAACAATACGGTGTATTCTCTTAGATGTTGTATAAACATTACTTCAACCTCTAAATAATATACCTCAGACCTAGATGACATCCTATAGATGTTTCTGTGCCTAATCAGCAAATACAGGGTGAACAATTAAGAACGCCGGCTGTCGGCCATATTTCAAAAAATAGTCATGGTACCACTATAAAAAAGTACCTTCAGAAAAATGACCCTGAAAAATCGCTGGAAAATATTGTTGAGTTCCTAAAATATCTGCTATGGGGTGGAATGAACACTTAAAAATATAATACTGTGATTATCTCCAAAAAAGACGTACTAAAGGTATCCTAGAAATAGAATTTTTGATATATTGTGTAACGCGAAAAATTCGCCGAGCTGTCGTAAATTCAACGATTGGTAAGCTTGTTGACGGAGAGAATCCAAAGCACTGTATGCGCGAAGTGGTCAGTCCTCCATTTGCCGTCAACGTGCAAACACACACTTCCAAACGAAAAAATTTTGCATGTGCTCTGGGAGCCATAAAGTATTTTGCTAAAAACCCGACAATTCCTACGTAGGGGAAGAAAATACGGCTGAAACCAACAGCTGGCAGCTCTGACCCGTTAGGCTTCTGGTCCAGAAACGACCGATGACTGAGGATACCAGTAGAAATTAGTGGAATTGCGTAATTCGTGGTAAATTTCCGTAGACGGCGTTGGTTAGAAGGATTCATTATAAAGGGTTTTTTTATGTGGATATTAAATCACTGATTGGAGGTTAATGAGTCAGTGAGACCAGTTCCAGGAGAGCTGGAATACTCTGGAGCGGCTTCAGTTCCTGTTCTGGGTCCGGAAAAAGGATAAGTAAACAGTTTTTCTTTTTATTCTGCATTCATTTGTAAATTCGCCTTTATGCGTCACATCTCACAGTTTCTCATGTAAAGTTTTATTTCTCTATTTGCGGCAATTACTATAATTTCGCCTTACACTTTGTACTTTGTACTTAAAATTTGTAATATTTGCTTATAGTTTAAAATATTGGGCTGTTGGCTCTGAACGCTAGGATACTACGGTACGTACCCGGGTACTGCGTTATTCAGTGGATTTTTCAAACTCTGACGATTTTATGTATATAATTTTGCGCCGGACATAATTTCGAATTATATTTTCTTTAGCAACGCTAAGCTCGTTTTCTATTTAAATTTTATGCTTATGCAATTATTTATATTTATATTGATATTGGTATAAATTGCGGAAGTGTGAACCCTTGTAACTGTACATTGTTAATTTTTGATATATATTATCGTTGTATTTTTGAGATATTGTACATGAACCATTTGGTCGTTTCTCTATAATTATAGAATTGAGACATCGGTGTCGTTTGGGGCCCTCAGCTCTTTTGCGCCCTGAGTTTAAAGCCTTCAGCTCTGCTCAGAGTTTATAGAACCTGCATGACAGTTATTTACTTAAATTGTAACTGATAAATTAGCAATTTTTTGATTTATGTAGATTTCGGCCTTCAGCCTATCTACATTCTGAGTCTACAGCCTTCAGCTGAGTTCAGACATTATTTGGAACATTATTGTTATAATTGTAATAAATATTTTGAAAAGAGACCTATGGTCCAATGTGACTAATTAAAACTTCAATCAGGGGATACTTGCTGACTTTTATTTTCTTATGATAACTTACCTATCAGTTTAACCTTTGGAGTGTGTAGTGAGTGTTCTTAACCCACTGAGGAGTTATGGGCTAATTAAAGAAGTCTTGGGTAGGCTTGCCAAAACTTCTCTGGCGCCCTTAATAATTTTTTTGGAGAATCCACCCCTTCTTCGACTCGAAGCTAGTCGACTGGCGAGCACGGGTTGTACCACGTGAGACAACCCGCATATCTATAACGAGCACTGAGAGGGTTGGTAGGTTTTCTCGTTATGATTGTTGAGATTATGAAAAAATGTAGTTAGGGACGGGTGGGGGAAAGTTCAACCTAGAAAACAAATGTAACACTTTTTTGTTTTTTAATCGATATCCATATTTTTGGCGTCATTTAAAAGAGTTTTTCCACTTTAATAAGATATGCTTAACAAAAATAAACGGTTTTAAAGATTAAAACTAACTTATCCGCATCTGTGGCTCTGAATAATATTCTATCATAAAATTGTCTTTTGTATACTCTTCGGGGGATGTTTCGTGCTAACAAACCGAAATTTAATGAAATTGACTGTCTCGACCCTTACTTCGTGGAATATGCTCATATTAGTGTTTTTAAATGAAACTCACGGTCTCCAGTTATTTCCACAATATAATAAAAAATATTGAAAATTCTAAAAAATTGACAATTGTTTCGATAAATCAATATCATCGTCAGAATGACAGAAGTTACATTTCATTTTATGCCTACCTGATGCTTAGTAGTTATTTTTGGCTTGACCAAGAAGTAATCTAACTCCACTAATAAACTGTCTTCTTAAGTTATAATTGTAAAGATCAGCAGATATAGTTTTCCTGGTTTTCTATATCATTGCACAGTTATACTGATCTTAATTGGAAAATGATATCCAGGATATCACCATAGGGCTAATAATATCTAAGCTTCAATATTTGTAATATCACATCTTCTTCTTTTTTCTATAAACATATATTAGGCCAATCACAAGTTAGGTTACTTCTTGGTCTAGCCAAAAATAACTACTAAACATCAGGTAGGCATAAAATGAAATGTAACTTCTGTCATTCTGACGATGATTGATTTATCGAAACAATTGTCAATTTTTTAGAATTTTCAATAACTTTTATTATATTGTGGAATTAACTAGAGACCGTGAGTTTCATTTAAAAACACTAAACCGAAATTTGTCCAAAAATGTAATATATCTGGATTTATAGGACCCGCTGTACTCGCTCTAGTCAGCTGAGACGCCTTGAACAATATTCAATCATAAAATTGGTCACTTGTATATACTCTGGAGGCTGTATCTTACTAACAAACTGAAAATTGTACAAAAATGACAAAAATTTGGTACTTAAAGTAATATAGCATCTGTTGTACTGGCTCTGGTGAGCTGAAAATCAATAGGGTTCATCTGTGACATGTCCTTAACAATATTCAATCATAAAATTGGTAACTTGTTGTCGTACTACTAGTACCATAGAACCCGTTGTGCTGGCTCTGGTGAGCTGAAAATCGATAGGCTTCATCTCTGAGATGTCTTGAACAATATTCAGTTATAAAATTGGTGACTTCTTGCACTCCGGAGGCTGTATCGTGCTAACAAGACATGTAACGAAAAGTGGCCGACGACAACGACGACGACGACGACATACACACAGGATTTTTTTCTAAAAACCGTTTTTTTGGTTGTTGTTGATGGAAAACTTGAAAATGACAAAAATAATTTCAAATTTCCAACTTTTCTTGGGGTAAACCAATACTTTTATCCTTTTCCCGCATATTAGATAGGTTGGGCGGAAAAGTAACAACAAAAGTGAACAATTTTGTCAACGCTATGTGAAAAAGTCGACAATTTTCCCATTTTCTCGGAAATTTCAAACGTAATGAGGCATTTTTTAAATTCTGATGAAAAGGGGTTAAAAATAGGAATCTATAGTTATAAGATTTACAATATCAGATATAAAAATTTTAAAAAAATGCTTCAATTTACATTTGAAATTTCCGAGTGAATACAAAATTGTCTCATTTTGTTATCAGTAGTAATAACCCAAGGACATTGATAATTGTTCGAAAAATTTTTATAAGATTTCGAAAGTTTGTTGCTTGTAAACAGACCGACGCCGCAGGCGAAGGTCTGTTGTGCCTATAAGCAACAAGCTCGAGAAAGTTGTTATAAAATCTTTGAGCATTTATCAATGTTTGAGAGTTATTCGCATAGAAAATGTTTTGCTAATTATAGAAAAGAAGTACAGAGCTTCTATAATTTCATTAATATTCTCGTCAGTATTATGACCAAATCGTGACATTTTGAAATATTAAATATTTGAAACGTCAAAATCGAAATAAATAATCAAATTCTATCCATATCAACGTGATAGAGTGGAAAAAGCCCATGAGATCTGTTTCCAGTATAATGTTGTTCTGATTGGTTGTGTTCAATCAAATGACCTCAAATTAACTGATTTGATTGGATTTTCACTAGAGCAAAAATTTTTCAATCTTATTAAACAGAAAAACTCTTTTAAATGCAGCTAAAATCATTAATATCGAAAAAGTTATACATTTGTTCATAAGTTTGAACTTCCCCCCCCCCCATTATTTGAAGAATAATGGCAAAAAATCTTCTTAATTAAATTTTTTCATAATCTCATCAAGATTTCAAAAATTGTATTTTTAGGACACCTTTAGTGTGTTTTTTTGGAGTATTATGTTTTCGAGTGTTCATTCCACCCCTAGCGGATATTTAAGAGACTGCAAAATATTTTCCAGCTATTTTTCAGGATCCCTTACCTGAAGGTAATTTTTTTGAAAGTTGTACCATGATTCTTTTCTGAGATGTGGCTTACAGTCGTTCTTAGTTGTTGTCCTATACATTTAAAATAAAATAGCAATAAAGGATTTAAAACGTTTACTCACTATTAATGAACAGTACAAGAAATTTGAAAAAAATTAGGTAGAAAATTAGAAAAAAAGTATCTTGTCCGGGAATCCAACCTAAGAAAAATAAAATTGTAAAAGCATATTACATAATAAGTGAGGAAAGTGGAAATTATTGAACGCATTCAGTGAAAGCAAGAAATAAAAAAGGGTATCTTAATCAGTAGTTACCATAACTTAACATACTTTGAAACTGAATTAATAAAGTTTAACGGATACACATACATTACAGCTAGTTTACAGAGAATTTATTAGAATAGTTTTTTAATTATATTAAAACTAATAAAAATTTTACACCATAAAGATTTTATGAAACATTACGTTACATCAACAGAAATCCAATCTGATTAAAGAAAATTATATCGTTTACTTATGGTTACTTTTTCTCACGCAAGAGTGGATGTTTCGAGTGCCTCAACCATTCCATAACGTACACTTCAAAATCCTTATCTCTGGAAGATTTAAAGGTGTTCTGAACAGCAGCTAATAAAACAATTACTTTAGATCAAATTGTGCCCATGGAGACGTTTGATCGATCATCATAAACTACATCAAACTTGATTTTCAGCCAATTGACTGGGGCCAATTTCCCATAAGATACATGCGGGGTTCTTCAAAGGAATAATAACATATTATATTTCGAGAAGTGACTTTTCATGATTTACCTTCTATTACATGCCTCACTCCATTTGGCAGGTAAATTCAGGTGTGCTATGAAAATTCATATTTCTTTTCTGTATAAAATAATACACTATTCTCATCTTGTTATTTTCATCCTGGAACATATTGTATATTAACATCGTGGAATTGTTACTTAATATAAGCATTATTAGTACACTGTATAGAAAAAAACTACTTATGAAGAAGAGATATGAACACATTATCCAGTTTAATGAGTTTATAATTAATTGTATCCAATTGAGCATCCAATAGCTGTGTTTCTACAATAATAAATAATTGAACTCTGTTTCTTGACTGGAGCATTCAGTATCATAAGTTACATATTCTTCAACTAGATTAATATAGGTATCATTGTAAGGGACAGCTACAGTTTATTTATTGTATTCAGTGTATTTTCAAATGGAAACGAGCTTTTTAACAGAAATTCCTGGTTTTAAAGTCTTAAACAGTCTCTAATTGTTCACAAGAATTGTTGGTAATAATGTTGAAAGTTTCTAAACCTACAAAACTATATTGATGGCTATGACTACTACTACAAAAACTATAACTAAAGATACTTGATTCAATATTTTTTGTACTGTTTAATACAATGTCTGTATCAGACTATCTGAAATAGTTACTCCCCTTTCATTACATAATAATCAACTATTTGTTTTTTATTTTATTTGTGTAAATAGCTTCTGAAACATCTTCTAGATTCAAATATCTGACAACATATGAGCATGTTTTATTATTAATAATAATATCTACCCTATTGCAGTATTAAGTTTTTTGTAGGGTATAATGCATATCTAGGATCTGAAATATTGTGAATCGTTTTTAAAATATAGTTACTAACTAAAATATTTTAAAAGTTGAAAAAACCCTTATTTTGTAAACTCTATTATATATTGTTAGTGTACAATTCCGCCACCTGGAATTTCAATGTACAATAGCCGATTAAAGTTTTGCATGACTATTAAGTTTTAATAATTATGATTTTGGAATAGGTACTTACCGATAACAACTGTTGTTCGTCCATTATAACAAGAATTATAACTAAGTATAGAAACTGTAGCTAAGTAGGAACTAACGAAAACGAAGACCACTTTATTCAAGTAATACTTGCAAAATATGTGCTTCCTGCAAATAAAATATGACACAAAACTGAAAACCATCCGCCATTTCATGCTTGTCAATTGTTTCCACAGATAACTACTGTTAGTTTTGTTCGTCAGTTCCTCTTCTGTTTTCTTCTTTTTTATGTTACTGTGATGTTTAATATGAGTATTACTGAGAGTTTTATGAACTAACATCGTACAGACGTAATAGTAGGGTGTCACTAAAAATTATTTCGAAAGATGTAAAAGTAACTACAACGTGTGATCATCTTAGAAACATGTTAATTTGTAATATTACAGTAACGTTCTGTATGTGACATTAGTGAGCAGTATACAAATTGACATCGTATGAATGTTTCCTATAGGAAGTTACTAAAAAGAAGTTCATAGGATGTGTATGTATCTGCGAATTCAAGTATTACTGTGTACATCAAAAATGTTTTATTTACATGACATGGATGTTAATAGAGTTGGTAATAAAATTAAGACATCTAGCAGATCTTATTAACGTTTTAAATAAATATCACGAAAAGTCTCTAAAATGGACATCACAAAAAAGACTTGTTATGTTTCTTGTTTAGTGGGTATATATGGTGTCCCATTTAAATTAAAGAAGTTGATGGCATTTCCGGTTAAACCGGAAGTATATTATTAACAAAAAAATGTACATCAGATGCATTTTGTTCCATTACAATTTTCATAAATATCGTTCTTTTCGTTTAAAAGATATTTACTTGGTTCGATACTTTATCCCAACCCCGTATATCTTCTATATTCTTTCTCATATTTTTATTGCAAGCCCCATATCTTGGTTTGCATTTTGTTAAATTTTATAGATTTCTGATGTAATCAAGTAGTTAATTTTTTCCAATGTAACATCTAGTACATTGTTCTTTATTTCCAGTTCATTAAACTCCGCAGCCGAATTCTGTCAGATTCATTCTCAAACGCATTGCCTCTTTTACATAAGGACGATTCTACGAATCGTTCCAAATCCAAAATCGATATCAGAACGAGATTCTAATCTCAAATATACGCATATTATGGAAAAAATATGTGTCATCTTCGTTGAATTGCTAAAGTACGATTTAATTTATCTACGCGTCTCAGGCGTTAAAAATTCCTGCTACTAAGACGTTAAAATTTAAAATTGCGTTGCTTCAAATAATTATTCTCCTCATTTTTTACCTCAATATCAAATATTAATATATTCTAAGCACATATTTCACATCAAAAGATAAATACGAGATGATTCTCCTACCTGTTTGCGATCATGTAATGAAGTCAAAATTAGCTACATGAAACATTCAAGATCGGAAAGTCTTACGTTACAGCATCCTCGATTCAATCTTTAAAGACCCCTTATTTTCCGGGCTTAGTTTTACAGGCTATAGAAACGTTCTCGGAAGCGAATGGTTATTTTATAGGTTCTCATCGTTAAAAGACTGCTAAAGTATATAAGATGATTTCGAAGATGTTTGAAGTAACTGAACATTTGTGAATTTGGATTCACCTGGGAATGAATGAGGCGTATACATGGACACAATGTTAATGCAACAAAATCGAGTATATCATTTTTTTAATGGAGAATGATGCGGACACGCTCGCCAACCATTTAAGTACTAGGAGGAGGAAGCCTAGCTATCGTAGATTAGTTGTTAGGATGTAAAGTTAGCGGGTTACAATGAGCGTCGAAAGATTGAATCCCGATCGATGTTACTGCTTAGAAACGGTGTAAATAACAGCGCCATGTAGTTCCAATAAACATCGAATCACATGCGGTGCGCAGTATTTTTGTGTGGTGAATCTAGTTGAAAATAATGAAATCTATCTGTTATTGTGTTATCGTCCTTTGCCAACTAGAAACTTATGAATTTTTAAAGCCATCATAAGCCATTTACCATGAAACTGAGAAAACGTCTTTCATATGGTAAAACCTATTTGACTTTCCTTCTAAAAATTGCAAAAATTTTATATTCAGATGCATACACAATTTTTTTTAATAAGCTTTATTCAACTCTGCTAATAGTTTAAAAATAACACTGAAAAATTATTACGGTTATTTTTATTTGATAATATAAAATACAGAGAGTTAAACAATTGAAATTACTGTTGATATCAAAAGGAGCACAGTTGTGACAATTTCAAAGATAAAGCACGAATTATACTCCCTCGTTAGGGCTAACGCAACGCATTTTAATCACCTCCATTAGCAATTGTCAACGATTCCAAAAGAATAAACTAATTTTGATGACTCATCTTTGTCAACACTGCTTTTTTTTCATTCGATTTATAAGGGTATCCCTAAAAAAATAAACGTATTTACACGGAAAAGTATAACGTCACGATTTCGTATAAAGGGATAATTTAATTGGGCTGAGACTATACAATGCGATAAATATAAAAATTCACTTGGACGTGGTCTTGATGTTTGATCACTGTTAAGGCATTATTACGGGCCGAATTTTGTTTCTGAGCACGTTTTCCTGACGGAGTTGATATTTTTTTAGTAGTGAATAACCAAAATAAAAAAGTTTCGAACTAAAAATTCAAAAAGTACCAAAATAAAATCGTTGGACTCATTGAGTGGCTAAATGACGTGTAAAGAATCAACAGGTATGAATTAAAACAATCAGCTTAATCAAAAGAGTTGTCATATTGAATAAGTCAAAATAAAACCGCTAGATTCCATTCACTTCAAAATCAAACTTACAGAATCAACATAAGCCAAAATAATACCTGTAGATTCAGCATTAAACACAAAATAAACATGTTGTAAAATAAAAACCTCAAAATGGAACTGTCAGATTCAATAAGAACCAAAATAAAATCAACAGATTCGGCGAGTACCAAAATATTTCCTGATTCAACAAATACTGAAGTAAAACAATCAGCTTTAACATAAGAGTTGTCATATTCAATTAATGTCAAAATAAAACCGACAAACTCAATTCACATCAAAATAAAAATAACAGATTCAATGAGGGCCAAAATAAAACCGCTGGATTCAACACGTGCCAAAATAGAACCATAGACTCGGAGAGTGGCTAAATGATATCTCTAGATTCAATAAAGATTATAATGAAACAATCGGCTTTAAAAAAGGCTTAATAGGATTGTCATATCCAATAAGAGCCAAAATAAAACGGATAGACTCAATTCAATTTAAAATAAAAATAAGATTCAAAAAGAGCCAAAATAATACCTCTAGATTCAACATAAACCAAAACAATACCATCAGATTCAACATTAAAAAAACTAAAAATAAACAGGTTGTGAACCCAAAGCGCCAGAATGTAATTGTCAGATTCAATAAATGCTAAAATAAAACCATCAGATTCAGAACAAGTCAAAATGATATTTCCAGATTCAACAAATATTTAAATAAAACATAAATTCAGCATTAAACGACTTAATAATAGGATTGTTATATTCAAAAAGAGCCAAAATAAAACCGATAGACTCAATTCCCTCTTAAATATAAATAATAGATTCTAGAAGAGCCAAAATAAAACTGCCGGATTCAAAATAACACCAATAGATTCCACATTAAAAAATTCATAATTGTGATCTAAAACCGGTTAGGTTATCTGTCAGGTTAAAAAAATGCCAAAATAAAACCAGCAGACTCAGTTAGAGCCAAAATAATGTTTCAAGACTCAGCAAAGATTGAAAAGAAATAATTGACTTTAAAAAAAGGGTTAATAGGATTGTTATATCCGATAAGAGCCAAAATAGAGCTGATAGACTCAATTCACTCTAAAATGAGCATAATAGATTCTAGAAGGACTCTAGACTCTAGTCAATTATCACTTTAGAGAACGATGCTAGAAAAAACTAACGTATATGAACCAATTTAAACGTAGTGCTGTTCCTAGTAATGTATCGTTTCACTTGAGTCCATAGAAGCTCGAGTTCACAATAATATGGAGGTAATAGTAATACAACTATGTTTTTCCATCAACGATTTTGTCAATTACGTACTGTTTGTAGTTATTTTTGTGCTGTCTCGTAATGGATAATAATTCTTTTTTGCCAATTTTTTACAATAACTGCAATAACAGGCAACAGATCTATCATTTGTAAAAACTAGTATTCAAACACATCCGCATTCATCTTCTCGTGGTGAACCTCCATCGACAGTACCATGCTGATTTCCAATATGGGTAATAATATCAACCTACCCCCTTTTTCCGATCGATACAGGTCACTCATTGGAATATCCTTCCATGACTACTTGGCCGGAAGTTTTTATGTTAGTGTTGACCCATGTTTTCTTCAGTACTTCCATTGTTAAGCCTTGTTTCGTCCAAATAATAAATTGTTCTATCTTTAGACCGACACTTCCCAATCGTCCTTAAATCATCATCAAACCAGTAAATTTGAGACATTTTGACTAACGCTAATGCGTTTTTAAATCCATTTATTAGCGTGGATAATTCCATTTCCACTTCTTGTGTGTCCCGGCCTCAAAAGTTATTTGCATCCATTCTCCTCTGTTCCTGTCTTTTTCTCTCCACTCTTTAATTCCATCTTTTTCGTATTCCTTTGTATTTGATTCCTCCATTTTTCCCTACGCATTTCCTTTCTTCTCGGCCATAGTGAAATCCATTGTGTAATTTGTCTTATAATTTCTCAAGGTTTTCGTCCCATAATATATTCTGTCAATTTTAGCGTTGTGCTGTTATACAGGGTGTCCCGGGACTAATGGGAAAAAAGTCAGGAGCGTATAATCTGAGCCAAAATAATGTTAGTACTTCATATAAACTTTTTCAATGCAGGGCCTCGTTTTCGAGTTATAGGCCTCCAAAGTTTTAATTTTGAAATTGGTTTTTATTTTTATTCTTTGTACTAGTTATTTGATTTTTATAAAATTTCTGGCAAGGCCATAATGTACGTGTATGTTTATTTTGGAAAGGTAAAAAGATTTATAGTAGTGCCTTGAAGCCAGGGATGGACTACTCGCAATGGTTAGTGATCCAAAAATTTTGCAGGGATGGCACACCCTATATGAAATTATCGAAACTCACTTCCCCACACATTAGGCTCCCGAAAATGTAATCTTGTTGGAATTCGATAAAATAAGCCGTTTGGCTAATATATACAGTTTTATTAATGCACTACATACCAATTTACCTAACTAACTTATTAATCCGATGTCCAAGATTTACCTACAGTACTACAAAAAAATAATTTTTGATAGCAGATGATAAAAACATTAAGAACTTATTCGATGGGAAATAAATAGGTAGGCAAACAAAGTAATTAGTTGCTTTTAATCAAAATTACGAACACAACATTATTAAGCCATTAAGAAAACTTCAAAAAACACAAGTAATAAAACTAATTCTTAAACAACAACAAAAACTAACGTTATTCTAATAAATGTTCAATTTGAGCTCCTTCCACTTCCATGTACATTCTAAGTCTACGAAGGTTGTTTCTTTGCACTTGAAAGAGCAATCCCATATTATTTCTAATAACATTGCAGTGTAACACAATTCTGTCTATTAAATCTTACCTTGTTTGCACAGGTGTTGCGTATACTTTACTTTTGAGATAAGCCCAGAGAATGAGATCCATAGGACTAACGTCTCCTGATCGCGGTGGCCATTGAAAAGGGCCTCCACGACTAATACATCTATTAGGAAACCTTGTGTGTAAATGCTGTCGTACATCTAAACTGAAATGAGGAGGGGCACCATCATGCATGAACCATAAATTCCTACGAGTTTGTAGTGGCACACCATCAAACAGGTTCCATAAGTCATTTTGCAAAAACTCCAAATATATCTGACGGTCAAAGTACCGTCAATAAAGTATGGCCCTATCAAATGATTGCCAACTATTCTTGCCCAAACATTAACCATGAATCTATGCTGGTTCCTAGTTTGTTCAATGCCATGTGGATTCACACTATCCCATGAATACATATTATGAGAATTAATGAAAACGGATTCGTCCATAAAGGGAACGTTACTAATAAATGTATTGTATGTTTGTTGTTGTCGCAGAAACCAGTGGCTGTACTCAAGTCGTGCAGGATAATCAGCCACTGTCATACTGTGTACTTTTTTCATGTGAAAAGAATATAACAGCTATTCTTTCAGGACGCAATGAACAACTGATTTCGAGACGTTATGTTCTCTTGATAATCTTCGTAAACTCGTTGATGGTTCATTATCAACTGCATTTAACAAGTCTTGTTCAACTGCCATAGTACGTAAGCTTCGTACAGGACCTTCTCCACCTTTTTTTGGCAAAAAATTTCCTAAAATCTATTGTATTGTTTTTTATACATGAAAAATTACATTTACTTATTCATACCTGTTTCTCGTAACCTGAGATCAATACGCTCAAACATTTGTCTGTCTGGCAATGCTCTGTTTGCAAAATGTTCTGCATAAAGCCTTCTGGCCTCTCTAAACAGTTTAAACAGTTTCGAGAAGCCAGTCCATACATTACATGCATATCTCCGTACTCAATAAAAGTGAATTGTAACTGTTAAATTAAGGACTTATGAATTATTGACTACGAACTATTCTACACAACGTTTGACAACTAATCCTATGGTTACTGGATAAACGGTAAAAACACTTTTAAGAAGTTTTTACCAACTTTCGAATTAATAAGTCGTTAATGTCTTTTATCTTTTGCTATCGTTAAATAATTTTTTTGTAGTACTGTTGGTAAATCTTGGACATCGTATTAATAAGTAAGTTTTACCTCATTGTGTACTTATAAAAATGGTGAATGCGCTAACTGGTACGTAGTGCATTAATAAAACTGTAAATATTAGTCAAACGGCTTATTTTATCGAATTCCAACAGTCAATTTCGATAATTTCATATAGGGTGTGCCATCCCTGCAAAATTTTTGGATCACTATTCATTGCGAGTAGTCCGTCACTGGCTTCAAGGCACTACTGTAAATCTGTTTACCTTTCCAAAATAAGCATACACGTACATTATAGCTTTGACGTAATAAATTTTATAAAGATCAAATAACTAGTACAAAAAATAAAAACAAAATTCAAAATTAAAACTTTGGAGGCCTATAACTCGGAAACGAGGCCCTGCATTGAAAAAGTTTATATGAGGTACTAACATTATTTTGTCTCAGATTATACGCTCCTGACTGTTTTCCCATTAGTCCCAGGACACCCTGTATAGTTCACGACTGTCTCTTTGTCTAAATCGCTTTCTATTTCTTCGTTAGTTTTAAGTCTCCTTTCCCCAGTTCCTGTTATGTTCGGCCCCAATATAGTTCTCAAAATCTCTCTTTCCGTGATTTTTATGTTCTTCTTCTTTTTTGTTTATCACCGTTGTCTTATTAGTCTTATTAGTATATTTTGTATATTTTATTTTGGCGTTTCTGCTTATGGCTTTACTTTTCAGGAGTTTTTTATTTTTGCAATAAGCTTGGTAACCTTAAAGTATTCTTTCATGCACCCGTTCTTTTCTTTTATCCTATCGTATACCTCTGCGTTTTATACTACTTTCAGCGTTTCTGTTTTTTTTTCTACCTACTATCACATATTTGGTTTTCTTTGCGTTGATTTCCATTCCAAGCTGTTTTTCCTTCTTGTCTACCTTTTTAATTTACGTTAAATTTTATTAATCAACTTAAATCTTGAATCAACAAAATTCGACCGTGAGAACGCATCTTAATAAATTAGAAAAAGGAATTATTTAAAAATTATTCAGCCACCAGGCATCATGGTTTATACCTACCATGAAAGAAAGTTCTCCGCGAGGTCCGTTTTCTCCCAATACTCTCCTAGACGTGACTACATTTTTTTCTTTAAACAACTTTTAGCTTAATGTTTTTTATTTGTTGCATAAAATTCTCATTTCTGTTTTTGTTTATCGTGGGAAAAGTGACACTATTTTGACCTGTTTTCTATGCGCAAAGCTCAACATTCCAGAATAGTGGGTAGTTGCTAAGCAATTAGAAAATAACAGTGCGGTAATATTCTTACCGCACTGCTGTAGCGTGCGGTAATGTTACAAATGGATTATTACAATAAAATGTAACAAAGTATGGTTTTAATTTTTATAGGCATTGATAAAGTTGTTATAAAAGAATTAAAAGAAACATCTAATTTATAACGATATTCTTGAACACAAATTAATTGTTGTTAATATTTACATTTATTGTACAGCCTGTACAATTTGTAAATTTTACTGGAGGGCATCGAGAATTGATAGCCGTTGAAGCTGCATGGCTAATTGTTTGGTTTATCTCGTATCGATCATTTTCATTTGAAGTCGAAGCACGGGTGTTGAATATTTTATTAGCCACTTCTATATTTCAATATGAACATAGAGAAACATATCTAAACTTACTTGATTACATCTTGAATTAAATATTTTTTAATTAATTTTTCAAATGTAAATCAACGATCGAAGAAAAAATAGTATGTATAATTCGTGGGAAAAGCATATTTTCAAACTCCTGTCGTTTGGGAATATAATACTTTTTCCACTAATTATACAATATACTATTGTTTGATTGGAGACAGATGTATGACGATGCATTATATTTAATTGGATGCGGAATATTTGGAAATGTATTCTGTTGTTTTCTAATTTATTTCTTTTATGTCACGAAAGTAATATACATGTATCATAAAGAATTAATTCATCGGCAGGAATTCACTTCAGATTCCTAACTGACATACTACGAGGTGTGATCAATAAGCTATGTCACAAGTTTGAAATGGGGTATTTTAGGTGAGACAAGGGTTTTAATTGACGTGAAACGGGAAGTTGCTGAGTTGTAACGACACGCGAGGGCAATAGTAATTGTCTGGGGGATGCTTTATCGAGTATACTCGAGTTATTAATGATCCTAGAAAGGAAGCTGAACAGAAAAAAAAACTCAAAAATAAGTCTAGAATGATAAACGAGTGTACGTGTTGCCTCTCATGGAATTTATTACAATTGATTTCTTTCCATTCATTAAATCAATGAACTTTAATCATAATAGACGGTGCTCAATTAGTATCTAAGTCACAATAATTACGATCCAAATAAAAAATATAATATATTTATCTTCGGCATTTGCATCAATCAAAAAACAATCTGTTAAGTTTCTGTACAGACACTGCTATCAACCGCCTCTTTCGTAAAGGTTGTTTGAAATTCTAAAAGACAATGATTCGATAAAAACAGCCAACGCTATGAATAAAGTAAACACTGTTACGAATTAAGACCAGCTGGAGATGTTTTAAGCTTTTTACATAAAATCAGGAAAATTAAAAGAGATCGAATCATGGGCATACAAGCAACTTCAATTAGTCGCAGGGAACATATAGCAGAGCTAACTGGCCTCCAAAATTCTAAGGCGGCATCGTTAAAAAAAGGAAGTGATTGAGAAATCTGGATGCGAATATTGGATTGAATAAAAGTAAGCAAAAATTGCATTAGCGGTATGAATTGGAGTAGAAATCAGTACCGTCACTCGGGGTGAAGTCGTGCAGTTTTTTGTAAATAAAAAGTACAATTTTTGTAAGAAAAATTCGAAAAAAATAATTAAGAATCACCCATGTCACCTTTGTCAAATTCCATAGTAAAATTAATGACATTTTTGTCCCCCCACCTTTGTTTGTTTAGGTAAAGAGTGTCCGCCATCACCCCTATGTGTGGGGTAAAGGAGGACGACCCTCTATTAAGCATTAAAAATCGTCTTAGCGGTATTTGGACAATAATAATCATTATATCATGTTTATAATAAAATTTTATAAATGTTTTGGAAAAAAACAGAAAAACATGCAAATTAAAATATTTTATTCTTGAAAAACATAAAAAACACACAATTTAAATAAAAATAAACGGTTTTAAAGATTAAAACTAACTTTTCCGCATCTGTGGCCCTGAACAATATTCTATCATAAAATTGTTACTTGTATACACTTCGGGGGATGTATCGTGATAACAAACCGAAATTTCTCCAAAAATAACCAAAAATGTAGTATATAGGACCCGCTGTACTCGCTCTAGTCAACTGAAAATCAATAGGGTACATCTGTGAGACGCCTTGAACAATATTCAATCATAAAATTGATCAATCGTATACTCTTTGGAGGCTGTATCGTGCTAACAAACTGAAAATCCTCCTAAAATGACAAAAATTTGGTACTTCAAGTACCATAGCACCCGTTGTACTGGCTTTAATGAGCTAAATATCAATAGGGTTCATCTTTGAGTTGCTCTGAATAATATCCAATCCTAAAATTGGCCATTTATATATACTACGGAGACTTTATCGTGCTAACAAACTGAAACTTCTCCAAAAATGACAAAAATATCGTACTTAAAGTACTGTAGCACCTGTTGTATTGGCTCTAGTGAGCTGAAAATCAATAGGGTTCCTCTGTGAGATGTTCTGAATAATACTCAATCATTAAATTGGTGACTTGCTGAACCCCGGAGGCTGTATCGTGCTAACAAACTAAACTTTCTCAAAAAATGACAAAATGTCGTACTCCAAGTACCATAGCACCCGTTGTACTGGCTCTGGTTAGCTGAAAACCAATATCGTTCATCTGTGACATGTTCTTAACAATATTCAATCATAAATTTGGTGACTTATTGCACTCCGGAGGCTGTATCGTGCTAACAGACATGTAAGAAAAAGTGGCCGACGATAACGACAACGACGACGAAGACGACATACACACAGGATTTTTTTCTAAAAACCGTTTTTTCGTGTTGTTGTTGATGGAAAACGTGAAAATAACTCGGAAAAAAATTTCAAAATTCTAACTTTTTTTGAGGTAAACCAATACTTTTCTCGCGGAAAAGTAAAAACGTCAACCCTTATTTACTAATATAACAAACATAAATTCTGGAAAAAATATTGAGTAGGTAATAACTAATAACTAATGAACTTTATTATCTAAAATATTTTTGGCTTTTGTACAAAAACATCAACAACTCTAATCTATTTTAATATCTTTTAATGAAGTCAAATCTGAGAAATAATATATTTGGCGCCTTAAATCTTTAACCTTTTTTAAAACTTTTACGATTTGATCTTCCTCTATGATGCTTCCATCCCTAACTATTTGATATGTAAAATATTCGCCCATTTCATTTGAACCTTGTTTTCTCAAGAAATTAACTAAAAACATCTTTTTGTTCCCTTCTCTCATCACTTCAGTAACACAGCCAACATCGTATTTGTTTTTTGCACAAGTGAACTTAACTACTACGAAATTGTCTACTTCTATTGCAAGGTTAGTCTCACTAATATCGCTTTGGT
This sequence comes from Galeruca laticollis, assembly GCA_963921935.1. Taxonomy (NCBI): domain Eukaryota; kingdom Metazoa; phylum Arthropoda; class Insecta; order Coleoptera; family Chrysomelidae; genus Galeruca; species Galeruca laticollis. The sequence goes on along the minus strand of OY998175.1, from coordinate 287,740,211 downwards.
TTTGAACAAACATATTTTCATTATGTTCATCCTGCATTTCTATAGCTTCTTCTTGATTACTCTCATTGTCACTTTCACGTTCTTTTTCGAGTTCTTCATCTTCACTTAAATCTTCTAGGGCTATTTCGGCCTCACTCTCAGATGTTGATTTATCCATATCCTTTGAAGAAATGCCTTTGCCAGGAGCCACTTGCAATTTTTCCCCCGTTTCTTCTTCGTGACGTCTTGAGTAACTCTCAGTCTACGTTCATGAAGGAACACCTTAAGGATGTTAGTCCAATGTTCCGCATTTGCGTCTTCGTTTTCATTTCTCTCGGAATCAGGTATCTTCTTGAGAACAACATCTGGTGATAGCGGAACAATTCCACATGCTCGGAAGCCAGACTTAATATTTGTTTCCATATTTTCGATGCCTTTGATGGCTATCTTTAAAAGCGCAGGGAACTCCGATTTAAGAATGCAACATCTGTTTTTTATTCTCCATTCAGCAAGAACAGATCGCCAAACTTTTTTAAAAGGTCCAAAAAAAGACACGTCCAACGGTTGCAGCAGATGTGTTCCATTCGGTGGCAATAAAACAAAAGAAATATAATTTTGCTCGCAACACCGTAAAACATGAAATGAAGTGTGAGCTGCTAAGTTGTCCCCTATCAAGACCTTTCTTCCTGGAAGCTTCTTACAATAGGGTAGGAGAATCTTATCAAACCAATCGTCAAAAGTCGCTAAATCAAACCAGCCGGATTTGGTACGATTGTATACAGTCCCAATCTTAGAGTAATAATAAACATAGAGAGGGCTATTCATTCATAAACACGTTAATTTTAGCGGCCAACAATCCTAAACGCCAGTAGTGAAATAATGAATGAATTACAAAAAGTGGGGATGGTATTGTAGCTACATGGCCTGGGTCATTTCGACTGTTTTTCTGACAAACTTGGCACCAACGAACCATGATAATCCAAAAACATTAAATTAATTAACTACTACTAAATAGATTACTATTGACACATTAAACAGGTACTGAAATTTTGAGCAATGTTGCCATTTTTAGTTATAAGTTATAACCATAAAGGTATCTAAGGATACGACAAATACTTGTTTAAAATTTATATAAGAATATGCTTTCATTAAATAAAATTCAAGCATTATTAATTAATTTTAAAAATAGCGACTCAAATGCATAAATTATTATGACTTTTTTTTAATTGCATAACTTTTCAACACATTTTCAATTAACTTCTAATTTCATATTTCCTGCAACTAAAGAGACTTTGTAAATATGGCAAAGCAGTGGAAGTATCCGCAAGTGAGCTTAGAGTGTGACTCAATGTTCGGGGAAAGAAAAGATCAAAACAAACATATCAATTTTATTTGTTATTCTGAGGTCCTAGCAGGGCCTCCCTCTACCCAAGTTGGATAAAAATGTACAGATTTGTAGACAACATATGGGGGTAAAAGTACCCCTGATCCATTAATAGCCATCATAATTGATATGCTTAACTTGCTTGAAACTTTTTTTTCATACTATCCTCATACTGATGTTTGTATTACTTGCGTCTATGGTCGTGCTCTGTCTTCCATTTCTTTCGTATCAATTATATGTCTTATCATCTTATACGCTATATATTCCACCCCTTCTCGCCTGAGACCAATGAAGTCATCATACTTCTCGCATCGAACTCCGTTCCAGTTTCTGTTAGGAATCCTGTCTTTCCCACCTGACGCATGCAAACATCGTATGCTCCGCATCGTCTTGTTCTCCGCAATATAGACAGTCCCCAGTAACCGATCTCATTCGCCTATACAGGTATTTCCTGAAGCAACTATGTCCAGAGATTGCCTGCGTGATATAGTAATCTACCTCGCCAAACGGTCTGCTGTTCCATTTTTCAATGTTAGGTATGAGGTGATGGGTCCATCTTCCCCATTTCCGGTTATCCAACGGTTTTGCCATCGCATCATGAGGTTTGTCCTTGTGTTCGCACTGCTAATCCCTAGGTATTTTTCCCGTCTTTCCTGTACGAGCAGGTCTATAGGAGGTACCCCAGCTATCACCCCTACTGCCTCTGTTGATATCGTCCTATACGCCGAGCATATTCTGATAAAGAGTTTGCGTTGGACGCTGGCAAGTTTGGAAACCAGCTTCCTATTGTCACTGACTACCAGGCAGGCGCAGAATTAAGGATTTGCGAGTGTGCAACACTCATTAGTGTTCTTCTCTTGGAAGATTTAGCTCCACCAATATTGGGCATAAGTTTGGACAGGGCTGTCACTGTTTTCTCTACTTTTTCAGAAACTTTTACAATATGCTCGGCGAAAGTCAGTTTCGTATCTAGCCAAACTCCTAGATATTTAACTGCTTTTTGCGGATTACTACTTCGCCCTGTACTTCGAATTGAATCGGATTTATCTTTCTCTTCTCCGTAAGTAGAGCAGCTTCTGTCTTTTTGGGGGCTAATTCTAGCCCTTTATGCTCGAGCCAGTTTGATACCCGTTGTAGTGCGATATTGGTTGTGTTCATCAGAGTTTCATCGGATTTTGCAACTACAACCATTGTAACATCATCAGCGAAGGCTATTAACGTAACACCCGCAGGTTGCGCTACTCTCAATATTCCATCGTAAAGACTATTCCATAGAGTTGATCCCAAGACCAACCCCTGTGGCACCCCACTAATTATTTCCCTTATTTTTCTTGTTCCTCTGTTTCCAGGATTATTTCCCGGTCGGATAAGTAGGCCCTTATTAAACTGATGAGGCTTTCATCAATGCGTCTGCTTCTCAACTCTTCAAGGATGTTCGGCCAGCTTGAAGTATTGAACGCATTTCTGACATCCCACGTTATTATTGCACAAAGTCTTCGGTGTGCCCAAGAGTATTCTTCTCCCGCTGCCCTGGCAATTTTTAAAACTTCTTCTATAGCGCCCACCGCTTGTTCACCTTCAACGAATCCAAACTGTCGCTCTGATAAGCCGCCTGTTCGTCTTACTTCTTTTTTCAGTCTGATCAGGATAAGTTGCTCGTATAATTTTCCCTCTATGTCGAGCAAACATATTGGCCTGTGTGTTGAGGGATTCTCGATGGGTTTGTCCGCTTTCTTCAAAAGCAACAATTTGGCTTGTTTCCATTCCCTAGGGAATTCTGCTCGGTCAGCTAATCCATTATATACAGTAAGCGTTAATTCCGGTTTGTTCAAGGACATAGCTTTAATTATCTTCGCTGGAATATGTCCAGGTCCAGGAGCCTTATTCACCTTCAATTTGGAGCATGCCATGCGTAATTCTTCTACGTTAAAATTTAGAAATTTCACATCTCTATTGGAGTCAAAGTTTACTTCCTTATGCACTGGGAATAGGTGGTCAACAACCTTTTCCATTGTTAGCATGCTAGGCTCTTCATGACTATCTTGTAGCCATTCTTCTAGATATCACAGTCTACTTCATCACATATTGTTTTCCAGCATTCTCTCTTGGATTTTTTAATACTGTATTGTAGTGTTTTCTTGCTCTTTTTATACTCCTTCCACCGACGCAATGTTTCTTCTGGTGTATTCCTTCTTAGGCTTCTCGTATAGTTTCGTCTCTTCCGAGTACAGTCTTTACGGTTCTGAGCGATTTCCTCGTTCCACCAATACATGGGCACTCGCTTCCTTTTATCACCTCTCTTGGGCATAGTTTTATTGTAGATCTGCTTCAATGTACGAGTGAGAGCTTCTGCTGAGGGGGCCATGTTCTGTTGTAGGGCTGTCGTAAGTTGTTGGAGTTTCTGTTTGTCCAACTTCCTAACCTGCCATTCTCCATTTCTGCTCGATCTCTCTAGTGCCTAACCCAGTTTTCGGTCGGCTACCTCGAATATTATGTAGTTGTGGTCGCTTAGACACTCGGTCTTACTTACTTCCCAGTTTGTTATTCTATTCCTGATATCAGTTGTAGCTAATGTCAGGTCTAGAATTGAGGAGTAGTCCCGTCTTTGAAAAGTTGGCTTACTTCCTTCATTCATCACTACTATGTCATTATGTGCTAACCATTCTGTAACCATTTGTCTCCTTGTATCTGTTATATTCACGCCCCACTGAGGGGATTTCGCGTTGAAATCGCCGACTATTAATGTTTTCTCCTTATTCAGCCTTATCAATCTCTCAATTTCGCACAAAATTTGCTCGAGGTCATCTAACTCATTATTTGGCGAAGCATAACAGTTGTACACTGTGAATTCAGGTGTTACGAAGTACGAAAAACTGTGCCCCTTACCATATTTACTTACGGTGATCCTACTGTCAATAATCTTGATAGCTGTATTCACGTCTGCATCAGACTACCAGTATTTTCTATCTCTAATAGGACTTGCTTGAATCTACAATCCTTTCTACCCTCTTAGATCCTCGTTTACATAATACTTTTACTCTCCCGGGATCATCAGACAAGTTGCTTTCATCATAGTTGATGATATTAGAGGGTGCCATCTGTATCTGTAAAGATTTGAAGTGTGGGTGGCCCCACAGCACTTAGGCCACAATTGGCCCATTGTGCATCCTTCTGAGGTTCAAAACTTCCTTCTAGCTCGTCATCCAGCCTACTTCCTTGAAGTAGGCGATAACGTCGCCTGAATTTAGTTCCCTCATATTGGCGTATGTTAGCCTGTACTCGCCGAATACTTGAAACCTAAATTGAGAGAGTGTCTAACATTCGCAAAGAATGTGTTCGACAGTCTCATCTTCATGTTCACATCCTCTACAAAGTGGGGTGTGAGATAAACCCAGTCTGTGAAGGTGTTTTCGTAGGTGGCAGTGACCAGTCAGAATTCCCGTGATTGTTCGTAGGTTCCGCCTGTTCATAGTCACGTATTTTTTGGCTACTTTGCTGTCCGGGTACTGTAGCAGTTCCTTGGCAAGCTTGCAGCCTTCTGCGTCGTCCCATCTACCCTTAAACTTATTAAGGGAGTGTTCCTTTAATAGGTCGACCGTTGCTGACGCCGATAGACCAATGAAAGTGCCAGGTCCCAAGAGTTTTTGGGAGGCTGCCTTCTTGGCTAGCAAGTCTGCAATACGGTTTCCTTTCGATTTCTCATGGCCCTTGATCCAGCCTAAAGTGACCGTAATGTTGTTACAGGCTTCAATTAAGGCCATGTGACATTCTAGTACTAGGCCTGATGTAATACGTGGTCTGTTCAGGGCTAGTAGTGTTTGTCTACTGTCCGTAAGGATGTATATATTATTACCTGTGGTTTTCCTTTTGGTAATCTCTTTAGCAGCGATGCAGATAGCAGTGAGCTCTGTTTGAGCAACACCTGCATTGCAGCCCATTGCCCATTTCATGTTTAGATTTAGGGATCTGGAAATAGAGGGTGCCATATTTTCTATTATTCCGTCCAGATTTAAGAAATAGCTTTCTATTATTTCTTTTGTTATACTCGTATTTGCTCTTGAGCGTTTAATATTTTAAGCAAATCGTTCCGTTAAAATTTGGTTCCGACAAATGAACTTGTAAAACCAGTCAATTCCAGGGTAATTGTCTTTAAATTTCTTTATTTTTTCCCCTTTTCCTTTACTGTCTAGATAGTTTTCAACTAATAGTCTCTCTCATATCTTGTCTGGTAAGAGGAAAACCCCACTCGCTGAATTTTAAAAACCCTTGGGCCAAAAATGTTTCTTCTTCTTGTGAATTTATGCATTGCTTGCCATGTTTCTTCGTTTTTATTCCCTTTTTATTATCAAATAGGGTAGATTTTGGAATCTTATAATACTCATCAGCTTCTCTCACACTTTTTCATCATTTTCTTATATCTTACACTGCTCTAGCGAGGTTATCTTCGCTGTAGTTCTTGAAATTAATGGCTATTTTCTTTTCATATAGCCTAACCACGGTGTACGCCTTCGCCCCTATAAAATGACTTTTTTCACTAAAACGTCATCATTTAAGAAAAAAAAAATTTAACCAATCTGCCATGGGTTTACTTATAACAGAGCACATCACAGATAATAGCTCATTTGCAGTATGTAGTTTTAGTATTCCGGTCGGTTAATTTTGTGGGACCGCGATATGCCATATTGCAAAAAACGCCGGCCAATACCAGTCTGTCCGAGTTCACCCCCACAGTCCGACTTCACCCCGAGTGACAGTATACGCTAATTTCTAACAATTCTCATACAGGTCTCTCTTGTATTCATATTTGAACGCTCCCAATCCCAAATTTCTCAAGACCTGGTTATAAAGCTTAAATATCATAATATAAGAAAATAAATATTTGAATTTGAAGGTTCGATGAGTGGGAGGTGACATTACCCTCTGGAACGTATTTGTATATTATGTACTTCACAACTGAACTTATCTGTAATAACTATTCACCGTAATGTGATTCCTAATAAATTTCAAATTATTTCTTGGGTAATTTGTCCTATATTAAGGAAACGATCAATTTCGATTCCTAAGGGTTAATGAACGTGGTTAGGTGACACCTTACTTGTATTTCCAGGGAATTGCTAATATGGCCGAGATTTATTGATAGGCTATAAATTGATCTCTTCAAGTAATATACAGGGATGTGTTGGATCTTGAGCTACAACGACTTTAATTTAAAAATTTTATAACTATTTCACATATCCTTGTCATACTTGACGGGAAGTGTAGGTACTGTACACCCTACTTAATTATACATAGAGAGTGCTGGAGAATTGAGAAATTGTGCTAAAATGGCAATTTCGTCAGTTGTGTAGAATTTCGGTTGGGTAAGGGCTTCTGCCGTACACCTTTCTTGAAAAGTCACAAAATTATATCCCCTACCTAATCTTGAAGAATTTTTTTTCCTGTCTATATTTTGGTGAGCATATATAGTCCTGTTTATCCCAAATTTAATAACATTTCTCGTGTTATACTGTCGAACCCAGAGGATTTACCTCTTTCCAACAATTGCACAGTTTCGTCCACTACTTTTCTTCGTATCACTTGGTACCTATTTCCTTTGTTTACTATTATTTTTATTATATATTTTGGGAGTTTTCTTCATTAAGATCAATTTTTTCCGTGTTCTCTACGTTAAGTTCTCTCTCTACCGTTGTATTATTCAGTTTTTTCTCTACGTAATACCACGTCTTCATTTTGAAATAGTTCTATATGGTAAGTGACTCAGACATCACCTTGTCTAATTTCTTTGGCAATTATATCGTCTTTTAATTTTTCTTCTGGGTGTCTATAGTTATGGATAAATCCTCCCCAACATCCGTGCAGTTTTGATATACTTGGAAAAATGTACAAGATGCCAAGTATCAGTTATATTTAAAGCTCCAGTAATAGGTTTTTTCTTTCGTTCAGTCATAATTACCTATTCATCGCTGTTTAGACTTGTAGAAGTACAATTTCGCGGATTATGATATAGCCAAGTAGGCCCCTCCCACCATCAGGAACTCACTAACTGTTTTGGAGAACAGCCCCTTGAAGGTAAGTCAGCAGGGTTATTCACACCTGGTAAAACCAATTGTTAGTTGAGGTCAGATTTATAATCTTAGACATAGTATGGCAACTTCCAATGCGCCGTAGCAAAGATGTATGTGGATTGCAAGAGCTCACTTCGCTGGCAGAATTCGTAAGGTTCGTTTCGACAGTACAGCTCAGAGAAAAGTGTGATTACCGGGGTTGTGCAATACTCACTTCTTATGGCGATTCCAGAAAGTAAAGTTGTTCATAAAAAGTTGAGTGAGCATTGTCGTGAAATAATTAAGAACGTTTTAAATTTCATGACCGAAGAGGCAAACAATGGCAAGTCGACAATTCTATTAACAAAGGTAAGTTTTAATTATTGCAATAAAATTTTTAACAAATTTTCACTCGATAGTAAATTTTTTAAATCGATTTTCGTACCTGAAATATTTCTTTGTTAAACGATTTAAAAAAGTGATATTAGGGTGAGACAAAGTATTTTATGCACTCATGTGTCAATTTTATGCACCGTTATGTCATCATTACAAACAAATCGACGCCATTTTTAGTCCATTTAGAGCAACCTAAATGAGACATTTTTTTGGTTTTTGCTTGCCTGCGGCTCATGCGTCAATTTTTCCATTCGTGAAAAAAAGCACCACTTTACGCACTTGTTCATAAATAACTATTCTGTTTCTGTCTACAGGAGTATATAAAAGTGCACATATTTATTTTGTGTAAGATACCTATTTAAATGTAATAGGTTTGCTGTACGCAGATGATATGGTCCTACTTGCAGAATCCCAAATAGAGCTGCAAAGAAACCTTAAGATTTTAGAAGCCTATTGTGAAACATTTAAACTGGAAGTAAACACACGTAAAACTAAAATAGTGGTTTTCCGCAGAAGTGCTAATATGGGACAACAGCCACAATTTGATTATAAAGATGTCACTATTGAGCTCTCGAATACCTATGAATATTTAGGAACAATTTTCACATTTAACGGAATATTTCTAAACAACCTAAAGCAACGAGAACAAAAAGCGAGACTCTCCCAGGGACCAACACTGAGAAAAATAAATTCAGCTGGTATATCATCTCTTAATTCAATAAATACCCTGTATAACAATGTTGTACTACCCACCTTTACATATGCAAGCAGTATTTGGGCGTTAAGATACTTGGAACAAACTGAAAAAATTCAGAGTAGTTTTTGGAAAAATCTTTTATTTCTGCAAACGCGAACAGCAGCCTATATCATCAGAAGTGAGGTAGGTATCTGTAAAATAAGCTACTTTATAATAAAGCAGGCGTTAGAGCTACTGCTCAGGTTAAAGGATCACAACCCTAGAAGATACACTCATAGAGCACTTCTCCGTTTGATCCACTTAAAAGATCACTCTAACCTATGTCAAAAATATAACTGGATCGACCAATTATACCGCGGTATAGCGACGTACTGTGATTATGATCTAGATATAAATAGTTTTAACACAAACCATATCAATAAACTTTTATCACAATACCTACAGAAAAATTTTTATGAGGATTCAAATAAAATACTTCTCAGTACACATCATACATCGTATAAATACCTTTTACAAGATCGAAATGAATCAAGCAATTATCTACAGGGGGATTCTCCATTACATATTAAAAGGCTCGTCGCACAACTCCGAACCGCTAACTCCGAAGTACTGTATATATATTTAAATAATATGTCTCACAAAATAAATACAACCCTAATCTGTTCAATCTGTAATAAACTATTACCAGAAACGCTTGAGCATATGATTTTAGTGTGTCCAATGTATCAGAGCATAAGAGCTCACTTTATTAAACCCCGGGGCCATTCAGATGACTTAGACTCACTACTTACCTCAACAGACAGAAAGCAACTGAAGGAATTATATCGATTTATGAACGAGGCAATGAAAATCAGATCATTCATAATCAATGAATAATGAGCCAAAAAATGATTTGTATACGTATGTGTTGTACATATATATGACTACGTGGGTATGTTTATACAAAATTACAGAGCAATCGTTCAGTACCTATATGCTCATTGCTTATTGTAGAATATCTTATGTAGTACCAGCTGGCTCTCTTGTTCATGTATTATATGTATACAAAGGAACAATAAAATTTATTATTATTATTATTATTATTATGTAATAGGTTTGTTAGCTTATATTTATAATTATTATACTCATTCCATACTTATCTCTATTACGTTTCGGTTTTATTATTTCTTTGGAACCATAGTATTTTTGAATTTAATACTCTTTTAAATGGCCGAAAACCACGACAAAATTTTTTATTTCAAAGAAAAGTCACAGAAAACCAATTTAACTACTTCCTCATTTTATTTGTATAAAAATACACATGAGTAAAACTTTTAATATAACATTTATATCGACTTATTTATTTCATTGTCAGGTCATTGAACGAGTTTCTGCTGCTACAAAAGTTAGCTACGCTTTCCCGTATTAAAAAAAGCTTTGGCAGGAAGTAATGTTGACACTGATGTGCCTACTAAAAAACAAAGAACGTCCAGTATTCGTATCGATAAATTCGACAAAACTGTGCTTAGAAGGTGCATAATAAATTATCACATATCCGAGAAAAATGTACCCACGTTAAGAAATGTACACCAAACCTTTGCAGATAGTTATCGCTTCGCAGGAAGTTGCGAATCTCTGCGGAAGCAAATACATTCTTTAGGTTTTCGTTCGACCAACATGAAAAACAACAGAAGTTTGTTACTGGAACGTCACGAAATCAGACATTTACGCCTACTATATTTAAGAAACATAAAAAAGTGCAGAGAACAGAACAAACATATCATTTATATGTATGAAACATACAATAATTCATGTCACACGCACCTCAAAGGATGGAGCGACAAGAGTAACGAAGGATTAAGAAAACCCGTTTGAAAAGGTAATCGGCTCATCATTGTCCACGCAGGAAGTGAAAATGGTTTTGTATATTAGAGACGAATTCCACTAGAGTAATATAATTTTTGTAGCACATTTGTACATAGTTCTAAATAAACAATAATTGACGGCACCTAGAACCAAGATTTTTTTGTTTTGTCAGTCCTAACTCTGTAAAAAGTGTGAAGGGATGTTCTAAATTTCATAGTAAATATTTGCAAAAAAACCCAAAATTTCTGATATGAAAGTAGAAATATCTACCACAAAAAAACTTTAATATTTTATTTATATTATTAGTACCTATACTTATTAGACCATCTCTAAAGGCGGTTTCCCCAATTTGTTTTTCAAATTTTATGTATAAACCCGAATTTTTACATAATTATCTACTACATATTATTAAGAATAACAATTTTTGAAAGCTTAACAGGTAGGTAAGTCATTAACTATTACTACGGACAGATAGGAAAAATTGTTGGCCATTGTTAAATTTGGAAAGTCGTTTAACAATCCTTATCATATTGTACGCTTTATATACAAAATATACCTGACTTCCAATATATACAAATAAACCTCAATGACGAGTATTTTGAAGGGACCACTTAAAACACATTAATTTGAAGTAAAGGTGAAAGTTTATGTCTCTTGGAATCTATTTATTGTTTATTATTTCCATCACATAAAATAATAAAGGGTAATTTTAGAATCCCCGTATGGTTTTAGAAGCAATAAATAATTATGTCTGTACAAAAACAACCCAATTTTCGTAGAAAAATCTGATGGTTTTTATTTCCTTATACATTTAATTAATAATAAATAACACGTTAATGTTATTTTGTTTTGTAAACTCGATCTTATCTAGCGTTATACATGTGACACAATTTATTATTTTTAAATCCAAATTCAAAATGTTGTTTAGAACTTTACATGCGGAATGTACGTCGCCTGCTCTTCCCGGTAACTGCGTTTACAACGTTGTCAAGTTGTAAGGCTTTCTTGCGCATCGCCAACTGCCAAAATTAATTTGCCAACCTGTAACATGATTACCATGACGTGGTTGCTGGAAATAATCGTATGTTCGACGTATTCCATCGTCAACCGTATTTGACGTACGTCAACATGTCGCACGTCGCCGGACACCTTAACTTCAACTATTTTCCTATGAGTTTAATAATTTTTATGTTTGTTAGTAATTTTATTTTGTAGGTATGTTCTCTACTCTTTCCTCTTTGCTGAATCTACCCATGTATAGAGACACTGATTGAGAGTAAATTTATCGAAATGCTTGATAATATACAAGGTATTCGGTTCAGATTAAAAAAAACTTCCGGAATAACTGTAAATGATAGTATGATTTTAATATGTTAGATCACTTTGATAAATCTTATATCCCCGTGCGACTCCTAATTATTTCTTAAATCAATATAAATTAGCGAAAAACTTGTGCACTGTTAATTCAACGTTGGATATATTTAGATTGAATTGAAAATGAAACAAACTACTCTAAATTCTATTTGAACTAAACTCTACACTCAATAATGTTTACACCGTTTGTCACCAACCTAAAGACCCCGTTTTGTCTTCGAAAGACTTTGGCCCAGTTTGAGTGATAATATAGTTTCATAGAATGCCATGGTCGAGTAATTCAAGAAAATCGAATTGTGTCTGTTTAGTGTTTACACATACAAATGGTGCTTTTATTGAGTGAAACGACAATAATGGGAAAAAATACTGGAAATTCCATCAATGTGAGCATGAAGTTACTGTGAAAAAACGAAACAATCGATGGAAAGATATTGATTGTTAAGATGAAGACAAAGAACGTAAAAGAAGAATTTATTGATATCTGAGTAAACGACATTTGTACGTTGAGAGATTTTAATAAAATGGCGAAAAAAATAGCCCAATACATGCTAAAACATTGATATGATTCAATAAAAAGCAAACTTTACACAATAACAGGCAGTTGGACTCTGTAAAGTTAACTTTAGACGGTGTATTTTTTCGTGCTTTAGCGCATACATGTGCAGCACATGCAATATAGCACATAAAACCGTTCCTTCTTATATCGTGCAACATATCATTTACACTAAACGTGATATCGGTGGTACGTCTTGTACTTTTCAACAAAGATGTTATAAAGTTCGTAGGTTTGAATGCTGCCTTTATATAATATCGAGAAATAAACAACGTAAACGGAAGTGTTAGATACAGGAACTGTCGAGGAAAAAAGTCCTATTCCTTTATAGAGAAAATGCTATTAGATAGCGATTGGTTTTGTCAAAATTTTACGAGGATGTTTGTAACAGATTTAGAAGAACTCTTGTCAATGGTTGGCCCAAATATAAGAAAAACAAATACAAATATGAGAGAAGCTAATGCTGAAAAAGTAAGATAGGCAGTGTGCTTGAGATATTTAGGATCTGGAGATTCTCACAGGAGTTTAATATACACATTTAAAATTTCTGATTCAACTATTTCAATAATTGTACCTGAAGTCTGTAATACCCCGAATGGAGTTTTCAAAGGAAACAAAATTAATGTAATTCCAAATAAGGAAAAGTAAGTTTTATTAAAGATTCACAAAACTAATTTAACATCTGAGTAGTAGTTTAAAGAAGATAATAAACTTTAGTTTACAAATAGGTTATTATGTAATTATCTATTTTAAAAAAGTGTCAGGATGGAGTGAGAGCATTGGAAGCACTTTTAAAATATAGAAATGTACCGATTTCAGGTATGGATATTTCTCCATTAGAACAGTCTAGAAAAACATTCTTGCCCATTGTAAAGTCGCAGTTAAAACCAAAAGTTCATATAGTATAGTTCACGTAGTGCGATTTTTAAAGTTTCGGCTTATCCTTTTATTTGAATACTGTCATAGTCCAGTCAAAATTATAATTTGAAACGCTTATTAGACGATATATTCATTTAATATTATAACTTCAACTAACAATCGTTAAAATGTTTTTAATAATTTTATAATTATTAAATACATCTTAAACATAACACCAGACAATTAACACTACCTTATATCTCGTTTTATTAACAAGAATTAGTGATATAATTTTCAAATAACATATTATTTTCCCCATATTTTACTGAACTATAAGTATATTTTGAGATAGCAATTTTTTCGAAAATGCACGTGTCCATCAGCGATAAACAATGCTCACTATTTATTTGGTAGGTTAGCATCAAGATAGAGTGTAGCGTGTATGTGATATTGGTAAAAATAAACAAGAGTCTAGTTTCGCAATAAACTTAAAGGGGATATATCATTAAATTTCTGCACTATATGTTTTGCGCGTACTATAAAAGACTTGTTGAAATTGCGTCAAGCAAAGCAGAAATAATGTTATGACAGATCTGGACAAATGGAAGAGGATTTTAGTCACAATGAAAATGTTGTGTATCAACATAAGAATGTTTGGGAATCTGCTGCTATAACTAAAATAAAAAGAACACGGAAGTCATATAATATACTAAATTAACGGAAAAATGAAATTAAACGTAACTATGTATATTTAAAAAAGTCATCTCATAGTTCTGTAGTCTTACTAAGTATAATGAAATATTACCTGATGAGATGTTGTCTTTAGGTGTTAATAGTGATAAGAATGTAGTAATGTAGTTTTCGAGACAATGAATTAGAAAATTGTATAATGTTAAGACCTCGGGGGTCATTTAAGAAAGCCTGAGAATTATAAAGATTATGCAATGTAAATATGTTTGATATAATTTAAAATTAAGAGGAGAGATGTGACATGTAGGCTAAGCCTTATTAGTGATTGTGATCTGTGCTAGCTGACATGTCAATTGTCAATGTATGTCAATGGATAGATATGGGAAGTTGTTGTAATGGTGGTATATAAAGTACAGTAGAATCCGGTTATAACGACAGCCAAGGGACCGGTGATATTACGTCGTACTAACCGGACGCCGTACTAAATGAAGAGACATTTTATTCATTAATCACATACATAGTAATGTATTAATATTTAGATGACTAGCAAATAAAAAAAATATTTATTTATTTCACATACGTATGTATGTACATAGCAAAGAATGGAAAGAAATGTAACTTTAATTTCAATAATCAACATATTAGACCGAGAGCTCGCGTGCAAAATAGCGAACTATCTGAAACAAAATTTTGAACTTTTTGGGGTAAGATGTATGAACATAGCGAACATATAACCGCCCGTCTGCCGGCCGTAAGTTGTCTACTAACTAAGGGGGTGGCAACTAAAGGAGGGTGAAAATGCAGAAAATCAGAAGCTTTAGATCAATTGCAATATGTTTACAGTTATGTGCGGAAAGTTTTATATAAACAATATTACTGCGGCAGACGCATTTTTTTGTCAACCTTTTAGCGCAGATGCTCATAAAGATTCCTCAATTGCCGATAAAATGCAATTATCAGGAACACGATATATGGACACTTCAAATTAAAGGTAATTAAATATAGAGTTCAGACATTTAAACAAATTTTTGGCAGACCGTCGCATAACGAGAGCAGACGCCGTCAAATTTGCATATATGTACCTCACTTAGCAGCTTAGCACTATACGGCTTACGCTGAAGAGTAAGGTGGCGCGAGGCTCAGAATAAACACTGAAAAGATAGTTAATCAAGAAATAAATGACTTATTTGTGTCTACAACAGTTATAACTTGAGTTGTATTTATCGATAACGATACATATGTATTAACTTAACAAAAATAAAATAAATATTCTAACGGTATTATTAATTATTAAACAAAAAATAACAGGAAATGATATATTGTTTGAGTTAAAAATAAATACTTAGCATTGATTTTAGTCTTATCGTAAAATAAAAAAATAAGAAGCTACATTGTAAAATAAGTTTATCTTTTAAGCTATCAACGTAGACCACAAAGGTTGGTTACATAAAATACTTTTTTTACGTTTCTCTATGGTTTATTTAACTCTGTATACTTCTTCGTCACTAGATGATAAGTATATGTTATCTTCATTTTTGAACTCAGTAGACTGGGATTCCTTTAACCATATTTCTTCTGTAGATATTGGTGTCTGTTGTCCTTCAAACTAGTGAGGCTGTAGTTGGCCAGCAATTAATATCCAACCGTGTTCTAGAGGAGAGCAAAACATTGGTTCATTTGAGGTTGCATGATTGTATATGGCACAAATTTGGTTAACTCTTTTTAATTTGCACATAAAAACGTCTTTACATGGTGGTAATAAAGTGCCATCACATTTTTTCAATCCTTCTAAAGGTTTTCCTGACTTTTTTGGTTTATAGCAGTTCATGAAAAGCTCAAAACGGATTTCGTTGATGTCACTACTATTTTTGTGACCATACATTTTACATAAAAAGGTGTCAACGTCTTTAATATGTTTGTCAGTTAAATTACTACTATATCCGAATGAGTTGAATGCTTTTTGAGCTACTTCATCTAATAATTTGAATGGTCTAATTTTACCTTTTCTAGAAAACGCCGAACTATAATCGCAACCGGTAAAACTGTGAAATGCGGGTAAAGCTTTGCATAAATCTACTCCTAATGATCGCGCTATACTATTAACATTAATATGTCTCAAAGTGTTTTTTGATTGTATACCTACCTCTAGACACAACAATATATTTTGTAGAAGTTTGTGAATGTTACCTAAAATTATAATTAGAACATCTGTATCTGAAGTTTTTATTATAACTTTGATATTAAAGGGCATTTTTGATAAATGGTAGACAATTCTACTGTTGGCTTCTTCATGTGTACAAAACAAATTCTCTTCTACTACTCCATAAATACGTCCCTCTACAACATAAAACTCATAACAAGTGTCTTCACAATACGCAAAATAGGCGCATGAAAATCGTTTTGCCAGATATCACAGAAGAACTTTACTAAAGATTTTTAAAATTATCATTTATTAAAGCCATTAGAAAGTCTAAAGGTGTACGCTGATCTGGACCGGAGATTACGTAATCCTTAGAAGTATCTATCATATTACCTCTCCTCTGACGTTCGATATCCTTAATTGATGGAGTAATAAATTTATGAAGGATTAGATCAACTCGGATTCCTGAAGATGCACAAATTTTGCTCAAGAAACGTTGAGCAAATTTTCCAAAAGTCACTGGAATTTCACCGACTAAATACAATAAATAAAATCCATCAATAACGGTACAGGTAAAACATTTTCTGCATGTTTCTCAAGAATTCTTAAGATTTTTGACTTATCAGTTTTATTCATAGATCCATCAATATGGTACATGGATAATGGTACAGGTGTTAGTGGAAAAGACAAAATATTTTTAATATCTAATTTGATTTCCATGGACAGGACTAAAATTCTTCCAAATAAGTCACTTTTGTTTTCTGAGGCAAAAGTTGATATGCTTTGTTTTGTAATTTTTTGCTCAAATCTTAACGGATTATCTAAACACTCTCTAATAAAATTGTCTCGTAATTTGTTACCATTAGCAGTAATATTTACACATTCCTAATTGGTTTATTTTTAAGATATATATTCTATACAGTAACAGACGAACTAAGCACTAGGTACAGTAACTTTAAAGAACGTTTTAATAGTATCTGTTAAGTATTCACTAATTTTATTTTAATTTGCTATGATCCTTGTTTGATCTATATTTAAAATGTAAGGTTATTTAATAATAAAATTTAAATGTTAAAATCTCATGCAAACCGTTGGTGGTATTTTTACACCTAGCGGACATACGGTATACATACATTGTATTCAATTTAAAAACAGAGTTCTTCAAGCAGAGAGAGAGAAGCAGAACAGTTGTCGAAGTGAACCGTTCGTAGTTAATATTTAACGCGCTAGTGCCAGGAATTTTAATAAAAACCCATTGAACCCCTGCTATAGTCCACATTATCGCTTCCAAGAAGGGTTGCAGCCCGGCAGAAGATCATCCGAGACCTTCAGGTAAGAATACCATCTTGGGCGATTTGCTTGCGTCATATTTTTCATTATATATATATATATATATATATATATATATATATATATATATATATATATATATATATATATATATATATATATATATATATATATATATATATATATATTTGTAGCCTTTCATAACTTACCGAAAATATTTCTCATTCTCCGAATACAGTATTGTAATGTGTGAATGTTTTAATCTGATTTAATACCTACTAAACCGAAACCGTTGTAAACATTATGGTACTTTTATTCTCTTACTGCCTCTCGTTAAAAAATTATTTATTGAATACGCGTGCCGCGAAGCCAAATTTGAGAAAAAACAGCTTGACACGACTATACCTGGTGTTGTAAATGTTTGAACATAATGCGGAACCAACTCATTTTCGTGAATCATGACAAATGTCCACATTTACATCCACGCGCCTTATGTATCTAATAAGTGACAAAAACATCCGTTGATCACCAAAATAATTTCTCTAGTAATATAAATTTTCTGTTTTATTTTGTATTAAGTAGCCTCTACATACAAAAAAGGAATGCGGCAACATAGCAAACTCTATCATATTAATGACTGCATACTAAAAATTATGAGCTAATCGGAATATAGGCTTAGAGACAACTAGCGATTTGAGATGTTTATATTATATCCGACTGTTAAAATAAACAATTTAACGGACGTAGAAGTTAATATCGTATTTGTTATAATTATCTATATACACTTTTTCGAGTTAGGTTAGGGGAACATTGCATTTATCTAATAAAACAACAAATCTACATAATCAGAATAGAATATTTTATACTTACATAAAATATTCTAGAATAATTTCGTACTTTCTGTTATTTTCTTAACAACATAAATCAACACTTGTTTCACAACAAAAGAGATGCTTACTAAATACGAAATTCGAGACTGTAATGAGGGACATACCTGGACTGAATAGAATAGACCAGACAATGCTACGTTGCCATCAGCTTTTTATTTTCCATATTTTCTCTAGAACTGAAACCAGTATGCAGTATTGAACTTTGACAACGTCAGCTCTCGTTATGCGACGGTCTGCCAAAAATTTGTGTAAATGTCAGAATTCTATATTTAATTACCTTTCATTTGACGTGTCCAAATATCGTGTTCCTGATAATTGCATTTTATCGGTAATTGAGGAATCTTTAAGAGCGTCTGCGCTAAAAGGTTGACAAAAAAATGCGTCTGCCGCAGTAATATTGTTTACATAAAGCTTTCCGCACATAACTGTAAACATATTACGTTTGTTCTAAAGCTTCTGATTTTTTGCATTTTCATCCTCCTTTAGTTGCCACCCCCTTACTTAGTTGAAAACTTACGGCTGGCAGACGGGCGGTTATATGTTCGCTATGTTCATACATCTTACCCCAAAAAGTCCAAAATTTTGTTTCAGATAGTTCGCTATTTTGCATGCGAGCTCTCGGTCTATACGTACTACGTACATAATATATCGATTCCACGAAGTAAGGGTCGAGACAGTTAATTTCTTTAATGTATCGGTCTTTATAATCTACTTAAATATATGTAGGTACCTAACTAACAACGAAACATCTAGTGCAAAAAGTCTGTAATTTTTTATGGTTTTTGGTTTTTATTTCTATAGCAAGAAGTACGGATTGAACTGCAAACGAGGCATAATAATTTTCATGGCGTCATGTTCAAAATTAGAATGCACAAACACATTTAGCACTTCTGCAGCTTTTAGAGCTTCAGATATACTCGGAGTGGTACAATTTTCTTCCTGGTCGTCGTCATTATTATCGCTGCTATATTGGCTGTTGACTTTTGTAAAATATTTTTGTCAGTCGTCTCCTCACACGTTGCGAGATCATCATTAATAGCAGAATATCGTTCAAGTTCTTCATTTTCTATGGGCAGTCCTTTATTCAGAGCTCTCGCCCAGACAGACAGCGGCACATCATCATCCTCCTCATCATCATCGTCGTTGTCGGCAGTATCACTGGGAGTACTGGAACTGTCTCGGACAAATCCAGCGTGTTTATAACAGTTAAAAATCGTTGCTGTTGTAAGCTGGTTTCAGGCGTCGTTAATCATTAGAATTGCATCCAGTATTGTGATCTTTGGATGTTTGGCACTGCTTGTGTCAGCATTTGCATCAAGACTGACGATAATTTTTAGAACCAGGCTTTTACGAAAGTTTGATTTTAAAGCTCGAATTATTCCTGGTCCATAAGTTGTAATACAGATGTTGTATTTGGAGGTAGGAAAATGAGAGTTATGCTTCTCAAGTCGCTGATTGAGGGATGAGCTGGACAGTTGTCAATCAGAAGCAGAATCTTGTTCTTCTGTTTAGTCAGTTCACGATCCCAGTCGCGTACCCATTTGTTAAAAATATCAGATGTCATCCAGGCCTTGTGATTCATCTCATAATCTACCGGCAGACATCGTACACTTCTGAAACATCTTTGCCCTGTCAATAATTAACAACTTCTTTTTCATCGTGCCACTCATGTTAGTTGCAACCATCACAAGTTATTCTCTTTTGAATGTTTTCCTCCCGAGCATTTTTCACCTCTAAATTTCAAATTTTTATCGGGCGTTAGTTTATAGGATAAACCACTTTCGTCTGCAATAAATACATATTTCGTCGTTACTAAATTTTGATCGCAAATTAGTCCAAACTTTCGTTTGCCACTCGTTTACATCGTTCTGTGCAACCAACAACGATTCCCCATCAATTTCTCCGGCGACAATAGTGTGTCTACTCTTGAAACGATTAATCCAATTCACCGAACAAACATAATTAAGAATGTTCAGCTCTTTAGCAAAAAAATTCGCTTTTTGTTGAAGCATAGGCCCATTTACGGGCATTCCTCGATTACGTTGCAGCTTAAACCATTGTAAAAGTGCCACGTCCACTTGTTCTGGAGACGACACCCTCACGCGTTTATGTTTTAAAACATTTGCATTGAACAAAAGTTCTATCTTATGTTTATTTTCTTAATAGTGCCAGCTTTTAAACGTTGTATTTTTACACTTTTTTCTTCAATTGAGAAACTTTTTCGTTTTTTAGAAGCCATTTTTGTACGCGTACTCACTTGTCACCCGCAAATTAAGTACTGCCGTAAAATAAAGAGTCGCATTCAAATCAGCGATGTGCAAAAATGGGGGGGGGGATGAAGATAGCTTCTTACCTACGATTTATTTGTAAATACGCTCGGTCGTTGTAACCGGACAATTATGTTTGAACTTCCGTCGATAAAAGCGGTCGGTCGTTGTAAGCGAAGTCGCAATAAACGGATATACTTTCATGGTGGCTCATATTAAAACCAAACATACGCCTATATTTACGTCGCTAAAAACGGTTGGTTATTAAATACGAAGTCGTACTAAACGGACTACACTACCATCATGATTTACAAACATTCATTAATATACCTATTATAAATAAGAAAAAAATAAAGCATCAAATGGTATGATATGGTATACACAGAATGGAGCTTTAGCTCATTTTATTTTGGATATTCGAAATACAGTAGAACCTCGATTATCCGGGCCTGCCGCGACCGGATCTTTGCCGGATAATCGAAAACACGGATAATCCAAAAACTTCATTTTTATTCCTTTAATAACTTATTTACACAAATGCATATCAAAAGAATGAAAGAAACGTGATACATACATGTGACAAAAAACAAAAGTTTTAATATTTAACCCTTCGCTACTCGCGCCTACATTTTTTACTTGAGTACTCGCGTGGGGTATTTTGATACCCCAATTTTATTTCAATGGGAAACATTAAAAAAGAGTTCTTTGGGTTATTCATTATATGGCAAATTCCGTAAAAACACCTACTTGTATGCTTTACAAAATAAACCAAACTTCATAATCACAAAAATTTATAATTATAAACATTTAGAAGCACAAGGTAAAAATTCAAAAAAATGCCAACAAAACATTAATTGACTGAGTTTTCCGATTCAGAATCGTCATCCGCTCCATGTTTCAGGCAACTGTTGCAAACAATTTGTTGGTGGTTCTTACATATCCACTTGGTGCATTTGAGGCAACTTACTGGGTTTTTTTTGTCAAGACTTCTGGGACACAAATAACACCTTCCTTTACCCGTTCTTGGCCTCTTTGGCATATGTGTTTCAGGATCTTGAGCTCTTGCAGTTGTTGATGGTTCTTCGATATTTAGAAGAAGGAATCCCCGCTTCTTTATATTTCTTGGAATATTTTTGGCATATATTCTTTTCAGAATTTGTGGACGAACTAATCCTTCAGCGATACTCCTCAAAAAACATTCTCTAGTGGGTTTTTGGAATCCATTGTTCAGTGCATATAAACATATGGCATTAATTCCTGCAATATTGAGGATATTGAAAAAACCTGTAAGTGGCCAACGCTTGGTATTCCTAGCCACATCATAATGAGCGCACATCTTATCTACAACGTCCACTCCAGACTTTGTACGATTATATTCAAGTATAATCTCTGGTTTCAAAGAAGCTTCATCCACTTCATCATCGTGATGCATTGTGGAAATCAATAGGATATTCTTATATTTCTTTGGTACATAAGAAACCAATGTGCAATGGTCTTTAAACGCAAACATGCTGCTCTGTACAGGTCTAGAACGCGTATTGGTAAATTCGAGAGGAATTTCCTTTTTATTTTTGCGGATAGTTCCAATCATTGTCAGCTTATTTCTGAGCAATTCGAAAGCCAGGGGGATACTGGAGAACCAGTTATCCATAGTAATATTGCGTCCGGTTCCTTTTAGATCCTCCACGAGGCGCATGACGACGTCGGCGGGCTTATTACTAAGGAAGTATGGGCCATCGGGTTGCACTCCAGCGTACATTTCTAACTTATACGTATACATGGTCTTTACATCCACGAGTGTATATACCTTTAGCCCGTATTTACTTGGTTTACTCGGTATATATTGTTTAAACGGGCATCTTCCTCTGAATGCCACAAGCTGCTCGTCTATTGTTAGATACGCACTTGGTGTGACTGAAGATTGACACTTTGAGACAAAACGTTCGAATATGTCTCTAATAGGTGCCAACTTGTCCAAATTGCGCCTCTCCTGCCTGGTAGAAATATCATCAAATCTGATACATCGACAAAGAAATCTAAAACGGTTATATGTCATTGTAATAAATATATGTTCAATGCCTGTACCATTCATGTTCCATAAAGATAAAACATTTTGTCTACCAGATTTCAAGACGCCGGCAAGATACAAAATCCCTACAGAAGCTTTAATTTCACAAACATCAGTTTTCTGTGCGTCTCTTTCTCGAGCAAAATTTTGTTGAATGTGCGATATATATATGTTGGTACAATCCACAATTATAGCAAACATAGTGTCGTCAATGAAATTATAAAAACATTCCATATAAGACTTGGCATTTTTTGCATTGCCCACTGGACCAGGAACTTTCAAAACTATGGTATGAGATTTTGTTCTTGAAGAAGGTGGTTTCATTTTATTCCACTGTTTATCCTTTCCTATGAAGTATGGACCCGTAGATTCACCAGAATCATCAGCCTGTGTAAGCGGATCTTCGAACGCACTCGCAGATTCGTCAGCAACATCTTGTGCTAGAGGATCTTCCATATAATCAGGATCTGCGTCTTGCTCACTATCTGTGCGTTCATCCTGTACTTCAATCGCGTCAACTTCGAACTCGTTGGGATCTTCTTCGCCATATGCCTCCGGCTCCTCGTCAAGTTCCTCATACCATTTCAACCACTGTTCTGGATCCTTGGATTGATTTGTCATGTTTTAACCTATATATAATAACCTATGTTCAAGTAATAGCAGATTTATAGTATATAGTACACTTACCAAAAATATGACACGACCACTCACGTGGGGTATTTAAATACCCCAACGAGGTTCAATAGCGTATTTCGTAAAAGTTAGTGACTCGATAGCGACCACTCCCTAGCACAGATATCTACACACTATGCTTGAAGAATACACGAGGCGACGTGGAATTTCGCGATTCCCCCACCAAGATATTGACATAGGATATGCCCGTGGGGTACTAAAATACCCCGCGCGAGTAGCGGGGGGTTAAACATAATACAACGTATATGAACAGTAATAACTAAAAACGTTAATAAAATCACTTACAAAAAAAATCAGTAATTTTTTTTTGGGCTTCGTAAATTCTATCCCTTATAATTTCCTTCATTTTTCTAAGTTGAAGTAGATGAATGTCATCACTTCCAGGTTGTTCTTCAAAGTAATGGATAAGTACATTTACTGCATCACCTGCTTCTCTATGACTTGTTTTGATGATGACATTATTTTCATCGTTATCACTACTTTTGTCGGAACTTTCTGCAGAGGTCTGGTTATTTAGATATTCTTCCTCAATAATATTCTGATACCCTTTTTCGTCGTGATCACATTCTATCCATTTCTGTATTTTTGCGTTATCTATTTCTTCCAAGCCTTTGAGTTGTGAGGCTATAGATGCGATGTCTTCGATTGATAACTCATTTTCATCTTCATCTTCAGTACAATCTTCTTCATCTGCTGTTAAGGTCATAATTTTATCAAATGCTCTTTTAATGTTAGTCTCTTTCACTTCACTTCAAGCGCGAGCAACAGCATAAACCAAAATCCCATAAGTCACATTCTCCCAACAATTGGAGCATAAGGTCTTTCCTATAAAGACTCTTCATGGTCTCTATAACACCTTGGTCCATGGGCTGCGCAATAGATGTCACATTAGGAGGAAAATATGCTACGAATATGTTCCCATCTGCTGATTTTAGTTGCTCTACATCAGGATGCGATGGAGCATTATCCAGTAACAGTACAGCCTTGGGTGGAAGATTATTTTCTTGTAAATAAGTTTTAACTTATGGTATACATTTTTCAAAAAACTACTTTTTAAAAATCACTCGATCCATCCAAGCAGCCTTTTGATTATAATAATCAACTGGCAGTGTTTTTACATTTTTAAATGCTCTCGGATTTTTTGATTTTCCTATGACAGCTAGCCCTAAGCTTATGGCTTCCTGATGCATTAGCACAGCATAACACTGTTAAACAGTCTTTGCTTACCTTGAAACCTAAATAAAAAAATAATTAAAAAAAACAATCAGTACAGTACAAAAATAAAGCTAACCTGGTGCACTAGTTTCTGAGCCTGCAGCAAGTGTTCTCTTCGGCATTGCTTTCCAATAAAGTCCAGTTTCGTCGCCATTATACACTTGCACGGGTTTTAGGTAATGCTCCGTTATAAGATTTTCCAAATCATAGCAAAATTCAAACATAGCTACATCATCGGCACTTAATTTCTCCCCTTGAATAGCTAATTGTCGTATTCCATGACGTTTTTTAAATCTGTATAGCCAACCGGAAGAAGCAGAGAAGTTTCCTTTAATTTTCAATTGCTCGTGAAACTTTTGTGCTTGCCTAGCACACATCGATCCTGATATTGGAACCCCTTCCGATCTTTTTTGTAAGAACCACTTGGTCATAGCATCATCAAGTTTAGGAAAAGTAGATCCTTTTAGAGACTTCCTGTCAGAAATAGCTTTTGCACTATCAGCTTTAGCTACAAAGCTCTGTAACTTGGCTTTATTCTTCACAATGTCGCGAACCATTTGTTTTCCAATGTTATATGTTTTAGCCAATAGAGCAACATCTTTCTTTTTTTCAAATTGTTTTAAAATTTCCATTTTTTGTTCTAAAGATAATACATTGCGTTTACGCTTTTCGTTAGCACCGGTACGCTGCATTTTGTGCGTGTTTAACGAGTCGGGTTGATACTGTAAATAGATGACGAAAATTATAAGTAAACACATAATGTAAATTCGAGATTCCCCGAAACGAACGTCTGTACGAGACGAGCGTCTGCGCGGTGCATTCAATGCTCACGCGCCAACCTCTGGCCAACAGACACGGATAATCCTCGCACGGATGACCAATTTAACATGCCGCACGGAGAATCCGCCGCCCGGATAAAGCGCGCACGGATAATCGGGGTTCTACTGTAACCTTAATTTACGTCTTCCAAATTGTGTAAGAGAATTTGCTCGACTATCACGCAATCTTAAACTCAATCACTTAAATCTTGATTACAGAAGCTGAGATCCCTTGTTTATAATGAACCAAAAAAATATCCATGAGAAGCTGTGGAACAAAATTCAGAATACCGATATTATAATTTTGAAACTTTTCTTTATCCAGATCCGGCAAAAAACTATAAAATTGAAAAAAAAAGTTACTTTGTGTGGTTATTGTCTCTGTTTGTAAGTATTTAATATTTAGTCGGTTTATTAATATACTTATGATCCATATAATTCAGGATTTTTTTCATAAAACGTTGTGATTTGTCTAATTTAGGTATGTACTAATGTTGTAAATATTGTAGGCGCTCAGCTAACTATAGTTTCCCCACGTCCAGGCGTTTGCCTTAGTGGGTAAATCGGTTTATTTGTCATTGTTCAGTTGCAAAATGTATTACCTTACTGTGATTTTGTTGTTCTACGAATATGATTATAGTCATTATTGTAAAATGTTTATAGATGAATAAAAATTATTATCTACATATCATTTGGTTAAATAGCATTAGAAATCTTGAAAGCACGTCAATATTATTATTTCGACAGTAGCTGATTTGTAAAAAGATGAAGTTTGCAGAATTTAGTACAGTTTTACACTGGACAAATGAACGTAATTTTCTTATATAAAATCTTAATAGAACATCATGTCTATGACACCAAACTCGTGTATTTTACAAATATTTCCCTCACATTATTTTTGATATTCAAATATTATTCAGATGACCTTTACAGCTGGAGTTGGATTTTTTACCGTACAGTTCATTATTTTGAGTCATTATGGAGTAATTTCATTCGGTATTTACCGAACCAGCTCTGGTGGAGACCCAGTTTCGGTTTAATTATTTTCAATTAAATGCAGGGCCAACACAATAGGGATTAATTCACCTTAAGGCGTGATAATAGCAGGAGTATATCACTGTAATGGAGAATTCGAACAATTACTGGGAATTAAAAAAAGTTTGTCTTCCCTGAGGTCGGAGGTTTAGTCGAGAAAAATGCAGAGTATGCGATTTTATTGAGAAAATCTCGGTTAACCCGGCTTGAAATAAGTTTTACGAAGGTCTTTCGGAGGAATTATTATCACTTACTTTTTACAGTCTATTTGCTTGGAAAAATATCACTGGGATGAAAATTTTAATAAATAATTTCGCTGTTGTTGCATTTTGTAAGGCATTTTTTTCGCATTTTTTACATCTGATAAGTAATATCTACATAATCAAAATAGCGTAGGGGAGATCGGGGCTGGTTGGTCCACTTTTCAAACTTTAATTTTTGAAAAATATATGATTTAAAATTACTTAACAAGCAAAACGTAGGACGATTGTCTTAACCTTTGTCTACTCTAAAATGTATAAAATTGAGGTTGTAACGACATAAATATGCGTTACTATAAAACTCGATTCAGAAAACCAGTTATCGCCGTGATGACGATATACTCCACCAGTTGTTTTCTGGTATTGACGGAAACGAGAACGATTGTTCAAACTGTTGGAAGAATTTCGATGTGGTACTGACACACTGAAAGCTCTACAGTATCTCCATAGGTAAGTACCGTTAAGCCGGGTACTGACTGGGTATAAACGATCGCTTTAACTGTTAGTATAATTTCGGTGAGGTATTGACACGCCGTAATAACTACAGTCCCTATACACGGAAGTATTCGTTAAGCTGGGTACTGACTAGCTACAAACGATACTCTCAAATCTTGAGACTAAAACCGAAAGAGTATTGATCCGCCGGTTGCTCATATCCCTGGCTGACTGAACATTCCACAGGACGTAGAGAGTCCCATACACCGTCGAGTATATCGCCGAAATAGAAATACACACCGCTCTAGTTTCGTCTACATATTATTCGGACCATCAGTACCTATCAATCGACGAAAGGATACGGACCGTCGAAACGTGACCTTCAAAATATTTACGTACCGGGGAATTATATAGAATATTGAATTTTAGTTTATTTTTGTCATTGTAAATAATATTTTTTTAGAAATAAATCAGTTAATTTAATTGAACTCTGTCTCCTTTGGGCTTACCTAGGAAATACGCATTACAAGGTGTAATTTGAGGAATTTCAAAATAATAATTTCTTTAATGTGTTGATGTCAAGTGGGCCAACTAGCCCCAGGTTCGGGGTTAGTTGGCCATACAGTTGGGGTAGTTTGGCCCATGAGAAAATAAAGCACCTAAGAAATAAAAGAAGCAAAAAGTGATATATTTTTGTTATAGACAGATCTAATTAAAAATTTGCCTCGCTTAAATTTAATTATTTCAAAAATACTGTGACAATATAATTCTAATAACTTTTTGTTGTTGTAAGCAAAACAGTAAAAAATAAAACAAAAAAGAGAAACTTTTACATACAAACAACTCTAAAAATTGCACATATTTGCTTTTCAAAAAACAAAATGAATTATTCGTCATCTGCTAAACAGTTTTCGCAAATATAAAATATGCTTAGTGGTTCAAACTTCATGGGCCCAGTTCTTGCAACGAGTACATTGAATCCATTTTTCTCGTTTATGACTATGCCTATATAATTCTAGGCATACTTGGCAAAAACTATCGTCTTCTTCATCATTAGCTAATTTATCAGGTACCTTTGATTTCTTTCATTCATATTTCTCAGATACCTTTAAATTTTTTTATTATTGTTCTTGGTTTTTTTTACTGAATAGTTCACTCGTAGCAGCTTTAACTTTAGAATTAAATTTTGATTTTTTTTATACTGCAAAATTTTTTGTTTTTTACTTTCTGTTTTTCCTTTCCAAGCTCCTCTTTAACTGGGGCATCTGTCAAAATAGCTGTGGTTCTACGTTTTTTGCCTCTCTCGGTCTCGTTAACTCGTGCTTCAGCTTTAAGAAACGGTCGTATTTCTTCTAAAGGCAATAAATATGCATTAGGTTTGGATGATCCAGCTTCCAATGAATCCTTCTCAGAAATAAAGTGGGTTTTTTAGATTGCACATTATTATTGTCGTTGCTGTTAATATTTGCCTCAACAAGAGGGGCTGGTTCAACAATAATGTCAGAAATAATAATTTGATGTTTAGAAATTTGCTGCTTAGAGTCATTATTTTGTAACGAGTTTTTTTTTTAAGCATTTCCGATGGAATTTTAATTTTAATAAGTGGATGTTACTTTCCAACTTTGATTCAGTCCCGTAACATTACCTTAAGTACAATATTTCATTAGCAATTCAAAAGCCATGAGTTACCATCTAAAGAAATATGTAAAATTTATTAAATTCCGCTTTTCAAAATTTAAATTATCGAGGATGCCCGGTATATAAACTGTTTTTATTAAAACCAAAGCCGTCCAGTATAGTAGAAATATTTCTTGTTGTAAGTAAATCGATTCAAATTAATTCCCTCGCCACCGTTATCGCCAAAAATTCTAGGTAAATAATTTTGCAATTTGCTACCGCGTGTCACCAAGTTATTAAATTGATAGATTTAAAGTCTAGTGTCCGACCGTCTCTTATTTTCTGAGTAAGTGAAAATTTATTTTGAAAACCGTTTAAAATATTACGCCGAGTTTCAGAAGTTTTATATTTAATATCATTAAACGATTTAGTAGTTTGACTATTTAGGAATATAATACCGTATTTTGGTAAGCCGTTTTTTTGAAGCGATAAAAACAAAATTTCTTTACAGTTTTTATTATTGCGTTTTTTATATTGTTTTTTGGAATTCATGTCTGAACCTTCAATACGTTGAAATAACATTTTGATTTTAATTTTGCGATTTAGATATTTATACTTATTGTCCTGTTTCAAATTAACCAAATACATATTAGATATAGAAAACTGATTGTGGGACGGATCAGAGGCTGTTGCCACCAGCCGTCTCCCTTTCCTATGATTTATTTTAGTTCTAAATTATATATTGTTTTAACTGATCGGCAATTCGAAAAATTGAAAACCGACTGTGGGACCGATCAGAGGCTGTTGCCACCAGCCGTATCCCTTTCGGAACGGGCATAATTCTCTCTAAATTACCTTGATTTATTTTAGTTCTAAATTATGTATAGTTTTAACTGACCGGCAATTCGAAAAATTGAAAACCGACTGTGGGACGGATCAGAGGTTGTTGCCACCAGCTGTTCCACTTTCGGAACGGGCATAGTTTTCTCTAAATTACCTCGATTTATTTTAGTTCTAAATTATATATAGTTTTAACTGACCGGCAATTTGAAAAATTGAAAACCGACTGCGGGGCGGATCAGAGGCTGTTACCACCAGCCGTCTCCCTTTCTGAACGGGCATCGTTTCCTCTGAATTATATTGATTTATTTTAGTTCTAAATTATATATAGTTTTAACTGACAGGCAATTTGAAAAATTGAAAACCGACTGCTGGGCGGATCAGAGGCTGTTGACACCAGCCGTCTCCCTTTCGGAACGGGCATTGTTTTCGCTAAATTACCTTTGACTTATCTTAGTTCTAAATTATATATAGTTTTGTCTGGCCGACAATTTGGAAAATTTAAAACTGATTGTGGGGCGGATAAGAGGCTGTTGCCACCAGCTGTTCCACTCTCAGCCGGTAATAATTTCTTTTCATTTTTATCTATTCTTAGACACAGTTGTTTTATTTTGCTTGTATTTGGGTAACCGCTGTCCTATCTTCCGACCAAAATTTTAGAATAATTGTTTTTGATTATATTTCTAATTGAACTTCGTCAACTGGCGTGGACATTCAACTAAATAAATAATCTTAATTTGACAAAATTAATGTCGAAACTAATCATTTATTATATACAAATTTACAAAATGGTACAAAGTGGTGAATACTGAACTTCGGTGGTTTCAGATCGGAAGACACTTTATGTTTCGATTTGATGAATATCAAACTAACTTTGTGGTTGAGCGTTGAGCTCGATTCGATGAGTGTGTAAAACTCGCGTCGATGAATTTAAAACTTTGCTATCGAGAGTATTCAACTCGCTTCGATGAGTGTAAACTGATAAGTGAAAAACTAACTTTGTTGTTGAGCGTTGAGCTCGATTCGATGAGTGAGAAAAAACTTTGCTGTTGAGCGTTGCGCTCGATTCGATGAGTGTGTAACTTTGCTGTTGAGCGTTGCGCTCGATTCGATGAGTGTGTAACTCGCGTCGATGAGTGTAAAACTTTGTTATCGAGAGTATTGAACTTGCTTCGATTTCGATGAGTTAGAAACTAACTTTGCTGTTGAGCGTTGCGCTCGATTCGATGCGTGTGTAACTCGTGTCGATGAGTGTAAAACTTTGTTATCGAGAGTATTGAACTCGCTTCGATTTCGATGAGTTAAAAACTAACTTTGCTGTTGAGCATTGCGCTCGATTCGATGAGTTAGAAACTAACTTTGCTGTTGAGCGTTGCGCTCGATTCGATGAGTGTGTAACTGATTTCTTCACGTTGTAAGACGTGTTAAATAGAAATCTGCAAGGGGCGTGTTTACACGTAGATTGGGTTGACAAAACGAAAATAAATATTTCCTATTGGCCAGTATCATTTGACTTGTCGGGTTCCTAGACAAGAATCAACTACGGGTGCCGCCAATAGTAAGTGGAATACTACAATAGCAATTGTAGCCCATTTACTCAGAAAGGTAATTCAAAAATGTCTTTTATGTCTTCCGAACCTCGACCATAAAATTCATGCAGAATTGACACTAAATTTAGGGTTTTTACAATACAAAATATAATAGGGTGAAACGTGACCTTTTCCTAACTTCTTAACTATAGGACAATGCGTCAAGATGTCGACTTTCAAGAAAGGTGCTATTTATATGCCCATACAAAACAATTTACAATTATTGTTGGAAAACGTGATATTTTAAAGTATTTTGATAATAAAATGAAATTTTCCTTTGAATTTACAACAATATAAAGATGTTATCAATTCTGCAACATATTTCTACAAAGCTATTAACTAAAATGAATTTACGCCTTAAATATATACAATAAAAAAAGGGAAGCAAACAATTATCTCACATATTTTAAAGGTATCCTAAACAAATAAATTTCAAGATTTTACAATCTTGAACAATAATTTTACCCGATAATTTGAAAATTTGAATAACTGATTGCGGGGCAGAGCAGAGGCTGTTGCCACCAGCTGCCCAACCGTCAGCCGCGAGTAACTTATTTTATATATAATAAGATTGTCAACCAAGTCTGAGGCTGTTGCCACGGGTTGATTGATAATTTAGTTTATGTTCATTAGTTTTTTTGTTATAAACTGGTCTGGTCGCATTTTTCCACCTATCCCGATTGACCATCCCTACCGAGAAGATAGCTATATCCCGTTCACTACTGTGATAGGTAATTATTGTTTTACTGCTGCTTACCGCATAATTACAAACTGCTTATACCGCTTCCGCTGTTATTAACAATTGCATTTGCTTGCTTACACCTGGTTTATTGTGTCATTGATCATATTCCTTAATACCGGCATATTTCGCACGGTGCATAATAACATAAGGCTTGAACACATTTGCATATTGTATATATTTAACTGATTCGGTACCGCTTGAAAATACTCAGAAGTTGTTTTTAGTGTTATTTGCATACATATTTTCAATAGGACTTGTAATATACAAATCAATACAATCAGTGTTTTCTTCATATCCCGTAGCATCGCCATCTAAGGGTTATAGTTTTGTAGACGTGTTAAATTCAACGAGACCCCTGGAATTTTCCGTAACCTCCATCTGAGGCTATCTGGAACTCTTGACGCTAAGAGTCAAGGGGCTGTGGAGTAAAACATTGCATCTAGGGTGTCCAAAGTAACGCGTCAGTTGGTAAGAACCTGTGTGAGGTGGAGGACGCAGCGCGTCACAATTTTGGAGTGTATTATTGATCACATTCGTATCACTGTTTACGGGATCACTATCTTTCGCTTGTGTAGGTCTATCGGTTAAATATCCTGGGAGAAAATCAACATCTGTAAAAATATTGCGATTAAGCGGAGTACAGGCTAAATGTAGAGATTCTTTGACTAAATGAGGAACATTATAAATATCCATAGTTTTGTCGAGATTATTAGTTATCCAGTTATCTGCAGCTGTATTAAAATACTTTTTAAAGGAACTATAAACGCTCCGCTCCAATGGCCTCAACTTATGATAACAGTGCGGCGGAAATGATAAAACGACAACCCCATTTTCTTTAAACATATCCAGAGCAGCAATGGAAAGATGCGAATCGTGATTATCTAAAAGCAAAAGCACCGGTTTGTGTCTGGAAGCCCGAGAATATGTAATAATATGCTTAGCAAGTTTTATTAAATTTGCCTCAATCTTCCTACGCTTGCAAGCCGTAGGGCTTTAGTCAAGGCATTGGCTAATAGACCGTTTCAACGGAAGATATGTTTTGGTTGCAGCGACCGTTGTCCACCTATCAGATTATAAATGAACTAATAGCAGCTAACTGTTATTTCAAAAGGAAACTGTAACTGTAACAATAAACTATACGTTTAACAATGAAAATAGCTTTAGAAAATGTTATGGTTAGAAGGATTAGATGTTATGTTCGGCGCAATGAACTGTATACTAACGTAACTGGAACGGCCCCGTAAATCGACAAAAATGAGAAAAATCGTAAATGTAGGCAACCCGTCGTTGTGACGGGTATCTATCTCTTTCTATCTTATTGAGTTGAATGGCGTACTGTGGAGATTCTGCGATTCTCATTATTGTTTTTGTTTTATTTTGATTATTCAAGTAAAGTACCCCTTTTATTGATTGAAATATTGAAGAATGATAAGATCCAAACAAGGTAAATAATTATCTCAGGCAAAATATAACACAATGGGTACGAGAGAGAAAGGTTTCCGTCACAATGAGTCTCTTTTTGTTGTTGTCCCTGACACAAAAATGCTTACATTCGACAACGATTGGTTCCTTTCTAGGTGCGTAAGTATAGAGTTCATTGGTTTAGCGCAATAAAATCTTGACGTCAGATTTTCTCAATGAAATTATGTCACAGCTTTGCTGACAAGACAAATATTGTTTTATAAAGTATTGTCTTCCAAAACTCCTAAAATAAAAAAATATTGTAGTTTCCTTTATGTTGAAGAAATTAAGTAGGTTAGTACCAAAATATACTAATTCTGGCAACTTTGTAATTAGAAAATTAACCATAAACATAACATTTTACGGTATTTTTCCGTAAATAACGAAGTCTGTTATCGTTATCAAAGATAAGATCTAGAAGGGTTCATACTGCGCATGCTCAGATAACCATACCTATGTGACAAAATAAAAGACTTAAAAACGCACTGTTTACTCGTTTACCAGACGACACTTATATGTGTCCTCGTTCTCTCAACGAGTCCCTAAATGAGAGAAGAAATATACCGTTGCCGTAGACACATTTGTTAAAGATCTAAGTTACAGTTTCCTCTTAAAATTACTGTCAGCTTCTATTAGTTCATATATGTACCGATAAGTGGACAACGATCGCTGCAACACTCTCAATTTGTTTTCTTGTAAAATGATATTTTATATCTATATGTTTTGATCCCTTATGATATACAGAATTGTTGGCTATACTAATACAACCATTATTATCTTCAAACAGGGGCATAGTCTTATTTATTTCAATACTGTTACTATTAATTCATGATTTAATCCTAATAGCTTCTTTAACACATTCATAAAGTGCCACATATTCGGCTTCTGTAGTTGGTTCGCTACTGTATTTTGTTTCTTGGAATTCCAAGATGTACTTTTTCTGTCCTCTTCACAATTTTGCCAGGCTGAATCAATATAGCCCTCTGGTGCATCTCATCGGCCTGGTTCCGCCACCTTGCCAGACAACATTAGATATTCTATAAATATCCATGGAATATTCATTTTGGCATATTGGAATATTCTCTAAAAATGCCAAGAATATCTTTATGCTTTTTAGAATATTCCTAGAAAGTGAAAATGGGAATATCCTAAATATTCAGAAAATATTCCCAAATGAATATTCTTTTTCGCATTATATATAAGCTAGGATTATTCTGAGAATATTCAGAAAAGCATTATCTAAGAATGTTCTTCAATGAATGTTTCCAGAATATTCAACATATACTACGAATATTCGTGGTAGATTCATTTAGAATTTTGTAGAATTATTTCAAATTGTATATTCAGGGGATATTCTTTGTATATTCACAATATTGCAGGAATATCCTCAGAATGTTCAGAACCATATATTTAATGGGCGGAGGGGAAGGGGGGAGGGTTAGTACATAGAAAGCATGTAAATGCACTTTTTTCAAATGTCTGTAATCAATAAATTTTCATAGCTTGATGGAATTCTCTACTCGACCATTCACTGGATGCTGGCTTCTAAAGTGAATAAAGCGGCACAGGCACAAATTGGATTCAGAACATGAGTCCAATAACATTAGTGCTTAGTTCTGGTTACACCTAAGAAAAAAATTACTTTAACTACCTAAGCATAATAAAATAAAATTCAATATTAAATTGACCAATTTTTTATTAGACAAATAAAAACTTTATAACTCTCTATAACCTTTTAAAATTTATAAATATTCAACTATAACTTTCATTTCATCGTTTTTAAGCCAAAACTACAACGCTTCACAAAATATATAAAGCATGAATCTACTTGTTGAACATCAGTTTCGTAAACTAAAATATTTATAGACACTTACATTCTCTTGTGAGGAATGAAAAATAAAGAAAAAACAAAATTGACCAAATACTTTTCTATCGTTTCTATCAAAAAGTATAGGGTTTTAAAATGTATAAATATTTATAGGGCCCACACACTGCGAGCTTTTACCATTCGCTATACCCAAATGGATAAATATGTCCGGTTAAGGCTACATAACTGAGGTATAACTGAAAAACATCCCAATTGTTGACGTTTTGCAATCAGATATATCAATTTTACCCGTTCGGGTGTTAAAAGCTGGCAGCGTTTGGATTCATAAACTTGCGTTATATCGTCACGTGCCGGTTGCTGTAATGGTGTGGTATCTGCAATTATAAAAGTAATTGTAGTAATCATTTGTAGAAATTTTACAAATATGAGTATAAAAAATATCGATATTTTCTTAAATTTGTCACTATGCAGAATACATTACATTGACACTGGTATTCTGTACTGTCGCTTAAATATCAAAGCATATGGTGATTAATTATTGTATGTTCTTCTCATGTAAGTTTTTACCAGCCTCAATTTCTTAAGATAATTTACTTGTTTAAATGAAGGTTCAAAAAGTATTAATTAATTACGCGGCCAGATGACAAAATTAAATATCAATAACAGCTAATTATAATGTCTACTTAAATTTAATATTTACCAGACTGACTAACTATTTTTGTTGGTGGATCATTCAATAAAATGGGACCTTTGCATTTTAACCATGGAAATAGGGTAGGCACAACTAGCTGAAACAAATGCTTGGGATATCCTCCTTTGGAAACAAATTTTTCCTGTAAGTGAAGTTCACACAACCTATAATTATTTTGTAAAGCTTCTGTAGTCTTTCCAATCAAATCTGCACAGTTACAATCTTCCAACCATAAGTGTGCTCTAAAACGTAAATAAATGTAGGTATTCAAATGTCTATAAAATAAATCAACTACTAATTTAAATTGAATATGTCTTATTATTCAACATATTTTTTGCTGAACAGGGCTCGTCAGCAGAAAGCTTATTGTAGTACATATCATTATTTCCTCTTATTAAAGGCAGAGGGACAGATCAATGTTAAAAACCAAAAACATAGAGAATTACACAACTTACAATGTATAGGTACATGTAAAGTAAAATGTAAAATATTAGAAAAGTAATATATACCTATAATATATTCCATATAGAAACAATTACTCTTACCTCACAGGGTCTTTGGGAAATCCAAACATAATTATTCCTTCTCCTGTTCTTGAGTGACATCCACGAACTGTACAAGTTATTCATTCCATAACAAATACAATAATTTCTCACTAAGAGTTCCACTAGTCACGATATTATTGAAAACAAAATCAAAATAAACTTTAATCAAAGCACAAGAATATTTTTTGGTTAACATGAAGTATGACATTGACATATAACTCATTTGAAAGTTGAAACATGGCGTCTATCACACGTCACACTTGCCCATTCAGAAAATGAACTGTCTAAAAGTCGAAGTTTCGCCAGTTTGTGTTGGTGTATTTTCTGCTAAACATTAAATTTGTGGATATTTTATTTATAATATATTTAAGCTATGGGTGGATGTCAATCCACTCCAGTTCATAGGTTGATATTGAGCATGCCAGGCTTAAGCCCATACAGACACATCATATTAGAAATTAACCAATAAACGTGTGTACAGAGAACGCCAGTTGCATTTTAATTGGCTGGCGGCTTTTTGTTGACGCGATTGGGTACCTGTCTTGATTTGGCTTTACGCTGAATGTTATAATTCTGGACCTGTGTCTTGAAAAGACCAATCTCCATTTTCAGTGATCTGAGATATTAATTACGCTAGATTTAAAAGCAATATGACTATAATTTTAAGTGTGTGAATAATTATTTTCAAGTAATAAAAATCTATAAAACACTTCAAAATAATGTTTATTTTTTAAAAATTATGTTACTGATGAAAAAAAAGATATTTTATGATTTAGATGGAGATTGGCCCTTTTACTAATTATTGTTATGGGAAATAGTACCCACTTTCTTTAGATTTTTTTATGAAGTGGGGTAAAAGAATAACTAAAAGAAGCACAAAATTGTCTCTATTTAATAGGTAAACTTAAATTTATTTGAACCAAATAAAAAATTTAGTTGAAAAAATAAACGAAACTTGATTTTATATTATTATAAACCTATATTAATACAAAAAAATCAAGGAACATTTCAGACACTTTAACAATTAACAAAACTTTAAATTTCATCTTCTGGAGCAGTGAAAACTTCTGGATTCATAGTAGACGAATGTTGAAGGTATAGAAAAAATGACTTGTTGTAATCACTGACATAAGGCAAAAGTTCTAGTAAATTATTATATTTCAAATCAGCTATCGGTAATGTTTGATCGTGCAGAGGTTTTAATTCAAAGTCACTGTGGTTTTGTCGAGTTCTTAGCGATCCTCTTCTTAAATCAACTTTTTGAAATTCCCCATCGCTAAAGTCTGTTTTATAAGAAAACTGAAGTTCTTGGTCTTTCTGAAATCTCATCCACTTAATTTTAAGCCATTGGGATTGGGTTTCCTTTATCATCTTTTTTTCTATGGACTAGCGAAGATTTAAGGAAAGTCCCATAATTTATAAACTCATTTTGAGACATCTCAATCACGCTCATAGGCTTTTTTCTGTACACAGATGTTTTAATAAAATTGACCCAATCCTGTGGAACTTCTATATCCATTGTTGTCTTTTTCTTGGCTCGTTCAATAGCGGCATGAATAGTATCAGCCTCCATGTGCGTGTGGCCTTGTTCCATAAACTTATGGTTTATCTCAGCGATTGTAGTGGTTGGTGGAAGCCCTACACTTGAAATGGTATATCATGTACCTTTAGCAACAGGAGATTGGCCTTTTTTGTATCGATAGAAATGAACTCGGGAATTTTAGTGCTGTAGATATCTCAAAATCGATGGAAGTGGAGATTGCCCTTTTAAGACTCAGGTCCAGAATTATCATTTATATCTTTGTTCTCTTTTTCACACGACGATATGACGAATAACATTGTATCCACACCGTATCAACCGTTTATGTAGTGTTCATATCGAGCATATTTTTATATATTTTTCTTATCTTATAATCTCTATCTGAACTTCAATCAGTTTAATACATGGTTAATTTGATATATTATATTTATTATTTGTATGAAGGTTATTTTAACTATTTACACCTATGCGTAGGGTTGAATATCCGGATAAATATTTGAACTATAACTTTCGTCCCATGTGAAAAATAATATTAATTTTCTTTAATCATAAGTAAATATGCTTAAAGGAATATTCAGTGTGGTAATATTCTTAAATGAATATTTTGAGAATATTCTAAAATGAATATTTTAAGAATATTCATCAGGCTTGTTCTGTGAATATTCACTAAGGAATATTAATAGAATATTCAAAAATAATATTAATATTATAAGAATATTCTTAGTTGATTCGGAATATTCTCATACTTTTTGGTGTATTTAAAGATAACTCTATGAACATCCCATGTTGTCTGGGTTAAGATTTAGGTTTTTATGTGAGGTTATAAAAGTTTCTTGGCACGGGGAGATAAAATAATATTAATAATACATTTCAATTTTCTACATTTCCACACAAATGCTTTCTTGTTGTGAGTGACATAGAAAATCGAAATAATTTCAATCGGAGAATAGACTATTTCTCTTAATAACATATGGAAATAGAAAAAAAGGAACAAGACATTTTCGTATTCAGAACTGACTCCCGTAATCCGTTTACCTACATCTCATTTCATTTAGAAGTTATAAACGAGCTCACGTTATCTTGTGATACACTGTTTTAAGCCCATTAACATATATACTTGATATAATCAACCAGCTTATGATTGAATGAGTTTTAATATCAAACCTAAATCCCAAGATTGCGATCTCGTAACGTAGTTGTTTTGTTTAACTTCCAAATTAAAATAGCGACAGCCTACTACTCTGTCCTGCCATTAGTTTTTTCCAATTTAATCTCAACGATTTTAACCTCGATATTGTTCCGTATGAGTGGGCTGGGAAGCAATACAAATTCGGATTTTAATTAAGGGTTTTCATTTTGTTTTCGGGAAAATAACGATGAACTGGGTCAATTTCGAGAGCCTTTTCAATTGCACATTTAGCAGACCTCATAAACGTTTTGATCGATTAAAAACACAACAAAAGGAAATCGGCTAAAAATCAAATGTAGATTTTGATATTTGCGTTGAAAGTTATGAGAAAATGAATGATCATTTTGTAAAATTATTATTTTTATTGAATACTTTATGAATGATGTTGAATTATGAAATAAACTTGACTTTTAGAACTTTATCATTTGATATGAGCCACAAATTAAAAAATACTTCATAATAGGGTATGAACTAATGAGTTTTTATTAAAATTTGGATTTAATCACATGTTTCTAACAATTTCTTAATGACGTACAGTTAATATGAAATATATCGTAGTTAATATGGAATAATACATCGTACTGAGGAGTTCCGAATATATCGAAACCAATTCTACTGGTGGTTTTAATTACAAGATCAAAGGGATATATCCTATTTACCTTAATCAGATTCCTATCACGACCAAACTGAAGTGATCTCTATGAATATTATTAATAAATACGTCAATATTTCAAATACCAAACCATAAATGTCACAAGGCCACATCAATGAAGCGGTAAGAATAACAAAGGGATCTTCAAAACCACCGCCAATCGATAAAATCTATCCTATCATTACAATTGTTTCATCAAAGATCCGCGGAGATATAGCTGCTGAAAGAGAGAGAAACAAGAAAATGAATGAAACAAATCATATCATGTATAAAAACAAAATGAATAGAAATACCGGGTACTACAGTCTTTCAAAAAAATGCGTAATACAAATCACACCATATATGAATACAAACTTCAACCTCTGCTGCTACAGACAATGAAAACTCATTGAAAAAACATTATGCCATAGGACATCAAGCAAGAGACATAAACTGCCCAATATATCTAAGAAAACTGGAGGAGACAAGAAGACAAAAAAAATAATTTAACTAAACTTACATATCGTGGGCGTACAAGCAGAATCCTATAAGTCCACTTTTAAAAGAAAATGGGATTTTTTACATATAAGTCCATATTAGCGTCGAGCATCAGGCACATAAACATTTAAGTCTATTTGGCACTTGGTTTAGGATCTATAAGTAAGGAAAATTTATGGTAATAATAATCTTAACATACAAAAACATTTAAGTGCACTCAAACGATTTTCGGTGTTTTATTTACGGATACGGGCAGTCCGGACAGAAAAAATCTTGTAAGTCCTGGCGGTAAACAACGTTTTTTGTCATTCGATGTTCTGTTTCGTGGTGTAAACTTGTTTTATTACCTTCCAATAATCAAGTAGGTCATTTTATTGATAAAAATGGTATTCATTTTGAAAAATCGACCAACGATAAAACAAACTCGGCATTTTTAAGCTGTGAAGATGGGGGTGCTATTACATGTAATGGTAAACAGAAAAATACATTCAGAATATATTATTTTACATGAATAATTAGTTTATTATTCCATACTAGTAGGTAGGTGTAAATAAAAAAAGTAGCCAGCAGTTTAATAGAAAAGTTAATTGTTGGTTATGTACTTGGACTTATGTGATTTTTCTTATTAGTAGTATCAAATTTTAAATTACCAATTCTGAGGGGATTATTTTTAGCTAAAAATAATGTTGGTCAATGGTGTCCCGGGGTTGGTGACTCTCAATTACCCAGTACATCCACGGAAAAAATGCCTCAGCGAATAATCTTGACCGAATACAATAATTGTTATCCAGATTCTGATACATTTGATGGTAATCCAACCAATAAAAAAATTTGGTTATTTGAGTGGGCTAAGAATATCCTGCTTCTGCTGTCAGTAACTAAACTCGTATTTTTTTTATTTTAGTTGTAAATAATGTTCTACAAAGGTGTGTTGAAGAAAACCAATCACAAGAAAAAACTAGTAAATCCACTGAGCTAGTTAATGAAGACAGTGATGACTCTGTACAAGATCGTGATTTTAGTATAAGTAGTGATACAGTGTAACCTTACCTTGTTGTTGTTACTCCAAGAAGTGAGGTTACATTGCTAAAGGTTCGCGTTTCGCCGGAGAGCATAAGGTCATGAGTTAGTGAGGAATATTTGAAAGCTTGTCCTTTATTATTTTTTAAGGCGCCACTTGATTAGTAGGACATTCAAGAAATTTACTGATTAACCAAGAAACCAATAATGAACAAAAAATTAGCTATTGTAACTTTTCAAATATGTTATTTATGTCGTTTTGCTTTTACGTTTGTGAATCAAATAAAACACTTTGTTGCCAATGTTTAATTAAATGGATGGTACCTTGAACATATGTTGTAATAACCTGTCTCAAAAATATGAGGTGATCAACTCTATTTATGAAATGATAATCAGTTATCAATGATTAGTTAATTTAAAATGTTAAACAATTTCTAATGTTATCAACTAACTGAGGTCAAAATATACAATACACTAAATCTTTAGCAACCCGTAAATGGTATACCAGTTACCGCTTTACAACAGTAATAATTAACCATATATATACAAGTAGGTCAAAAGTATCTCTAATATATTAAGATTAAACTGAAATATAATTTCAGGGCAGTATACATTAGCAAAGTTGATATTTCAACTCTAAAGAATTGAAAGAATGTAATGTTAAAATTGTGAATTTGATAGACGTCTTTATAAAAATGTGAAATTACTAATAGTAGAATATAAAAGTTAATGTGTGATTCAACGTTAAAAAAATGAAGTTATAAAATGAATAAATTGCTCAAAGTTCAGATAAAAACAAATAAAACTTTAAATGTTACTTGCGGTTAGTGTCCAAACTATTAGACGTCAATTGGCTTAATTGACAAGCAACATCTGACTTATGGAACTAGATTCAGCCATGCGGTTAATAATCGTTGTTCATGATCACAGATTATATATACTCCCTGTTCATGATGTCACCAAAAAACAAAGTCCAGCTTCGTCCTTTGAACTGGAAACGCCGTTAGAAGCTCTTGTCGCTCTATAACGTTAATCGCAATCCGATGTACGAAACGTCTACAACCCTGGACGGAGAACTTAGCCTGTCAGCTATCCCTACGAGAATATATACCATACAGGAATCATCCGAAATTGAAGCTTCTTAAAATCTGTTCTTGATCATCCTATCATTGATAACCATCACCCATCAAACCATCAATTGGCAAAAAATATTGTAAAAACTGCTTGTAAAAAACTATGCAGTATAAAAAACCCTAAAAAGAAATTGGGGGTTATAGCCGTGAAAATATATACAAGATGAAAGGTTACCTTGTTTCCAAGGATTTTTCACCACTATAGTTCCCAAAATATATGGATTAAACCATGTGCCACCGGCCATTTTATATACTTACGACTTGTCCTCATCGATACCCCAACTTAATCATTCGACAAGTATCAGACAAGTGCTTTCAACAGCTTCCCTTTACTTTACAATTGATATCAGCAAACAGTGTTACCAATGGTAGTCAAATAAAATCCCCACATTAAATAATAAAATACTCATGGATTGGTTGGATCATATGAAGAATAATAATAAAAATATTACTCTAAACACCCATTTAATTATTTACATCCCGTTATTCCAGGATATGCTTAAATAATTTTAATTCCGTTATGCACCCAACTATACAGAAATGTGTATAAAGTTGCATACTCAGTGGGTGACTTAATCGAAATAATGTACCTCCGTGAGTTACTCATAATACAATACAAAAGAAGCATTGTATTTTTATCATGCTACAACAGCAGCAGATGAAGGTAAAATATCAAAAACAAGGTTTTACACGATTATTGTTTTGGCAATGGAAACGGAAAATAGAAAGAGAAAACAGCTAACACGGTGAAAAAGAAGTGAACCTAGCGGTTGAGAACTTGGTTGAAAACGCAATATCGCGAAGAAAAGAAGAAGCGACGGCTTAAATATGTAATTAATAAGCGGCCACGACCAGCTAAAAAAACCGCAAGCTGTAAATTGTCAAACATGTCGTTTTAAATGCCAGACTAACTTTCCAGAGGTCGAAACAGAGGGCTATTGTTTATTGTATTGGGAAATGGTCGATTTTCATTCCAATATTACTAGCACTTCTCCAGATAGAAGAAGGCAAATGTATGGAAATAAAGGCTCAAGAAGTAACTCTAAACAGTACTACTTCGAAAAAGCTAAAAACAAAATGAGAGTATGTCAAGCGTGTTGTCCTAAAACGCTTAATATAAGCAGCGATGTAGTAAAAAATGCATTTCAAAATAAAGGTCTGGTACCTATATTGGTGAAGATAAACGTGGAAGATCTGTGCCTGGGAATAAAACCCAACCAGAGCTTTTTGCTGCTGTAAAAGAGTACATAGAAAGCTTTCCAGTTGTGGTATCGCACTATTCCCGTAAATCGACAAAAAAAAGAATACTTGGACAGTAAATTATCTGAATAAATCCTTTGTGACCTTTATAACGTATAAGAAAAGTTTTGGAAAACATTATAACCTATCATTTTTTAAACCTAAAAAAACCTATATCAAATTTGTGAAAGACATTAAACAAGTGAAAATATGTTAGAGAATGATGAAATTTATGAAAATCATATTAAGCGAAAAAAAGACTGCACACAGCTAAAAATAATGACAAAGTACGAGCCACTAATGATGCAAGTTTTGTGTCAGACACTTTTGATGTGCAGTTGGTACTTCAAATACCCTGCTCAGATGTAAGCCCGTGTACAATCTTACAATCTATTATTCGGCCCCTCCAAATGATGCCTTTTGTTATTGCTGGACGGAATTAAATAGCAAAAGGGGCAGTTCAGAAATAGGTTCTTGTTTATCACTATGGTCTGATACATGCGGAGAGCAGAATCGTAATCAACATGTTGCTGCTTTACTGCTCTATTTGGTGCAGGTTACACATCTTGAAACAATTCAGCACATTTCTTTGGAAACTGAGCATAGTTATATGGAAGCGGATTCCATGCGTAGTTCGATTGAAAATCCTTTGAAATGTGTACAGGTTTACACAATTAATGATTGGCTTAATATCTTCAGACTGGCAAAATCAAACAGGAAAAAGAAACATATAGAGCCTTACAACGTAAGTGAATTGAAGTTTTCCGACTTTTATGATTCGAAAGCATTGCCATAAATCTTAATCAGGAACAAAACTAAAGACACTGTCAACTGGTTAGTTATCGAAGGCTTGAGGTATTCCAAGAAAAACCCAGACATAATTAAATACAAATACGTGCACGACGTCCCCTACGTATGTATCAATGTTTTTGGTAGGGGAAAGAAGCCAACGTTTCCCAAACATCTGATAAAAGCTGTACAGCAAACCATTTTGGCCATAATTGTGAAAAAAACAAGATCTTCTCAAATTTTGCAGAAATGAATCAATTCCCGTCGAATTCCATGACTTTAATAGACAATTCATATAAACTACAGACGCTTCGAATAGCGCATGTTCAGCAATTCTAAGTCAAAATTACGAAGGGATTGACCTACCCATCGCATTCGCATCACGCAGCTTCAATAAAAGCGAGCTTAACAAGCCCACCATCATAAAAGAGTTATTAGCAATTCATTGGGGAATCAATCGTTTTAAGTCTTATATCTATGGTTCACCACATTTCATAATAAAAACAGATCATAAGCCAATAACGCATTTATTTGCAATGAAAGACCCGACGTCGAAAGTAACGAGAATAAGCATCGATTTGGAAGAA
Organism: Galeruca laticollis; assembly: GCA_963921935.1. Taxonomy (NCBI): domain Eukaryota; kingdom Metazoa; phylum Arthropoda; class Insecta; order Coleoptera; family Chrysomelidae; genus Galeruca; species Galeruca laticollis. The sequence continues at coordinate 287,695,341 of OY998175.1, read as the reverse complement.
TATGATTTTGGAATACAGTATGTTAAAGGTATAGCGAACTACGCGGATAGCATATCGAGAATATCCATAGAAGAACTTAAGGATTTATACATAAATAATTCACATGTCTTGGAAATCACAAGAGCACAAACGCAAAAAGAAAACGCTAAAACAGGAAAGGATCAAAGGAATAAAGTAGAAACCATACAAATTTTTGGTAATCCAGAATACGATACTTTAGCAATACCACCTAGATGTGAGGTATACAGGCTTATAGAGAACTTTAAGAATTTTAGAGAGGATACAGTAGTAGAACAACAGGGAATATCACCAGGAGTATTTATAGCCAGATCCATAATATCGGGGAAAAACCCGTACGTTAGAATTTTAAATACAAATTATGAAAGTATTTCAGTAAAAACTAACTAATTAAACTTAGAAGTACCGGAATATGTATGAAACGATTTAACGAAACTGTGTGAAAATTACGAAGATATATTCGCTTTAAAGAATGATATACTAACGCACAATAACTTTTATGAGCAAAGGATATCAGTAAAAGATGATACACCGATATACATAAAAAACTATCGCACACCACATTCACAATCAACAGAATTAAATAGTCAAGTAGAAAAACTTATAACACAGGGAATAATTGAACCCTCAGTATTAGATTATAATAGTCCAGTATTATTAGTACCAAAGAAGTCGACGAATCAAGATAAGGCGTGGAGACTTTGTATAGATTTTAGACAGCTAAATACGAAAATAGTCACAGATAAATTTCCTTTACCCCGTATAGATGCAATTTTAAATCAATTAGGAAGAGCAAAATGGTTTTCAGTTTTAGATCTTATGTCAGGTTTTCATCAAAAACCTTTAGAACAATCTTCTAGGAAATACACTTCGTTCAGTACCGAAAAAGGCTCATTTCAATTCACAAGACTACCTTTTGGGTTAAACATAAGCCCTAATAGTTTTTCACGAATGATGTCAATAGCATTATCAGGCCTCACGCCGGAAAAAGCATTTCTTTATATGGACGATATAGTTGTGATAAGAATTTCAGAGAATCATCATTTAGCCAATCTCAGAAAAGTGTTCGACGCATGTCGTAGATTTAATTTAAAATTAAATCCACAAAAATGCCCATTCTTCAGGCGTGAAGTCACATATTCAGGTCACAATTTATCAAAGGATGGTGTTTCACCAGATAAAGCAAAATACTCAGTCATTCAGCATTACCCAGTGCCAAAAAATGCCAACGAAGTCAAAAGATTTGTTGCATTTTGCAATTACTATCGAAGGTTCATTCAAAATTTTGCAGAAATATGTATTCCTTTAAATAGGCTAGCTAGGAAAAACGTAAAATTCGAGTGGTCACAAGAGTGCGAAAACCCATTTCAGGTCTTAAAAAATGCATTAATCAATCCACCAATTTTAAAATATCCAGACAATAAACAAGAAATTGTTCATAAGAATCGTATGTTTATATACAAAGAACGGAAACATTTGTAAATAAGTAAAGTGTTGATAAACGAACAAATAGTGTTTAGTAAACAAAGACAATACAAAAACATTCATTAAAAACAGTTATAGGTATAAGTGATATCGAAAAATTAAAATGATAATTTTTCTCTTCCAAGAAGGGATGATGTAGTGATCCCTAAAGGACAATAACGCCAAAAGGACATTAGCTTAGAAATAAGATTTAAATTTAGGTTAATATTAATTATAGTATTTAGGGAGCATTGATCTGAGACGGGCAATGTCAGTCACGTTCTTGTTAATGTATAAACAAACACGTACAACTTATAGACGGAAGTCAGACATGTAGTAAAACATAGCTACACTTCCTATACAATGAGAGTGAACGAACCAGGGAATTGGAATTGTTATTAATACTTTGACTAAGTCGATTGATATTTATATTTGTGTATTTTAACGTATTAAAACTCGATCCAGTGATTTTATAAATGTGATGTTGTTTATTCTATTCCCGAATACAGGTTGCTAGGTAAGTGGTTTCCTCAATGATAATATGCCTTTACGGTAAACATCGAGTATACGAGGGACACTTACTAAGTAACCACCACATGGCGATCACTGCCTACTTCAAAAGATGCGCTAGATCTTTCTACTGAACCATGTGTGGATAATAGCGAAAATGAGGACATTAGTAACTCCGATAATGAACTTCCATCAATACGCTTAGTCCAAAAAAATATAAAATAAAAACCAGAAAAAAATGCCCAGATTTTTGTGAAAAAAAATCAAATAAAATCAATGTTTTCTAAAAAAGGCTTGTTTATTAGGTCATATACCTTAACAAATGGCAAAAAAACTTTAATATTAAGTTTCAAATTGCATCTGAAAATTTAATAATTTTACAATTAAAATCAAACATTTAATTTCGTTTTTCTCGAAATGTTGTTTTAAGGACTTATATGTTTCTGCTTGTACGCCCACGATATAATACAAACAACAATAATAAACAAACCAAAATAAACATATAAAATTCACAAACAAAACAGACGATGACAATAGACTTGGCAGACAAACTGAAACCTAAAACTCAATCATAAATAAGCAAACGTACAGAAGACATGTGAAATTATTTCTGAATATGATGTTGAACCAAGCAGAAGTACAGAAAAATCAAGCGCATTATACAAGCAAGCTACAATTTTGTTTACCTTCAAAACAAGTTCATGTTTCAAAGGTAAAGCTAAAGTTTATAGTACTTGCATGAATGCATCATTTGTTTTTATTTTTAGATGGTGGCTCTAAAAATGTGAAACTAACAGAAGCATTAATAACATTTATTGTTCAGGATAATTTGCCATTCAATATTGTAGAAGGTAAGGGTTTTCTGTCTTTGATGGAACAAGTGGCACCTTTATACAAAGTACCAATCAGAAACACCATCAAAAATAATGTTGATAGAAAGATCGAAGTGATTTCAACAGCATTTAAAAATATATTGAAAAAATCGAAGTATTTCACAATTACGACGGATATATGGACTGCCGATATGCAGACCAAAAGTTTTATGGGCATCACTGTCCACTTTGTACATGACATGAAGTTAACATCAGCGACAATAGGTATTGTTGAATTATCAGAGTCTCACACGGCAGACTATATTGCTTTAGAATTGGGCAAAGCTCTTCAAATTTGGGGAATTGATCCTAATGATGTTGTTGCTGTAGTGACGGACAATGCAGCCAATATGGTCAAAGCTATGCATGACAAACTTGGGAAAAACCGACACATCCCATGCTTCGCACATACCCTCAATTTGGTGTGTAAAAATTCACTTACAAACACAGAAGGTTTGAGTATTATTATTGACAAGATACGATCAATAGTAGTATGGTTCAAAAGACGCGTTAAGGCTAGTGATCAATTAAGAAAAATACAAATCGATGCAGGAACGATAGAAGGAAACATTAAAAAAATTATTTTGGATATCAAAACTCGCTGGAACTCCACATATTACATGATAGAGAGATTTCTACTAATGTCATCTATGGTCAGCAATATTTTGTTTCCCGATGTTAATTCTTCAAATATGATTACTGCAGCCTAAGTTGAACATTTTCGAGAAACATGCAAACTTTTAAAACCACTAGAAAGGATGACAGTAGAGATAAGTGGCGAAAATTACTCCACAATAAGTAAAGTAATACCAATGATTGGTTGTCTGATAAACCAGTACAACAATTATTCGCCCCAGTATTAAGTAAGTAAACACTTGAAAACAACATTATTAAAAGAAATCGAAAAGAGGTTTGGTGCTATTGAGCAATCTTATATACCAGCTGTTTCCACAATATTGGATTCTCGATATAAACAAATAAACTTCAGGGATCCTCAAGCCCTGGGCACTGTGATGCGACACATCAAAAGTGAGATCGCGACTTTCCAAAGCACTTCTTCTTCATCCGAATCTTCTGATTCGGATACTGAAGAACCGGAATTTGATATATGGGCGCACCATAAAAAATTAGCGCAGACTAAAAAAAGTGGGCAAGGGAAATCATACAAGATAGTGAACTCAATCAATATTTAAGTTTGCCAGTTAGAATCTTGAAAGACGATCCCTTGGACACCTGGAGCGAAATGAAATCGGTATATCCCAACTTATTTAAAGTAGCGGCAAAATATGTTTGTGTTGTAGCAACGTCGGTCCCCAGCGAGAGGCTATTTTCAAAAGTCGGAGCTACAGCTACTAAAAGTCGTAACCGTCTCACGGGAAGTAGGCTTTCCAAATTATTATTTTTGAGCTCTTTGCCTGATGACTTGCATTTGTGGAACTGATGTATTCACCTAATCCACAAAATCACAAATGCAGGCAAACAGTCTAGTTCCTGTGAGACATTTAATTGTAAACTTGACTAAATTGTAATAAAAAACACATTTTCATATTTTGTAAAAACATGCAACACTTTTAACAGTTTTAACTTGTACGTACTTAATCAAAAAATACAATTTTTTTTTAATGTATTACCTTTCAATATTTTCTCAGTACCTACTTTACGTTTCAAAATATTGAATATAATAAAAAAATATATCGATATGATTCATAATATCGATATTTTTGTTTAGATATATCGCTTGTATCGATATATCGGTTTCGATATATCATATGATGAGTATATCGATATATTTATATTTTTTGCCATCCCTACACTGGCCTCTCGTCAAAACCAGCGACAGTCTTGCGAAATTTAATTTTCAACGTTCGGGCGATTTTTCGCGTTACATGTTCACAATACATTCTTTGGTGCATCTGTTTTATTGGAAGCCTCAACAACGAAGATAGAAGCAGAACATTGTAAATACCATGGACCAACCATGTAAGTAACATCGAGGCTGTGAAGTGATTAACGCAGAGGAAATTTGAGAACATTAGTATTTGTTACCCGGGATGGATGAACAGAGATATAATTTGTTGCAGTATATTTCACAGGAGAAGGTAGTGGGCAAACGAAGTGTTATGTAAAGATGAATTTAATGGTTTAAATATATCAGAACCTAGTTTGGTACGAACACAAATAAAATTGAAATCGCATAAATGATAGCCAAGCCAATATAATATATAACATTTTTATAAGGATCCATAAATTTGATAAAAAAATAACAGTTATTTGCTCTAGTCTAAATAACATTAATACTAGTGGAACAAGAACATTTATAAAATCTTCATAGTTGTATAGTAACAATTATTGACACTCAATCACATCCTAAAGCAGTCACTCATAAAATCGATTTGGTATGAAGCCAACATCAATTTGTAGGCCAAGTGAGGAGAAAAGTAGAACGAGAAGGGCAGAGGGTATGGTCGCGAGGCAAGTAACGTCACAGATAACTACTTCTACAGAACAGCTTCCTTGAATGGAAATAGATTTATTAAATATAAAACACATTTTCCTAGTACTCATTCCACCAGTATTTCGTTTATTAGCTGTATCAACATGTAAAAAGTCAAATTTATTCAAATAATAATTAAATAAACCCTGATACATTATTTAAACATCTAAAATATTGATTATTTTTAATAGTTTGCATCTGCAGCAAACACCAAATAAACTAAGCAAAAACTAACTACTTTATCCTACTCCCCAACTAGATTTTTGCTTAGAATATGAAATGGTCTTGGCTTCAAGAATAACGTAAACATTTATATATTTTTTACTTCTATATCTATGCATTCAATCAAATATGCGGTTGCTAGACAACGGAAAAAGTATTTAAAAACATATTTTATTATAATGAAGAGAAGCCAAGGAAAAGTTTGTTGAATTACATCTAAATTAGCAAGAAGCAAGAAAAAAACACGTTCCAAATATAATGAGCAAGAGTTTTGTGAAAAAAAATCATTGTAGCAATGAAGATGATAATTTAGACATATTCCCGCGTTTTGGAGATATCTCAATTTATATTTACTCGCATTTTATTCTGTATTACTTGAGAAGTTATCTTTTTTACAAAAGTGCAAATCATATCTTGACGGTAGCAAGTTTCCTCCAATGATTTCAGGAATAATTCATTTCCTAGATAACTCCGAATATACGTTAGCAAACAGTTCTTAAACATTAGTAAAAGATAAAGTGAAAATGTAAAAGCTCCTTAGGGGCGCAATCATAAGCTGCATTAAATACTTCTATTCAGTCCCTTACTGAAATGGAGTATAGTGAACGATTATTATTATGTCTGGAAATGCACGGGGCACTCAATGAGTTCCTGGATATCTGAGAAATTTAGAAAATATGTTGCAGAGATAAGTCCTTTTACTGCAAAGGGATGGGAATAGACGTTCATTTGATAAGGCAACAGAAAAGTAGAGTTCACCTGGATGAAAATCCATTAAAACTTTAAGTGAAATATATATTTCAGAATACAGTTCTTTGTTATTGTTATACATAATTCCACTATATTAAAAGGAAATCATAAACATTCTAAGAATTTGACAATGGTTTCGATATGTTAAAATATCATCGTCAGAATAACAGAAGTTGCATTTGATGTGATGCGTACCTGATGTTTAATAATTATTTTTGGCTAGACTAAGAAGTACACTATCTTGTGATTAACTTAACTTAACTGAATAGAAAAAAGAAGTTATGACATTACAAATATTAAAGCTTGAATAATATTAGCCCTATTTAGCCCTATGGGGATATCCTGGATGTCTATTTTCCATTTAAGATCAGTGTAACCGTGCAATGATATAGGAAATCAAAGGAAACGATTGTCTGCTGATGTTCACAATTAGTACTTAAGAATACAGTTTAGTAGTGAAGAACTGCCTAGATTTATCTGTTAGTTGACGACTTCACTCCTCATTCCTCAAGGAAATCCATTTCTTGTTTCTTATCACAAATGTGTAGTACTTTTAGTCACGTGTTAATTGTTAATGAATATTTGGTGTTAAGTAGGTATATTGCGTAATGATATTCTCGGGTTGTTTTAACCTGTATGCTCGTAAGTGTTCATTGTGTCTAATTTCAAAATTTCGAATTATTTGACCTATATTGACAGTATTACATTCTGGATATTTAAGTTTTTATATTGCTAAATGGATCATACGTCCCGTTTTGAACGGCACTGTCCTCTATTCACTGACACCTGTACCGATGTCCCCAAACAAAGCTGGCGGACGCAAAATAATGCCGTTTTCCGAAACCATCCGAAAATTTAAAGATAGGTAAGTGGTTAATAGTTATTGGATTGTAAAACACTAAGAAATTTGAATAACTGTTTGCAACTAAACTTTTATTATTTGTTAAATGGATCAATTAATGAAAATTGACATTTACAAAAAAAATGGATGTCTGTCTGTCACTAGCTGGCTGAGATCTGAATACTACGTTGATTGTTGTCTCTAATAGCATTCAATTTGACGCATGCGTATTGCCTACTCACTTTATCATGCACAGTTGCTATATTTAGTTTAAATAGCTAAAAACAAATAACTTCTCTTCACAAAAGTGTCGACATAGACCGCCATTGTCGGATATCTTCAATAGTCTATATTGCGATCATTTCTTGAAGAGGAAGGGGACACAAATGATGAGTTGATCTTCATATGATTCCTTTGGATGTGGAGATATCAGCAACACGACACATTTTGTCCTTCCCTGGAATCAATTTTATAAGTTACCCCAAAGTCCAATTAGAAGGAAATGAAGCGCAATTTCGTACAAGAATCAGTCTCTCAATTGCAAGTGGAGTTGAAAGTGGTCTCCACTTACTACTACTACTGCTACATGTATTTTAATTTCCCTTGCATGTATCTAATGTAAATCAAAAATTTGTGTTATACAAATTTCCCTTATAACGTATTTATTACAACAAGAATGGCTTTATGAAAGTCAAGATAATGGCATCAGATCATTTTGACCTTTTCCTAACCAACTCCAAGCTACAACAATGATTTTAGTTCCATGGACGTCCAATTTCCAGTACTCCGTTTTAAGTCCTGGAGTACCTAAACTGGACGTTTTGGTTTCATACTCAAAACGTCCTGTTTAGGTATTCGAGGACGTAAAACGGACGCACTGGGGACATACGAATGCGTGGCAATTGGGCGTCCCCAAAACGTATCTAGATCGTCGACCGTACCAAATCTGGTCCCCAGTACATAGTCCTAGTCTTGGTCGGACGTCCTTCGTACGTTTTGGGGACATAATTATGCTATATGGGAAAGTGTGTCTTTTATAAAAATGTTTATTACTTTTCCGTCCAACCTATCTAATGTGCGAGAAAAGTATTGGTTTACACACAAAATAAGTTGGAATTTTGGAAAAAAAATTGAGTTATTTTTACGTTTTTCATCGTGAACAACCCGAAAAAACGGTTTTTAGAAAAAAAATCCTGTATGTATGTCGTCGTCGTTGTCGTCGGCCACTTTTCGTTACACGCCTTGTTAGCACGAGACAGCCTCCGGAGTGCAACAAGTCACCAAATTCATGACTGAATATTGTTCAAGACATCTCACAGATGAACCCTATTGATTTTCAGCTCACCCGAGCCAGTACAACAGATGCTATGGTACTTGAAGTACGACGTTTTTGTCGTTTTTGGAGAAATTTCAGTTCGTTAGCACGATACAGCCTCCAGAGTATATACAAGTGACCAATTTTATGATTGGATATTATTCAGACCATCTTAAGGATGAACCCAATTGGTATTTAGCTCAATAAAGCCAGTACAACGAGTGTTTTGGTCATTTTTGGAGAATTTTCAGTTTGTTAACACGATACAGCCTCCAGAGTATACACTAGTGACCAATTTTATGACTGAACATTGTTCAGGGCATCTTATAGATGAGCCTTATTGATTTTTAGCTCACCAGAGCTAGTACAACGGGTGCTATGGTACCACATCTTTGGTACTCTTTGGAGAAATTTTGGGATGTTGCGCGATTCAGAACCCGTAGTGTATACAAGTGACCAATTTTATAATTGGATATTTTGCAAGGTGTCTCACAGATGTACCCTATTGATTTTCAGCTGACCAGAGGGAGTACAGCGGACCCTATAATCCAGATATACTACATTTTTTGTTAGTGTTTTTAAATGAAACTCACGGTCTCTAGTTAATTCCACAATATAATACAAGTTATTGGGAATTCTAAAAAAATTACAATTGTTTCGATAAATCAATATCATCGTCAGAATATTCCACGAAGTAAGGGTCGAGACAGTCAATTTCATTACATCTTTTGTTATTTTTGGAGATATTTCGGTTTTTTAGCACGATACATCCCCCAAAGTGAATACAAGTGACAATTTTATAATGGAATATTTTTCAGGGCATCTCACAGATGCGGAAAAACTATAATTATTTAAACCATTCAATTTATGAACACGTTTATTCTGATTGGAGATACGCGTAAAGCTTTCAGATCGAATTATTCACAAATTATGAAGTTGAATTTTATCCACAGATTTCATTTGGCATACTTAAATAACTATAAAATGCATGATTTTGTCTGAATTATAGGATACTGCATCAGAACTTCGAAAATTTTACATAAACAGGAGGTTCAGTTGTTTTTGCATATTTGTACACAATTATTGTGAACGTCTTGAAACGTTTACGAAATTGTCAACTCATGAATCTTGCTGTCAACTGCCAGCAGCATCAACTTTTATTGTGTATGAGTTACCATACTCTTATGTACTCGGAGTATAAGGAAACTTCATTTGGATTTTTCCTCCCTTTTGAATATTAGTATCATCTTATTAGTGTCACAGAGCTTTTGTTACTAGTTTGAGAATAGAATGGCATTGAAGAGTGATGAGCATAATGTGTTTGTCTGGTATACTCGATAGTCGAAATTCTGTAAAGTGACTCATCGCTCTTACTGTCCATAAAATCAGTTGCAGAAGCGAACTTCATGAGCGCATCATTTTTGAAGGGTTCTTAATAGTCCTAAATAAAAAATAAATAGAAAATGTTCTTGTACGCTCTGGCGTTTAAATTTGAGAGAACAGAAATACGAAATTATTATGGTAGGTATCATTATGTATATACAGGGTGTTACCAAGATTAATACACATTTTTAAGGATGAGCTATAATAAGATGTATATAAAAAAGTCGATAGTCGAAATTCTGTAAAGTGACGTCATCGGTTATCTACCGATTTAAAGTGAACTCCATGAGCGTATCATAGTTTAAGGGTGCGAATACTGAAATATCTGGAATTTCAATTTTTAACATTTGAAATAATAACTTATCACAAGTTGTTCATAAGTAAGTTAAAACAAAATAAAAAAATGTTTAAAAGTCAATTCCAACTTACTACTACTAAAACTAAAAAAAAGTTGTTTGTCAAGACCAAAATAAATTACCAATAAGTATAGGTATGTTGCGAGGTCACTTGTAAAATGTCTGACTAACTGGAAGCGGTATCACTCCCTGACGACTCCTCAGAATCATCGCTTTCTCCTCCTATATCGATAATGAGTGGTTCCGTCATTACTTCTACACGTATGTCTAAATCCCAAAACTTTATTTCTTCTTTTAATACGTGTTGAATACATTTACGCCAACTCTCAGCAGTAACGGTATGCAGCGCCTCGTCAAACAGTTTCTCAACGTAAGCCATTTTGAATGTACTGTTTTTTCTCGCAACATAATTTTTCACTTGGGCCCAAACCAGCTCGATGGGGTTTAACTCACAGTGGTAGGGAGGAAGTCTAACAACTGAGACGTTGAAATCTTTCGCCATTTCATCGACAACGTACTTAATATAACTGCTTTTATGTTTCCGTACGAGAGATAATAATTCAACTTTTAGCATTGCCTCGTTGTGCGGAATGCTTTTACTCTCTAACCAATCAATTATAACCCTCTTGCGGCTAGCTGAAGTAGGTATTTGCTCCAGTCGACGAGAGTGGTATGAAGCATTATCCATAACTATCACTGAACCAGGAGTTACCTTTGTTAAAATTGATCTAAACCATGTTTCAAACCGGTTACCATCCATCTCTTCATGGTAATCGACAGTTTTTTTGGACTGAAAACTTAGTAATCCACCGTCTACAAATCCTTCCTCGCTGCCAATGTGAGTGATAATCAGTCGACGTCCTTTCCCAGAGGGAGCTTTTAAACCGGAAGAGAAACCCTCCATAAAGGCTTGTCGATTGCTTCGTATATTCATGTCTTGCCACACTTTTGACACAGTGTGGCCTTCATTTAACCATGTTTCGTCAAGATAATATATGTGCCGTCCTTCGTTACGGAACTGTCGTATCTGTTTTAAATAATTTCTCCTCCATTCCACAATGTCATTTCGTTCAATTAAGGCACTGTTTCTACTTCTTGTTTGGTAACGAAAATTCATTAATTTTAAAGTTCGTCTCAAAACTTTATCACTAATGTTTGGTAAAGTATCATCAGCTTCTATTACCTTGCTCAATTTAGCTACCGAGGGGATTTCATTCCTAAAATAAAAAGAATGTATTTCCCTACGTATAACATTCCGTGTTTGGTCGTCTAAAACAATTTTCTTTCTTCCCCTACTTTCCGGTTTACAGTTTTCACCTCGTTCTCTTGTCAAAGATCCGTCCCGCGATTTCTTTAGAATATTGTATATAGTACTCTCAGAAACTTAGTTAAATAACTGCACTTAATCACAGCGTCACTAACACCCAACTGTTTGTCCATGGCACGCAGTCCTTCGTACACATTTAGTATGAGGACTTTTTCTTCCCGAATTAAATTGTTACGACGCCGTTTTTTATCGCCAACACCGCTATACTCCGCCATTATTGTCACTAAATATACCGATATAAATTTTACAATAAATACCAATAATAATCGATTTATCACACAAAACCACAACACAAATACTGATGTTACGCTCATGAAGAGAATAAACACCTCACATAACTGTTTACTATCACTGTCTCATTCGTGTAGCTCGATCTATCTATCTCGTTCTCAAAGCCGGAACATTGAAGCGACTCTCCAACATTGTCAAATCGGCGAGTTTTTCACAACAAACTTTGCGTTCAAGAAATATACATAAACACTTTATTTCACATTTCAAGTAAACTAATTATTATTAGTCTGCTTGAAATTTGAAATAAATATATTAAATTGGTATTGACTTAATTACATTGCATCTTTTGTACCTGAAATATTGACACAATGGATTTGAAGTGTATTTATAAAATACAGCATTTCTCTCTAGAATACATATGGCAACTGCGCTTTAACCAAAGTGTTGATTAGATAGCTCTGACTCACTTTACACAATTTCGACTATCGAGTATAGTTCGTTTATCATAGTAGCAGTCATTGTGTCTACCTCAGGAATTATTCTATTATTTAAGCATTGAAATTCTTGTTGAACATACAATTGTCTGTATTAGCACCAAAAATACTCATTTAAATTCGTAATATGGAAGAATTTATTAGAAATTAAACATATACACGTATAAAAGAACAATTGATCTTTCAAAAATTCAACAAAATATACTTAAAACCTGTTGATTCGATTCGATTCGATAAATATTTCAAGGTCACTATTGATCCATTATGGATAATAACATTAGATTATCTAATTAATCATATGCGCTTTAATTTACGTGGTACAGATAATAATTATCTATCTGTCCGCTCACACATGAAGATGTGTCCAGTTAAAGTTTTATCGGCGATGATAAATAATTATATGGCTGTTGATCTAAAATGTTTACCAGAGATAAACCGTGAATAATGTCGATTAAATCCAGATCGTATTCAATTCAAAAGGAATCAGAAAATGTAAGTATTGTAAATCTCTAAAAGGTTAAGTTGTGAATCTGGATACAGTGAGAAAACTTTTATGCGTTTAAATGTAAACGTATAAACGTTGCTCATCAATTATTAATCTTGTAACAAAAACATAAAGAGGCAGGAAGAGAGAGAGAGAGAGAGAGAGAGAGAGAGAGAGAGAGAGAGAGAGAGAGAGAGAGGACAGATTTCGGGACAATTATTCATATTTAGCAAATTTATTATTGCAAAGTGAGCGTTTTCAAATTAACTTTTCGATCAATCCTTTTGCATCGTAGGGAAAGTTGTGTACTTACAAAAACACTTGGAAGCAATATACTTGTAACAGAAATGAAGTACTTACGCAGAGTCAAAAGTATACCGAGAAAAGATCGAACACTAAATTGAACAATGAAAGAAGACTTAAACATAGAACCTGTACTCGTACTAAAAACAAAACAGAAACAACAACTTAGGTGGTTTGGAAACCTTTGTAGAATGGATAACAATAGACCGGCAAAAAGTATTTGGCAAGCTAGAGATATAGGTAAGAGGAAAAGACGGTGCCCAAACAAATCATGGGAAAACACAGTTGCAGACATATTTCGAGATAAAAGAATTACATAGACAGAGGCCACGAAAAAAGCTAGAAATAAAAAAGAGTGATGGAAATTTGTTCATGAACTTGTACCATTCGTAATCTTCACTCTGATGAAACTGTCTATCAACTCAATATACTCAGTTCTTATAAACAAACACATAATTCTTCAGGATACGTATAATTTTTGAGGATATGAATTCATTTATTTCTACTATTAATATTCCACCTATGCGGAATATAAAAGATATTAGTCGCACTCTGTGGCAAATACTCAAATTAAGATTATAGGGTTACTAATATCTAAGCTTTAATATTTGTAACATCACATCTTCTTCTTCTTCTTTCTATTAACAAATCACTAGGTAGGACACATCTTGGTCTAGCCAAAATAATTATTAAACATCAGATAGGCTTCATCAAATGTAACTTCTGTCATTCTTACGATGATATTAAATATCAAAAGAAATTGTCAATTATCTTAGAATTTTTAAAATATTTTCAATATATTGTGGAATTAACTAGAAACAGTAAGTTTCATTCAAAACAGTAAAATGAGTAGATTCCACGAAGTGAAGGTCGAGACAGTTAATTTCATTAAGATCATTTATTATAAATGAATGAATAGATTTAAGTTTTTGATTACTATATAATTATTACTTTTGGGTTTGACATATGTACCTATATTTAGGACCAATAAAGCTTTAACGATCCGTAAGCTCTTTGAAGACTTCAACTGACATAATAAATAAATAGCATGCGTTCATCTGGCCAATTTATGACGCGTATTTCCTCTCGCCCTTATACTTACGTCGACGACTAAGTACCTGGACACGTCATAAGTGACACCCCAAAACTGCGGATTCAAGTTTTCTTTCGGGCGCCAGATTTTTAACGTGGTTAACTCCACGGCCCCTCGACTCTAAACCTTTCGAGGGTTCCGGATAGCAGATGAAGGTACGGAAAATTCCAGGGGTCGGACTGTAACTTACTGAAGAGACTAAGTAGCGGTATAATTATTTTGATAGAGCTTTATTGCTCGACTGCACAGAATTACCTCAAAATGAACTACCAATATGATAATTACTGCTGTCAAGCTTACATAAATTGAAACCAACGGTACTAACGTACTCAGTAAGTATGCCGTATTACCCAAAATAGTGCATACGAGGTTAATCGACGGCTTGAGGAAATTTGGAAAGAAAACCCTATACCAACTCAAAACAGCGGAGGAAGAAGAAGGAGATTTCAACAAAACCAGAGAATGTCGGCGAGGAGCTGAAATCTCTACCAGAATTTACTTAACTCCTGAGCAATACTTTCGAATCACCCAGTAATTAAATATAATTCTCGGAAACCAAATGAAACCCCTATTAACTAAATCTGGACGGCAGGAACAGAAAGAAGTTTTAATAGAACCCGAGAAGGTCGGCGAGGTGTTGAAATTTCTACCAGAGTTTATTTAATTCCTGGGTAATACCTTCGAATCACCCAGTAATCAAATATAATTCCCAGAAACCAAATGAAAAACTCTATTAAGTAAATCGAAATGGCGGAAACAGTGAAAAAGTTCAACAGATCCCGAGAAGGTCGGCGATGTGTTGAAATTTCTACCAGAACTTATTTAATTCGTCAACAATACTTTAGAATCACCCAGTAATCCAGTATAATTCCCGGAAACCAAATGAAAAACCCTATTAACCAAATCAGAACGACAAAAACAGAAATAAAGTTCAACAGATCCCGATAAGGTCGGCGAGGTGTTGAAATTTCTACCAGAACTTATTTGATCCCTGAGCAATACCTTAGAATCACCCAGTAATCAAATTTAATTCCCGGAAACCAAATGAAAAACCCTATTAACCAAACCGGAACGACAGCAACAGAAAAAAAGGTCAACAGATCCCAAGAAAGTCGGCGAGGTGTTGAAGTTTCTACCAGAACTTATTTAATTCCTGAGCAATATCTTCAAATCATCCAGTAATCAAATATAATTCCCGGAAACCAAACACAAAAACTCTATAAACAAAATAAAAGATCAATCAAAAAAAATTATGAATAAAGAAAGCTTACACAAAAAACTTTATTCTGAATTTAAAAAAAGCTGAAAATATCTTCGGACGAATTAGGTCAAATAAAATTTTAAAATAACCAACAACATAAAATAGCGTATATAGTTTACAATTTAATCTTTATTGGAAACTATAGGAAATTAAAAATGTATTGTGATAAAACTACTGAATATCGCGTAACTACGGCAGTTCTAACAAATTTATTATTTTGTACGGATTGAATTCAACTATCAAATATAATTTTACACCAAGACAATTTTAATTCGGAAATACACAAACAGAGCAAAATAAAAGTTTACCTTTCAAACACATGACTAGTTCTACTATCTTTCTATCAATAGGGTACATCTGTGAGACACCTTGAACAATAATCAATCATAAAATTGATCAATCGTATACTCTCTGAAGGCTGTATCGTGCTAACAAAATGAAAATTCTCTGAAAATGACAAAAATTTGGCACTTCAAGTACCATAGCACCCGTTGTACTGGCTTCAGTGAGCTGAATATCAATATAGTTCATCTTTGAGATGCTCTGAATAATATCCAATCATAAAATTGGTCACTTGTATAAACTCCGGAGGCTGTATCGTGCTAACAAACTGAAATTTCTCCAAAAATGACAAAATGTCGCACTTCAAGTACCATAGCACCCGTTGTACTGGCTATTGTGAGCTAAAAATTGATAGCGTTAATCTGTGACACGTCCTTAACAATATTCCATCATGAAATTGGTGACTTATTGCACTCCGGAGGCTGAATCGTGCTAACAAGACATGTAAGGAAAAGTGGCCGACGACAACGACGACGACGACGAAAAAAATTTCAAAATTCCAACTTTTTTTGGAGTAAACCAATATTTTTCTCGCATATTGCTACATACCAAGGGCCGTAGCAATATAAATTTCTAATGGACACAAATTAATTAATGATAACTGGACTTTTAAGAATGAAAACTATAACTTTTATTACGTTTCAGCTATGCATTTACTTATCCATTTATTTACTCTATTATCATTATTCTATTTTTTTTATTTATTTATTATTATTAACTTTATGGAAAGAGTCAACCTGTACCCAGTCAGAAACGACAAAATAATTACAATAAACTCACCTTAACCACAATCCGCTCCGCAGCAGAGACTACTCGATGACGGGACGACTAGACCTCCGATTCTTCTTACAAAACTCTTCTAGGGTTTGGTACCCACAGGTCTACCGTATGACTTACGTCAAAGTGTACTAAATGATTTGATATTCTCTTACCCTAGATGTAAATAATCAAAGACAAAGAGTTCAGGTGACCCACTGGCGTTTATTCTATGATAAAAATATTTAGTTTCAGAATCAATTTGAAATTACAATTGAGCACAACTGAGTACAGCTGTCCGAAAGAATAGTCAGCAAACTATAGGTTTCATTGAACCTTAATGAATTTCATTTATCCTTAATAAATTCCATATCAACAACTTTAAATAAGAACTCGAAGCAATTGCTTAAAGCGCACAAATATATTGAGTGAACCTTAATATAATTTAAAGTTTAAAAAGCATCCTCAATGGATTGCAAAATTTTTTTTGTTGTGGTAAACTCCAAGATTAATTTATTTTATTTATTAACAATAAAGGATTGTTTGAATTATCAAATTCATTTTTGTTATCTTTAAAAGTATTATTTTAAAAGAAGAAAAATGTAGATATAAAAATAAAAGTAACACTAATCAGATAAGACCCAAAAAACTTTGTCTACCTGTACAAAAACGTGTTTTCACAAGGCTGGCAGCAATCAACGGGATACTATGGAAAAAAACTTTCACCATGTGGCGACAAATACCTCAGACTAAGAAAGTAGCCACTGCATTAAATAATATTTCTAGATCTCCGATCGCGAACACCATACCGTCAAAGATATTTTTATACAGCTTACCCCGACTTCCTAATTTGTTTTAAAGTTGATTCCGGAGAACTATCTGAATATCTGGTTTTCCAATGGAAATGGGAGATTTCCAATTAAAACGTGCCAAAAAAAAATCTCGAAGAATCGAGATTTTTTTTAAAATGGCGTCTCTACCACTAAATCTCAAATCCTAATAATTAGACGTGATGAACGATTGAATAACTCCAATCCTCCAAACAACAGGTGTGCTTAAAATCCCGCTTAAAACGGATCCTCCTTTAAACCTATCCACAGGCTATGGAGACAACTTGCTACCACAGGGGCACAGCAAAAGCAATAACACTAATAATGGCGTCTACCTATTATTCAACAACCGCTCAAGAGGTTCTACAGGGCAGAAGCCCCACTCCTTCCGAAGATTATCATTACCAAAATTGCCACTTTAGAAATTCAAAATAATTTCAGAACTCAATAAACAATGTAGACGAAATACTACAGAGACGAACTCACCAATCTTCACTGCCAAACTTCCACAGAAAACACTTCTTTGCAAGTATCCAAGATAAAGAGACATGCCCACCGACTCTCAAACACATCCCCTCATTTAAGAAAATTAAAGTCCTCTATCGTGCTATTCAGCATCCAGTTAAAACCCTAAATGATAATGATATTTATAGCCGAAAAGTTAAGTATAGAACTGACTATAAAATTTAACCATCAGGTTTGTCCAGCTAATCGCCAACAGCTGATAAAGCGATTTGCAAATAAATATCCTAAAAGTAAGCAACCCAATATACATTAATTTTACAATTATTTGTGATATAAATCCAATTAAGTTAGATTTAAGAAAATTATTTAGTGAATTTTAATATGTGAATTTTGAATTTCAATTAATTATAAGAAAATGATTTAATGAATTTTAATACAGTAACAATATTAGATAGGTAGGGCGGAAAACTACTAAAATTATGCAAATACTTCAATGATTAAACTATTTTTATGCCAGGTCTGATTTCTAAGTACTGAAATTACTATTTTCAGAATGAGGATTAACTATAGCAGATTGTCTATTGAAACATAGGTCCTTTTTCATACCTTTTGGAAATTTCCTGTTCTTTATAGGTACTATTATAGTATCGATGTTTATATTATTATTAAAATTTCTTATTTATCATTTTATTTTAAATTCGGCTATCCCAGATCTTTTATATTTGATATTACATTTTTTTTGAAAAAGTATTAAAAATAAACGGTTTTAAAGATTAAAACTAACTTTTCCCCATCTGTGAGATGCCATGAATAATATTCTATTATAAAATTGTCACTTGTATACACTTCGGGGGATGTATAGGGATCGAGACGGAACTATAGATGCAGCACTTATGCCGACAGTAGAGCGCCCTGGTGTTGAATAAGAAAAACATTGTGATGTAAACAGTATAATAAACAACCTACAAAATGCAAAAAATGAATAGATCTTTTTATTTTCTTTGCCAGGAAAAATTGTTGGTATGTAAGATGGGTGAAGGGGATTATCTGATTTTTGATTATTGACAAAATGAGCACTGCAAATTCTAGTATTTTTATTTGGTTTTCAATCCTCCCGATGTTTTCTGAAAGGTAATTAAAAAACTTGAAGTGATTCGTTTTGTATAAATGTTTACTTTCTTCCCCTTAATAGTATTTAATTATTCGAACTTATTATATAATATTAAAGTCAGCAAACACATAACTAGTTTTTTATTTTATATAATCAATGAAATCGTACAGAAAACAACATTTTATTCTCTCGATAATAATCTTGTATTCATGTAAAAAGAAAGTTTAGAACTTTTCTAATAGCTGTCAATTGTAGTATCATACTGATTATACACAAAATAATAGTTAACAAAACGTTCTAATTAAAACATTTTAATTTCATATGGGTTTTTACTGCATTTATTCATTTTTGACGTTGCAAGGTTATTCACGCAGTGTTCAATGAATTTTCGGAGAAACTATAAAATTTCAACTGCGTAGTATTTTTATACAGCATATTTGAACAGCCATGAATACAGAAAGATACTTTTGATGACGACATCACAAACATTTAATATCAGTTTTAAAAAATGAACATTTAAAAACGCTGATTATACAAAACTACATACTACTTACATCACATTGTTTGTGTTTTTTCACGGCAGATGGCATAAACGTCAACTTTCTCGGTCCCTATCGTGTTAACAAACAAAATTTTTCCAAAAGTAACCAAAAATGGATTTATAGGACCCGCTGTACTCGCTATAGTCAGCTGAAATTCAATAGGGTACATCTGTGAGACACCTTAAAAAATATCCAATTATAAAATTAGCCACTTGCATACACTCCGGAGGCTGCATCGTACTAACCCGAAATTTCTGCAAAAATGACAAAAAATGTGGTACTTCAGGTACCATAGCACCCGTTGTACTAGCTCTGGTGAGCTAAAAATCAATAGGGTTCATCTATAAGCCGCCGTGAACAATATTCAATCATAAAATGGGTCACTTGTATACACGCTGAAGACTGTATCGTGCTAACAAACTGAACATTCTCCAAAAATGACAAAAATTTGGTATCTCAAGTACCATAGCACTCTTTGTACTGGCTTAGCGAGCTGAATCTCAATAGGGTTCATCTTTGAGACGCCCTGAATAATATCCAATCATAAAATTGGTTCCTTGTATATACTCCGGAGGCTGTATCGTGCTAACAAACTGAAATTTCACCAAAAATGACAAAAATGTCGTACTTAATGTACTATATCACCTGTTGTACTGGCTGTGGTGAGCTGAATATCAATAGGGTATATCTGTGAGATATTCTGAATAATATCCAATCATAAAATTAGTGACTTTTCACCCTACGGAGGCTGTATCGTGCTAACAAACTGAAATTTCTCAAAAAATTACAAAAATGTCGTACTTCAAGTACCATAGCACCCGTTGTAC
The DNA here is from genome assembly GCA_963921935.1 of Galeruca laticollis. Classification (NCBI taxonomy): domain Eukaryota; kingdom Metazoa; phylum Arthropoda; class Insecta; order Coleoptera; family Chrysomelidae; genus Galeruca; species Galeruca laticollis. The sequence goes on along the minus strand of OY998175.1, from coordinate 287,675,050 downwards.
TGGCTATTGTGCGCTGAAAATTGATAGGGTTCATCTGTGAGATGTCCTGAACAATATTCAATCATAAAATTGCTGATTTGTTGCACTCCGGAGGCTGTATCGTGCTAACAAAACATATAACGGAAAGTGGCCGAGGATAACGACGACGAAGACGACGACGACGACATACACACAGGATTTTTTTCTGAAAACTATTTTTTCGTGTTGTTCTTGATAAAAAACGTAAAAGTAAACTTTTCAAAATTTCTACTTTTTTGTGGGTAAACTTTTCTCGCATATAGATAGGTTGGGCGGAAAAGTAATACACCCCTACCATCTGGACTAAAGCCTGTGTACCGTAGAAGTTTCGCAAACAAATTAATAAAGACTCCATTTTATTCGCTCTTCAATTTGAAAGTAATTAAAATTCGTTTATTTTTGCTCTGATATTATTCTTTCCTTCTATTGTCAACGGGGACTGTTTTTAATTTAAATTCCTTTCTCTTTAAACTCAACTATAATTCTTACATTTGGGTTAATAGTAAAGCTGCTTCATGCAGATGAGATTTCAACAAAAAAGTTGAAGAAGTTCCTGTCGTTACAACTTATTATACTCCACATTGAACCCTTCGAAACTTCCAAGACGAAATCCGTACCTTTCTTTTAGATATTTTGTTAAGAGCCAAACAATTGGTTTATTTTTTATAGTATAAGGCCGCTACCATATCGGTTTTTTGATAGGAAAATGGAATTAACTTTGAATCACATTGAAAAGTTTGGTGTATTTAAAGAAAGTATACATTACTCAATAAATTTTGGATACAATTGTATCTCCATGTTCTTGGGAAGTGGGTGGTTCAATATATAGAAAACAGGATTTTAGAATACAAAATCCCGGCTCGATTTTCATGTTATAATGAAATATTCTCTGACAAACTCCAGTCGATTATTCACTATTGGATTTAACTAAACAACGTTGAGTGATGAAAACTAACTCTAAATATAAATTTAGTTTTTGTCAAAAAGCAAGCTTTGACTGTAATTAGTACTTTGCGATTTTTAACAGTTTAGTTCAACAAAAATGTACTCACTGAACAGCTGCTCTGGAAAACAAAACAAAACAAAGTTTTGAGTCGGATTTAATGACACACTGATTACGGGTTCCATTAATTTACCGACAATCTGGAAATTGTCAAAGCATTTTAAATTATTTATACCTGAAAGTCTTGTTACAAACAGCCCTGCCGCATTCAAAATCGATGAAACACATCTGGACTCGATCCCTCTATCTGGATTTTGTGAACCTTCATAAGTTGCCAATACGGGTTTGTAACATTAAACTGATTACGATCAGGAAGTTTGTAAATTCGAGAGAAGTTTGTTATATAAAACGATTTGTTTAATTGAACGATCTGTTGAATGTTCTGACCTTCTGATCTGCGAAGCTGAATTTGGCACGTATCAAAGTTTCATTAATAGGCGCACAAGAGCAAAATACAGAAGATACTTCCAGCAATTGAAAAAACAACAATATGTTGCGAATTTGTGTTTCAAACCGTCAACCATTTTATACAATTTACTCCAAAAAAATCGATTATCAGCATTGTAGGTCGAGAAAAATAAGTTTGAAGCTATCCATTTCTCAATTCGTACTTTCAACGTAATTTTTATAAAAATCTAACTGCGTAGTTCTCAGGTTTTTTTCAGAGAAGCAACCAGGGCCGTTCCAACCTGGTCGAGCGCCGTCGTGCAAATGTGATCACAGCGCCTTTTTTTGGTGCATATATTTTTTAAATTTTATATTATGTACATTCAACATAATCGCTAGACGGTAATTGATAAATAATAGAATTTTGAAGCAAAAATAAACATTTTATTACCAAACAAAAAGTAAACATTTTTTGAACAAGAAATAGTTACCTAATCTAAATAACCTGAATAAAACTAAATAACCACTAAATAAAAGTAGCTTTACGCGCTTTCTTTCTGGAAAATTCAGAAATAAGTTCAGTCATATTTATATTGTCCAACAAATCACTTTCAATCGATATGATTGCCAAATTATCGAGCCGTTGTTGGCCCATTGACGATCTTGAGTAGTTTTTGATTAACTTTAACTTTGAGAAAGTTCTCTCCGCTGAAGCAACCGATACAGGCATTGTCAACAAAATTCGCAAAGCTACGCTAGCATTTGGAACAGAATGAGTTAAATTATTTTTTATAATGTAGGTTAACATTTGTGTCGGTGTTTGTGGATTAAGATTTTTTAAAAATACTTTAATCTTAATTCTTGCATATTCAGATATTAGTAAAAACAAAAAAAATATCTTCGGCGCCTTCGGCGCCTTTTTTGTGACGGCCTTGTCGTGCGCCGCACGACCTGCACATATGATTGGAACGGCCCTGGAAGCAACTGACAGTAAAATTTATTGACATATATATATAGTTGAGTAATTAAATAAAAATCAATTTTAAATGGCCGAAGCCACTTACCTACTGATACATCCATTGGATATAAAAAGTCATTGAAATTTTTTACCAGGGAACATGAAAAGATAGATAGATAGATATGAATTATAGACGCATCGGTTTCTATGACCTTTTAGCATCTTTACTCTATGTGATATTATGTGTGTTTTCTTATTTTATATTAACCTGTATAAATTGGTATCTTTTAAGTATCCTAGTAGTGGTTCTAAGTGTTTTTCTGAGAAAAGTAATTTGATATTCGTAGGTAGATTATATTTGATTCTATATGGTGTATATTTCCTGCAATGCATAATTATATGTTTAACGGTAATTGTAGAGTTACATGTCTCAGATATTGGCGGTTCTTCCGCTGATAGCAAATATTCATGAGTTAACTTTGTGTGTCCAATTCTTAGTCTTGGAGGACTATCCTATCATTTCTTGGTAGGTTATGACTTTGCCTTTTGTCAAAGTGAATGTCTATGATTTCTTCTCTTCTTCTTGAAGGTCCCACTCTAACTGAATTAAGTTCCTAGTTTGTTTAACTGAATGATTGTTCAGATCTTTTAGGTTTAGTATATTTGTCACATTTGTGGTATGCATTTGTTCTTTCGCCAGGAAGTCTGCCCTATCATTGCCTTTAATACCTATATGACTAGGAATCGAAAGGAGTGTGATTTCTTTATTTTCAATTTTTGCTTTCTCTAACTGATATTTTATTTCCTTGGCAAGAGGGTAAGCTGGGTGGTATGCTTTAATAGAGTCAAAAGAGCTCATGGAGTCTGATGCTATCAGCCATTTGCGATAATTAGTATTTGTGATGAAATCTATTGCTTTATGTATTGCAAATAGTCCTGCTGTAAGTACTTCAGTTGATTTATGGAGGCTGAAGCTGTTTTCTGATGTTTTTGTGTGATAAGCGGCGCCTAGTTTTTCATTCGATTTGATCCATCTGTGTATATAATTTGATGTTCTTTTTAGTTTTCTATAATATAATAATATAATAATAATAATAACTTTATTCACAACAAATAGGTATAATGGTTACAATTATAAAGAGCGAATAAAGTAGAAATGAACGATAAGTACATGAGTACTTGTTTCGTGAGAACAATATGCTCATAAAAATATAAATATATAGATAAACTTAAATACAAGTACAAAATATACACAACAAATGCAAATACAAAATATAGATTCTCAAAAATAAATTTATATACAAATGCACAAAATATAAATACAGATGAACAAATATAAATACAAATAGCACAAAATATAAATACCTCTAAATAAATGCAAATATAGAAGCGCAAAATATAAATACACATAAACAGATGCAAATACGAAGGTACAAAATATGAGTATCCACAAGCGCGTAGTATAACTTTTTCAATTGCGGTAGTGGTAAACATTTTTTAAGGAGTTTAAATTTATATAATATGAATTGTAGTTTTCTTATAACATATTTTATATGACAGTCCCATTTGAGGTTAGTGTCTAAGTATACTCCCAAGTATTTAATATTTGTTGTGCCCTCTATTTCATTATTTGCAAAAGTTATCTTTTGATAGGGAGCGCTGCCAGAAGCGTTGCAACTGAAAGGTAAGAATGTAGTTTTTTCTAAATTCATTGTTAAAAGCTTATAATCGAACCAGTCTTTCACAATAATTAAGTCGGTTTCAACTTTCGTTTTTAGTTGTTCCCAGGTTTCCGCCTCATAAAATATTACGGTGTCATCTGCATAACCTATAATACCTCCTATCGTGTTTAGGCTAAATAATTCATTTATATAAAGATGAAATAAAACTGGTCCCAAGACGGTACCCTGTGGGACTCCACATTTCATTGTTTTCTTGGTACTTAATTCGTTCTCGACTTTGACTAGTTGTTTTCGATTAGTAAGATAACTATGGAGAAGTTTTAGACAATTACCTCTTATCCCGTTTGCTTCTAAAGTTTTGAGCAGGAGAGAATGGTCCACCGTGTCGAAGGCTTTACTAAGGTCGATAAAAACACAAAGACAAGGGGTACCTGTTTCGAGTGAATTGTGTACTTTCTTAGTTAATTCCAATATCGCATCCTCAGTAGTTGTATTTTCTCTGAATCCAAATTGTTTATTTGAGATACAATTGTACTTATCAATAAAATTGTTCAATCTCTTCTTAATAATTTTCTCAAATATTTTAGTTAGAGATATAGGTCTATAATTGGTTATTATTGCTTTATTTCCTTTTTTATAAATTGGACAGACCACTGCTTCTTTAAATTGCTTTGGCCAATATACAGTGTCAATACTCATATTTATAATATATTGCAACGGATTAGAAATATGTTCGGTAATATACTTTATAAAATCTACACCTATCCCATCGCTATCAACCGATTTTTTTATTTTTTAGTTGTTCTATAATGTCTACAATCTCAGTTGTATCAGTATGAGTTAACTGTATAGAGTTAGGTAAACTATATGTACGAGGAGTGAAGTTTGGATTTTTATTTATTTTTTGTGCTAATCTCGGACCCATGTTCACAAATTGATTGTTAAATTCATTTGCTATATCCTTAACGTCAGTTAAATTTTCTCCCTTATCGTTTTTTATTATATCTATTTTCGATGTTTTCAGCTTTTTGCCAGTTATTTCTTCAACAATAGCCCATAATGTTTTAGAATCATTTGCACCACTTTCAATACAGTTTTTGTAATAGTTTGGTTTTGTTTTTGCAATCAAATTTGCCAGCCTATTCCTCGAAATATGATATCGATGTTTCATCTATAAGTTATTAGGATTTTGCGAAGCTTGTTTGAAAAGTTTTTTTTATGGACTTCACTTAATAGGGAATCTGTCATACATGGTGCAATTTTCGTAGATTTCTTTCTATTTTTTTTATATCTAGTACAGTTTTGGATTATATTGTTGATTATTTTGAGTAGCATATCTGTGGCAGCATCTGGGTCACTTTGCGAGTATACATGATTCCAAATTAATTTCTACCAAAATGGTTGATAGTCGGATATAATCAATGAACTTTTTGCACGTTTTGTAGTCTTGTTTTTTTTTCTGTTATTATGTACTATTTGTAAAATCAATGTCGAATGATCTGTTAAATTTGTATCAACAACTATAGGTATGACCATTTCTAGTATTTCAGGAATTTTAGACTTGATGTATATGTGATCTAAGCATGCTTTTCCTCTTGTAGCTATGTTGACCGTAGGCATATATCCGCATTCATGCAATGTATTATTATATTCTACGGTATCATTGTTATGCTGTAATATATTGATGTTGATATCTCCAATAAAAAGGTTATATGTGTTATCATCAGATTCAGATTCAAAGTAAGTTTGAAGGTTTTGTATAAATTTATGAATGGCTGTAGAAGGTGGCCTATAGCATGCAGTTACATTGATATTACTTTTATTGAATTTTATAATCATTTTCAGAAACTTAAATTCATCTATTTGTACTATTTTGTGGTTGAAATCAAACTTCTCTTTAATAAACATGACCGTACCGTCATTTTGATTATAATCCCCATGATTATATAGGATTGAATATCCAGGTAGGTTATACAAGTCTGGATTATGTAGCTGCCAAGTCTCTGTTAGTATTATTAAGTCAAATTCTAATTATGTTCCTTCTATAAAGATCTTCAATTCATCTATGTTTCTATCAATGCTGCGAATGTTATTGTGTAGTATTTTGAAATTTATATTCTCATTGTTTACTTGTAATACTTGATTACACTCATATCCGTTATTTAGCCTATATGTTTCGATTGTTTCAACCTCAAAATCTCGTATGTAGTGATCCATTATTTTTGCGTTTAATATATAGTAGTAATATTTAATTTCAAATTAAACCAATAAATCAAAACAACCAGCCCCACACCCATATGCAAACGAAACAACAATCAAACAATAAACAAACACACCAACTAAAAACATTCGTCAGGGATACGTTATCTATTTGTTCTAGATCCTAGGTGAGTTCTAGTTGCTTGCGAAGCTGAACCGTGTTTGGCATTCACACCCGGTATGCCTTCCTTAATAACCTTACTGTCCGCCTTTTCCCTATTTGACTATAGTCTGATGAAATTTTTGTTTGAACAGTAAAGGAGGTGTGACATTTTTTATGTGTATTGTTAGCTCTTTAATTATTTACATGTTAGAGGTGCTCGATGGTGGGAAATTGTAAGGGCTGTAGTCATAAGAGTTGAGTCTATGTTGAATTTCTTTATATCAATAATTTGCTCCAGGTTTGTATTTTTTGTTTGTGGGTTGTATATTTGGGGAACGGATATTGAAAAATTTGTTGGAGGAAAGATATTGTTTTTTGAATAATAAGGAGTTTGCATATTTAATAGTAAGTAGCATTATTAGCATTACTTCTACTTCACAGTTGTTACTGGTAATGAGGTTTGTGTGGAATGCTCCTATGGCCATTCGAATTGCAGAGTTCTCTAATGGGGCAAGTTTTTGTAGATAATTTTTTGGGGCAGATGAGTATGCTATGGAACCATAATCTATTTTAGATTTTATTGTTGCTTGGTCAACATTTATTAAATATTCCTTGCTTGTTCCCCATTTTGTATTTGATAATGTGTATTACTCTGAATGTATTTATTGTTGATAGTTATGTTAATATTTTTGTACAGTTTCTTTTGCGACAAAAATGAACCCCAGTTGACTTGTTTGATCAGAATTCTAGATTGTCATTATTTGCCCATCCCTCCAATAGATTTACGCAGTTTTGTAAATTATGTATGCTGATTTCTTGGTCAGAAGCTGAATGATAGATAAGTAAACCATCTGCATAAAGTCTAAAATTCACATTAGGTGGCATGACATTTTTTATATTGTTAGTTGCAAGTATGAAGAGGGTTAGACTCAAGACAGAACCTTGAGGTACTCCTGAGTTTTGGCAAAGTATGTCTGATGTTTTGTGTTTGATTCATACCTGAAATACTCTCTCTGTGAGGAAGTTGAGTATTAAGTTAAGCATTGATCCCACTATATTGAATTCTTGGAGCGCATTTACTATACTTTGCCTATTTATTTTGTCGAAGGATTTATTCAAATCAAGGAATAGTGCGTTGGTGTGTCTTTGGAGTCGGAAAGCGTCTTGGAGATCAATTTCAAAGCCTATTAGATGATCGTTAGTTGAATATTATTTTCTAACGCCTGCTTGTTCAGGGAAGAGGAGATTATGCTTCTGTAGGTACCAAGTTAGTCTGTTGTTGATGATCTTTTCCAGTAGTTTACATAGATGATTAGTGAGAGCTATTGGTCTGTAGTTTTTTTTCTGCATATAGGTTTTCCTGGTTTGTGGACTGGAATGAGTATTAATAATTTCCATGCGCTGGGAATTTGGCCGTTTTTCCATATTTTGTTGTATAATTGTATTGTATGCTATGTATTCCATTCTCGGGTAGATTTTTTATCATAGATATCCTTATGTTGTCTGGTCCAGGATCTGTGTCTTTTTTGTTCTTCAAGGCATGGGTAAGTTCATTTATTGTGATTGGCAGGTTGTAAGATATATTTACCGGTTGTATTTGATTTTTGTGACAATGTGGTGGCTAGGATATTTGTTGTATATTTTAGAGACTTGATTGACGAATATCTGACTTATATGCTCAGTGTCATCGATCCATACATTGTTCTCTATTATGCCTGATAAGTTTCTGGTAGGCGTGCCTTTTAATTTCTTTATTTTGTCCATATGTCTTTTGAGCTAGAGTTAGAGTTGATAGAATTGGTGAACTTCTTCCAAGAAGACAATTTCGCCTCCTTTATAATTCTTTTTACTTTTGCTCTGGACTTTTTAAAATTTATGAAATTTTAGCTTGTTGGTTGGCGCTTAAATATGTTTATTGCGCTTTTTCTTTCCTTTATTGCTTTTCTACAGTATTCATTCCACCATGGCCCAGGAGATTTGTTTGGAATGAATTTTAATTCTGTGTGTTGTTTTCATATGCTTCAATGATAGATTGAGTAATAATATCTGCAGCTTCATCAGTTCCTAAAAGGTCGATGTTGGGGGTCGTATACTGTAGTTTAGAATTTTCCCAGTTTGTTTTTTTGTGATTTGATCTAATACATGGATTAGGGGAGTTTTCCCATAGTAATTTTTCTAGGAGGACCGGGAAATGATCGCTCCCATGTGTATCATCTAGGGTGCTCCATTGATAGCTTGTTGAGAGAATTTGGGAACATAGTGTAATGTATAAACATGAACGTGAGGACGTAAAGGAAGATATATAGGTGGGATAGTCATCGTTAAATATATGAAGATATTCATTTTCGATTATATTTTCTAATTCTGCCTCGTTGGTCTGTATGAGTTCAACCCCATATAGTGTCGTGGGCGTTCAAATATCCAGTCAGGATTATTGGGAATGGTAACTGATGTATTATATTTGTGATGCCAATTGCGTTGATTTTAGCTCATGGAGGAAAATAGAGAGTACAAATAGTAGTTTCTATGTTTCCGACGATGGTGACTTCAAGAGCCTCTAAATTGATGTTGAGGTTTATCCTTTTATAGGGATGATTTTCTATTATGAATGAAGCTACGCCCCCTGAGGCTCTGAGGGGATCAGTGCGGTCTCTTCTATCTACATTGAAACCTGCTATTTTATTTTAAGTTGGTCAGTGGTTTTAAGATTGGTTTATTGAAAGGAAAGTACATGGGGATGGTGTGTATTGGTAAGTAGTTTGAGTTCTTCTAAGTGATGTTTAATGCCGTTTATGTTCCAGTGGATTAACTTATTCATTTTTATTGGGTTTATTTAGAGACGATGTTAGGGGGTTGGGTTCAGGGGTCTGGGATGAGGTTGATGGGGTCGAAGAAATAGCGGTATTATTACTGTCTGGTTTTTTCCTTAAGATTTCTGAAAAAGTGATGTTGAAAGCTGGATTTTGTAGTTTATATCTTTTTTTTGCTTCAAAGTATTGTATTTTTTCTGGTACTCTGATTTTTTGTATTTTAAGTTCCATTTTGAATATTTGGCATCCTTTGTACCGCGGAGAATGTTCTTCTAGACAATTAACACATTGAGGGGGCGGATTGCATGGATTTTCTTCATGAGATGCTCTTCCGCATCTGGGGCAGATAGCTTAATTTCTGCAGTTATCCGATGTATGCCCAGACCTTTGACAGTTAAAACAGCGGAGGGGGTTTGGTATGTAAGGGCAGACCCTTATGTTTATGTATCCAGCTTTGATTTTTTCAGGTAGTTTTAAGGTTTTGAAGGTTAATAATAAGGTAGCTGATGACGCTATCTTTCCATCTATTTTGGTGTTTGGTCTTTTAACAACTATCACACCTTGGGGTTACAAATTCTCCAGTATTTCTTCTGTATCACAGTTCAATAAATCTCTGCAGGTGATAACTCTTTTTACTACGTTTAGTGTTTTATGGGGTTCGACTGTAACTTCCATATCATTTAACTTGTTTATTAAATTTGTTTTCTCAGAATGTGTTTGATTCTTAACTTCTATCAGTAGTGTTCCATTTCTTAGTTTTTTCGTATTCTGAGTTTCTCCTATTAAAGAGGTAAGTGATTTATGGATTGTGAAAGGTGATACTTTCTCAAAACTGTCTTCTTTTCTGGTGATTATAAGTTACTTTTCATACAATAGTGGGTTTTCAGATATTTCTGGTGAATATATTCGAGGTCTCTTTTGAGACCCGTGTAAAGGGGGGTATTCAGAAAATAAGCTCATAGATTGACCCCACGAGTAGCCTAGAAATTATTCGGTCCATCGAAGCAGAGCCTGGATAACTCGATAAGGCTAAGTTTTTTCCAAAGGGTGCCTGGTATCTGGAAGAACCGTTTACGACTCACTCGGCAGAGCCATGCATCCATCGGCATGGTGTCTCACACCTTGAGATTGCCAACATTTAAGGACAAATACAGGACGACACAAACGTGACTGGGGTACCTCGGGAGGAGCAAGCCCGTACCATAACTGAGGAAGAAAGACTACCTACCTCTCGGGCCCTTTGAGGGCGGAACATGAAAAGAGGGGGGGCAGTATTTCCGATTGCACCAACACGTGTAAACAGAGTACCGCTCCCCAGAAGTAACTGAACCCACTTGTTTTGTGCCTTTTATGGTAACGATTTTGATTGGTTATTTTACGGTGGTAACCCCTGTTTCATCGACGTTGTAAATGTTAGTAGCCTCTGATTTATATTCTTCAAGGAGATTTGAAAGATAATCAAAGAATTTGCCGACATTTAGTTTGTTAAAGTTAATCGCACGTGCATAGATGGCCGCCTCTGGATTTCCTATAAATAAAATGTGGCGTCTACGCAAACAATGTGTGAACCAGTCTTTGCCAGCTTGACTATTTTCTGGCCATTTAGGAGGGACCGTCATTCCGTTTTCTTTCGCGAACTAATACATCTGCGAACAGAAATTTAATAAATATTTATAGCTTTTTAGACTCTTAGTTGAACAACTAACCAATTCACGAATTTCTTAATTTTTGCAAAAATTCAAATAATTCAGCCATTTTCTGAAAAGAAACACTACTTTTTCTTCTAACAAAAACTAATAACCTTTCTACAATAACTATCTAACACCCAAATAAAGAAGTTCATCGAAAACACTATTGATTATTATTTAAAAAATATATGCAAACGGTACTATTTAGGAAACTAGTCTCCTAAAACGTACCCCCATATCCTAAATCGTACCTCTATATTCTAAATCGTATCATGCTATACGATATGTTTCCATTTATAAATTTTTATTATCTTAAAATGTAAATAATAAACAGATAATTATTTGTTTTGTTCTTAAAATGTAAGTTTACAAGCATTTGTCTCAAATATAAATTTCTTTGTTTTTTTTTCGACTGTGGAGCAAGAAAAGTGAACCCATGATTCACACTGGCAGTACTGCATCATCTCTTCAACCACTCTTTCGTCACATATGAAGCAGTACCATTCATCCAAATGTATCTCAATTTCTATGTTTGATGTCGAATATCCAGGCTTTTTTAAACCTTTTTCACATTTGCCTCAGACTTGTTTTCTGTCACTAACTTCTTTTTGACTCCGAAAACTTTTTTCGATTTCATATTTTCCTTTTTAGCTTTTAGATCCTCTTTGTAGGGGGTGGACATGAGCACAACTGCTTTCTGTGTTGCTGTTGATTTCTTCTGTTGATTTGATATTTTCGGCAAAGGCTTTAGAAGTTCGGGTGAAAAATATTACTTTTCCTGATTAGGTTCTTCGTCGCTTTCCACTGTAACTTCACTGCTTTTGTTTTCCTTTGTGAAGTTTATTAGTGGGATGTCATCATCTTCGTCAGATGTCTGGGAATTGTTATTATTTTCTCCTCTAATTAGAGGCCCAGAAGTTTCTTTCTCTTTGTTTTTATCCACTATGATATTTTCACTGACAGGTCGAAAAAGTCGTACACATTTTTTCTATTGAAGCCTTTAACTCTAGCCATTGATGTGGCTTCTGGCTTTCGTAAAGATAGGTCAGGGTTTCTTTTTAAAAAACCATAATACCAGTTCATGCCGGCCATTTTTGTTGCTTGTTTAAAATTATGTTTCACATCAAGCTGATAGGCTAGTTGTCAGACCTCAGTTGATGATAATCCAAACATATATTTCTCCATTGCAATTATATGTTTTTTTTAAATCGGCCTCAATTTTTTCGTCGAACACATCCGTAGCCTCTTTTTTGTTTAGCATCATTAGCATTTTTGTTCAACTTGAAGAGGTGCCTCCGGAAAGTTGGCTTGGGAATTTTGTATCTACGACAACATTAATTAAAACTCAGTTCCTTTATTCAAAAAGCAGTAATGGCAGCCTGCATTTCCCGTTTTGTCCATGTGAAATATTCTCTTTTCTTTTTTTCTGTTCGCTCCATCTAGAAATAAAATATTTTTCACAATTATTAAGGTAAGTAAGATTTTTCCGAGTAGACAAAAAACCGAAACCTTATATTTTTTTCTAAGTAACTGACAGTTTATTGGCAGAATAAAATTTTGTTCTATAGGGGGCAGGCGCCTATTCCGTACCGGTGTGATTTAGATAACATGAAAGAGGTACGATATAGGAAACTGATAAATTTATTCCTCTAACCTAAGATTTTTATCCTAACCTTTCGACAATAAACACAACAAGCACAGTTTTAAGCAGCCAAAACTATGCTCTATTGAACGACATATCACATGATAGTTTCTTGATAGCAAAATAAGAGGATACTTACATTTAAAGTGAAAAAATAACATCCAAAACACTATAAATTTTCTTTCACCGATGTTGCTTCTGATACGAGCTTCTAGACGACTACTGTTGTTTTGTTATTGGTTGTTAATGAAGTGGTTTGTTAGGCAATTACCGGGATGGCGCTGAGATTTACCATTCGGAGGTACGATTCAGGAGCCGGTACGATATTGGCAACCTCCCCCCATATATCTCAAAAACGCTTCTACTTGTTCTTCTTAGAGAATACTCGTGTGTGGATTGTAACCTATTTTTGGCAATTCCCCATTTTTTAGTTTTTTTCATATAACGATGAAGTGTTAGTGTGTAAATCTCGTGCACCTGCCATTATGGAAGATTTATCTTCATTATTAGATTAGCTGTCCGTTCCATTAGTTAATTTGAAGGGCCTCTGTTGATTTTTCTATTTGTTTGGCGTGGTATTGTTTCCTAGAACTCAAAACTCAGCATAAAGGGTACAAATGTAACACGTTCCAATTGTACCGACTAGTGTTGTTAATTTATACTCGAACGGCATTTTTAAAGGCTTAGCTAAGTTACCAGAAGAAGACAAATCATAACCTCAAATTAACATTAGGAGTTTTTAAAGACATTTTACTGTGAACATCAACTATAAATTCTTGGCGACAAATGCGAACATGTAGAGGCTATACAAGAAAAAACACTAAAAATTTACTAACCTATTTTCAAAATAATCTATTTGGTATAACTTGTCACCCGTATAACATGGCGCTCTGTTATCAACATGCAACCTACTTCATACTGCACCTATTCGTTTGCCACGTTACTATATTTAGAAAATTACGCTAAACGTTTTTCCAGCTGTTGTTACATTCGTACCGCGTTACAATTGTACCCGACCTCCCTTTGAATGCTGGCTCTGATTCTGCTATTGGACTGGAAGTGTCTGTAACAAATTGGTACCTTTATAGTGTAATTACTGTTTGGCGTTCTCATTTTTATTAATGGGACAGCAAAATGAGGGAAGTCGTATTCACTTGTATGTTTAATGGGCTCCGAAGGACTAACCGTATATCACGGTAATGACTGCTTTTACATTTATAGGAGTTGGTTATTATATTAAATGAAATTCGGCGATCACTTGCACTTTTTCTATATTTGCATTATTTTACATTCTTGTTCATATTACGACACAACTAAGAATATCACAAACTGCTTACGGTAAGATGCAATTGATATATATTGTACTTTTCCTGATTATTTCATGACAAGATGTGTCATTAGATTTCGAATGCTTTTTTGTAACTCGATTAACGTTATTTTATGAATGATGATTGTTAAGTAAGTGAAAAATGGGTTGTTATGGATATTTTATAGGTCGTTCAAAGTGGATGGTAACAAGGAAAGTTATGTGAGGATGTAGCCAATGAGGAATAGGGATTTAAATGAAACCGTCATACGACTTGAAAACTCAGCCGATGCATGTATTTATGTGGACAAAAGAATAGTAGTTTGTACAAGTGCGCAAAGCGTTACTTTTCGCACGAGCGCAGAAGTTTGTGGCACGAGCCGTAAGGCGAGTGCCGCAAATCCAGCGAGTGGGAAAAGTTCTTTGCGTACGAGTTGCACACAATATTTTTTCTACAACTACGTTTATTAATTAAAGAAAAAAGTAACTTATATATGTATTTTATTTAACTTAAACACAACGAATTTAAGAAATGAACACAGAATATAGAAAAATTAGTTAAAAGTTGATAGTAAAATTGGAACAATTTCGAATTGTTATGCCTGGTATAATATCTATTTTTGATGGTAAGTTATCGTTAATGTTTGTCAAAGAAGATGTTGATGCTTGTTTTTCATTAGGAATAATATTATATGAAGTCGAAGCCCCAGGTATAATAGATTTTTCAATTTTGTTTGATATCGAGTCGTCAATATATCCTTCCGCCACTGTATTTGAGCGCCATCCACCATGTCGATTCAATGTTAATAAGTCTCCGCCTGAATTTGCTAAAATTGTAGCTGAAGATCGTCTAAAACGATGACCCGTGTACAATTTAGAGTTAGGTAATTTTAAATATTATGCAATTTGTTTAGGCATATTTCCGAATTTATTTATGCCCACTACTTGCCGCGTGCATTTTCCGTGTTGGTAATTAAGAAATAACCTCTTCTCATTTGTATTTTGTGGACGCAGATGTGCATATTTTTTGTATAAATCATAGAATTTTCCAACTACAGTAAATGTACGTGGTATTTTTGTCTTAGTTATTGGAACAGTAACCAATAAGGCTTCTTGTAAATCTTTTACGTTATCAATAGTTAATTTCCATAATTCTTCCCTTCGACATGCTCCGGCTAATCCAAAAGCCATGACAACCTACAAGTAAATTTGTGATTGAAATTAAAATTTTAATTTAGTTGCAAAATTAAAGTAAAAAGATTAAACAAATTGCAAATATATAAAAAAGTCGACAGGATTTGAATCCGGGCCTCTTCGTCCCAATGCTGATGTGTTTTCCACTAAGTTATCGCGGCAACAATTATGAAATACTGTATTTAGGTCTTTCCGCTGCTTTATTTTATTTCAAGCTTTCTATTTCGATTTTTCTATATTATGAAGTACATTGGTTACTAAATAATAATAGATTGAATAACTAAATATAATCTTTAAAATTATGACTTACTTTGACGAGTAGATAGAGATTGTCTGGCGCTTCTTCTAAAAATTTATGCATTTCAGCAGATGTCAATGTAAGGGATTTTTTTTGTCACAGCTTTTTTCGTTTTGCTTTTTTAAATATGCTCGTAGTTTTGTATACTTTGAAATATCTATGTTATGTTTGATACTTATGAGGCTCATTATCATTGAATATATAGACCACAGTGTAATCGGTTTAAAGTTTGCAGAAATTTCTTGAAAATAAGCCATCAAAACATTTTCTGAGAATGATTTAATATTGTTTATTTCCCTCCAGTTCATAAATTTGCTGTATTGTTTTTGATATTTGTTTTTTGAAACTCCAGGTAACAAATTTTCGATTGCATTTTGAGCCTTTTCGATAATATCTGGAGGAGTTTTCCCAATATCGGAATTCGACAACTCGAAAGATAAATTATGATCTCGGTTCTTAGTTTCTAAAATGGGTGATAAATGAATTTGTTTATAATCTATAATCAATAAACTGAAATACATAATCTAAAAAATAGTTTACTTACAGAATTTTTAGTTTAAATTCAAAATTTGAACACCCAGAAATCCACTATAGAGTATTGTCAAAAAGATTTGACATTGACATTTCCGTGGGCAAAGTGACATTTCCGTGAGGAAAAGTACCATAACGTGTACTTTTCCCACACTCTACATTATTACTTTTCTAACGGATATCAAACTAATTAAGAAAAGGCTTGCTTTGCGCATAAAAATTTGTGTAGAAAAGCGTGTTTTGCATAGTGGTTGTAGAAAAATTGTTATTTCTTGTGATAATATCCTCTCTAAGCAGTTTTTATGATGCGATAGGAAATTGAACGCTTTGAAGTACGCTGACAGTAGAGATATAACATAAAGATAAGGTAATAGTTATCTGTGATTTTTATATGGAAGGAACTTTTAAATGGGTTTTGCATGGTTAAATACATATTAAATATGTGGGAAGAATGATGTTTTTATTCTATCATATGTACGGAATATATAAATTATGATATACAGGGTGAAGACAAAATAAGAATTTACTGTAGGAATTTGAGTGTTAATTCAAATTCGTACAATTACTGTCACAAGTGTAATAACCGACGCTGTCTTATAGTTTGAATTTGGATGCAACGATTGCTGTCACATGTGCCGTAGGGCACGAGAGAGGAGGATCCCCCCCTTTCTTGAGCCTTGAGAGAGGGTAGCTTCCTGGCTCGAGCGGAAGGGTGTCGTGGGCCCTCTTGGGCTTAAACGATATGCCAAGCCTGAGCTCTGAGGTTCGCCGTGTTTTCAGGACCCCCTTACGTCCACGGGTCCAATCCACCAGTACCTCGGGGGAATTTTCGAGAGTAAGGAAAATAGACTAGGTAGATAACAAATATATATGCCTATATTACAATCAGATGAATAACAAAAAAAAATCAACAAACAATGAATTGAAAATAATAACTTGAGATACACTTTCTACACCTATGGTATATAATGATAGCGTAATAAAATTAATTCGTATCGGAAAATCGAAATCGCTAGGATTTCGTTATGTATTCATTCTTTATTTTTACCAATCGTCTGGTTTTGCCCTTAACTCCAGTTTCTTTATATATTTTGATTCAACTCTCAGTTAGTATCTGGTGAGGATAACGGAGTTCACTACGTCAGCGGGGTTCTACTTTTTGAAAGGTAAATTTGGCCACCTTACTAGAGTATAAACAGGAGACCGTGACCTAGCTAATGGTTACTTTATTGGCTCCCTTGATATGGTTTTCCTACTGACAGTTTCGTCTACACTGCAGAAAAATGTGTTCGTAACCGGACGTTTTCTGCTGACATGGGTGACTTCGATGTCCGATAAAATTTTAATAATTAACGAAATCTAGTTTTCGAAGTGAACACAATTAAATTGATAAATATAAGTTCATTTGCACTTCCTAGTTATCAGATGTATAAACCGGTATTGAGTAGGAATCTCTCTAAGTAAAATATAATAAGCCGGTGCCCTATTTCCTGAAAGGGACAAAAGCGAATGCGATATAAATGTGTATCTCAAGTTTAACTGGCGTACACCTTGTAAATATCCCTGGATAAAACTGCATAATAAAGTTTTACAATGTACAATTCTTTCTAATTAACGTTTCAGTTTAGCACTAATATGACTGGACGGATAATTAGACACAAAAAATAATATCGATTTCCCCAAAACAAAATAAAAAAAGGTGTCCAGATTCAAAAACTTACGGTTTGGAAAACTTGGATCTGTTTCACCACGAAAAATCGGCGTCTGGATTTTACGATCGGTCGACGGGAGATCACGAAAATCACTAAAGCGCACTGTCAAAACGCGTGCTGTCGTATATCAACAAACGCTGGAAGACCCGTACTGCCCGCTCTACCTCGTTTTTTCTTGTATTTATCACGGGGTTTCTGGGATGGGTGTTATGCCATTTCAGCACACGTTGCTGTTTTTACGGTGTGTCACCTAACTCGTCCTTGTTTCTTTATGTTTTATGTTTTTGGTTGTTGAAGGTTATATTATAATTGCTGTTCTAATTTCTCTATAATAATTGCATTACAAATTTTTTGGAATAATAGTTTAGAAGGATTTGAAAGACGTAACGTCAAAAAGATTGTTATGAACCTAAATTTCGGTTAATTATTTTAAATAAAAATAAAAAAAAATCCGTGCAGTGTAGCCAACAATTTTATTCTACTTTGAACGATGAACACTTACAATAATCATAACAAATTAACTTCATACAAAAAAACTAACAAAACTTAAAACTGGCAGAATAAACTTCTTGGATTTAATAAAAATAAACTACAGATTTTTATAAAAGTCCAAATAGTACATTGGTACACAACGCTTCTTTTGTATTAAAGATAGTAGGCCATTCTTCTTAGCAACGGTAATGACAGGTTTTCTGTTGTATGCGTCTTTTAATACAACTTTTCCCAGATCCACATTTCTTCTCGAATTTGTGATTGGTGCCTCAGAATAATCACTTCGTTCAAATGAAGTTTTATAAAACATGACGTTTGGGTGATCCTTGTCCAGTTTCAAAGCCCTAATCTCGGTCAACTTCACGTTTTTGGGAATATTGATAAATAGGTCTGCAGCTAAAGCTTGCAGGTCAACAAAATCGTTATGACACAATTCGTTCAATTTATACGGTTTTCCGTATTTTTGCAGTCCTGATTCCCTGATTATACAGGCATATTGGTCTGGTGCGTATATGGGACTCGATCTCTGGAATTTTTTCACTTGTTTTTCAATCACGGCGTGCATGCTATCACCTTCGCTTTGGCCATGCCCTGTGACGAAAAAATTATGGGTGATCGATGTTATACCCAAAGACAATGCGTACATGTACATGGCGATCAAAAATCTAATTTTGGCCAGCAGAGTTATCAGAATAGAACACCACTCTGAAATCACCTTGTGTCTGCTGAGCCATTTCTCGAAGATATTTCAAAACACAACTACCGATTTCGTTGGCTCCCCTTTGCGCTTCACCTTCATGCCATAAAAAGCATGTTCCTTCTTTTGTCTTTAGGTCGTACAACGTAAAATTGAGTACATTCAACTTAGACACGTAATAAAAGGAGGACGCTTCGCCAGTTGGACAGGGTAACACCGCCTGCAAATCAAAAACGATGACTTTGGTTTTATCATCACTGTTCTTGTAGTCTTCTTTTAGTTTCCTGCTAAGGTCTTCCTCTTTGACATGCCTGTTGTACTTTTCTTCAATTTCCAGCTTCTGTTGATCATCTGAATTTCTATATTGCAGGCACAGTTCACATTGATCCTTTTTCGGTAAATGGAACGCCAAATTAAATTCCTCATTGAAGATTTTGCTATACATGAAGTAATTGGCAAATGTCAATTTCTGTTTTTTGCAGAATGTTACGTAGTCTCTATGCAGATCGGCGATTGTTTTGTCCCCTTCAATGTACTCTTTACTAGAATGTGATCGGCAGTAATGACTTTCAATACGGGGTATAGATTGGATGTGATTTCGGACACCATTTTTAATATTTTCGTCTAGTCTTTTGTGGTTTCTGTGCTTCCCTCGCTTGTCACTCTCTACAACGTTGCTACTTTCACAAACACTCTGTTTCTTCTAAATCGTACATATTGCTCTATGGTTTATATCTAAGGTAGCCATGAAGAAATATTTGCACACGCGAACTCGTTTCTGCTGTATCAAGAAACAGTATGTACAGTTTGTATATTTGAAGATATAAATTATCTTTGTTTCTCAACAATTTTCAAATTCCAATATTCATTGAATACTTTGGTTCGCTAATCCAAAGTAATTTTTTCTGAGCATTTTAGTTTGAATTTCATGCCACATAGAGGTTTTAGAGACTTTGCCGGTCGAGTTGCCTTGGATATCGTTTTCGTGCTGTCTTCATTTTTTCTCTCGCTTTTAGAGACGTAGCTTTCACCACTATTTCTCAATCTTTTGGCCACATTTTTCCTACAGTTATCAACATTTCTCTTCCTTTTCTTAGCTGTTTTTTCGGTTTCACAAGGGTCTTTTATCTTTCTTTTTTTAGTCCTGGGAGGCGCGTCATCTTGCTCATTTTCAGAAGATGTCATTATTTTCCTCCGAGGCCTCGCCGGAAATGTTTTCTGCACCATTGCAAGAAAGTACATCATTCCATGTATATGTCTCATTTTTTAACAGGCTATCACCATTTTTTTGGGTTTCTTTCAACACCTCGGAATTCACAATGTCTATCAACTCAAGAACTGCCGTCTGCTCATTTATGTTTGGCTCAATGCTTTGTTCATGATTAGCATTCATAATATTATTAGCATCCTGATGATAGCCGAGTGAGAGATGTTTAATCATGTCCAGCATATGCTGTGTTCGCGTGAGTTTGTGTTCATTGTTCATTGTTATTACTGAAAAAAGAAGATTGAGAATAGGCCCTTATTTTGAACTCTCGTTCAGGAGAAGAACGTTACTTTTCAGAATGTAGCAAAAAACAGTTGATATTAAACTTGAGATGAATGGTTTTTCTGTTACATTCTCATTTGTAACTCTTTTCGACAACTAAATCATTAAAAAAACTTACCGATGATGGTCACTATATACCGTTACCTTACAAAATATCACTGTTTCATCCCAAGGCAAGAAGTCGAATTTTATTATATCTTGACCTAACAAGCGAGGTTTTCTTCGTCAAAGCAGGAGACAAACTAAAATGTACCTGTCTTTCCGATCATGCGCGCAAAAATTCTGTCGATATTAGACAGTTACATCCTGCCATCTATCGGTTCCCAGGTGAAACTCACATATAATTGTTTTCTCCCCTGAAGAACACACAATTTTAGATTGTTACAATCACAATTGCAAAAATGTCATGATTTTTGAGATGTAACTCTCTTCTTCCGGATGAACGATATATGCGTATCAAAATTGGGAGTTATTGTTTATTGTTTTCCTAATTACTTGTTTGATTTTTAACTGCCTACAATAACAGAAAACTGGGTTGCTTTAAACATTTGTATCGTGTTTTTTTTTTGTTTGAAATGTATTTGATTATAATTTTTTATTTATAGGGTGTCCCCAAATTCCTTGCCTTATTTGTGTTTATTACATTTCGGACAAAGGTCGTTTATTACAGTTTTCTGTATAATCAATTCAGCTTTGTAAATCATCTTGAGTTGATCTTATTGGACTATTCAATGAAGATAGGGAAACTTCAGCATTTTTACTTGTGGATTCTGTTCGGTTTACTTGTAATTAGTTCACTTGTGAATTTTGCTCTATATCAAATATATTCTGGGAATTATTGGATTCAGGAGGATTTTGTAAGTGTTCAACTTGGAGTTGGTTTAGAATTAAAGCTTTTGGACATGTTTCTGCAATGTGACCAGTTTACTTTCATTTGTGATAATTCTGATTTTGAAATGTGAGCTGGATCCGATAGGAAGTGTTGACTATCTGGAATATTTAAGTTGTTGGAAGGGGTTACATATACTTGGTATCGTAAACTAAGAATATGATCGTATTTTGATTTAATGGTTCCAACTCTTAGAGGCATTATTGGAGATATGACGTTTATGCCTATATACCGAAATTCTGATAGAAGTACATCATTGGGAATCGAGGGACAGACACTTGACAATACCAGCCGTTCGTATGGTGTTAGTAATCTGCGGGTTTTAATGGAGAAATCTCCTCCATGTTAATTAAAAAATCCGTCTACTGTTAGTTTGGATGACAGATACATACATATTCTGTTGCTTGACATCCGAGAAGGGTAAATGATATTTCGAGGGCCTACAATCTCTCCTATTTGATATACATAATCTTGAAGCTTAGAACCATTTAATGAGGTAAATATAACAACGCTCTTTGGAAGGAAGTGTGGGTTGAGATTGCTTAGATACGGCAGTGGAATAAGATATTGTGCTAGGTTGAGATTGGTTCATTTTCCTGATTAGAAGGTGCTCCGATCCCAGTCCTGTATTTCAAGTTACAAGGAACTAGTACCCTTATCACCTGCCTCGATTAGACGGTATTCTATCAGTTGATTATTATTTACTGGTTGATTTTTTTACTCACAATTCTTTGGGTGAAGCATTTTGTATTAAGCAATTTAATCCACAGAATTGAAATTATCATGCACTTTTTCCACTGGATTTTGTAATTATTCGGGACTGATCATGCAAAGGAGTTTAAACCACAGTGGCTAGATTCGAACTCCATAAACTTGGTATTACCTTCGTTGATAATGATCTTACAAAATGCATTACATTCGTAGGAGCCTTGTATACCTGAGCTAATGAATTATAATGCATTGAATATTGTTTTAGATATAGAAAAATATATTCTATGAAGAACAATTTTTATTGTTTATTTGTAGCTTGTTACTATTATCTAGTGAGTGTATTAATTTCATTTCATAAGAAAAATATTCCTTAAGCGAACCATAAATTAGGAAATAGTATAAAAACTGCTCTTGTTTTGATAAACAAACAATACTTCAACACAGAGAATTTCTTGATGATATTTTCATAAACATGCATATGTTTATTGGCACATGAATTATTCATGATTTGCCATCTCTACAACAACACAATCAATTCCAATTGGCTTCAAGATACTGTTCAACATAATATTATGATTACAGCAAGTGATCTCAAAGGAGTTCATTATATTAGTTGAAATTGTTATTATTGTAAACAGACTGTATGAATTGTCAATAGTCTGAGAATTAGTTTACTAACTAACGATTAAATCAGAACCAAATATGTTTTCAAAGAATGAAATCATTGAACTCATTTATTTATATAGAGTTCAAAGGATGCCTGTAATTTGTTTCAACTGCTCCATTTATCAGCTCATCTCAAGTAATTTTCACAAATAATATGTCTTAAATTTTTCATCGCAATAGGAATTTCGTATTCTGATAATGTGTTAGGAACACTTGCCTAAGAGTGTTAAAATGTATTCAAGAGCTGTCGAGATGTGGTGGAATATTTGCTGTTCGTGATGTTATCTGTTTTTTCGATTATTGCTGTTTTCGGTATTACGAATTTTTGCCAGGAGGTAATTGGGTAAGTGAGTAATATTATCTGATCATTATAGGGTATTTGAGAAAGCAAATTTGTTAAACGCGACAAGATTGTAGCAAGAAACCTCGTAGATATTGCATTGCAATATCATACCTACTCATTGTGAACGAAATTTTGTACGAAAACTCAATCAAATCTTATTGAACAACCACCGTATTCCTCTAGTATCGTTTCGAGACACTTTTTCTCTTTCTTAAAATCAAATCATCATTTAATAGTTTGTGACCATTTTAATTTATCTTATTTTAATCTTTATGAAAATTTTTAATTTTCAACCTTAATTTTTTTTAAATTTTTCGGTTCAATGTGATCAGTTTTTTGTTATTGAAAAATATGCACTGAAAAAAGCGATTTTAAAAAAATGCCGCCTAAAGTAAATGGACCAAATGTTCCAAATGACTTTACATACCCACTATTTTCGTTTGATCAACCCTCTACCAAAGACCTCGTATATTTTTATGACTTGACAATTATTTTGATACTTCATTTGCAGAGAACTATAATCAAATTTTCCTCTTTTATACATGCATAATGTTTATTTCTTCTATAATTTATATACTATCCAATTTCTTGTTTCAAACTAATTGTACTGTCTAGTTTCTAACTGCACATTGTAAACCAAATAAACGTTTTTACTAATGAACAACAGCTCATAATTACAACAGCGTGCTTTTCTCTATTCCACAGCAGATGCGAAAATACGTTTTCTACCTACTTTTATTATTATTTGCGCTATTCCCAAGTAAAATCGTTTAACCGAACAGCTGGTCATTTCGTTGATTTTCCAATCTCTCAAACAAAGATTCAGCCATCTTCTGATTACATTTTTTCTTTTCAGAGTGCTCATCAGGTGGCTTTTTATTTTCTTATTTTATTCATACCAAAGACGTATCACAAATTCGACTATTGAGATAAAAAACTATTATCAGTCATTTTGATGATTATTTTATTATCATTGCCTTTTTGAATTTTTTTTAATTAAAAATTACTTTATTAAAACACAAATATACTTCAATACGAGTTCATGTCTAATATCATTATTGATGAAAGGTATAATGGATCTCAGTGAAACACAGATAAAAAGTCTAAATAGTTTTATTTACTTCGAGCCGTAATTTGTAAGTCTTTCTAGGACTTCTTCGCAACGACTAACTATTTAGAATATTAGTTACAGTCATATTTAAAGAAAACTAAACACGATACGTTATTTGTAAAACTCCTGACTCGGCTTTTAGAAAGGCGAGTCCATTTAGGATAAACAATATAAATATATGAATATAATTTTTGCTTAATAACCAATACACCCCCTCAAAAAATATATGAGGATAAACTTATTACTTTACGGCTTTCTGGGGAATTCACAATGATCCAACATCTGTTGCTTGGGTTAGGGAAACCCCACAAAACCTAACCAGATCATTAACACTTAAATTTCTAAATCAGTAATAAAAAGAATTTTATAATGTGAACATTATTTTTCTTCTAATCCCATTTTCTTTCTCAGTTCGTTGAACTGCTGTGGTGGCAACGACTTTGTCAACAAATCAGCTTCTTGATTACCTGTGGACAAATATTTCAAACAGATCATCTTGTTCTCTACTTGTTCCCTCGTAAAATGGTATTTTTAATGTCGATATGTTTAGAACGTTTGTGACTTACGGGATTATTTGACATTGCTATACAACTTTGGTTGTCTTCATATAAAATTATTGGTTTGAACATATTGACATTAATACTGACAAATAAAGATCTTAGCCATAGGGCTTCTTTTACAGCCTCAAAAACGGCCATATATTCCGCTTCGGTTGACGACGCTGCAACCGAATTCTGTCGCCGTGTAATCCAAGTTACTATACAATTGTCATACAGTTTAAATAAACAGCCCGTTGTACTTCGGCGATCAACTTCATTAATTGCCCAATCAGCATCAACATACCCTGTTAATATTTGTGGATAATTGTCAATTCTTCTATATACCAATTTAATATTAATCGTTCCTTTTACATATCTTAATACCCGCTTTAAGCATAACCATAATTCTTTATTATTTTTAGTTTGGTACCTACTTAGTAAATTAACCGCTGTACACAGATCGGGACGTGTGCACAGCATTGCGTACATTAAACAGCCAATTACATTTCTACAAGGTGCATCATAACTATCCTCTGAATTTAATGCGGTATAGTTTAATTTTACTGGTAATGGTGTACTGACGGGGTTGCAATTACTCATATTATATTTTTGTAATACAGACTTTAAATACGTTGTTTATTCAAGTGAAATTTCTGAGTTTGATCTGATTCTTATACCCAAAAAATAATTAATTTCTTGTAAATCAACCATATCAAATTGTTTCATTAAAAACTGTTTAAAATTGTTCATTGTTATCTTTAGTTGCAATCACTAAATCATCCGCATATAAAATTACGTAGATATTCTTATTGACATTTCCTCTGTTCAAAAAATATAAACAATTATCTGCTGCTGAATTTACAAATCCTTTTTCAATTGATACGTTATTAAAACATTCAAACCAACATCGAGCAGATTGTTTTAAGCCGTATAAAGACTTATGTAATTTACATATAACATTATTTGCATTAACCACAACACCGTCAGGTACTCTCATGTGAATGTTTTCTTTTAATGTTCCATTCAAAAATGCTGTCTTCACATCCATTTGATGAACTAACAGCTCATTTTGATTTGCGAACACAAGCAAGCATCTAAAAGTGCTGATTCGCGCTACCGGCGCAAACGTTTCATCGTAATCTAACATTTTTCTTTGGCTAAAACCGCGCGCTACCAAGCGAGCTTTATATTTGACCCAATTTCCATGACTATCGCCTTTTATTGTAAACATCCATTTGCAGTCGACGATATTTACGTTATTTGGCTTTTGTACTAGCGTCCACGTTTTATTTTGATCTAATGATTTTAACTCATCTTTTATGGCTTTTTCCCATTCAACTCTAAATTTACTTTTAGCTACATCTTGAAAACACTTTGGAATTTCATTTTCCAATATTTGACCACCTATTAAGTAATTTTTAAATTCAAAATCATCTTCTTCTTCGCAATCGTAATATATTATTGGTTTAGCTTTTAATCTCTCACTCCTTCTTATATCCTGCGCATTATTATTTAACTTTCTTAATTTACACGGAGTTATATCAGAACTATCTGAGTTCGTACTCATATGTTCAGGGACATCCTTTATTTTAGATGTTTGACCTTTAATGCAATTTTCAGGGACAACCTTTTTTATAAGGGTTTGATCGCATATTTTATTATCCGTTTTACCAGGAGAGATTTTATCACCAGCATCACTATCAGCATTACCTCCTGCTGATAAATTATCTGTGCCTATTGATACATTTTTGCCACCAATTTTTATTTGATCATCGATTTCTTGTCTTGATGTTTTGTATATAATTTCATCAAAAATTACATCTCGTGCAACTATGAATTTTTTCGATTCTGAATCAAAAATCTCATATCCATAACCCACAAAAATTCCCTTAGATGATTTACTATCAAATTTTTTTGTTTTTGTTTTATTATGTACATAAGCTGTACAGCCAAATATTTTTAAAATACTTAATTTCGGTTTTCTATCATGCCACATCTCGTAGGGAGTTTTATTAAATTTTATGGCTTTAGTAGGTGACCTATTTACTAAGTAAGTTGCAGTTAAAACTGCTTCGCCCCAAAATCGTTTGTCTAAACCCGAGCTATATACCATTGCACGTGCTTTTTCGGTTAAAGTTCGATTCATCCGTTCCGCCACACCGTTTTGTTGCGGAGTATATGGCACCGTAAGATGATATGTTATTCCTTTTTGTTTACAATACTCCTTCATTTCGCCAGACAAATATTCTCGACCGTTATCGCAATATAAATTGACTATTTTCCTATTAAAATGGGCTTCGCCTTTTGCAGCGTAATCTTTAAAATAAGTAAAGACTTCAGATTTCTTAGACATTAAATAGGTTACGGTATAATGAGTATATTCATCTATAAAATAAATAAAATAATTTTTATCATCTATCGTAGATGGTGTTATTGGGCCACATACGTCTGAATGAACAATAAATAGCGGTCTTTTAATATGACGTTTATCTTTTATTTTGGCGAAAAGAAGGCGTGTTTGTTTTCCGCTTATACACGCTTCACAAACTGAATTTATGGGATTAATATTTTTTAAATAAATATTATCACTTGCAAGTTCATTTTCTTCAAATTTTGAAAATTTTTCTTTACTCATGTGGCCCATTCGATCATGCCACAATATATTTTTGTCAATACTTTTAATAGCAGCCACGTGGCCTGCGGCCCGTGCTGTATATCGCGCATTTTGTATTATAAGCTCAATAATATACAAATTATTCATGCGCTCACCTTTTATCATTGTCGTGCTTCCCCTTTTGATTTCCACGTTGCCAGTTTCCGTGAACACGACTGACATCCCAGCCTCCTGGATACGCCTCACTGAGATGAGGTTGGCAGGTACACTGCTGCTGTAGAGGACATCCTTCAATGTTCCATTGTAGCCAAGGGTTTTGTTGATTTCCACTTGCCCAATATGTGTCGCCTCGATGGTTGCACCTTTCTTCGCCACAGTTATGCAAATTGGCTTCGCTAGCTGTCTGTGTTCTATGAAGAGCCCCAAATCGTTGATAATATGCTCGGTCGCACCAGAGTCTAATATAAAACGTCCTGATTCTTTTTCTTCGTAATTTGAATCATTAGTACACATAAAGGCAAACGGTTCCTCTACTGCTGCAGAAACATTGGCACTAGTCTCCTGATGATTGTTTTTCTTATTTTGATAGTGAGATTTTTGATACGTCTTCAAACTATGTTTGTAGAAGAAGCAATCACGTGTAAGGTGGTTTTTCCTACCACAATGGAAACATTTTTGCACCTGTTTGTTTTTAAATGTTTTATTTTTAGGAAAATGTTTTTCTTTCTTCCACCCTTTGTCGTTTGTACTACGAAAATGAAGAGCTTTAGTTGTTGTATCATTATTCTCTCTCGCTAGATATTCCTCGTGCTCAAGAAGCATTCCTTTTACAAAGGCCAATGTAAGTCTATCGTCTGTCATTGTTTTTATTGCAGCTTTAATTGGTGCATAACTTAAAGGTAGTGAGTTGAGCATATACCATACTTTTGTGGTCTCGTTCACTTCCAAGCCAAATGCAGTTAAATCACGCACCATTTCTCCAATTTCCAGCATGTGTTTCTTCATTGATGTATCAGGCTTTAGTTTGCAGTTAAACAATCGATCTTGGACACATAGTTGTGTGGATACCTTTTTGCAAGCATATAGTCCATCGAACTTTTCTAAGATTTGTCGAGCTGTCGCCCGTCCTGGAGGTAATTGCGACAGTCTGATATCGTCCAAATATTCAATCAAGGTACCTCTGGCAAACGGCTCCCATTTTATCCACTCATCAGTAAGTGGTTCTGGTGGATCCTTGTTCAGCACTCTACTCGCACCTTCTTCTTCGATTATTTCCGAAAGTCTAAATTTCCACATTAAATAGTTTTCTCCATTAAAGAGTTTTAAATTCCGTTTCATCACAGTTGACGCGCCACTCTCCATTGTTATTTATTTTTTTATTTCAACTGAACAACTGAAACTCACGCACAATCACAATCGGTGACTGGGCCCATAACCTAATGAAAGGTATAATGGATCTCAGTGAAACACAGATAAAAAGTCTAAATAGTCTTATTTACTTCGAGCCGTAATTTGTAAGTCTTTCTAGGACTACTTCGCAACGACTAACTATTTAGAATATTAGTTACAGTCATATTTAAAGAAAACTAAACACGATACGTTATTTGTAAAACTCCTGACTCGGCTTTTAGAAAGGCGAGTCCATTTAGGATAAACAATCTAAATATCTGAATATAATTTTTGCTTAATAACCAATAATTATAAATAAAAAATGTACAAAATGTAAAAAGAAACCTTTGCTGACAATGAATCAATTATTTATATTACATATTATTGTTTTTGCTTTTATTATTGACTCATCAAATACACGTTCCATAATTCCTCCGTCCTCAGAAGGAACTCAAGGCGGTAATCTGGGTGGTGCAACTTGAGCTTCATCATGTTCTGTTGTAGTTTCTTCTGGGCTTCCATTTTTCTTGAATATATTGTTACGAAACAGCACACTGGTATAGTCACTAAATCCAAGTCTGTCTAAGACAGGTATGAAAGTTAAAATAATAGCGGACGCGCAGGGACTTCTTAGAATTGTTTACGATTGTGACTATCTTATCTAGACATTGTTTTTGTGACCAGTTTTATCTAGAAAATGCCAAAAAGCCAATTGTTTTTGTGTAAGCCGCAATCTAGAATTATCTAGTGAAAATGACACTAATATATAAGGGACCGACCAGGAAGAGTTAGTGAATTGATAAAGTGATCTCCAGAAATTAACAAGAATACACCGAAGTAGCGAACAGTTAAGTGTTGATATAAATTAATAATTACGTTAGTGTGCATATGAATTAAATTTGAGTGATTAGTTAAGTATATATAAACTAAGTGTTAGTGAGTAGTTTAGTGTTTAAATAAATTAGTAAGTAGCCATACCGAGTGTTTAAAGTTTATCCCACCCGTAATAAAAAACGTTTAAATGAATAAGTAAAACATTACAATATGAATAAGCTTCTTTTTGTTTACGACAAGGTAATAAATAACAATTACAGATATTATCATGGAGTTTGCAACAATGGACCAATCGAAACGTTTCTTCCAATTCTTGGCGTTGAATCTTATGAATATCATCGAGGTGGATTTTTTCTAATTCTAATTTTCTTACGGGGGTTGTGTGAATCGTAATTCCGTCAATTTCTTTTAAAGCTATAGGATGAGCAGTAAGTAGTCCTTTTTCGTTGCAAGTAAGTTGGACTTTCTAAGCGTCAGGAAAATATCTAATATACTGACCACTGTTGATTTCCTCTACGATTTGGCTGATTATTTTGACGGTATTTGTTGGCATTCTACCGTTGTGTGTTCGACTGATAGTAATGACGTTATACATTCGACGTCTTTTCCTATAGGCAGTAGTTGCTTATAGAGACACAGGAAGTTGGGTTGTAAATCGAAGCACTCTTCTTTTTGGCATTGATAGTATTCGTTTCTCATAAGTAAGTAGGTAGAAGGAGGGATTATTATACTTTGGGTGGTATTGGGTATAGCCTAAAAAGTGATAAAGGTCGAGAGTGTTCTGATTAACTATAGGGAAATCTAGTGAAACATAAATTGATCATTTAAGTAATGTACTTTATTTTCTAACTACTCTATAATATTTTAAAATGTCATTGTCTACAAATTACATTCGTGAATGGGCATGAATCTTAGACATTTCTAAAATAAGTTCATTTGAATCTTCTAAATGAGCTATAGTATGATGAAGGATATTCAAATTCGCAAAGCTAATCCCATATACTATATCCGCTGGTAATGCAGACGAAGAATCCAAGTTTATTTTTATTTGATTAAAATTTACATGAAATTCAGCGTAAAGGTCTTGACTAAATTCTGTTTCATTGGATATTTCCCTCATGTGTAGAAAATCCCATAAGAGGAGTGCAATTATCGATTGATTACAGCGGTAACTGTACTGTAGAAACTGAAAGAGCACTGCGACTATTTCACTCACCTACGAAATGAACCAATCAGAAGCTCTAGTCAAGTTCGGCTTACCGATAATACCAAACTTGACTCTTGACTCTGATTGGCCTATCAAGTTCGGTGTTTTCAGATTTGTTTACAGTGCATGTGACAGTTAAACGTCAAATATAAGTGATTACGCGGTGCACGCATTCAAAAATGAGTAGATTTGGGATGAATTCTATCGAATCAATCAACGAAAAAATCGATGAAAATGTACCGAAAAATACGAGGAAATCGAAGGAGTACATTTGGAAGCAATTTACCAGATTTTGCGATGAACGAAAATACCTATTAGATGAAGCAACGCCTGTCGAGAGACTAGCTATTATTTTGAAGGACTGGGGCTTCAACATGAGGAAAATCGATGGTTCTGATTACAAGGAATGTGTTGTGAAGACGATTTGGAATGTGAGTGCTAGATTATTGCAAGAAAAATTCTATAATGAATATGGACGAAGTTTCGACCCATTCAAAGATATTATTTTTCAATCGGCCAGAAATGCGCGAGATACAAAACGCAAGTTGCTTCAAGGTAACGTACAGCTACGAAAGATCAGTTCGGCACCGTTGACCCTTGAAGAACATCAAGCAATATGTACACAATGGGATGAAAATACACCCACAGGACTCCAAAAGAAATTTTTCCATATCGCAGCAGTAGAACTTGCTTGGAGAGGAGGTGAAGCTGCATATTGTTTGTTAGATTATTTTAAAGAAGAATTAGATAATAAGGGGGCGCCTACCGGCAGAATCGAATATAACACAGTTTTTTCAAAAACTTGCCAAGGAGGTGGTCAGCGATGTGCGAACAGCAAATGGTTGATTGAAAATGTGCAAAATGCAACAATGTGCCCCGTGAGACTTTATAAAAAGATGATTTCAGAACGAGGTAATAATGTAAGATCTAATAGGTTGTTTCTCACCGTGAATGGACATTGGAAGCCTGGTGATCATTGCACTCCAAACTCCAAAAACCATGCGCTTCACCGAAATGGCTAATGATGAATAAAATCAATCCTGATTTGTGTTCCATTCGATTATACAAAACATTCTTAGAAAAACGGGATGGAATAAAAACGAATCGACTTTTTCTTACCATAAATTCCGCTTGGAAGTTGAACAGAAAATGGTTTAAAGATGTTCCCGCTGGACGAAATACAGTAAGCAAATAGACTAACATACAAGCCAAAATAACAGGTTTGA
This sequence comes from Galeruca laticollis, assembly GCA_963921935.1. Lineage (NCBI taxonomy): Eukaryota > Metazoa > Arthropoda > Insecta > Coleoptera > Chrysomelidae > Galeruca > Galeruca laticollis. The sequence continues at coordinate 287,643,192 of OY998175.1, read as the reverse complement.
ATACAGAGAATATTAAACTAACTGACCATTCCTTACGAGCTACGGCTGTCTCCAATCTCGCTAAAAAGGGTGTCGGCGAGCAGCAACTTATAAAAATCACTGGCCATTCCAATTCCAAATCAATAACGTCATATCTTCAAATGGATGAGAATCACCATGAAGAAATAGTGACAAAATGCGTGGTAATGATGTACCACAGCACTTTCAAACATCTTCAGCCATTAATGTACCGGTAACACAAAGAGTTATTACAATTGTGTATTTCATTGCAATTCCTGCAACTTTTAGTTTAGGTTAATTAAAAAAAATTGTTTTATTATATATTTCCGTTCTTTCTATTAAAAATAATTATGAAAAAGTATTTTTAGGTCTTTTTATTTTGTTTTAGAACGGATTATTTGTATTAATGAAAAGAAATAGGAATTTAATATTTAAACCAATATTTGTATTCGGGAAATATTCCCCCGAATTACACTCGTGCACCAAAATAACCAGATAATTTTGAATTCGAGCGTGTTGTCTTGGGAAAACTGCATTCGGTCATTTTTATATTTTGTTAAAAGACCCCTCCACCTTCGGTGTCGGGCTCTTTCTCCAAAATATGAAAAGGAACTCATGCAGTTTTTAGATAACACGCTGTCATGCAAAATTATCGGTATTTTTGATGCACTTGTGCAATTACTTCCGAAAACTGCTGTTAGTAATTCAATTTTACTTACTTGCTTCTCCGTTGTACTATCTAAGGCAGTGGTGTCAAAGATACGGCCCGCGGGCCACGACCGGCCCTCAAGACATTCTAATCCGGCCCGCTTTGCTGGAGTCAACCAATCACATAGGCCTGCTGTGAATGGTTGAAAATATGCCAACAATAGTTAGAAATTAATGTTATTATGTTTTAAAATCTTGTAATTTTATATTTATATTATATAAATATTATAATTAATTGATATAATTGAATATCCTCCACGGGTGTATTAACCAAACGTGTCTAACCAATCATGGCCAACCCGAGCATTTTACTGTACTCTACGGCAACGTCGCCGATGCAATGCCAGAGACGAACAACAGGGCGGGGGAGTGTGCTGTGAACAGTGCAGCAGTCAGCTCAGTCAGTAGCCAGACAAACGTTGTTCACAAGAATATTTATTCTTTTGCGTTGATTGTGCTTGTTGTGTGTAATTTATTTGAGTGCGCCTTGCGTCTGTTGCAATGTCTTCTAATAAACGACGGGAACTTGATAGCGAGTGTCGAGTTTTTCAAAGTAAGTGGGAACTATTGTATTTTTTCATTGAATGGAAAGGCAAACCACTTTGCTTGATTTGTAATCAAATTATTGCTGTTTGCAAAGTATTCAACTTGAAAAGACACTATGAAACCCATCATAAAGAGAAGTTTAACAAATTCTCTGACGAGATCAGACTAGAAAAACTAGAATGTTTTAAAAGTAAATTGAAGGGACAGCAATCGTTCTTTACAAAGGCCAAAGTTGATAGTGAGAATGCTATGAGAGCGAGTTATGTAATTGCACTAAAAATTGCAAAGAAATCGACACCTTTTAGTGACGGCGAATTTGTTAAGGAATGTATGTTAGATGTGGCTGAGATTTCATTCCCATCCCAGAAACAATCTATTCAAGATATACCCCTGTCCAGAAATACAATTGCTGGCAGAGTAAATGAGTTGGCGGATAATTTGCATAAGCAACTTAGAGAAAAAGTGAAAGAATTTTTTTTTATTCCATTGCTGTCGATGAAAGTACCGATATCAAAGATACAGCGCAGCTTGCTGTGTTTATTCGCGGAATCGATAAAAACTTTTTCATTACTGAAGAACTATTGAAATGTGTACCTTTGAAGGATACTACTACAGCTCAAGATATTTACCAGGCGATTGAACAATTAATTCAAAATAATGAACTTGATTGGGGAAAATTATGCAGTATTACGACTGATGGTGCACCAGCCATGGTTGGAAAAAATGCTGGTGTTGTAACGAAAATACGTAAGAAAATTTCAGATGAAGCTACACCTAAACACGAATTTGTGGGGATCCACTGTATGATTCATCAAGAGTCCTTGGCATCTAAAATACGTAAAATGGATCATGTCATGAAGCCAATAATTAAAATTATAAACTTCATTCGGAGCAAAGGCCTAAATCACCGTCAATTCACACAATTTTTAAAAGATCTCGATGAAGCACATTCTGATATTATATACTTTACAGAAGTTCGTTGGCTTAGTCGCGGTTCAATGTTGAAGCGATTTTTCGAATTGCGTGAACATATTGTTAATTTTATGGATCAAAAGGGAAAACCAATTAATCATAGCGACGAATGGCGGCTTGATTGTGCTTTTCTGGTGGATATGACGGAGCATTTCAATAACTTGAACGTTAAGCTTTCTAGGCAAAAACATGATTGTCACGCAAATGTACTCAAATATACAGGCGTTTGAGATAAAATTAAAGTTGTTGGAGTCCCAATTGCGAGATCAAGTACTTCACCACTTTCCTAGTATTCGAGCACGTGGTACGTACAGTGCAGAGAAACTAACCGAGTTTGCTACTCTTCTACTTGATCTTATAACGGAGTTTGAAGGTCGTTTTGCAGATTTTCGCGAATTGAACTCCTGTGAATTTCCTTTGTTTAATAATCCATTCACCTTTGAAGTTGCCAAGGCGCCAACAAATATGCAAATGGAACTAATAGACTTGCAATGTTACACTGTTTTAAAAGACAAGTTCAAGGAAGTTGATATTTTGACATTCTACTCAAAATATTTTAAAAGTCATGGTAACTATCCCAACATGAGCAAACACGCTGCTCGTATTTTATGTATGTTTGGAAGTTCATATATATGTGAACAGATGTTTTCAATAATGAAAATCAACCAGTCTAAACACCGTTCGAGACTGACAGATGAACATCTTCAAGCTATTCTGAAAATTAGTACATCTGATTTGACACCAAACATCGACGACATAATGAAGCTGAAACGATGTCAAGTATCTGGGTCATCGAAATAGTTACTATACTAAACTTTTATTTATCTATTGTATAGATATAACCTTTTTTTATTCTATGTTATTTTATACATTTCGTTGAATAAAGATTTCCGTTATGATATATAAACAAACTTTTTTTAAGCCGGCCCCCCAAGCATGCCTCGAAGAAAAAATGGCACTCATGTAAATTGAGTTTGACACCCCTGATCTAAGGTTTGTGTACAGTTTGCATTAATTTTTGAGTTCAATAAAATGTGAGTATTAATTTTTATTATTATTAAATTTTCATTATGTTCAAGTTGAACAATATTATCATAAATATCATTTGCATCTTCTTGGTTCATATTACCAGTAACGATTTTAATAAATGTTCCTGAAAGGGAAAATAACGATCTTTCACTTTTTAATTGTGGAAAAATAACATTTAACTTATTATTGACGTATATATTTATTAATTACTATAGGGTGACTTTTTTCTAATAATCTTTTGAATTCTAAAAATTTGTGGGTTACTGAGACTACTTGTGCTTTCTTTCATAGATTTTCTAGGGATATAGTGTGAAAATATGTTTTTTCCGCAAACGTCAAAAAAAGTAGACATTATTAACGTCAATATATGATGTTGAAGTATGATTTCACAAACGCCACTTTTTTGTACGGCCGTGAGCGGATAAAAAAGTACTTTTTTGTACGCTGACGGCCGTACAAAAAAGTAGAATTTTTAACAGGGAAAATAATTATTAGTTGAACTTTTAAACTTTATTAACGATAATAATTATTAATAGTAGAATTACAGTTATTTAAGGTTGCACCGCACATATTTAATGCACTACCTGATTTATTCACTTCCAATTCAAGTGAATTTTGTGCAGAGTTGAAAGAGTTCATCGACAAAATTTTCCGTGACTCCTTAATTGTTGTTGCTTCTATTACATCAACGTCGACATAATTTCGCTCATGAGAAGCTGCATTCAGGTACAGTGAAGAAGAATTCGACATCAAGATTTTTTCTGCAGTTTGTTTTTTATTAGACAAAGAGTCTTCAATGTATCCTTCAGCGACAGTGCTCGACCTCCAACCTCCATGCCGTTTCAAATAAGTAATATCAGCTCCTCCATCCACAAGCAAAGTAGCTGAAGTTCTTCTTAACGCATGGCCGGTGTAATCTTTAGAATTCGGTAGTTTTAAATAAGTTGCTGATGTTTTGGGTACGTTACTAATTGTATGAATTCCCATGACCATGCGATAACATTTTCCCTTTTGAAATTTCAAAAAAAAGCGTCGGCTTTCCATAGCTTGTGGACGTAAAGAAGTATATTTTCTGTAAAGATTTATATATTTTTCTCCAATAATTGTGAACGATCGTGGCTTTTTAGATTTACTATCAGGAGTCTTTATATGAATAACAGATCCTAAATCTTTTATTTCGTCTATTGTCTTGTTCACCATTTCATCGCATCTACATGCTCCAGATACGCCCATTATTAGAACAACCTAAAAGTAGTATGTATTTAAAAACTTGATTGTATTTATGCAGGTTAGAATATTATAACTAACCTTAATTCCTAGATATTGCTCATTAGGTGCATTATTTAAAAAATCTTCAAACTGGTCTTTTGTGAATACCTTTGACTTTTTGGGAGTATACCCTCCATTCTGCTTCTTCACATAAGCATGTAGTTTCATATATTTGCTAATATATAATCCATGTTTAATATTCAGTAATTATTTTATCATGGAATACTGAGACCACATTGTTGAACTCTTCATTTTTAATTTAGTTGTCATTTCAAAAAAATAAGCTAGTAGCACATTTTCCGAATAGTTTGAAATGTTTTTATCATTGCACCATGTGAGAAATCTTTCGTAAGCATGATTATAAACTCTACTTGACTTAGTGTGGGACTATACATTGCGTTTTGACGGGAGCGTTTTAGCAGGACCCGTTTGGCGGGATAGATAGAACGTATTGTTTCAAGTTAGATCGTCTATTACTGTTCGGTACCGAAACGCTGACAGGACTCAACCGCGTCTTGCTGCAGTTTAGCGGGAACCGCATAGCAATAAGAACACATTCTTTCAAACGGTAGCGTTTATACAGTGCGGTTGAACGGGATTAAATTTTCTAGTTAATTCTTAAATTTGGCTTTTTAATTTGACGTTTTATTGCATTAATAGTCATGTTCGACACTGATAAGTTTATTCAGTATGTCCAAGAATACTCAGCAATATGGGAAAAGGGTTGCAAGGAGTATAGTGATCGAAATATAAAAGAAAAAAGCTGGTTCAATATTGGTGGTAATATGTTTGACGACTGTGAAGAAAAAACAGATCTGGAAAAGCATGAAAAAGGTTAGTAAACTTATTTATTAACTCCCTTTTTATATACAGGGTCTTCCAACGAAAACTTGACTCCCCCCCTCCCTGTAACTAGAGAACCGAAAATTTTTACAAAATTCGCTGAGACCCGTCGATTTTTGTTTTTAGGGGGAGCATTTTTGACTGTCAAGCCAACTTGATATGTTCATCCCCCTAACTCCCAGCCACCCTAACTTTAGAATTTCAAATGGATCTACTCTACTTCCAATACATCATTTGAAAGCCCTTTTCTTTGCGAATATTTTGGCGTTTCGTATTTGAAAATCGGTTAGGATTTGACACAGTTATTAAATAAAATAAAAAACTCTGTATTTTCAATATTAGTGGTATTTCTTGATTAAACATTTGTATATATCATCTATTGAATTTAAAACATGTGATGTTGCTGAAAAGGTACGGCTCCTGCGTTCATGAAGTAGTCGGCAAAATAATCTCTTACTTCACATCCTTGATCCCGTACACTTGGTCCACAATTATCTACTTCTGTGAAAAGATAAGTTTCCGATTCTTCATAATTAACACCATCTCTTTTGCGAACAAAATTATGCCGAATACAAGATGCTTTTATGATGTCGTGAATGAAATCTGGCTCTACAAGTATAGGAGTATGAAAAACTCTCCATTTATTGGCTAGAACTCCAAATGCGCATTCTACAGAACGTCTACATCTCGAGTGTCTGTAATTATAAACTCTTCGACGAGGATTAAGCTGTCGGAAAGAAAATGGTCGCAAAAGATTCGTATGAACTTTAAATGCCTCATCGCCCACAAATACAAAAGGTTGAGGATTGGTGTTAGTGTTCGGTAAACACCTTGGTGCTGGCAAGTTTAACGTGTCAGAGTATAACTTTTTCCCTAATGGACTGTCTCTAAACACAATTGAATCTCCTTCCTTTCCATAAGCACCAACATCAATTGCTATGAAGCAAAGATTGGCATCAACAATTGCCATTAACACAACCGAGAAATTTTTTTTATAATTGAAATACTTGGATCCAGATTTCTTTGGATTTTTACTACGAATATGTTTTCCATCTATGGCTCCCACACAATTTGGAAAATTGGTTTTTTTGTAGAATGTCTCAGCGATTTCGAGCCATCTCTCCTTAGTAATATCAGGCATCTCGGTTTCTTGTAAGCAAGACCATATGGCTTGACAAGTTTCACGGACAATAACGCCAATTGTGCTTTTTGCTATATAAAATTCATATTGTAAGGCAGCAAAGTTGGTACCAGTAGCCAAAAACCTAAAAAATAAATAATTTACAGTGTTTAGATATTACCCTATGCAGGGTGTCTACTATAAAAACCGCCATACTTCAGGAGGTGATTATACAAGTAATTAAAAGAGAAGCTATCAATTTTTCGAAAAAGTGTTATATTGCATTTTTTGTTCGAAATTACTTGTTTAATCACCCCCTGAAGTTTGGCGGTTTTTATAGTAGACACCGTGTATAAGAGATTGTTTTTAATGTTTGTTTACAGTGAAAGAAATGAAAAATAAGTGGCGACACATTCGAGACAGTTTCGCGAAATTTATGAACCAGGGAGCTTCTGGAGATCCTGCTCCCAGTAAGAAGAAAAAATATGTTTATGCCGATGCTCTGTCCTTCTTACAGCAAAGCATTGAAAAGAGAAGGTATGTGCATTTATATGTCAATAAGGACTTTGATAATGTAAATTGTAATTTTTTTAGAACTTCTGGAAATATTGTGCACGAGTAAGATAATGATGAGACAGAAGAAATGGAAGAAGCAGCTACAAATTCTATTTCAAACGAAATAGGCAGTGCTGCTTCAAACAACGAAATAAGCAGTACTCCATCAACATCCATAAAAAAGAACATAAATCTAAAAAAATCAAACAGAGCGCGTAAGTCGGCAGACTGCACGTCTTTTCAGACACAATTGCTGCAAAAATTGGATGCCTCCCAAAACGCCGAAGAAGACTCTGACAGAGCATTTTTGCTGTCTCTTCTCCCCAATTTGAAAAGGCTCAATGAGGAAGAAAAACTGGATTTTCGTTTGCATACCCTCCAATTCTTCAGGAACCTACGAGACAAAAATAGGCAGCAACCAATTCAGCAGCTTCCCACTCCTTTCCCATTATTTAATTATTCACAACCCTATCAATATTTTCAAAGTTCTTATCCTAACACAAGCCATCAACCACCACAGAACTCCTTACGTCCTACACATAACTCCTTACATTCTGCACATTCACGGTGCCCCACTGGTCAAACAACACCCCTGTTATCTCCAACCCCTTCTTCGTCGCATTTGTCACCTGATTCTAATGAGTCGTCCGTACACTCTCAACTTTCCGAATACCTTAACCTCGATATATAAAATTTTATAATGTTAATATTAAAACTAAAAATAAAAAAATCTCTTCCAACTAACCTGAGTGTTATTGTCAATCTTTCCTCTGCACATATTGGGTTCCTCCAATGAGTTACTTGTTTTGTGATATAAGGACGTAATGCGTTTAACAATTCATCAAACGAGTTAATTGACATTCGGTAATATCCAAAAAACTTAACTTCATTCTTTCGTATGTCGTTATAAAATATTGAAAATCTTTCACTTGTTTCACGATTAGCATGAAAGGGATGAACGCTATATCTTCTTTCGATTGGTTTTCTAAGTAGGCCAGTAGCTTCAAGGGCACAAACAATTTTAATATTCGATAACATTATTTTTATCGAACCACCTACTTTACCGAAAGCTACAAAGAAATGACTCAGTCGTACGGTTTTTAGCGGGATAAACGATGGATGTATGTCCCGATGAAATTAATCCGGCTGAACGGGTCCCGTTTAGCTGCTCCCGTTAAAAACGCAATGTAAAGTCCCACACTTAGTTGGAATTAAATCATTCGCAGCTGCCTTAGCAATGTCAACAACGTCGGGCGGTGTACAGTTGGGTTCTGAATCCGACATAATATAATCTAAAAGAAAATTTCAGTACACTTTACTACAACAAACGAAATTTTGATGCTCAAGTACTTGCCAAAAATGCACAGTCCAATTGTTGCTTTAAATCACTTACAATATTTCTGACATTATAAAATATTATTGAACGGTCAAATTTGTTTTTGACTTGGCAATCACAAAACCAGTAACCACGGAAATGTAGTGCGCAGTTTTATAATTATTATTCTCTGAATTTATCAACTTCGTTGCAATCGTTTTGAATTTTTATTTAAATATTAATTAGTTCTATAGTCTGGATGCCGTTTGCGGAAAAAATAGCATGTTTCATTCGGAGCAAAAGCACTTTTTGTGGCTCATCTGAAATTGTCGGCCTCACTAACGTTCGGCCATCAAACATTCAGACTCGCCACAAAAAGTTATACTTTTACTCCTAATAAAACAATATACTATTTTGCGGTACCAATTTTAAACGAAAGAACTGCAGGGTTCTTGTTCAGATTATGGATGTCTATTTACTGGCTCATTATCAGAGGCAGGATTATTAACCTGTGAAAAGTCGGTAGTTAATTTTCTGGGAGGTTTGAAAATCTGTTTATGAAGTAGTGTATGGTGTAGTGACTGCACATGTACTGACTTATATGTTGGTTTCGTTTTTTATTTGTTTTTTGTTTGTAATTGTACCTGGTTGTATGCCTGAAGGCTCTTGACTCTTTTCATTTAGTTTTTCAATGATTTTTTTTTATTTTCAATCGTTGCTTTGGTTCGAGTTGTAGAAAGTTTTCTGTTGGAATTCTGTTAGAATTCCAATACATATATTCGAGTAAAGTGGAATGAAATCTAACGACTATAGCGTTGCTATTTGGATTGAGGGGTAACGTAAAATGCCAATTGATTTTTTGAAGTTTTGCAGAATCTTTTGAAATGTTTTGTATGAATTCTGAACCGTTATCCGAGATGATATTTTCTGAAATTATGCTATGAATTACATTAGGCTTTGATATTTGTGTAGATCTGTTGTGCTTGGAATTATATAAGCTTGACCGTATTTTGAGAAACTATCGTATATAGTTAGTTCTATGAAATTTACGAATTTAAAAATGTGTATATGTACGGTTTCGAAATGTTTTTTGGGTGTTGGCGTTAATAGAAGTTTGACAAAGTGGAGGATGTCTTTCGTATTTTACTTGATGTTAATAAATGGAACAACTGTTTATGACATTTTTCACATTTTCATGTAACTGATGCCAATAGAATTTAGTTTTGAGTTGATTTATAGTTTCTTGAACACCACGGTGCTTTGTTATACCTTCGTGCTGTCCTTTTATTAGTTCTTACTGTCTTTTGTCTCTAGTAACATCTTCTTAATTTATTTGTTTTTAAGATTTTAAATGCTGAGTTTTTGAATACTTGAGGAATTCAATTGCACATATTATTGAATAAACTTTCATTTTCGTCGTTTTAAAAATGAAGAGAATACCGTTTCTTTGGTACACCGTATTCTTTTAAACAATTTGTTATTTGAGATGGAAATTATTCTACTGTTACGTATAATTTCCATCTAGTTGTTACGAGAATTTAAAAAAAAAATTTCACCTCTTGTCTAGGATATCTGTCATCTTTGATTACGATAATTTGATTGAGAAAGTTGTTTCAGCAATGTAAATACCTAAAATAGGATTTTCTAAACTTGTATGTATTCTCTCAGTTGTGTCATTGTTGTCGGTGGAATCAACTTCTGCGAGAACAGATTGAACGTCAAGGTCGTTATCTCTGAGTTTCTGTTATCTTGAGGGGGATTGTCTAGGTCAGTTTTGTTGTTGGTGTCGTATTCCGAAGATAGTGTGTGTTGTGTTAATAATTCGTGAACTCTGTCATAAAGTCTAATTTGGAAGTGCACGATTCAATGGATGCATTTAAATTCTGTGCCTTTCGATATATAACTTGATAATCAGATTCTTCTAATCGTAATCTCCATCAAAGAAAACGAGAGTTTGGTTCTTAAAGAGACATAAGCAATTGGAAAGGTTTATGATCTGTAACGATTTTCAATTTGCGTCCAAAAAGATAAGGTCTAAAGCAATTGCGATAGGTTTGTCATTAGTGATTTGTCCTTGAGATAGGATAGTACCTATGGCGACGTTACTTGCATCCGTAATAACTATGAAATCTTTCGTGAAGTCGGGATGAATGAGAATGGGATCATTGGTCAGTAAATATTCACAATCTTCAAATACTTTTACATTGACCGGATTAGTAATATCGGTACTAGCTCCTTTTTTTAGGCTACGAGTGAAAGATTTTGTAATATGAGCGAAATTTCTGATGAACTTTCTGTGATAACCAACTAAACCGAGAAATGATTTAATCTCTTTGGTTGTTTTAGGAATGAATAATTTAGAATAGCGTTGACTTTATCGGGATTTGATTTTATACCGTCTGGCGTGATTATGTGACCTAAAAAGGGAATATTTTTTCTCTAAGTTTATATGTTCTTGAAGTGATGTTAAGAAAACAAAATCCATATAAACAAAGCAAATTTTATTTTGGAGTTCTTTTAAGATATTATCCAAGACGCGATAAAATATAGCTGGTCCATTTTTTAATCCAAATGGCATTCTTACATATTCAAAATGTCCACCTTCTACGTTACAAGCAGTTTTCTTAATATAATCAGGATGCATTTCGAATTTAAAGAAACCACTCGCGAGATCTAGGGTTGAGAAATATTGACAGCGACCTAATATGTCGAGGATGATATTGATATATAGGAAAGTAGTTCGTTGCTGAAACTAGTTAGGGTTAACTTTTTCTTTTGGGGAATGCGACAATGTGAGAAAGAAAACTCTGTTTAGTCAATTCTGAGCTTTCGGTAATTTATTTTCATATATGCGATGTAAAATTGTGGATACTAATCAACTCTAGAGGCAAATGCTTCCCTAATTAGGGTATGGGGAGTTTCTAAGTTGTTAAATTTACACAATGAAATGTCGGTGGGAGGGATATTGATCGATCAGGGAGGGGGAGTTTTAATTTTGTTAGGAAGTCTTAATCTCTTTTCCAGCATTGTAGTGTATAGTTTATAACCCGGTTTTGCTAGGCATATGGCTCTATAATTATCGCATTGCGCCTAGTCCCCTTATTTTATATATTGGTATTATCAAGTTATTTTGCCACTCTCTCGGTATTCTCTGTTCTCTCCCCAATCTCTCGGTATATTTTATTCTCTTGGTATTCTTTGTTATTTCCATGCCTCTTTGCATATTTCCCAAATCCATTCTTTTCCTTTCTGTCCCAGCCATTTTTATCATTTCTGGAGCTATGCTGATTCTAAACAACTCTCAAATTTTTAGGCACATAGTTCCCTTATGGTGAACATTTTAATAGTTTTCAAACTTAGTTTCAATAGCGAAGCTCTACAATGGCATCATTCATCTCAAGAGATTTGTCGTCAAAAAAAACTGATCATCAACCCACAAATCCAATCAAGGAGACTTGAAAACTAACAAGGGCTTTTCACTCCCAACTCATCAGAAATTCTAATTAACTTAGTGGATATATTCATATTGATTAAACAAAATACTTCTATTTTAATGATGTGTACAAACTGTTTTGTTATTGTAATAGAAAATGCAGATTTCGATCCAATGTACTAGTGCAATCTTTGTATAGCCTACTTTTGGAATGCTGTTCTTCTCTGGCTGTAATATCATCACTGATTCTAAACAATATCTTAATTTTTAGGAACTAAGTTTATTCATAGAAAATATTTCAATAGTTTTCAAACTTTCGATAGCGAAGCTCTACAATTTCATCATCCATCGCATGTAATTTGTCATCAAAACAAACTAATCTTCTTGCCACAAATCCAATCAGGAAGAAAAATGAATCTACCCAAGTATATCTTGGGCAGATTTTTCCATTATGTCACACCCTAAAATATTTACATGTGAAACTGTGAACTTCACAAATTAAGACAACTTAGTTATTTCTACTTGATCTATTTATTATAATATAGTTATTTTATTTCATTCACCATAGTTAGTCAAATCCATCGATGTCATTGTGTTTGTTTGCTGTATACCAATTGTTCTGGAATTTTGTCGCTGGCTATTTGTAAAGATTACAAAAAATATAGAAAGCAACCCACGCATTTTCTTACATTACCATTCGAACATCTCAGAAACAATAGAAATTGAATTTCTACAGTTAATTAAATACCTGATGCGACACTTCACTGCTCTATACCTTAATCAACAACTTCAATCAGCGTTCCTCCCTGATATTTAACAAAAGCATCCGAAATGACAATCTAAAAGCAGCTAACAGCGAAACAACCATTATATTCTAAAGAAACTTTGTCATATTCATGAAATACGCTTCTCTTACTATCAAAACTTACCCAGGAAGATACTGAGGCAGTTGGTTCATGCATAAATATTTATTAGTAATTGTCACCATCAAAGGATTGTTCCATGTAATGATAAAACATTACTATACCTTCAATTATTAATAGCAAATAATTAATTGTATTACTGTTTTAAATGAAACTAACTGTTTGTAGATAATTCCACAATATATTGAAAATTAAGTAAATTTAATTGATTGTATTGTAACGTTTTTCTTACTTATTCAAACAGTAAACGGGTGGGATAAACTTTAAACACACGGTAGGTTCACTTACTTAATTTATTTAAACACTAAACTACTCACCAACACTTAATTTATATACACTTAACTATTCACTTCAATTTAATTTATATACACACAGCCTTAATTATTAATTTATGTCAACACTTTACTTTCGCTATTTCAATGTATTCTTGTTTATTTGTCGAGATCACTTTATCAACTAAACTAAACTTCTCCGCTGGTCGGTCCTTTATATATATATTAGTGCCTTTTCACTAGATAATTCTGGATTGCGGCTTACACAAAAACAATTGGCTCTCGCATCTTCTAGATAAGGCTGGTCACAAAAACAATGTCTAGCTTAGATAGTCACAATCCCTGCGTATCCGCCATAATTTTAACTTTCATACATGGCTTAGTCAGAGTCGGATTCAGGGACTATACCAGTGTGCTGTTTCGTAACATTACTCTCTCCTTAAATGGAAGTTTCGACTGGAGCTTTTGTGTAGCCCCATTTCTACACTTTCCGATCTTATGGAAATAGCAGGGCACCGTCTTCATCGGATACTGATAACGAGGGTTGTGGCTACAAATTAATATCTGGACACCGGTATCTCCAAAGATAATATCTACCATATTCCTGATAACTCCCCAATCCAACTGGTTACTCGCTATCCTAGGCATAGCCAGTTTCTTCACGCTGGATTCTAACACATGGTCTCGGAAGTTTCGAAGTGCTTTCCACACATCGCGATAGGTAGATCGATCTTGAAATTCATTTCCATTTACCACGTAGAAGACGTACCGCAAATTATGTTTCAGATTCAGTGTCTTGCCAGGGGCTGAAATCTGTTCTTCAAGTTTTTCTAATTGCCCGAACTTCTTTCGAAAGACGAATGCCAACCCTCGTGCGTTCTTGAGACGGGCGGGTATGTTGTATGCTAGTGAATAATCTTCCGAGAGAGTGAACAAATCTTGTCGTTGTTCTGAAGTGACTCCATATCTAGCTTTCCCGGTATCTCCATACGCACCCATGAATTCATCGAAAGTAGGGTCAGACACATCTCGAATATGGTTTACTCCTTTCTCTAGGTCATGGTCACCTTCGAATGGAGCTAGTCAGTTTTGTTGAACTACTTTTGGTTTTCCGTTGGGGATCTTGCTTATGCGATATATAACATAATTGATCCTTTTCTTGATTAAGTATGGACCTCCCAGGATTTTTTTTAATTTTGGAGAAAATCCATTTCTCCTCGTCGGGTTGTGTAACCATACTTTGTCCCCTTCTTTAAAACCGCCTTCTGTGGCCTGCATGTCGTACCGACTTTTCATTCTGTCCTTGGCAACTTGAAGATTTGTTCGAACTAATTCATGAATATCGTCCAGCCTTCTTCTCAATTGGATCACGTAGTCTTCTCCTGCTAGATCTTCTCCAGGCCGACAGCCAAATTCTAGGTTACGAGGAAGCCTCATTTCACGATCAAACAGGATTTTCGCAGGTGGTTCACCCGTAGACTCATTGACGGCAGATCGATAAGCCAATGCGAATAGGGAAATATACTGGTCCCAATCTCTCTGATGGCTGGAAACTACTTTGGACAGGTATTTTCCAATACTTCTGTTCATTCTCTCGACCATTCCATCTGACTGTGGATGTAATGCTGTTGTCCTGATCGTCTTCATTCCCAGCTCCTCGCAAATCTCCTGGAATATATGGCTTTTGAAATTTCTTCCCTGGTCACTGTGGACTTCCAATGGCACTTCATATCGGCTGATAAATTCTTTCACCAATACATCCGCGACAGTTGTGGCCTCTTGATTCGGGATCACGTATATTTCTACCCACTTTGTGAAATAGTCCATTATAACCAGGATGTATTTACCGCCATTTTCTGTCGTCGGAAATGGTCCAGCGATATCTAAAGCAATCCTTTCGAAAGGGCTTCCAACATTATACTGTTTCATGGGTGCCTTTCTCTTGCGATGTGGTCCATTACTCGTAGCACAAGTCATACATTTCTTACACCAGTCCTTGACATCGTCGGAGCTGTTCATCCAATAAAACCTTTCACGTACTTATGAAGGGTTTTCTTCACACCCAGATGACCTCCCGATGGACTGTCGTGTAACTTCTTCGGTACCTCAGCTACTCTCGTTCTAGGGATAACTAGCTGTCTCCTCATCTCGGAACAATCATCGTTTTCAAGGACTCTTTTCAACAGCCCTTCTTTCAGGGCAAGGGAGTCCCACTGAGCTTAATACCTTCTTCGACTTCTTGTCTACCATACCTTTCAATAAGTTGACGATCTGGTCAAGTCTGTCATCGTCACCTTCTTCCTGTATGGTCCTACCTTTGTTGTATCCCGAAGCCATGGTGGCTGCTCCATATTTAAGAGCAGCAGTCAATGCATCGACCAATGTTTTAGGATGGGCTAATCGTAGCGTCTCCTCCATATCGTGGTCACATAAGCCGTCAATAAAGGCCTGGATGTCTAAACATTCTATCATGTTATCTGGTGCTGATGGATAAGCAAATCGAACTAGTCGGGGAATATCCAGTTCATACTATTGAAGGGTTTCGTCACGTTTCCGCCTACGGTTCTTCAGCTGGAATCTGTACAAATGTTCGTGATCGTATCGCATGTCCAACCTCTTCTTCAGCTGCTCGAAATCATCCGTTTCTTCCAGAGGTATCTTCTGAAGTACATCTAAGGCATCTCCCCGAAGCGCGATAGATAAGTTTACAGCCATCTCCCTATCGGACCAATTATGCACCCTAGCGGCTGCTTCAAATTGTTTCATATAATTGGTCCACGATGTCTTTCCGTCGAACATTGGAGCCTTGTCTCGGGCAAAACTGCTAATATCTTCTGTCTTGGGTTGTGTTGCTGGCTTGCATATCTCGATCTTCTTTTGTTCTGCTAGCGTGTCTTGTATTCTTAAATCTGTTATCTTACTCTCAAACACCTTGATTTTTTTCGTCCATAGTTGTCATTTCATTCTCCATTATCTCGTCCATCGTTGTGATTTTATCTTCAATATCCGATTTAAGGGACGAAATTTTATTTTCCACGTCACCGGCAATGTCATTTTTCTTAAATAAGATATCAGCAGAAAGTTTGTCCATGTTAGTAGGAATATCGTTCTTTATAGCCGAAATATCGCTTTTCACATTCGTAGAAAGTTTCTCTTCCATGGCAGAAATCTTCTCGTCCATGTTCTCTTCCATGGCAGAAATCTTCTCGTCCATGTTCTCTTCCATGGCAGAAATCTTCTCGTCCATGTTAGCAGAAATATTAGCAGATATTTACGAGATTAAGGTGGAAGCCTCGTCATTAAATAAAAATGTTTCTGGATCAAAGCCCTCATTTACCAGTGCCACTTTAAGTCGTTCTACTAATTCACTTTTCTGACCGGACGTTTCCAACTCACGATCTTCCAATTCTGCTCTTAACTCAGTCACTTTTAAGTCACATTGTCTCTTGGCCATTTTTACGTAGCAATTTATTTATATTATCCCACTTCTGACACCTATGTAATGTTTGTTTTATTGATTTAAACGTTTTTTATTACGGGTGGGATAAATTTTTAACACACGGTATGGCTACTTACTTATTTAAACACTAAACTACTCACTAACACTTAATTTATATACACTTAACTTTTCACTTAAATTTAATTTATATACACAACCTTAATTATTAATTTATATCAACACTTTACTTTCGCTATTTCGGTGTATTCTTGTTTATTTGTCGAGACCACTTTATCAACTAAACTAAACTTCTCCACTGGTCGGTCCTTTATATATTAGTTCTTTTTTACTAGATAATTCTAGATTGCGGCTTACACAAAAACATTTGGCTTTCGCATTTTCTAGATAAGACTGGTCACAAAAACAATGTCTAGATAAGATATTCACAATTGTAAACAGTTCTAAGAAATCCCTGCGCACCCGCCATAATTTTAACTTTCATACATGACAGAGTCGGATTCAGAGACTATACCAGTGTGCTGTTTCGTAACAGTATATATGTATCTTCAAATCAACAATAAATTTTAGGCATGTCATTCCATCTTAGAGAAAATGTGAACTTTTGAATAAAAAGGAAATTAGATCTGTCAACAGTCTTCAAACTCTGAATAGCGTGGCTCTACAATCAATGACAACATCTTGCTCTGGAACTATAGGAGAAAACAGCGCATTTGGCGTATACAGAATCGACACCACACTTTGTAGAACTCTACTAGTAACAACAGTCATGAACGATTGGTCTATTTTGCTAGCTGTGCTCTGATGAGAAGTGCTCCCCTGTTTCATTTTAGGTCCTATCAGATTTATGTTGAGCAAAATTTCTCTTAATTTGGCACTACTACTCATTTATGGATTTCAATCAAGAATAAAATAATTTTACAACAGTAGTAACAATTCATACTGCAAAATACATCCCACTCTTCTATCTACAAAGCTTGAGGAGCATCTTGTAAGAAAAACTAACGCTATGTACTTGAGATTTCTCGTAAGCCATGTAACAGTGCGCGCACTCTATAAAATTAAAATCAACTATTCTGAAGTATGCGATTGTAATAAATGTTTTGATGATATTAATCATTGGATATTTAACTGTCAACACAATCAGTCCAAAAATCTCTTGAATATAGCTATAAATAGGTGACGCAAGTACATCCATTACAAAAAACGTGATATCAAATCATACGATTCATAGTATGACAAACGTACTATATCTACTTATAATATTCCTGAAATATGGGGTAAACTACGGCTACCTACTCACACTTCATTCCTTATTAATTTGAAGGTTTCAAATAATTGATGTACTTGCGTTCAGCCCTGTTTAAATGATGATAGTTTTTGATGGTGTTCTTCCTAGTTTCGATTTAATGCAGTTTCTTTTTAACCGGTCTTATTGTAGTACAGATAAAAAAAGCTTTTTGTTAGCTTTATAGTTCTGACAGCTGAAGCTAAACAGATGTGGCCTTTCTTTGTAATGCGTTTCGATAGTATAATTCGGATAGGGCTCTTTCTTTCTAATGTGTTTTAATAGTATAAATCGGATGGGACCTTCTCTTTGTTATCTATTTTGATAGTGTAATTCGGATGGAGTCCTTGCTTCGTTATGTGTTTTGATAGTACATGTAAGTCGGATGGAGCCTTCCTTTTAATTGTATTTTGAAAGCGTAAGCATCATGTGTGAGTAAAAGAATATCAACTGTCGTGGAATACTCAGGCAAGTTACCTTTTTTGAGGCACCAATAATGTTTATTCGGAAACTGCTTCATTGTGCTTGTTTGCTATAATTATTGGATAGTGATTACTATCATAAAGTCCATCAGCTATTTCCCAAGTCATAAAAGAGGCTGATTTGGGATCACTTATGCTTAGGTCTATGGCAGAAAAGGTACCGGAGGAAATATTAAAGTGTGTATTACACCCTGTATTGAGTAGACAAAAATTTGTACAGTTCAATATATTTTCGACTACCTTTCCGCGTCCAAATGTCTTTTGTGAACCCCACATGCTGTTGTAAGCATTAAAGTCTCCTGTGAGGATAAACAGCTAAGGGGGTGTTGTTATATTAGTTCAAGAAGCTCTTCTTTTTTTAGAGGATGCACTGGAGGAATATATATGGAGCATATGGTTAGCATATTGGGGCAGTATGTCGTTATGGCGACTGCCTCCAGGTTTGTTGTCAAAGGAAGTAGTTCTGAATACATTTCGTTTGAGGCGAATAGTGATGTACCCCCGCTGGTTCTTTTGTAGTTATTTCTAATAGAATGATACCCTTCAAAAAATTTGCTTCGTATGATATTAGTTGTTTTAAAATTGGTCTGTAGACAAAGGATATCTGGGCGGTAAATTGAGGTTAGATGCTGAATTTGTTCTAGGCGCGGATAATATCCGTCGCAGTTCCATTGTAAAATACTGAATTTTAAAATTAAGAAAGATTGAAAATATGTTGGATAAAGATATATTAAAATAGATCGGAATCTTCCCGGTTGGAGTCGTTTGAATTGATGGACGATATACTTGCAAGTTCGACAGCATGGTATCCACTTCCCAAAGCAAATAAGCAACAAGTGCTTACTTTCAATAACTTTCACAATAACCCAATAATATAAAATCTCAATATAATCATATGAAATTGAAACATTGAGAATTACTGTGGAATTTATGGAAGGAAAGTGTTTATTTCTTAAAAAATATTAGACTTGTTAAAAATAATCGAAACATCCAAATAAAATATCGAATTAAAATATTTTTTCATGCTTATAACTACCCCATATATCGTATTTCACAATGAGTATGACTCTTGTAATTTTGTTGTCATAAAATATTTGTAATATAAATTATATTCAACATCATGTATTCACTAGACACGAACAACGGCATTCAAAACCACGACTCGGGTTTTTTATTATGTTGCGGTATTCAATGCGTAAAACCAACAGAAATATGAGCAAAAACTGAGCATAACCTACAAATCTGCATTTGAGATTCACTTCACTCGATTTATATTTCCGTTTACTCTACAATTCTAATCTAGATAATATCGTTATTATAACTGTGTGCAACGTTGCAAGTGCAATAAAATTCCGAATTCAATAATCATAATTCAGTCTAGACAGACAGTTCTAACCTGATATTGCTTCTGATAAAACCATATACAATCCGGAAAATACCTTCATTAAAAGTTATAGCTCATCAATCAGATGATACGCTTCTGGTTTAAGATATTTCGTAGCGTTAATACAATCAAACACTCCGTTCCTGTCTTGATAAATTGTTTTTCATTTTATAAAAAGCGCACCTTCGATTAAATTGTCTGCGATAAAATTCCATTAAAACAAGTGCTTCTTTTATTGCGAATACAATCAACGTACCTTTTATTCGAACGTTTCTAGAGAAGTATCGTCCACTTCAGGAAACGTAAGTAACAAATCAGGATCAGCAAACTACTATAAAGATAAAAACGGTTGTAAATAGAAAATGTCCGAACTTTATCACCAGAAGGATAACTACTTCTGAAGTTGTGTCCCTTTGGTATTACCATTGTTATTTATCGAGAAGATTGCTCATTGTAAGTGAATATACGAAATAACAGTAGCGATTAAACGATTTTTTAAAATGTAAACAGCAATAAAAGAGTATATCAACATTAACAAACAGAAACCAACAATGGTATTTCTGCATTTCAGAAATAGAACAATTATTTATTTATTTTTTTCAATATGATCAAAGTAGACACATCTTCTTTTTACGGCTTAGGAATACTTGGGATCTGATTAATTCTTAATTTCCAATTTTTTAACCGAATTTTTCTTTTTTGTTATTCATTCATGTATAAGGCCGCAATTTTTTTTATTTCTTTTCGGGTTGAGCGGAAGAAGTCTTTCTAATACCTTTTGAACTTTAGCTTTTTGGTAGTGACATTTTTCAGCTTCAACAATGCGATGTATGATTATTTGAATTGTAGTATTGGATATGGATGAGGATTTGGGGTCGTGAACGGTCAAAATTAATTTAAACTTTAAGTTCAATTTTATAAATACTGTTTATTATTTAAATTGAGCATTCGGAAGGTATGCTTACATTCGACAATAACACTATAGATAGAACATCTCAGAAACAACCGATATTGAATATCTACAGTTAATTGAATACCTGATACACTATTCAATGTTTCTTTGAAAGACCTTAATCAACACAGCCAATCAGCGTTTCTCCCTGATATTTAACAAAAGCGACCGAAATGACAATCTAACAGCAGCCAACGGCGAAACAACCATTGTGTTCTAAAGGAACTTTGTCATATTCATGAAAGACGTTTCTCTCACTATCAAAACTCAACCCAGGAGCATACTGAGGCAGTTGGTTCATGCATAAATAGTGCTCTACTTGTTATCGTCAAAGGAGCATTCCGTGTAATGACAAAATATTATTAGACCTTCAATTACTGATAGCAATTAGGAATATAATTGCACGTCAAAGGAAAAATTATGAACCTATTTTGAAGAGAATTACATCGCTTCAAAACTGATTTGAAGTGAGATTTAAAAATATCTAGTCCGTAAGAACAACATTCCAACTTACCCATTTTGAAACTGAAGGATCAATTTCTATGCGGTAGGTATTATGAAAACAATAAGAAATAGTTAATGTTGGCAGGGAGGTTATGTGGCAATCTACCACATTGCATCTTTTTCAAAACCATTCTATTCTGGATTAACCCGCTAATTAGGATACTTCTAACAATTATTCCTATTTTTGAAGAGGTTATTCATTGTTTTCTGAATTACCGAGATCTATATGATGTGATATCTCATATAACTAACCTCAAAAAATTCTACCGGTGATCTAGAATTTTTTGTTGTGTAAAAAACATTGTTATCCATTTTTTGGATTATTTCAGAGTGAAATAGGGCTATTGTAGACAGTAGCATCACGAGCTAGTTTTGGTATGGGAAATTTCTGAATAGCATTTATTTTATCGGGGTTTGGTTTTAAACCTTCTGTGGTAACGATATGTCCCAAATAAGCTACTTAATTCCTCAAAAATTCGGATTTACTAACTTATTTTTTTTAATTCGATTCGTGTAACCTGCGCATGTCTAGCCAAGAATGGCCTTACATCTACAAAATTAAAACATGGGTGCTCGTGAACAAGCCATGATGAGCAAACAGAGCCATTATCTGTTAAACAAGTTCCAAACTACAAACCATCACCAAAAACCATTTCCAGAAGGGAAACAAAATTAAACTAAAGTTTTAATGAAACATTTACAACAAAAAATTCCTCTTCAGTTTATTTACTGGGTAGAGGACACAGTTTAACAACTGGGCGCATGTACGTGCCATTCCTGGTCCGTACCTTGACAGTTCGAACAGTCCCATCCTTTCCAGGGTACAAAGTTTCTATGACAGCCAAAGGCCACTGTAAAGGTGGGATAGATTCGTGCATTATTACGACTACCATAACTTCCTTCACAGGATTTGATTTGGTGTTCCATTTTAAGCGCGATTGCATAGAGGACAAATATTCAGAATCTCTTTCAATAATGTTGGATTGTACTATCTAACAATTTATATCATTTTAAGAGGCTCATATTTTCTAAAACTAACTAACTAAAGACAATAATGGTTCTACATATAAAATATACGATGGGGTCAAAGCGATAGGATTTTCAGGGTCGTTACTTTGAATACAAACGGGACGCGAATTTAAGAGACATTCTATTTGTGTCAAAATGGTTAGGAATCCTTCATAAGTGAGAATTTGATTTCCCATGACTCTAGCTAAATGAAGCTTTACGCTTTTGATATTACTTTCCCAAATACCCCCAAAATTACTCCCAAAGGTACATTCATTATCCACGAAATTTTGGAATTATTAATGTCCTGTTGGAATGCATCTCTATAAGCTTTGGACCTAGTTAGCTGATATATCTTGTCAAGAACCCTTTTAGCCCCCACAAAATTCGTGCCATTATCGGAGTACAAAACTGCACGATTTCCAGGACGATATAAGAATCTTTTGAAAGCGGCTAAATAATAATCGGTTGAGAGCGAGGAGGCTATTTCGAGATGTATGACCTTCGTGGTAAGACAAACAAATAAGCATACATAGGCCTTTTGCGTTTTCACTCCACGATATCTCCCTATAGTGATAAGCACCAGTATAGTCTACATCTATGTGCAGAAATACCTTTGCTTGATTAAATCTTTCCGCGGGTAAATCAGCCATCATAAAATAGTTAGGCTTGGGATTAAGGCGAAAACAACGATTACATTTCCAAATCCTATAAAATCCAATGATTTTTTCTGAAAATATTTTGTAGCATATAGCATCCAGCATGTAAGTACAATTTATGGAAATAATCTATGAACAAAATAGTAAAGGGATCGGATTTGCGCAACAAAATAGGGTGTTTTTGATCAAAACTACATTGGGAATTTGAGCGTCGTCCACCGACTCTAATTATACCATTTTAATTAAATGGGCTTAAACGACATATAGATGATTTTACACAAAAATTTTTACAAAGAGCTTTATACTTATCGGGAAAATGTTTTCGCTGGACAGAACGAATCAATTTATATTCTGTAGCTTCTAAATCAGATATACGTATCTGTCTATTTAAAGGCAATTTTTTCAGAAATTTTAATACGTATACTGTGGAATTCAAGAGTTTAGACCAAGATGAAAATTTTTCGATTAGCGTGTTAAGCGGCGAGATTACAAGAACAACAATACCTACAAAATGTTTTAACGAATATTCAGAATCATCTACCTGAACTTTCTGTTCGTTCACCGACCGAATAGGCCAGTACTTTGATTCTAACAATAACCATTTGGGAGCAGTAAGCCACGTGGGATAGTTAACTAACGAGAAAGGACACAAACCTTGAGAAGCGCAATCAACGACATTTTCCTTTCCAGCAATAAAAAACCAATAGGGTGGAGGAATCAATCATCTTTTGAATTTTCCAAACTCGATTTTGAACAAATAAATGTAATTTCTTCTCTACGGGTTTTCTCCGACTTAAGGTATTCATGGAATCACTTAAAGCAAAAATCTGATCAATATTATGTCTAGGGGCGTAACTTCAATGGTGTGAGAAAGAAGTTTTGTGAGAAGGAGAGCTCCGCAGAGCTCTAACCGAGGGAGTAATTATAGACATGGGAGAAACTTTAGATTGAGATTACCGAAAAGTGACTTTAACTTGTAACTTTTACAATTAACAACCCGGGTATAAACTATGGCTGAATAGCCAGCAGCACTCGCATCTGAAAATCCTACAAACGATAATGACGAAATAGATGTAACTGCTATATGGCGTGGAATCTCTATTTTGTGAAGAATAAGAAATTCGTTTTGAAATTTATTCCAGAGAATTTTTATATATTTGGGCGCAATACTATCCCAATCAATTTTCAAAATTTTCAGAAACAGGGTTATAGGGGACAAGAATCCCAAGGGATCAAACATGCGAGCAACAAGTGAGAGAATGTTTCTTTTCGTTCAAGGAGACATTGAATACATTTCTACCCCAAAACTAAAATTGTCATGTGTTTCTTCCCACTGTAGTCCTAACACCTGAGAAGCTGACTTATCAAATTGTTTCGCTTTAATCAATTGAGGGGCTTTGAGTATTGTCGACAAAAATTCGTCAGAGTTAAACATCTACTTGACTAATTCAAAACCTCCTTTTTGAAATAAATCTACCCACTGAGTGTGTGCAACTATAGCCTCGGGAACTCTATAAAAACTCGTCCATGTAAATAACACGAGATATGGGTACAATGACGTGAGGAAAATTTTGAGATTCGTTCTTACATAATTGTCTTACTACTCTTAAACTTAAATATGACTAGGACTTTACTCCAAAAGTTGAAGTTTTTAACTGAAATATCGAAATGGGATAATTTGTGTCGAATCTCCACAAAACTCTTTGAAATGCACAATGAGGTTCAACGACTCTAACCTACTTATACATTTGTTTTAAGTCCGCAACAACTGCTACTGGAGAAAGACGAAAGTTCAACAAAATGATAGTATGATTATTTTGTGATTTTGGACCTTTGTGAAGTATATCATTTAGTGAGGGACCTCCACTCGTTTTCATCGAGGCATCAAACACAATTCTACAAGGGATGGATGGGCTATTTGGTTTTGTTTGGAAACAAATTTAATTGATATGTTCCAAACATGAACCATCATAAAATTCTTAAACCACCCCTGCATCACGTGCTCCAACGGCTTATTGCCCGCCAAGGAATACGAACCGTAACTCACCGGTACCCTCTCATTGGTCATAACCACAGGGTGACGTCAATTGCGTTTCGTTAAGTATGCCCCGGGTTCTTTGCCGGCGATTTTCCAGCCTACAACAATAGAGAGATGGGTCGGCAGTGGAATTTCAGATGCTGATCTGTGAGCATCGACAACATTAAAAGGTGGTTCCCTCGGCAGTCACCGACAAAGGGACACCTTATCATTTTACAGTTATTATGGGTAGTTATTAACTACATACTTGTACACAATTGTCTCAACTTCTGGTGTAACTATATACAATTGTATTTACACAAATAAACAATTTAATCGCAAAACTCAACTTGTAGTTTACTTCCATTCACGAACCAGATTACTATCGATATAAAAGTCCTATCGAAGACCCATAGAATTGAGAGATTTAATACAATTCTACAGGTTTCAAAACACAATGGTGAGGTATATTATACCTACGAGAACGAATCAATAATTTCAATAGCAACTAAACTCATGTATCTTTGGTCTAGATAGTCTTGGAATATATCACTATAAACGACGATTTTCTAGGGACAACAATCTAGTTATGGCAAGTACAAATGAATCGCCTAGCAATTTAGGACCAACTTGGAAAGGCAAGGATACTGTATATCTACCATCTGGATCTCTAGATACATTTTCAATAATCAAATTTTCACAAATTTCATCTTCTGGTGAACTAGGAATAGGGGAAAAATCTTCTAACTCATCTTATACATTCTTTCGACATAGGAATCTAGATTCAATAAAGAGTTACACAAAAATGAAAGACATGTGTGAACATTTTCAAAATTAGGTTAAGCGGAGCCTATGACAACATAACCTAAAACGGTTTCAATAACTGAAGGTGAACCTTCGGACCACAGACATTACTCTATTTTCACAAATGATGTTGGAAAACATGGATACCCCCAAAATACCATCTATTTTCCTAGGTAAATAAAAATAGGGATCAGCTAAAATTAGTGCAACTATATTGAGAATAAAGTTTTTATCAATCAGTTGATCTGGCAAATCATTGGTGATTTTATCTATTACCATAACTTCTATAGGATTTTGTATTTTTGGATCAAAATGGGAAAATATAACAATATTTGTTTCGATGGACGCGTCAGAACCTCCTATACCGGAGGCTTTTAAATTTAATTTTGAGTAGTTTAAACCTAACTTTCGGGCACAGTTAATTGTAATCAAATTGGCAGAGGATCCACTATCTAACATAAATCGAATTTTTTACTTTTTACCCCATTTATCAACAACTTTAACGATTACGGTTCCAAAATGACTAACCGGACGTACTTGGGATTCATTTGAAACATTTTCCAAATGTTGAACATGTGAATTCGATGGGCCTTCTGACGAGGGAGAGCCTAGGCTAGTGGAAGGGACATTATCATTATAGGGAACAGGAGTTGGTTTATGTAACAGGGAATGATGGCGAGCTTTACATTTGTTACAGGAGAATTTTGACGAACAATTCGTTACACGATGTTTTGAAGAAAAGCAATTTAAACATAAATATTTATCTTTCATTGATTTAAATCTTGATTCAAATGGAAGTCCTAAGAAATATCTACAATATTTAATCAAATGCGGGCTTTTATTACAAATTATACAATTTACGGAGGAATAATTATTATTCGGTTCCCGCAAATGACATGATTTCGTAGGTTTTAGAATTCCGGACTCTATTACTTTTATTAAAAGTTTTACTACGCTGGCGCAAAAATTTCACAAGCTCATTATAAGGGGGTAAATCATCAAATTAACTGTCTCGACCCTTACTTCGTGGAATCTACTCATATTAGTGTTTTAAATGAAACTCACTGTTTCTAGCTAATTCCACAATATAATGAAAATTGTTGAAAATTCTAAAAAATTGACAATTGTTTTGATAAATCAATATCAGAACTTCTGTCATTCTGACGATGATATTGATTTGATGAAACAATTGTCAATTTTTCCGAATTTTCAACAATTTTCTTTATATTGTGGAATTAGCTAGAAACAGTGAGTTTCATTTAAAACACTAGTAGGGTAAATCATCTTTATTTCTAATCAAATCAAATGCTTTGGTTACCTGAGTCAATTTTAACATAGCCAAATAAGTCAAAAGGTGATCGTCTAAATTTTCAAGATTTAATCTTTGTAAGGAGGAGATATAAGTGTCAAATTTTTCCAAAACACTTTTAAATTTGACGCACTATTCGTGTTTAAACAACGAAAATTTACAATTCGATCTATATATAGATTAAACAAATAATTCTTACCATTATATCTTACATTATGAAAGTTCCAAATAATGTCATAATTATCTGGAATGGGTTCTATAGAGCTACAAGTTTTAAATGAAACTCACTCTTTCTAGCTAATTCCACAATATAATGAAAATTGTTGAAAATTCTAAAAAATTGACAATTGTTTTGATAAATCAATATCAGAACTTCTGTCATTCTGACGATGATATTGATTTGATGAAACAATTGTCAATTTTTCCGAATTTTCAACAATTTTCATTATATTGTGGAATTAGCTAGAAACAGTGAGTTTCATTTAAAACACTAGTAGGGTAAATCATCTTTATTTCTAATCAAATCAAATGCTATGGTTACCTGAGTCAATTTTAACATAGCCAAATAAGTCAAAAGGTGATCGTCTAAATTTTCAAGATTTAATCTTTGTAAGGAGGAGATATAAGTGTCAAATTTTTCCAAAAAACTTTTAAATTTGACGCACTATTCGTGTTTAAACAACGAAAATTCACAATTCGATCTATATAAAGATTAAACAAATAATTCTTACCATTATATCTTACATTATGAAAGTTCCAAATAATGTCATAATTATCTGGAATGGGTTCTATAGAGCTACAAGTTTTCAGTGCTTTCCCTGAAATACAACTTAACAAATATTGCAATCTATCCGCTTTCGAATATTCTATTTTAGTATGCACAAACTGTTTGAAATTTTCATAAAAAATATGCCATAGGGATAAATCGAACTTCACTAACTCAAATTTGGGCATTTTGTTGTGAGATTCATTATTATTTGGATTATTATTCGAAACAACAGGTTTTTTCTATAACAAAGCGGCTAAAAATTCAACATTAGAATAAATATCATAAAACGCATCTAAAGGGCTATTATAATCAATCTCGGCATCTGAGTTAATTTCTTGCTTTAGAACAACTATATCTTGTACCACTTCCTCATAATCTAAATGCGTTTTTTCAAATGTACTATACCAGAAAAGTTACGAATTTTTGTTGCATTTTGCGGATATTTTTATAACGCCTGACCTGCGTCAAATCACAGCTGAGCTCTTCGAAAAATGTTTTCACGTTTTGCTAGCAATCTATCTAATTGTATTTCGTTTTGATTTGTATGAATATTTAAGAAGGATAAACGCTTAAATTCTTCCCTATCTTGTACAATTGTGAAGAAATAAATCGAACAAAATAAAAAATAAGTCAAGAATGGCACTATAAATATATTTCCACCAAATTAATACTAGGATACTATAATAATGGATTCCGCCACTGGCAACAATAGTAAGCAGTTGTGTTGATCATCGCTCTACACAAAAAGTGCATAAATAGTGGTTCAAAGTTGAGTTACAAATGCAAGATTGGTCAAGACAAGTACGTAAATTTGTTATAAATTATCTTTGAATAATGAGAAAAATAAAAAATAGTTAGTTTGCTAGCTATATTAAAAATTAATTTGAAGTCTGATAAGATAGTCAACAATTCAAAACCGGCTGGTGCGCTTGATCAACTGTAATTGTACTTCCATGGGTAGAACACAAATATTTTACTGTAAAAATTTAAAGTGAAAGTTTAATTAAGTTAAGGAAAACAATATGGAAAATACGCTAACAGAAATTATGAATGAACTCACCAAAATTGAAGAGAGAGATACGAGGGTAGAACAAAAATTGGATGGAATCCAGGAGGAAATAAAGCAAATTCAAAAACTAAACTCATTTCTGAAATCTGAGAATGAAGAGCTGAGGAAAGAAGTTAGACAGCAAGAAAGAAGATTGGAGGAATTAGAGAAATAAATCAGAAGAAGGAAAATCATAATATACGGTCTGAATGAAGATAAATATTAAAATGCTACATCCATGAAAATAAAAATCAAAGAAGTTTTAACAAAACTTGAAGTAGATATCGACGACTCAATCCATATCGAAGAAATTAGGAGAATTGGATACTAGAAAGCATATAAGATAAGAGCAGTGTTAGTGCAGATGAAAGACTGGAACAAAAAAATGGACATACTAAAAGCATCGAAAAAACTTCAGGGTACCAACATTTTTATTAATGAAGACTACTCTAAATCTGTTCAGGAGCAAAGTAAAATACTTAAAACCCATTTGAAAGAGGCAAGAATACGAGAAAGCAAAGCTAATTTAAAATACAATAGACTGACTCTTTATTGATGGAAAAGGGTATACGATGCACACATTGAGCAACGTTGAAATTCCACAAGAGTTTAACAATAGAATCACTGTCCATCAAACACCAAAATCAAAGATGGGTAGAACTCTTAGCGAAAGATCTCCACAAGACGAAAATGGAAAAGCGAAGCATAAAAGAATTGGAAATACAGGGGACATCCCAAAAAACATTCAAGAGCAGTATCACTAACTTCAGTTTCCAAACCCTATAAGAGAAGTATGAATGTGATTTTCTGGAATGTTCAATTCAATGGACTTTGACATTCTCTGTATTTGCGAAACTTGGTAAAACAGACACGGTTAGAGTTCCAGACCAACTATCAAGCAAATATGACTATATTTTTTCAGCAGCCGTTCGGGAGAGGTCACAAGGCCGTACAAGCGGAGGTTTAATCATCTTCTATAATAAAGCTTTTACAGTAACGGTCCTTGAGACCACTCCCTGGTGGCTAATTTGTAAAATGGTATATGAGGATCAGATTATGATTTTGTGTTTTTGTTGTTTTAAGCCAGATTTGGATATTGATAATATTTTAGATTTGTTTCAGTTGTCATTATCAGATATAACTAACACGCATAATAATCAAATACTACTTTCAATAGGAGATTTTACTGTAGAGTAGGTGAATTACCCTCTATTCCTGAAATTCATGTACAAAATACGAATCTATTCAAAAATATGTTAAGTTTAGACCAAACAATTAACTATAAGGGTCGGTCTTTATTAGATTTTATGGCAAGTCACAATCTTTCATTAGTAAACGGATCCATCATTAGCGATAGACCCGCTAAATTTACTTACTCAAAGCCCTCGAGGTGACAGTGTCATAGATCTCGCTTTTTGTAACAATCCCTACCTGTCTGTTATAGAGAGGTTAGAAGTTTTAAATATAGTAACAAACTCAGATCACTTTCCTCTATTACTGAAAATCTCGTTTAAAATTGATGAACAAGAATGCCTAAAGTCACAAACATATTCTGTAGTTCGGTGGAATCTGGTTAAGATCCTTGACAATGGGACCTCCAGACAATTGACAAATGTAGCTTATTTTATTAGTAATGCCCTAAAACTTAAATCATTTATATTTGATGAGTGACAACCTGAAATATCGAAATGTCAAATACTATTACTTACTTATTAATTTTGTTTGTGGTTTGGACCCTTGCAATAAGATTTTGTAAATTTCTCAAATGCAATAAAGATAATAGGAAATAATAAAATAAATCACTGTAATAATTTTCGCAAACTAATCAAAACAAACTCCCACGTGAGAAAGAGAGAGACAGGTGTGCGCACATAAAACAGACAAAATGTCTTTTCGATAATTAAAGGAATTAAAGTTACAGTTTTTAACGCGACACAAAAAGGAGAGAACATTGTTTTGGTTAGGTTATCTACTATCTATAACTAATTATCACATTATGAATATAATACCGGTTGCAAATTACTCTAAAATAATAAATCAACAAACGAAATACTTAATTGAATTTGAGTCGGAAAATCAACAACTAAAAGTTTGATTCAAGTTACCTAATCACAATTCGAAGACTAAAATTTGAATCGGTATACTAACAACTAAAGTTTGATTCAAAATTTAATTCAGGGGTCGAAGTGACCAAGTTTATGATATGGCACAAAATAATATTCTATATTTTTTCTATATATAAATATTATTAGTGGACTGCATTATAAATTAATCTTACCTTATGCACCGGCAGGTTGTAAATCCTTAAATATTCGTAGCTCTAGGGTAAGATAGGGTAAGATAGATAGATCTACTAAAGTTATAAATAGGGCAAAACAATATCTACTTCTTCATTTTCTTAGTCGTACGTTAATCGCTATTTATCAGGTAATTTATTCCTCCCATCTTTATAGTAGTCTTCCTTGTAATATTTTATATTTATATTAGAATAATTTCAGGAAACTTTCCTGATGTAGGGACATCTAATGTGATTTGATGAATTAAATTAATGAAAACCCATTCCTAAAATTGTAATTTAATAACTTTGACATAACTCAAGCTTCTAGCTTCAACTTATTTTATACAAAATACGATCCCTCTCTGACTGAAATGTATGAAAACGTTTCTCAAAATAGCAACGGCAGAGATTGTTGTGAATTGAAGAGCCGTAATTAACAATAATTGGACCTTCACTCACCCTAAATAAGATACATTAAGTTAAAGTAAATACGAAATGATGGAATAAACATATAGCACGAAACTATATTTGGATATTGTTTGAATAAATGAAGAATGTCGTTGTTGGGAATGAAACTTCTGGAACTTAAATATCTGGAAAACAGATTCTCATGCAGCAGTAGAATTTTAATTTGACAACTATATAAGGTGTGTTTCGCCGAACTTAGTTGTTTCTTTATAGACGACAATTATGAACTTTTGTAAAAGAATAATGGTGTATTCATGCAAAATAATAATAAGTCCTACAGAATACTTGAAAAAAACCATCACAAATAATGAAGAAAGTAATCCATAAGAATTGCATGAACAGAAACGAATGGCTGGATATTGGTAATCGATTTGGAGTGGAACATTATGATGTAAGATAGATGCAAATTGGATACAGAAAGAGGAAGAAGAAAACAGATAAGTATATGTCAAATGACCGAACCACTAGTCACTTAAACAAACATCCGAGAAATCGCTACTAATACAAACAGCTGTAAAAGCACCGGCAGCTATAATGTACACAATTTCTGGTACAAGAAGCTAACATACACTCATAAAAAACGGGTAGATTTCATCAACCAATTTGTTTATAATTAAGCTTTTATACGCCGTTAATTTAGTATGGGTTACGGTAAGATGGTCTAGAATTAATATAGTATCATTTAAGGAAGTTTTTAATCATTCATTTTAACAACAAAGCCTTTACAACAGATAAATCTATGTAACAGAACGCAATATCTCTTGAAACGAATGTATATATTATCGAAATTTATTGGTTCGTCACTGGAGGTGGGACGAAAACGTTACTTTGGAACGGAATACAATTCATAAGACAACCTGTAAAATAACTGGGGCTGTGATCGCCCTTAGACCTTCCGATAGCTAGTTGAGAGAAAATGGATTGTATCACGCGAATGAGTAATCTTTATGAGATTAGTAACTAAGCCCTTGTCATACCTTGCGTGCCTGATCTGCGGTCTTCTAGGTGGATGCAGAAGTCTGGGCCCCCCTTCTTTCAGGAAGATTGGAGACACCACATACACAACACAAAGTCTCGTTATAACATCTCGATTCGACCTCAACTTAACAATTCAATCTATCGTTCCTGTTTCTCGTCGACTTCGCACGACAAGGGCCGAGAAGTTACGAAGAAGCAAATTATATTTAAAGACAATTGATAAAAAAAAAGGAATAAAATAATAATAATAGAAAAAAATGAAAGACAATTATATACACAACACAAAGTAGCGGGGACGCGACATACCGTCCACCAAAGTATAGGTAATATTTTAAGGATTGAGAGGAAGCGAGCAAAGCTTCACAGCTGGTCTTTTCAAAAGACCTCTAGTTGTCTTTACCATTGCAACTCGCAGTATCCCAGGTTATCATCCTTTATTAAAACAAGGACACCAGGAGAAAACACTTATGCCTCTGGTGAAGTGTGTGAAGATACTCTTTCAACCATCTATGCCAAAACGTCTGATGAATGCGAGACAATAACTGCCATCCCGACAGACGATTACAAGGAAGAGAAGAAACATCAGGTTCTGGACATGAGGCCAATGGTTCGAGGGTAAGAAACATAGCGGGACATAATAATAATAAGCTCTATTCACAGGTAAATATGGATACATATTACATTTTTCAATTTGTTGAATAGAGCGGAGAACCGAAAAGTGTACTAACACTTGTTACGGTATACAAAACATATGAAGAGAATATATAATAAAATGAAATAAAATACCTTTACATACACTTATATCTAAAAAAAATTAATATTGAAAACAGGGTGAGTGCCAATACTAAAACAGCTAAACGAACCAACTTTTCTTCAAGCATGTCCAAACAAAACTAAGTTTCAAATAAACTTCTTATATTAACACGACTATTTCTGATAATATACTGCTTAAGATATTTTTTAAACCTATGAATATTCAATATTTTTTTCAAGTCTTGTGGAATTGTATGTATAACTTAGGGGCCAAATAAGAGTAAGACCTTTGCGAAACTGTTTTTGTCATGAAGGGAACCACAAAATACTGACCTTGTCTTGTATCGTACTTACTACAACTATGTTTATGTGTGTGGTATCTAATACATACGGATAAGAAATATAGTTGTCTGAGATCCAGAATTTTCGCTTCTGTATATAATTGGTTACTGGGATATCTCGCGCTTTTTGAATATATTAATTTTATAAATCTTCGTTGTGTTACCTCGAGTATGTGCAAATGAGTCTTTGAAGCAGAACCCCACACAGTAATTACAAAACGTAAGTGACTTTCCACCAACGAATAGTGAAGAGTTCATAAAAATTTTGATGTAAATTTCCATAGTATAGTACGCAATTTGTTAACCACATATGTTATATGCGCATCCCATTTCAAATGCGGGTCTAATATAATTCCTAAATATTTGATATTCTTTTCAGGCAATATTCGGTATGTATCCGATTCAGTATTTATTATTAACTCATGAAATAAAGGCATTCCGAATTTATTGCAACTGAAAGGCAGGTAATTGGTTTTCACTGTATTAACTGTTAATAATTTGAAATCTAACCATTTTTTTATTTTAGAATAATCGGTTTCGGCCATCCTTTTTAAATCTTCCCAGCTATCTGCTTTATAGAATATAGCAGTATCATCTGCGAAACCAATAATATTATCGTTCTTTCCGAACGAAAATAAATCGTTTATATATATATATATATATATATATATATATATATATATATTATAATTGATAAATATAAATCGTATATTTTAATAGCCTCACGTTGGGCCGACAATTTATAATTGAATGATGATAATTATAATTTATGATAATTTTATGGCTAGCTCAGATTATATTATTTGTTTATTTTATTATAGTTTTATATTTTATCGGAGAACATGAGAAACTTCTCTCGTTGGGTTCTGGATATGATAATCAAAGATTGAAGAAATACATATACATAATCCTACCTTTTAATTACAACCTCTGAAAGAAATAATATCTATTAAATAAAACGATTGAAATATGATAATAGTGATATTGATACTTTAACCATAGATGTAAGAATAAAAGAAAACCAACACATTAATGTAAATATGTTTAATAAATGAATTTCAATTTTTAATCAGATTAGAACATAATAAAATATTTTGTAACTGTTAATTTATTTTGCACATTTATTCTTAAGGAATTGTGCCACCCTATATCATACATACATTCTTGGAAACAAAATGATATAATTTCTGCGTCGGCGCTATATCTCCAAACGCATGCGCTGCTACAGTATACATGTAAGAAAGAAGTTTCCTTCCATACACAACGTTTATATTCAACACACTGTTAGCGTGTCTGTGATGAAAATTGTTGGTTATAATTATTAAATGTTTTTATAATCAATTACATATAAGTAATACTTTATAAACTATATGTGTACGTGTATTTAAAAAAACAAGAAAGTGATAGATGAAAGTTATGCATGCAAAAGCTGAAAATAAGTAATGAAATAGAATTGAGCACGCATGATGTACGTGATATTTTACGAGGATAAATTTACAACAGGTGAGTTTCAATATTATCTTAAAATTATAATTCTCTATAGATGAATTTTATAATGCATTATATGTTACTGTTCTTTGGCCTTTTTTATATGATATATATCAATTGAATGTTCTATTGAATTTTGAGTGTACACTTTAAAATGTTTATTGGAATTCCAAATAGATTTAATCAAAATACACAGACCTTATCTTTCTTGCTATTACTGCCGGCTGCACTTACATCTTCCAAACTTGCCGATATCTCCTTAGAGATATGCTCCTACGGCACTCTTTAGTACTTACACAGGATCAGATACACTTATGATTAGTTTGTCATAAAATGTTTATATAATTTTAACTTTTAACTGTTTTTTAAAGAAAATTTTTGCAGAGAGCAATCTTACAGAGACGCATCCCTCATCACCATTCTAAATCCACTCATTTGTTTTTCAAAATCAACAACTATCCCGGCTTCACTAGTCCATAGCACTCTTATTTGTTTTTTTATCACAGAAATTGTTATTCTCCAGTCTTTTAGTGACTATTTTGAAAAAACATAAATTTATTGTCCTGGAGGGTATTGACACTGATTCATTTAAATCTCTATCGTATTAAGGAATTTTAATTAAGTCCTTCTTTCCTCTTACAATAGTCCATTTTCTTATATTTACCTTGTTTAGCTAATTTACAAAATGTTTATTTTTACAAATATTACAACCTATATTATTAATTAACCTATATGTAATTGATTCTAATTTAATTTTGCGTCTTGTTTGATACTTATTATACATATACTCCTTATTATTTTTGTTTTTGTAATTAAATTTTATATCTATAATCTATAAACAATGATTTAGGTTGGTATTGAAAAATTCCCTAGCATGACATTACTTCCTATAAATATTCATTTCCTCAATATGTTTGGGGCTGTGTTCCAACTATCTTTCCCATCTAGTTTCAACCCTTTTCAATGAATGAATGAATACATGGTATTCTAAATTTATGCTACTACAAAAATAATATGTAAATAATGTTAAATTATCGTTAGACTAATTATTCTTTTCTCTTACTTTAGGTTTCAAGCTATTGTGTGACATTTCATCCTGCCGAAATTGTTATGGCTGTGTTCAGTGCAATTCCGAATTCCATGACTTTGACAACCAATCAGAATTACTGGTACAGGTAATATTTACTCTTTAATTAGCTAATATAGTGTTGTAATTTCTATTATTCATCCTTTTCAAAACTTCACATCAATATATTATCCAATCTATACATATTTCAATCTTTTTATATTTTAATCTTTGACTTTTTATTGAGTTTATTCTAATGGTTGTGTCTACTGACACTTCTTACGTTACAATAAGACTTGTTTATTATGTTTGTTTATTTCATTATATTTACAAAACTAGAGGATTAGTTCAATATATATATATATATATATATATATATAAATATATATTAAACAATGTTGGGCCTCGAACGGTACCTTGAGGTACACCAAAGTCAATCGGTCTGTCACAGCTCTTCACATCATTCACCCTTACAAATTGATGTCTATTAGTTAGATAATTTTCAAAAAATTTTAGGGAATCGTTTCGGATCCCTATATCCTCCAATACTTGTAATAATAAAGGGT
The DNA here is from genome assembly GCA_963921935.1 of Galeruca laticollis. NCBI lineage: Eukaryota > Metazoa > Arthropoda > Insecta > Coleoptera > Chrysomelidae > Galeruca > Galeruca laticollis. The sequence continues at coordinate 287,606,588 of OY998175.1, read as the reverse complement.
GACTCACTGTATCAAAGGCTTTTGTTAGGTCTATAAATATACACAAACACGGCTTATCTTCACTAAGTGACTCGGTTATTTTAGATGTTAATTCGATTACAGCGTCCTGAGTAGATTTACCTTGCCTGAAACCAAATTGTTGATTTGATAGAAGTTTGTATTTATTTAGGTAACTAAGAAGTCTTGAATTAATCAATTTCTCGAATATTTTAGCAAAATGTGTTATAAGTGATATTGGTCGGTAGTTATTGACGTCTGATTTACTTCCTTTTTTATATATTGGGATCACAACAGTATTCTTAAAGGCCATGGGAAACACACCGCTTTGAATTGAATTGTTAAAGAGATAAGTTAAAGGTTGTACTATATGATATCAAATTAATTTAATCGTTTCAGCTTTTATCACAACTAACTGATTTCCCATTTTTTAAATTTAATATTACTTCTAGAACTTCGTTTTCATCAACTGGCGCAAACACAAACGGATTCAAAGTAGATGACCGTTTAATTTTATAATTTTCATCTTTTGGAACTTTGTTAGCTAATTTTTTGCCTACGGAAGTGAAGTGGTTATTGAACTCGTTAGCTACATCAATGTCATTCACAAGCAACTCGTCAGAATCTACACCAGTTATGCTGTTGAGGGGCGTTTTATTCTTTTTCAAATTTGTTAATTGTAGAACTACGTTCCATAAGTTTTTTGTGGTGCTCGAATTTTTATTAATTAGTTATTGATAATATTTTGATTTGGATTTAACAATTAGTGTATTCAGCTTATTTCTAAATAACTTGTAATCATTTTTTATAGTAATGTTATTTAAATTTTTTGACACTCTTTATACATCATGTTATTTTTATTTATCGAATTGAGTAGGGCCGTAGTTAACCAGGGAGCTAATTTATCGCGTTTTCTGAACGGTTGTATTCGTTCAGTGCATTGGTTTAACACGTTTGTAACAATAGTTATAAATTCGTTTGTTGCAATATCTGGATTATCAGCAGCGTACACTGAATCCCAACAAAGGTGCTGTAATGAATTTATTTACATTGATGAAATTGATATATCTACTGTTACCTATTTCATGTACAGCATTATTTTCATAACCAATTTGCGAGATGGTTGCAAAATGGTCAGTTATAGTTGTTTTTAACACCAAGGACAAGATGTTATCGTAATTGTTTACATTCGTCTTTAGGAATATGTGATCTAAACAGCTTTCACTATTACCTTGGACCCGTGTTGAGTCATTGATGGTAGATTTATACCCAAATTAATTCAGAATATTTAGGTACTCGGCTGTATGTCTATCATGTGGCTCTAGTAAATTAATATTTAAGTCGCCCAAAAAAGGTTTTATCTCGTTTTCATTATTTTCGTGCCGTTCTAGGAATGCATTCAGGCTCGCATTGAATTCATTTATGTTTATAGTTGGTGACTTATAAAATGCTGTAACAACAACGGAACCATTGATATTTGATGTAATATTAATCTTTAATGCATTGATATTATTGTGCAATGGTAATATATCATACGTGAAATTAAAAGAAGAATTAATATAAACAATTACTCCATCATTTTGGTTAAAATGACTTTCATTATAGATCAATTCATACCCATTTATGTCAAAAATGCTCGGATCTATTATTTTCCAAGTCTCACTTAAAACTATACAATCAAATTCTCTGTTTAAATTCTGTAGTAGTACCAAAAATTCATCAAAATTTTTATTGATACTACGTATATTCATATGCAGGACTTGAAAAGTGCTATTTTTATTATTAATATTTAGTATTTGTGACCATTCATCAGCAGTATTTATGGTAAAAGTTGGAACTGAATTTATCTGAAAATGCTGAATATACAGATCCATTTAGACACTCACCAATTAATAATAAACAATTGAACAGTACTAAAATATATTGTTAAAATAATTATACATTGTTAATAATTTCTAAGAAAAAAATAAAATAAAATAGCTTGATATGTGAATAAAAGATATGAAACAATTAGGCACTAGTCATTAAGACACAAGACTATCAAACGACGTAAAAAGTAGTACAATGAGAAAAAAGTAATTATTATGATAACTAAGTTCTTTTTTGGACTGAGACGGCGAAACTGTTTTAGGACCACTTTTAGTAATTCTATTTTCGTTTACAGCAGTTAAAGTGGCTTCATCTGGATTTGCTGAGTTATGATCACTAATTCCAAGTCGTGGAGGTTGATGGGAAGTTGCCAGATCACTTTTAGGTTGCAACTCTTCAAGCGATAAATTTAGTAGTTCGTCCAGGGTATAGCTGTTACCATCTACAATTAGTTTATTATTGCTGATAAAGCAGTTTTTATACTTGTTACTTGCACGGAATTGTACCAGATATGGTTTTAGGTTTCTATAGTTTTCTGTTTGTTGAGGGGTTGCGTCATTAGCAATAAATACTCGAGATCCCTTCAGCTTTTTTACTTGTTTTAGGACTGCCTGCTTCGCAAAGAACGAAACTAATTCTATCTTTATTGGCGCTGCGTCGCTTTTCCCGAGAAAGTAAAGATTTTCGATTTCTGTTTCCTTTAAATCCGAATTCAATCTACCATTAATTTCGTGGCATATGAATCCCGGTGTCAATAACCCGTTTCGAGGTTTCTTTAGTCCAGAGATAACCACGGTATCCGCCAAAATAAACAGTACCGAAACAGAGAGTGCTGTGGAGTTGTTTATGTAATATGGATTTGTCATATTTGACTTAATTGTCATTAGTTGATATATTAATAGTACGCTGCAGTTAAATTTGATTAAAAAATGGTTCTAACAACGGAAGAAAAAGTTTTTTTGGTAGAGCATTATTTTCGTTCATACGGAAAAGGTCGTAATGATGGTCCAAGCTTAGAACAGGTGTCAATAAAATATCAACAAAAATTTAATAAGGCAGCTCCTAGTAAAAGTGTGATGTTAGCTATTGTTGAAAAATTTCGTCGCACTGGTAGTGTATTGTGTCAACGTAAAGGTTCTTCAGGTCGTCGAAAAACAGTATGCACTAACGAAAATGAAGGACGTGTTTTTAACCAAGTTGTGCAATCACCTCAAAGAAGTCTTGTAAGAACTGCATGTAAACTCAACATTAGTGAAACGTCTTTACGTCGCATGTTCTAATGAATTGGTGGTTATCCATACCGTATTCAAGTTGGACAACGACTAAATGCTGCGGACAAACGTGCAAGAGAAATTTACTGTGGTCGCATGTTGATTTTAATTTACGAAGGTCCCGAATTTTCGAAAAACATATGATTTTCAGACGACGGTCACGTTCATCTTAGCGGCTATATTAATCGACAAACAACCAGATTCCTTGGATTTGAACGTCCTGATGTCATTGTAGAGAAACCACTCCACAGTCTTCGAGTTACCGTTTGGTGCGCGGTATCTGGTGATGGAATGATTAGTCCTTATTTCGTTGAAGATGATAATCAGAATCCACCTACTGTCAACCAAGAGCGTTATAGAGAGAAAATTATTATACCTTTTGTGAGAGATCTAAATAACTTTTGCCGTGCACGAAATCTACAGTTTCGCACACAATGGTTCCAACAAGATGGTGCAACGAGCCATACAGCTGTGCGCACCTTAGACTTACTCCGTCAGCATTTCGATAATAGAATAATTTCTCGGGTAACAGACTTCGATTATCCTTATTTTTCACCTGATCTGACGCCATCTGACGCATACATTTGGGGCATAATAAAGGACAAAATATTTCACTCGGAAAATCCGCCGGCGAATATTGCCGAACTACGGGAAAGAATACAAAATATTTTTCGACAGTTACATCAACCACTATTTATAAATATGTTTATTGACTTACAAAATCGATATGAAGCTTGTTTGCGTCGAAATGGTGAACATTTTGAACACTTACATTACAGAAATTAAAAATTAATTTATATTTTTATTTTCGGTACTGTTTATTTTGGCGGATACTGTAAATTGTTGATACGATTCTTCTTTTCTAGATCCTCTACCTTTTGTTTCAGATCTTTATTTTCTTTTTCAATCGTTCAAATTTTTCTGTTTAGTTCGGTAATTTTTTGCAGCAAATTTTTTTCAGAAAAATCAATAGCCTTTTTTAGTTCTACTTTTGACTTGTCAAGTTTCGCAAGAATTTTTCTAGTGTTGTCTTCAAGTAATCGTTTAATAATTATCTCAGTCATAGTTTTCATGATTAAAAACCATTTTTTTAATAACCAACAACTATTAGTGTGTGATCCGCTTTAATATATAAATAAACAGTGTTATCAGTGGGAGGAATTTCTTCTACTTATTTTAATTGTTTTTCTTCTCATTAGTTTATTTGGTGTTGAATTTTGAAGCTTCAATCAAACATTTTCTAATAAAAAAAACATAATACTCACAGTTTATTTATACTACCGGATTACTTGAAGTTGCCTTCTTATGATTTTTGTTAACACATCATTTGCACTACCATACTTCCTAAGTTAATTAAAATTTTACAGGAGCTCACGTCACTCACATACACGAACATGAATTGCGGTCAGATCATTGGGAGCATTGCTACAAGCGGTAAGAGGTCTAGAATTAACCACTGCCTCTATTTGTATGAGAACAGTGGAAAGCTCTTCATAAGTTAAAACTTGGTCATCAACAATTCGCTGTAAGTGAGATTTAACAGATTTGACACCACTCTCCCATAAACCGCCAAAGTGAGGAGTTAAGGGTGGGTTAATATGCCACGCGATATATTCCTGCTCGGCAGCGGATTTTAGGAATACGTCAATTTGTCGAGCAGCACATACGAAATTACTCCCACTATCACTGTAAATATCACTACAGCGTCCTCGTCGTGATAGAAATCGCCGTAAAGCAGCCAAAAATGCGTCTGCTGAGAGATCAGATACCAATTCTAATTGAAGGGCTTTAGTAGTGAAGCACACAAATAAACAAAGGTTAGCCTTCAGGACTTTGGCCCCACGGACCTTACTTAAAGTAATGTTAAATGGGCCTGCATAATCCTCGCCAACATGAAGAAAAGGTTTTACTTGAATAACGCGAGCTGATGGCAAAGCGCCCATTATAGGCTGAACAAATTTAGTATTGGTCTTCCAGCATTGAAGGCACTTACCCAAAACACGACGAATTGAACATTTAGATGATAAGATCCATATTTGTTGGGACAGAAGAAACTGCACATATTGAACTCCTGCATGAAGATATTTAAGATGATATGATTCAATGAGTAAATCAGTAAAACGGCCATGTTTAGGTAAAAGAGCAGAATGTTTTCTCTCAAATGAGAGAGGAGCATTGACTAGTCTCCCTTCAACTCGTAAAATACCTTGATTATCAATAAATGGAGATAATTTACGAAGGACCTTGGGTATACTCTTATTGTCTCGAAGCATCTTAATTTCTGCAGAAAACGACAACTCCTGCGTACGTTTTACTAGAACTAAGAACACCAGATGCAGCTCATATGAATTGAGACCACCTGTTCGTTTATTTGGTTTGGAAGAATTATAAATGTAGTGAAGAACATAACCTAAAATTCGAGTAAGCTTAAGCAAGGAGGAATGTTGCGAAATTAACGAGTCAAGAAGACTCACTGCGGGTACCACGTGAAATGTTAATTGACGCTCTTCTTCAGAAACACTAGAAGATGTGTTAAAGTTAGGTTGGGGAAGCTCATTCCAAGGTGAACAGGTACATTTAAGAAACGATGGTCCCGCCCACCATAAGGTGTAAGTGAGCAACTCTGAGGGTAATAAGCCGCAAGAACCTACATCTGTGGTGTTGTTCTCTGATCTGACATAGAACCAAGAAGAAGAGGGAAGTTTATCCTGGATGAAAGACACTCTGTTACTAACAAAAGTTTTCCAGCGATGCGGAGAGGACTTAATTCTAGATAATACAAACTGCGAGTTAGACCATCCAACAACTTTATCAAAATAAATGTAAGTTTCAAAGGTGTTGCGAAGAAAGGAAACTATTCGAGCCACTAATACAGAAGCACAAAGCTCTAACCTGGGCAAAGTGATCTTTTTCAATGGAGACACTTTGGATTTGCATGCAACAAAATGTGTGGAACATTCTCCCGTGCGAGTATAAGCAAGAACATATGCTACGGCGCAGTACCCCTTCTCGCTTGCATCTCCAAAACCATGTAATTCAAAACTGCGTATGTTACCATGACAAAAGGTGCGGGGGCGACGCAGGGACTAAAGAGTTGCGAAATCTGTGGAGTAAAATTTCCACAGACGAATAATCTCTTCTGGCGGGGGTTGATCCTAATCTAACTTATTAGTCCTAATACGCTGAATCAAGTGTTTTAAAAGGAAAGTGACCGGAGAAAGAAACCCAAGTGGGTCAAAAACTCTAGCTAAATGAGATAATTACAATAATTGTACAATTACCATCAAAAGGTTGTACGGAGAAGAAGAAACTATCTGAAGTTGTGCTCCACCGTAAACCCAGTATTTTAAGTGAAGTATCTTCGTCAAAGGACAACGAGTTAGTATACAAATGTGATGGCGGTAAATGAGAGATCAAAGAAGGCTCATTACTAGACCATTTACGTCATTCAAATCCTCCTTTTTCAAGAAGATCAACGAGTTGTTGCTGCAGTAACTTGGCCGATTTAAAAGATGAGCTACCTGTACCCATATCATCCACAGATGTATCGAAACGAAGAGCCTGTGACGCCAAAGGATAAGTAGAACCTTCTACCTCCGCCAATTGTAAAAGGGTGCGGAAGGCTAAATAAGAAATAGAAGTAGTTCCATAAGTAACAGTTCTTAGTCGAAAGTCTTGGAGCTTATTATGCTAGTACAGTGGTGGGGAAACTTATTTTAAGACGGGCCATTTATAATAACTAGTCAATCGTAACAGGCCAAAGAATAATGCTTAGTCGTTAAAAAATTTATGTGTTCTATAATCATATACATATATTATTACATACACTTATTATTTTAATAGTAAAAAAGCAAAAGGTAAGAAAATTAGAAGCACAAAATATAATATGAATTTAGTGTAGTTCTTGACGTGAAGTATTATCACTTTATTTTCTGGTGTCATTACTGGTTGATGGTGCATGAGAAAAATGAAATTGAGACCGTTTCATCAAAATTTCATCATAGTCCGGTTCCATTTGCGAAGCAGAAATTCTTAAAACTGATGAAAGGTGCTCATCTGTAATTCTGTTTCTCAAAGAAGTTTTCCTAAGCTTCATTGTTGAAAAGATTTGTTCGCATATATAAGATGAGCCGAACATTGTCATTATCTTCATTGCATGAGTAATTAGATTTGGGAAATTATCTGGACTTGAATTTTTATTAAATTCAAGTAATGGTACTGTATGAAAAGTTTGTTTCAGGAGAGTATTACATTTCAGTTCTATTAACTCAAGTTGAAATTTTGCATCGACTTCTTCGTAATTAACATCGAATGGGGTCGCAAAAATATTAAACTCTGGTTCCATTTTTCTAAAGTCCTGAAATCTCCTTTCAAATTCTGAAGATAGTTTTCTCAAATTAATTTCCTATATTTTAATCTTATTGTTTGATATAGTTAATTTTAAAGATTGTATTCTTGGAAAATGAGATTTAGAGACCTGATTAGCAAATAATAATAACTGTAATTTGAAACTTTTTAGGTATTGCCAAATATCGTGAAAACACTGATTTTTTCCTTGCAATTTGAGATTAAGTTTATTCATGTGTACGAGGAGGTCTGTGAAAAAAGCGAAATCAGATAGCCACGTTTCGTTTTCTAAGACGTCAAATTGATTATAAATGTCTTTATCAAGAAGAAAATTCACAACATCGTCTTTTAAATCCCAAATTCTTTCAAATACTATTCCAGCACTTAACCAACGAACTTTTGAATAATACAGGATATCGGAATGCTCAGCATGCACGGACTCCAAAAACTGTTGAAACTGGCGATGTAATAATCCTCTGGAACGAATCATATTTACTAGTTTTACAACAATATTGAGTATATGGTCAATATCTAAAGCCGATTTACAGAGAGCATCTTGATGTATAAGGCAATGCCAAAAAACAACATCATTTTCCGGATACTTAGAATTAAATTTTCCAACAAATCCTTGATTGATTCCAATCATATTAGGAGCACCATCTGTAGTTACATTACATATCTTATCAATAGGTTAACGAAGTTTATCGATGCAATTTTCAAATTCACAAAATATATCTGCAAGTTCTTCTGTAATTTCAAAGTGGGCGTTGATTCCTCTTACAAATATGAGTAACTGCGCAGTATCGCTGATATCTGTACTTTCATACATGGTAATTGAATAAAAAATAAATTTTTGAGTTTTTGTAGTCAGTTGCGAAATTAGATTTTTATCAATATTTTCAATTCTCTCGGTGATTCTTCTTCTTTTGAGAGAGACAGTGACTGGAAATCTTATTTCTTTTCAGGGCACATAATATTGCACACAACTATCATGCACTGCTTTATAAATTCACCATCTGAAAATGCTTTATTAGATTTAGCAACATTATAAGCCAACACATAACTGGCTTTCGTAGCGCATCTTTGAGAATGATTAGCTCTCCGAAATAATTGTTGTTAACTTGATACATTTTTTATTAAATCTTCCACGCAGGTTTTTCTTTAAATAAAGTAAAGAAATATTTTCACGTCCATTCTTCTTTAAAAACTCGACATTCTGAATCCACTTTTCTTTTTTTAACATCCATTTTAGACGTTACCTACTACGGAGAACAACACACAGAAACGCAATTGACGAAAGCTTACTGCTAACTAATGCTCTTACGCGGGTGTTTGTTGAGGCAGTGGGAGTTTCGGGAATTACACAAACAATTACTCGAGTCACAGCGGGTTGTTGCAGATGACTGACTAAGTCGCTAACTAACTGATCTTCGGGCGGCCTCCCTTGTATTTATACCTACCTGCAAGGATTGTTCGGGAATTGGATTTTTCCGGTTCTTTCGAGAAAACAGAACAATTAATAGAAAATGCGAGAGTGTCTGGAAGTTTCGAGCGAAGATGAGTCATCTGTTTAGGTCGGATGGATTTGTCCAGAATACTATCGTGTTTTGAATATCGCCGCAGGTAGTTTTTATGCGGGTCGTCACATTACGAAGTAAGAACGCGTTCAAACATTCTCACGACGGCACTCTTAAACGGGCCGGATTAGACCTTTCCGCGGGCCGTAGTTTTCCCATCACTTTGCTAGTAGAACAGTTTTCCAAGGAAATTTATATCAGTTTCGACCTGGGCCATCATCAACATAGAAAGATGAAGATACGCACCAGTCTGAATGAAACGCGATAATGCGAGAAGAAGAAGATAACTAGGATACCAACAATCCAAAACAATAGAACACCGACAGATCAACGAAAATCTAACGATACAGTATCCAAACCGGGTAAACAAAATGTGCAAAACAGATCTCAACAGTAAGCACCTTTTCAAAGCCGTGAAAACGTTGGCAGTAATGATAATAACGTATTTCTTTGGAATTATTACAGTGACAGAAACAGACCTCGAAAACAAGAGCCATCCTAACAAATCACTGAAAACATCACCCTAAATTAAGCACGCTCAGAATGACTATACCAAGGAAAGATGGAGGAAGAGGTCTAACAGACCTCAAAAATCTAGTCGGATTACTGATAAAATACTTCCATAAAAAAAGAAGTAACTTATCGTGACTTGATGTTAGGGGGACTGTTATTAATTTTATTAAGTATTATATTGGCAGTATTCGTGTCACCATTAAGCGGAATATATCATCAACATATCTATAATATAAGAGAATTTTAGGGTTGTTAGTTAATATGAAATTTCTTTCAATACTATTCATAAAGATGTTAGCCATTAGTGAGGAAATACCTACCTCATGGCTAAACAGTCAGGTTGTTCATGCATAAATTTATTAAAAGTGAAAAAGTTTACTGAATGACAAAGGATAAGTAGTTGGATTATTATCTGTGAGCCTCGGACTTCTCCAGGATCCCACGGACCAAAGGAATGACCTCGAACTTCTGTACCTTTGTAAATAAATTGGTAACATCAAAGGAGACTCAAATTGTTTTCGGTGGAATTTAAAAAATTTTAATACTCGTATTATTAATGAGATGTGAGCCGTTGATAACTGATTGAGAAGGTTTAAAGTTAGTTAAAGAAAGTATAAGTTTATTTAAAAAAGTAGTAAACTTAATTACAGGAGCTGTGCAACTTCGGGAGTCCGTACAAAAGGGGCATGTTAGGAATTACTGGGTATAAGGATATCCTTAGCTCCGTAAGATTCTAGAAATATCTTCTTATTTTTGATAAAAGTTTGGTTTTGTTAATTAATCTGTTAAAAGGGTTATAATTCAAAAGATTAAAGTTGTTAACGTTGAGGAAGTTTTCAACTTTCTGAATGTATTCTATTTCATTTAAAATGACCAAGCACGTTCATTTATCTTGTAACCTTTTAAGCTATAGTCAATTTCTTGTCTAAAATTTTTTTATCAAAGTTTGGAGGAAGAGATTCAATGATGTTATCTAATTCGACTGCTGATTGAAAGAAAGGTTTCTTGGAAAAAGGTATGTCGACAGTGTTTAAGTCCAAATTTAAGTAAGTTCGTCTCACCCTCATTAAAATCTATATTAGAACGGTTGTGAACACGTTCAAAAAAATTTAATCGGAAAACTTAGCTCTCTGTTTATCCTTGTTGAACAATGTAGTTCTCTTATATCTAATTTGTGACTAACTAGAATTGTGACAAAATTCTTGAGTAAAAGTTCATAATGAAAACCTGTACTCTATAATAAACACCAGGATTGATATAACTGATATAATGGAAAAATAATAATAATGATATTAGGGGATAATAATTACCAGCAAACTCTGGAAAAGAACAGAACTGTTGAGAAACAATGATAAGTATCATTATCATAATCTGCACCAAACAAACACCAATTAAGTGAACTGCAAGATACTATCTCTTGAAACGCAAATTTAATATTGATATCAACTTATTGGTAATATCAGTATTCATATTCTTCATCATAAATAAATGTTGATACAATAACTTTTTTGTCATATTGTAAACCGAGTTGGGTTAGATTGGATACACATCATAAGATTTTATTAAAACTTTATTTATATTGATTCCCGTTATAGAAGCAATATTCATATTTTTCTGGTCCCAAAATACTGGAAGTGTTTCGATTCTCCCATTTTCATTCTTTTCCATCTTGTAGAAAGCTTTTATCGGTTCTGATAAGAGTTATAAGCAAATTTTTCACTGCAGAGCATGAGCGTAACTGGTAACCATGCATGAAAAAATCGGGTTTAACAACTGAGAAATTTCGAAAGAAAGATAGGATGTTGGCATTCTAATTATGTCAGAAGTCAAAAAATACTGAAAACAATAGCAAAGATAAGCAAACGTAGATATACTTACGTCTGAATTTATTAGAACGACTTACAATTAATGCCCGACAAATTATTAAGAAGTATTTGATGTAGCTGTGAAGCTAGTGGTAACAATGTGTGTATCGAAAAGCTAATTGTAGCAACAATTAGCATAACCACTGTTTGAATAGAGACAAACATTTGAAGACAAAAGAGATATGGAGATACAACTAATGCGATACTCCTTGTTATGCCTACCTAAAAATAAATTGTGGATTAATTACCATTACCATCACAACTATTTGAATACAGATAAACATTTGAGTACAAAAGTGATATGGAGACTCAGCAATTTCCCTTAGTAAATAAAAATGAAGGACTCAAAGTCGCAGTTGATGTAGATGGAATAAAAGTTCAACGAAATTTTCTGTGAAAAAGTGTAAATATCTCAAATCCTACTTTTTTCAAATTTCGTGTAAAATAGTGACAAGCATGACAAGAGCTACTCTCATTATATGAAGTTAATTTTTTTTGCAAGAAAAAAAACATTAAAAATGGGTTTCTTGAAATTTGAGCATATGCTGAGAAATACCCTGTATGAAAGTTCCTTTTGTTTCACTATCTGTAACTTTTAGGTAGAAAATTTTGCACTAAAATGTCATACTTTGCCAATAATGACAAATAATAATTTTTACTCTTTAAAACCAGTCCAGTCTCCCCATTTTCCTTTATCACCAGCTTACTTTTTGTTGACACTCATGACTTATAATATTAGGTTTTACAAGTTTATTTGCAAGTTCTATTTGTGTGAATCAACTTTGTGCTCGATAAAATAATTTTAAGCTTTTCCCTAACAGAATATTTAATTCTGCAGCAAGAAATACTTTATCAGCCTTGCTTGTTGAAAGTAGTTTAATGCCGTTGTTGCTGAATGATAATTTCGAACCCCTTCAGTCGTTCCGTAGAAGATATTTGCATTACAGAAATTCTTATTTGCAGAATATCCAGGTGGAATATTTTTGTTGAATGGTGTAATTTGTTAGACAGTTGACTCTTTTTATAATAACAATCGAACAATATGAATAGGTAATTTTGAAAGAGAAACAATTTTGTAAAAGTTATTTGAGAATTACATGGTCATTATTACTGTGAAATAAATTCAGATGTGAAAAACTCTGAATATATTTTTAGGCTTATTTCAGAATGAAATAGGGCTATTGTACAAATGTACAGAGTAGCATAACGCGACTTCGAAAAATTTCAATGCAGTTTTTCGTTTTGGTGTACCTAGATGCCAAAATCACCCCCGTTCCAAAGGTTATATATTAGTCAATAAATATTTTTAATTTATTTTTAGCTCAGGGTAAATATATCATAGTCGAGCATGAGTACTCCTTAATCTCTTTGAGTTCAGGTCTAAAGATTTTTTATGTAATTCATTATTTTGTTTTATATATTTTCATAAAGAATTATTTGTTTTTGTCTATCATTTAAAATAAAATTATACCTCGTCTAAATTTATGTTGATACGCCTATATTATCAATTCTTTTCCTGTTTTTAATTGACACTTGAAATTAATGGAATACATATTTCCTGTTTTTAATAGAGGGTATAGAAACGAAAATGACGAACACTGTAATTATATATTGTCAAAATTACGTTGGAAATTGGAAAAGAAATACATGTACTAATATAAACAAATTTAAAATCGAAATAGTGGAACAAACAACTAAAATCTAATATGTCAAAAAAAATACGTACCTTTGCGCAAATTTATATTGTTTAAAATGGCCAAATCATGAAATTTTAAATTGGTTAACCAATAAAATAACGCACTAACCTTCACAGAAAAATAGTTTCTTCTTGTCAACAATATTCTCTCGTCTGCTATAACACTACGATTCTGTTCTCCTCCAGGTAAAATCTTGAATTTCTCGTTCCTGATACACTTTATACTATTGTTTATATTCTCTTCTTTCACAATCTGGTTTCCTTCTCTTGAATGTCTTTTTAAATGATACTATCTGGTATCTTTTATTGTTCTACAGCCAATATTTTAGTTATCTATTTTAATTACTTGTCTTATGTTCGTTTATTCATCTTTCAAATTGTTTCAATAACTTTATTTATGACCTTAACACATTCTACAACTTTTGTATTTGACATTTTTCTCTAAATCGTACATTAAAACATTTATTTAAGAAAATTCACAAATTTACCAGAAATTTTTTTAATTTTTTTGTTTTTGATTTAATGCCAAAATGTTACTTTGGTTTTTTGTACATCTCAAAACATTCTACTACTTTTGTATCTAATCTTTTATTTTGGGTTTTATGCAAAAATGTTATTGAAATAAGCCTGTCCAATTGGTCCTGTGCCATTGGGATTTTTATTACCCTCTAATGAACATGAAGAGTAACGTGAATGTACAACTCGATCATTTTGATTGTGTTTTTTCATGTGTTACACCCGCTTCACTGAATTGCTTAGTCATATATTTATCAGTCCAAAAACTGCTTGCCGAGGTAAAAATAGGTGATACAAAAAATGTAATATCAAATCATTATAGGATGACACTATATCTACTTATAATCTTTTTAAAATAAAAATATGCTATGGCTACATATTCTCACATCCGATTTATACTATTTTGATTACACGCAATTTCATTTTTCCCAAATGGTCGATCTGTAACGTATGAAGACAGAAATTCATCATCACCAAACACGTCTTCATTATAAGGACATATTCCAGTCTTACCTGGATGGTTTACCATCCAGTTATTGCATGATTTATATGGACCGAATACAGTGCGATCCAATGGTTGTAATTTATGCGAAGTATGCGGAGGCATTGTCAACAAAACAATCCCATTCTCTTTGGCAAGGTTTATTTCTGGTACAGTAATGTGTGTTTCGTGATTGTCCATAATTATAAGTACTTTCTCTTCTTGGGTTGGTTTCACATTAGCAATAAAATATTTCAAGTAATCTGAAAAAATTGTTTCGTTTCACCGTCTTGAATTATTGGCACTTCCAACGGATGCAGGTGAAGCACATTTAAGCATATGGTCTTTATAAAATCCGCGCGGGAATATTAACATGGTAGGAACACGATTTCCAAGTCTGTTTACGGCCGCTATCATGGTAATATTCATATCACGCTCTCCAGATGTCAAATGCCAATCTGTTTCTGATCTTTCTGGGCTAAAATTTTTGGAGGATTATGCACTGTGGAGTTCCCAGTTTCGTCCAAGTTATAAATGTTATCAGGGGTAAAATGAAAACAATCATAACAGCTTTTCAAATTGGTAAAAAATGCAGATACGTTAAGCCTCAGGTTTTGGAAGACTTATATGTGTATGTTGGCTTAAAAAACAGCGTACCCATTCATTTCCTGCTTTCCTTTCATCACTCCACTTAGGCGGCATAGTTTTTTTATTTGCCGAACCGAACTGATAAGATACAATTGCTAGGGCTTGTTTTGCCAGGCCATAATGTAATTTTCCTGCCATCAACAAATAGTCCACTAACATTTGTTCTTCTTGCTCAGTGAACACTTGCTTGCATTTAATTTTAGATATGTAACGGAATTCATCATTATTTGATAAGCTATGATCCTTCAAATGGCGAAGCAAAGTAGTCTTTGAAATTAAATTATTTCTAGCTGCTTTTCCAACAGAAAATTGTCTTTTCAAAACATTATAGATTGCAGTTTTCAAGCTATCTGCATTTACAGGAAGACGTTTAATACCTTGCTTACTTCTCGGCATTATTGTCTGAAATAATAAAAAGCGCACTAAACTGCCAGAAGTATTACATATTTACTAAATTGAACCTTGGACAGGTCCAAGATACATTTGTAACCATATGGAAGAAAATGAATCGAGTTCGGCATTTTAGGTTATGTTAATTGTGCAACAAAATATACACAAAACATGCTCCTACTCCCCTATTAAATATATCTTTTATTGTAAATTATTTATTTTACAACGCAAACACTTAAGTCGGGAGAAAATTTACATCGATTCACGTAAAAAAATCACTGGCTGTTTCATCAAAAAATCTTGAACGTTTTGTATAGGGATGGCAACGATACATCGATATATTCAATATATCGATATATAAATATCGATGTAATAGTTTCGATATATCGCAAAATATATCGATATTTTAGTGTAAATACCCACGCGCAACTTTAGTTTTAGTGGGAATTCCATGCTTATTTACATGTAAACAACAATTTTTATGTGAATCATGTAATAACATTTTGATAAATAAACTTATTATTATTATATTATTATTATCAAAAACTAATTAATTGCAAATTGCCCACACCACAATTTTGCGAAATTTCAATCTAGTTAGTATTATCACCAACATTCGTTAAATTTCTGAAGCGCAAATAACTTAGTAGGTACCTGTATTTGATACGATAGGTACCCGAATTATCGGCTATAATCGGGATTCCTTTGAATGACTTAAACGGAATTAAGTTTTTCCCCGAAATTTTTTGTCGGGGAATACCCGTCCAGAGTTTATAAATACACCTCAACAAATATTTCTTCTGCAATCTGCAAAGAGCTTTGAAAGTGTTTGCTGTGAATAAATGATAGTGTGATTGTTCAAAAGTTCAGTGAAGTCGAAATTAAAATAAACTTGATTTATTACATAAATTCAAAGTGACTGTTGGTCCTGAAAATATGGCTCCTCCGAGAAGTAACATTTGGAAATATTTTCAAAAAGTTACTCCAAACACTGCTAAATGCAATTTGTGTGCCAAGGTGCTGAAGACTTCGGGCAATACAACAAATTTGAAAACACATTTAAAACAAAAGCACTCCTCCATCTTACAACATTTAACTGAGGAGAAAAAGGAGACTGATGAACAAAAAAAGAAAAAACGTCCATCCCAACCCGAAAATCGAATGGATGTAGAAACGCCTGGGACTAGTAGTTCACTACA
Source organism: Galeruca laticollis (assembly GCA_963921935.1). Lineage (NCBI taxonomy): Eukaryota > Metazoa > Arthropoda > Insecta > Coleoptera > Chrysomelidae > Galeruca > Galeruca laticollis. The sequence goes on along the minus strand of OY998175.1, from coordinate 287,590,219 downwards.
TCAAGATGAGGTATGACTAATAGAACCGCAATTGTTAATGAGTTTATTAGTTAATATTTCTAGGAAAAGCTGATCGCTTCACAAGAAATTGATGATGATGATCATTCTTCAACTTCAACAATGACGGTTTCTGAATATGATGTTGAACCAAGCACAAGTACAGAAAAATCAAGCTCATTATACAAACAAGCTACAATTGTGTCTACCTTCAAAACAATTTCATCTTTCAAAGGTAAAGCTAAAGTTTATAGTACTTGCATGAATGCATTATTTGTGTTTATTTTTAGATGGTGGCTCTAAAAATGTGAAACTAACAGAAGCATTAATAAAATTTATTGTTCAGGATAATTTGCCATTCAATATTGTAGAAGGTAAGGGTTTTCTGTCTTTGATGAAACAAGTGGCACCTTTATACAAAGTACCAACTAGAAACACCATCAAAAATAATGTTCATAGAAAGTTCGAAGTGATTTCAACAGCATTTAAAAATATATTGAAAAAATCGAAGTATTTCACAATTACGACGGATATATGAACTGCCGATATGCAGGCCAAAAGATTTATGGGCATCACTGTCCACTTTGTACATGACATGAAGTTAACATCAGCGACAATAGGTATTGTTGAATTATCAGAGTCTCACACGGCAGACTATATTGCTTTAGAATTGGGCAAAGCTCTTCAAATTTGGGGAAATGATCCTAATGATGTTGTTGCTGTAGGGACGGACAATGCAGCCAATATGGTCAAAGCTATGCATGACAAATTTGGGAAAAACCGACACATCCCATGCTTCGCACATATCCTCAATTTGGTGTGTGAAAATTCACTTACAAACACAGAAGGTTTGAGTATTATTATTGACAAAATACGATCAATAGTAGTATGGTTCAAAAGAAGCGTTAAGGCTAGTGATCAATTAAGAAAAATACAAATCGATGCAAGAACGATAGAAGGAAACATTAAAAAAATGATTTTGGATGTCAAAACTCGCTGGAACTCCACATATTACATGATAGAGAGATTTCTACTAATGTCATCTATGGTCAGCAATATTTTGTTTTCCGATATTAATGCTCCAAAATATTATTACTGCAGCCAAAGTTGAGCATTTACGAGAAATATGCAAACTTTTAAAACCACTAGAAAGGATGACAGTAGAGACAAGTAGCGAAAATTACCCCACAATAAGTAAAGTAATACCAATGATTGGTTGTCTGATAAACCAGTACAACAATTATTCGCCCCAGTATGACGTAGGTAAACACTTGAAAACAACATTATTAAAAGAAATCGAAGAGAGGTTTGGTGCTATTGAGAAATCTTATATACCAGCTGTTTCCACAATATTGGATTCTCGATATAAACAAATAAACTTCAGGGATCCTCAAGCCCTGGGCACTGTGATGCGACACATCAAAAGTGAGATCGCGACTTTCCAAAGCACTTCTTCTTCATCAGAATCTTCTGATTCGGATACTGAAGAACCGGAATTTGATATATGGGCGCACCATAAAAAATTAGCGCACACTAAAAAAAGTGGGCAAGGGAAATCACATAAAGATAGTGACCTCAAACAATATTTAAGTTTGCCAGTTAGAAACTTGAAAGACGATCCCTTGGACACCTGGAGCGAAATGAAATCGGTATATCCCAACTTATTTAAAGTGGCAGCAAAATATTTTTGTGTTGTAGCAACGTCGGTCCCCAGCGAGAGGCTATTTTCAAAAGCCGGAGCAACAGCTACTAAAAGTCGTAACCGTATCACGGGAAGTAGGCTTTCAAAATTATTATTTTTGAGCTCTTTGCCTGATAACTTGCATTTGTGGAACTGATGTATTCACCTAATCCACAAAATAACAAATGCAGGCAGTCTACTTCCTGTGAGACATTTAATTGTAAACTTGACTAAATTGTAATAAAAAATACATTTTCATTTTTTTTGTAAAAACGTGCAATTTTGTAGAACACTATTAACAGTTTTAACTTGTACTTACTTAATCAAAAATACACTTTTACTTTTCCGCCCAACCTTTCTATATGCGAGAAAAGTAATGGTTTACCCCAAAAAAATTTTGAAAACTTTTTTTGAGTTATTTTCACGTTTTCCATCAACAACAACACGAAAAAACGGTTTTTAGAAAAAAAATCCTGTGTGTATGTCGTCGTCGTCGTCGTTGTCGTCGGCCATTTTTTCATATATGTCTTGTTAGCACGATACAGCCTCCGGAGTGTAATAAGTCAGCAATTTTATGATTGAATATTGTTAAGAACATGTCACAGATAATCCCTATTGATTTTCAGTTCACCAGAGCCAGTACAACAGGTGCTATGGTACTTGGAGTACGACATTTTATAATTTTTTGAGAAATTTCAGTTTGTTAGCACGATACATCCTCCGGAGTTCAATAAGTCACCAATTTTATGATTAAATATTATTCAGGGCATGTCACTGATGAACCCTATTGATTTTAAGCTCACCGGAACCAGTACAACAGGTGCTACAGTACGTTAAGTACGATATTTTTGTCATTTTTGGAGAAGTTTCAGTTTGTTAGGACGACACAGCCTCCGGAGTATATAAAAGTGACCAATTTTATGATTGGATGTTATTCAAAGCATCGCAAATATGAACCCTATTGATATTTAACTCAGTAAAGCCAGTACAACGGGTGCTATGGTACTTGAAGTACCAAATCTTCGTCATTTTTGGATAATTTCAGTTTTTTAGCACGATACAGCCTCTAGAGAGTATACCATTGATCAATTTTTTGATTGAATATTGTTCAAGGTGTCTCACAGATGTACCCTATTGATTATCAGTTGACTAGAGCGAGTACAGCGGGTCTTATATATCCAGATATACTGAATTTTTGGTTATTTTTGGAGAAATTTCGGTTTGATAGCACGATACATCCCCCGAAGTGCATACACGTAACAATTTTGTGATAGAATATTGTTCAAGGCCACAGATGTGGAAAAGTTAGTTTTAATCCTTAAAACCGTTTATTTTTTATTGTATTACCTTTCAATATTTTCTCAGTACCTACACAGCCTGTTCTATATGCTCTGGTACCTACTTTACGTTCCAAAAACTTTAGATTTGAATGATTTGAATATAATAAAAAAAAATATCGATATTTTTCATAATATCGATATTTTTATTCAGATATATCGCTTGTATCGATATATAGGTTTGGATATATCATATGATGATTATATCGATATATTTATATTTTTTACCGTCCCTAGTCTTGTATTGAAATTACATATGGTGCGATCTAAAGGATAATAGTTAAAATTTATGATGATCTCTACTCTTAATAGTAACTGTAAAGGAGTGAAAATTAGATCGGTCCCTATCTAATTCATACTGAAGATGCTGTCAACGCATCTATTTGGTTTACTATAAATCTACATGTAGCAAAAAACACTAACTGGGACATCTCCATTTTGCATTACGAACCACAAAGCTCAGGTGTCCTTTTATAAGTAACCGCAGTAAAATAGAAATTTATATATAACTGTACCATATCTGCAATTCCTTTTGTTTCTTCTCTTGATATTTTTCTCTTGTCAAACTATCAAAACTATTTAGTCTTATTCATATTAAATTTCCAAATCCTACACTGTTATAGAATATTACGTAATACTTACATGATTCCTAAAAGCAACCAGCAAAAAGTATCATTGTTCGAAGCTTTAAAACAAGATATATTGCAAAACAGTTTTACAAATCCTTATCCCGATATTCTGCACGTCCCTAGAGAAGCTTGTACAGTCCCTTAGAGAATTATTCAGTTTATCTTGAAAAGAATGAGTTTTCTCTTTTTTATTAGTGGTAGTATATACATGTCATAAATGGAAACGAGCTGAACGGATTTTTGTTGTTAAACGAGATCACATGTTTATACGCAGGGAACGTATTTTTCCGTATTTCAATTAGGTTTTTACATTGTAAACATACGCTTTCTTTCTTTCTTTTTTTGCATGACTGCTTTTTTTTTAAATTTCCATACGTAATCATTATAAATGAACCAAACGTTATTTTCGGTGTCACACGTACAATACTATTTTATGCAACGATCATGTAATGATAGCCATTAATACACGAGCATGTTGCAGTATATAACATGCGATTGTATTAAGGGCCATTACATGAAAGTAGATAAAAACTTTTGAACATATTAATTCTTCAGTCTTCTTTGTTTACGTATAAATAATTTATTGTAAAATTTATTTGAGGAGTTGATCCTGTTGGTAGCGTTGTCGAACTGGAGGGCACTTTTACAACGTTGTTAGACGTAAATTTAAAAATTTTAACACTTTTCGTCTTACATTTTTACTGTTAATATGTGTTTCCGCGGAAAAATGTCCGGTTTTTCTGGTCTATTAATTAATGGTTTATAATATGTAAATTTTTCCAAAATATACATCATCTACTTCCATGTGGGTGTGTCCTTTTGCTAGAAATTTATGATTCATTACTTCAAGATTTTGGTTTTTTTCAAGAAGAAAAAATAGCACATAATCATCTCCCAGTTACGATTCTGTGAGGGGTCTCACCAAATTGTCAATTCTTCAATAGTTACATTTAACCTTCATAAACCCGTGGTCAAAAACTTACATTAAATACCGAGTGGGGTCCAAATGTACCCCAACATTTTTTTTAGCTTATTATTATTTTTTTAATGTTATAATTAGGGAATATTAAAAATAAAACACATTCTGCTTATAAAAAATATATTTTTACATAAAAAAGTTGTCAGCGCATTGTAAGCACACTTTGAAAAAATATTATGAAATGATTAGAAATATTAAAAACAAAAATAATTATGAAAAATGAAAAAGCATTTTAGTGACATTTTAAATATTGATTTAATTATCACACTTGTTACAAACTGTTATATTTTTTGAATGTTCTGCACATACGAGCTGATTACACCGAATACAAAACTTTCGAGATTTCCTGTCTTTACTTCTGTCGCATAAGAAACATCGCTGCTTTCTGCCATTAACGGGAACAGGTTGTTCATTCCTTATGTTTAATTCTGGCAAAATGGTTAACATGGATTGTTTTATATTGGAATGTAACGACTTGTCATTTTGGTATCTACGAATTATGTTTTTTCCTAGCCCAACTCCAACCAAAACATTCTTGTCCTATCCAAGCGATTTTTGTCCAATCTGGATTTTTCAACATCCAAAGTTTATAGGGTCTGACGAGCTTACAGATTAAAACAACCAGATAAATCCCACTACGCAAAACATCTACTTGACACCAATCATTCATTGACACCTAACACAGAACTAGAAGTGCTGCATATTTGTGAAAAGAAACAAGAACTGGATTTCCTTGAAGAACTGGAAATTAGAAGACATTTAAGAAACCCACAATATGAAGTTGTCAATGAACAGTTAAATCTAGGGAATTCTCCACTAATAAACTGTCTTCTTAAGTGATAATTTTAAAGATCAACAGATATAGTTTTCCTGGTTTTGTATATCATTGCACAGTTATACTGATCTTAATTGGAAAAATGATATCCAGGATATCACCATAGGGCTAATAATATCTAAGCTTCAATATTTGTAATATCACATCTTCTTCTTTTTTCTATAAACATATATTAAGCCAATCACAAGTTAGGTTACTTCTTGGTCTAGCCAGAAATATAACTACTAAACATCAGGTAGGCATAAAATGAAATGTAACTTCTGTCATTCTGACGATGATATTGATTTATCGAAACAATTGTCAATTTTTTAGAATTTTCAATAACTTGTATTATATTGTGGAATTAACTAGAGACCTTGAGTTTCATTTAAAAACACTTTTGAATATTACATTTTCGCCTCTTGATCTTCGTAGTAAATGAAACCTTTGCCCACACACTACCATCTTTAGACAAATTAGTTGGATGATCGGTATACAAGTTTACTGACGGGCCTACTTCATCTGCAGAATCTGTCGACTCATTTTCCCTATCACTAACTCGTAAAACGTCATCTATCTCATCAGTTTCAGTCACTATATCAGTCTCCTCAATATCACTTGCACCATCCTCTAGTGCTAAATCATTAAAAAAAGTATCGTTATCGTCCGTTTCTAATATCGCCAATAGTTCTTCGTCAGTTAGCTTATTTTCATTTCGAAACTTCCGTGGTTCACTCATTTTTATAAACGCGTACTCGACAAGCACTGCAAACGTGACTAAACACACTAAAATTATACTGAGGTGAATACGTGCACAAAGCCGCTATTCAATAAATTGGGAATCCCCGAGAGCGTTGACGCCAAGAAACGGGGAATCCCCGTCGTTTGAACAATTTGGGGTTTATTTGTACCCCGGCTGGTTTTTAACGTAGGCAAAATTTATGTCACTACATACCAATCGGGGTGCAGCTGGACCCCAAGCAACAAAACGCTCTATAATTAGTTACAATGAAAAGCAATTTATTCAAGATTTTGTATACCAATTTAGATATATATTTAAGAAACATAGTCCGAATGAAATTAAATAAAAAAACTATTTTAGGAAATATACCCAAAAATTCATGTCTGGGGTATAGCTGTACCCCGCTCGGGTTTATGAAGGTTAATAAACTTGAAATCATTTCAATGCACACGATGCCAGCTCAGGGTTGAGTTATGCATCACCAAGTTGTACCAGATAATCAATTAAGGGTAGCGAGCGGCCATATCTCATAAGATATTGGTCGTATAGATTTAGAAAAAAACATTCATGATAAAAGTCGCCAAAAGAAATTGCTGGAAATTATTTTCGAGTTTCTCCAACGTCCACTAGAGGGCGCAACAACTAACACTAAGTGGAAAAATGGGATTTTTATAGAATTTTGCCTACTGAAAGTATATCGATGATATTATTTTCATATTAACTGACTATTCATCTACACTTTTTGACTAAAATGTTTTGTTCTGTCTATCAAAATAAAGCGGTGGGGCAGGTTCATTTGTTTTTTTAAACAAACCAATATTTCTCCCGTTTTGCTTGACCGATTTTAACAAATTTGGGCTCATATGAAAGAGCATAATTTACACTACAAAACGCTTACTTGGTTTTGACTTTTTACCTTCGCCGCTAGATGATGTTAACTGAAATGGTAGCAAATTTTGAGTTTTTTTCAAAAAAAGAAATGTAATGGTATATTCATTTTTACATATTTTGAAAGAGGATACATTTGGGGCAAGTTTCGTTTAGCCGAAATCTGCTAAAAAAGAGAAAAAAAATGTTTGTCATTTAGATACCTTAGGGAGTAATATTACTGATAAATTTTGCCGCGGAAAATGCGCTGTTGCAATTTTTTGAGCGCGGTTTACAAGTAACGAAATGAGATACATGAAAAATTATTGTTATTTTATGTTGTAGACTTATTTTTAAGCATATATACGAAAATGAAAATTCGCGGAAATGCGTTGTTTCACCACTATGCAGTGATCCTCTTCCCGACCTTTAACACAGATCAATGAATAATATCTATTCTTATCAACTAGATATCGCTATGGTCAATAAATGCGAAAATTTAAAAAAAATTGTCAATATAGCATAAAAACGACAATCCTGATAAAGCATAAAAGGAAGGTATGTATACATTGTACATATATGTGAATTTAATATTCTATATTCAGTTGAGTTAAATCATTTCGTTCATATTATTTACAAAAATGTCGACTCAAGCTGTAGAAATGGCTTTTCCTCGTTAGCGACAATAAGCTTATGAATTCGGTCTTTTACATGGTTTGTTGCCTAAACGACCCTTATGTTAAACCAAATGTAAAGGGCATGGTAACAAACCTGATATTTCTTCCCATTATTACCATGGAGAAAAAGATCTGGACATATACCGTTGTTCAAAATCAGCAAAGTGTCGTCCAAAACTGTCGCAAAAAACACGTGGTTAGAACACATCCATTTGTCTGCCGAAATCGAAATAAGGTACGTTTTTTTTTCTTCTTTAAAAAGTTTTTAAAAGGCAAACATATTCCTCCAGATGAATTCGCAGATCGCCTTTGTGAATATTTATGGCGACGCCAGTGCAAAAAAAAATAACTTGGATCCATTCATGGAGCTTATTCGTTGCATCCATTTACAAGATGGTAATTTTAAAAATAAATAATATTTCAAACCAAATCTGTTTTTCTGTGAATTATAAGGCGCAGTAAGAATGTCAAAATCTCTAATAAATGCAAAAAAACCACACATATATAATATTCCCCACCCAGCACCCCACTTCACTCCACGATCCCAAAAGTATGTAAAAAAGTTGAGAATACTATAGAAAACTTCGAAATATTGAAGATTTTCTATTACACCGCCCTTATGATAAATTTCCGTGGAAAAAGTTATATAGAAAAGTTATAGCAAATTATTATTCAAACAAAAATATGTAGTTTTTATCTTCCTATCACATTTCGGCACTTCTAAACCCATAAAAATCAATAAAAATTATTGTGATAAAAATACATTTTCGAATAGAAATTAGTTTACATCGTTGTATTGAATGTATATATTTTTAATGACCGTAAATACTCAATTTCTTATATTTTCATGGGTTTCGGTCGGAAATAAAATCACTTGCTCATAGTGGTTACGTTTCGGTCTATTTTATTTAAACCATTTTCAAACCTTTCTAAAAATGTTTTGAAAACACAATACATTTATTAAAATGCCTCCGTAGAGGCTCGTCTACTACTGTACAGTAGTATTTCTCAAATAAAAAAAAAGACAATTAATGTACACAAAAACAAATAATACAAACAATGAACTATGTTAAAAATGATTAGAATGTATTTACAGAGTGTCCTAATTAAAATTAGAAATCTATTTTTTAATTTTTAATAACTAGGTAAGGTGTAGATATTCGTTTATAATATTAAGTTCGTATATATTCAACTTAAGTTGTCTATGTCAGTTCTGAAATTGACTGAGTTAGGATTCTTCTTAATATTTATCATTTCTTTTATCAATCTTTTACTATTATTTTTTTCTGTAGTTATTATTTCTACGTTGTTGAAATTAAAAGAGTGATTTTCATCAAGTGAATGTTTTGATAGTGCAGTAAATTCATTGTTATTTCGAACTGATTGCTGGTGTTGTTGAATTCTCTTATGTAAATATTGGCTAGTTTGACCTATGTAAGTACCATTGCAGTCAGTGCAATTTATTTTATATATTGAGTTTATTGTGTTCTTATTATTTATCAGCAATTTTAATATTAAATGGTGTTAGGCATTTTTGTAATGGTTTATTAATATCGGGAATGTACGGAAGTGAAATATATTTTGATGGATTACTTTGGCTATTAAATTTTAATTTGTTGTAATAGTTGTCAATTCTCTGTTTAATAATCGGCTCATAAAAATGTTTCGGATAATTATTTAAATCTAAGGTATTTTTGATTTTTTAAATATTATTAGGCCTGTGTTTTGGATGTGATAATTGTACCGCTCTATCAGTGAGGCCAGTGACAACACTCCTCTTGTATTTTATGAGAGCGTATGAATTATAGTTTAAATATCGTTGAGACCATACCTTTTTTGTGAACCAATTTGTAGATATTCGACCGTTGTTGTCATATTCTATATTCATATCTAAAAATTTAATAGAACGATTTTTGTCCATTTCTATGGTGAATTGTAATTTTTTATTGAAGTTGTTAAAACGTTTTAGAATATTTTCAGTCTGGTCAATTGGTACACAAAGAATACAGTCGTCGACGTATCTTTTGAAAAAAATTGGTTTTTCTGGTAACTCTGCTAAAACATTAGATTCTATATATTCAAGTACTAGGTTTGCAATCGGAGCAGAAATTGGCGATCCCATTGCTGTTCCAAAAATTTGTTTATAGAAACAGTCACCAAATTGAAAATAGGTTGAATTCAAACACAAATCAACCGCCTCGCAAAATGCATCTAAGCCTAACGGTGTGAAGTTCTTGATTATATTCCATTTATTTTCGATAAATTTGATTGCAAGATCCGTAGGAATGTTTGTGTATAAAGATACAACATCTAGTGAAATTATCCGGTGATTTGGTGGAATGATTTGTTTTTTAATAAAATTGCAAAATTCCCACGAATCTTTTATATGATATTCTGTTAGTCCAATTACAGATCATAGTGTATTAGATAAAAATTTTGATAATTTATATGTAGGAGCAGTAATGTTACTAACAATTGGTCGCAGTGGGATACCTTGTTTATAAGAAGCATTTTCTGGTGAGGTGTAGAAATTTAAATATCATTCCCAACTTTTTAGTGATTAAGGAAAATAATTTTAATTTGTCATTTCATGTATAAACAAAAACTGAAAAAAATTGTTACCACATTCTATATACAATGTTTGAACCTAGTAATCAGTGATTGTTTTTCAAATATAAATAAGTTGGAAGGCAAAATTCATTCCACCAAAAATTACATTAAGCAAAATTATAATTCTTCACAATATGAACAGTTTTTTATAAATCAAAATAAACGATATGACTTTATTTTCGACAAAATTAAAATTAAACACATTAATAAACTACAGATATTAATGAAAAAACATCACAAAAATAATCTTAATATTAATTATAACAAAAGCTGTTTACATATTTTAACACAAATAAAAATTCCAACCCACATTAAATATGTTTTCAGTTTGAGACCTAAGTTTAGTATTTGTACCAATTACTTCCCGATAGATGAAATTATTGCAAATATAGAAAACGGAATAAACTTTTTAGAAAACAACGAAAAAAATATACTTAGAAACAAAATTTGTAACATATTAACGAATTATAAACACAAATATAATAAAGTAAGAAAAACTACTAAAAACAGAATCAATTATTACATTAAACAAACTGAATATTTCCTAAAATCCAATTCAAACTTACTGATTCTTAATGCGGATAAATGTAATAAGACAGTTTTCATGTTGAAAGAGGAATATATTAAAAAAATAGCTAATCTTTTAAGCGACAATTTAATATACAAAAAAATTGGTAATGACCCAACAAATGCTATTCAAGTTAAAATCAATAATTTGGCTAATAAATAGTTTAAAAGTAGCTTAATAGATTTCAGGACCAAATCGGAAATAATTTGTCATAATGGTCTTCCACCTTTCATATATGGGTTACCCAAATTACATAAACAAGGTATCCCACTGCGACCAATTGTTAGTAACAATAATGCTCCTACATATAAATTATCAAAATTTTTATCTAATACACTATCACCTGTAATTGGACTAACAGAATATCATATAAAAGATTCGTGGGAATTTTGCAATTTTATTAAAAAGCAAATCATTCCTCCAAATCACCGGATAATTTCACTAGATGTTGTATCTTTATACACAAACATTCCTACGGATCTTGCAATCAAATATATTGAAAATAAATGGAATATAATCAAGAACTTCACACCGTTAGACTTAGATGCATTTTGCGAGGCGGTTGATTTGTGTTTGAATTCCACCTATTTTCAATTTGGTGACTGTTTCTATGAACAAATTTTTGGAACAGCAATGGGATCTCCAATTTCTGCTCCGATTGCAAACCTAGTACTTGAATATATAGAATCTAATGTTTTAGCAGAGTTACCAGAAAAACCAATTTTTTTCAAAAGATACGTCGACGACTGTATCCTTTGTGTACCAATTGACCAGACTGAAAATATTCTAAAACGTTTTAACAACTTCAATAAAAAATTTCAATTCACCATAGAAATGGACAAAAATCGTTCTATTAATTTTTTAGATATGAATATTGAATATGACAACAACGGTCGAATATCTACAAATTGGTTCACAAAAAAGGTATGGTCTCAACGATATTTAAACTATAATTCATACACTCCCATAAGATACAAGAAGAGTGTTGTCACTGGCCTCACCGATAGAGCGGTACAATTATCACATCCAAAACACAGGCCTAATAATATTTAAAAAATCAAAAATACCTTTGATTTAAATAATTATCCTAAACATTTTTATGAGCCCATTATTAAACAGAGAATTGACAACTATTACAACAAATTAAAATTTAATAGCCAAAGTAATCCATCAAAATATATTTCACTTCCGTACATTCCCGATATTAATAAACCATTACAAAAATGCCTAACACCATTTAATATTAAAATTACTGATAAATAATGAGAACACAATAAACTCAATATATAAAATAAATTGCTCTGACTGCAATGGTACTTACATAGGTCAAACTAGCCAATATTTACATAAGAGAATTCAACAACACCAGCAATCAGTTCAAAATAACAATGAATGTACTGCACTATCAAAACATTCACTTGATGAAAATCACTCTTTTAATTTCAACAACGTAGAAATAATAACTACAGAAAAAAATAATAGTAAAAGATTGATAAAAGAAATGATGAATATTAAGAAGAATCCTAACTCAGTCAATTTCAGAACTGACATAGACAACTTAAGTTGTATATATACGAACTTAATATTATAAACGAATATCTACACCTTACCTAGTTATTAAAAATTAAAGAATAGATTTCTAATTCTAATTTTATTTTAATTAGGACACTCTGTAAAAACATTCTAATCATTTTTAACATAGTTCATTGTTTGTATTATTTGTTTTTGTGTACATTAATTGTCTTTTTTTTATTTAAGAAATACTACTGTACAGTAGTAGAGGAGCCTCTACGGAGGCATAATCAAAAAGTAAGTTTTAAAGAAACATCTTTTAATTATATGTATTTCAATAAATGTATTGTGTTTTCAAAACATTTTTAGAAAGGTTTTAAAATGGTTTAAATAAAATAGACCGAAACGTAACCACTATAAGCAAGTGATTTTATTTCTGACCGAAACCCATGAAAATATAAGAAATTGTTGTATTGAATGTTTTTACGTCATTCTATAACAAAAAAACTATTAAAAACACCGTAAAGTTTCGAATTTTAGTTAATAGTGGAAAAATTAAAAATTCGAGTTTTCTCAGAAACGATGAATTTCCGCGGCAAAAATCAAATTATGTAGTGCTAGCTTTCTTGTATAGAATCATCCTATGAACTGATATTCTATGTAACTGATTTAGGCTAAACGAAACTTTACATTTTACTAAAATTTAATGGAAAAAATTAATCATCTACCTTTTTTTGAACCGTTGATATTGAACTAAATATAATTTTATTACAATATACTCGTAAAATGGCACACCACTGCTTTTTATCAAAATAAAAATCCTTTTCGTAATCACTTATTAGTTGCTAACAAAAGGAACCTTTTGACTTTTTTTCGTTAGACAAACGATTGTGGATTAAAAAAATCAAATAAATTTACATGGGGCGCATTATATCTCGAAATATACTAATTTACATATTTGGAGAAAAAATCCTAATAAAACTGTCCAACAACAGCAGGAGCAATAACCCTAAAAACAAGAACACAGAACTTTAAAAATAAACGTTAAAAATAAATTAATAGTTTTGTCGTAAATGTTCAAAATGTTGTCCATTATTTTGAAAGCACTAGTCCAATCTTTTCTGGGTGAAGTTGACCGCTGCCTGAATTTCCGCTCTTGGTATACTATTTATGGCGTTTTGAATCCGGACTATCATGTCTTCTCGAGTAGTTGGTCGAGTTTTATACACCAAATCTTTTATTCGGCCCCGCAGATAAAAATCAAGGCAGGTTAAATCGGGGGACCATGGTGGGCACAAAAATAGACTGCCTCTACCAATCCAACGGTTAGTTCAATAAATCTTGCACATTTCGAGAATAATATTTCGGGCATCCGTCTTGTTGAATCCAGTTGTTTCTTCTTACTTCTAAAGGCACATTTTCTAAGAGTCCGTGTAAATCGTTCAATAAAAAATACATGTTACCAGTTAAATTGCCATTAAAGATGTGCGGACCGATAATAGCACCATTAATAACACCGCACCAGACGTTGACGCTCCATCGACCCTGCTGATAATCTTCACGTAACCAGTGTGGATTAGTGTCCGACCAGTAATGCATGTTATGAAGATTTGGCCTAACATTACTGCAAAAGTATGCTTCATCTGTCCACAATATTTGTGACAAAATATGACGGTTTTCCCTAATGAAATCTCTAAGCCAGTAGCAGTAATCGAGCCTAAGTTCAAAGTCAGTCTCATTTAAGGATTGATGAATCACGACGTGATACGGATGCATTTTAAAATCCATTAATATTTTTTGCACTGAGCCATAGGATATTCCTAAATATCTGCAGATCTCTCTTATGCTTAAATGGGAGTCTGCATGAATATAAGCCAACACATTTATAATGTTATCTTCTCTTCTTACTCTACGATTTCTTCTCAAAGTTGTAACTGGTTGCACTTGGCCATGTTGCCTTAAACGTAAGGCTAAACGATGAAAAACCATTCTCGAATGCCGTCTTCGGAGGGGATAACGCAGTGCATACTGCCTAGCAGCAATCGCCGCATTTTCAAAACATTGAAAATAAATTCTCAACATATTAAAGGCTTCTTCATTCGTAAAAGGCATGATTTGTTGTAAAAATGCTTTTTACATAACATTAAATTAGATATTAATAGCAGGAACTGTCAAAATGAATGTCAGTGTGATTGACAATTTGGTGTTTTCTTTCTTAATATAGATCATGGCCTGCTTCGCTTAAATGCGATGTTAGTTTAAACAGTATGTACACCTATCTTATTTTTTGAATCCAAAACCGTTCGTCTAACGGAAAAAAGTCAAGGGGCTCTTTTTATTAGCAACTAATAAGTGATTACGAAAATGATTTTAATTTTGATAAAAAGCAGTGGTGTGCCACTTTTTAATATAATAAAATAATATTTTGTTCAATATTAACGGATCAAAAAAAGGTAGATGATTAATTTTTTTCATTAAATTTTGGAAAAATGTAATCCTCTTTTAAAATATGTAAAAATGAATATATCATTACATTTGTTTTTTTTTAAACTCAAAAATTTGCTACCATTTCAGTAAACGCCATCTAGCGGCGAAGCCGAAATTCAAAACGTCAAAACTAAGTGAGCGTTTTGTAGTGTAAATTATGCTCTTTCATATGAGCCCAAATTTGTTAAAATCGGTGAAGTTAAACGGGAGACATCTTGGTTTGCTTAAAAAACAATTGAACCTCCCCCACCGGTTTATTTTGATAGATAGAACTAAACATTTTAGTCAAAAAGTGTAGGTGAATAGTCAGTAAATATGAAAATGATACCATCGATATACTTTCATTAGGCAAAATTCTATAAAAATCCCATTTTTCTACTTAGTGTTAGTTATTACGCCCTCTAGCGGACGTTTGACAAACTCGAAAATAATTTCCAGCAATTTCTCTTGGTGACTTTTATAATGAATTTTTTTTCTAAATGTATACGACCAATATGTTATGAGATATGGCCGCTCGCTACCTTTAACTGATTACCCGGTAAATCCAGTTCCAGGCTATAGTAGTTGTCAGAGTTCTAGGGTAAACATTTTTGTAAATCTATCACGACTCTTTTTTCTGTGCTGTTAACTCGTGACCAGATTTTGTTCTCAGCTTTCATGTTGTATCTTTCTCCTGCATCTTGCAAATGAGCATCATATTCTTTCTGTATTGAAGATCTCAGATCCTACGTTAGTGCTTTTCGCAATTTCAATGAGAATATATCACATTTATCACACGTATCATTATGTGGATTTTTGGTAACTGTTCTTGTTTGTAATTTGGATAATTCACGAGTTTGTGTTGCTGAGATGATCTATCCGATACTATTAAAGAAGCTGATGATGATGAGGCAATTGTAAATGTAGATGGGGTGCGGGCAGCTTTCAGATAAAACTCATCATCATCAATAAACACTCGCTACAAATTGTTTCTGATTATCATCTTTCGGTGATATGTGACCTTTTTCAAAGCCTTATTAAAAATTGGTAATCACTGTCATCCTTAATATTGTTACCTTTGACAAATAACTCTAATTTAGATCTTTTTATCTTAAGAAACTGCTCGTCGGTAGAACTGTTCTCTTATTTATACGTTTCAGATATCCGAAATTTGGACCAGGTGAAGATATTTTGATGTGCTAACTGTAGATTTTGGATTCATAATTTCAGCACATAATTTTGACGTGAAGGGCTTTTATAAGTGATGATAAGATCATTTTGAATGTTTAAAAATCTGAAAAAAAATTTATGATTGGGTCGAAATCCCCTTGAGCTTCCATTTATCTTGGAGAACTTCATCAACATCATCCTCTTGAAGAGAATCAACCGTCTGTGTGTGATTTTATATCTGCTGTCTCTCATATCCTATAATGTCTTTCTATCTCTCACCTCGCAAATTAGCTATTCAAATAAAAATCTGCAGTGGCTAATAAATAGTAATAACTGTCCCAAAAGTTGTTTGAAAACGTCCGACAAATCCCATTCAAATAGTAACAGTGGTTGATCGCATGAAATCGGATCCAGTCGGACGACCTAATTCTTGTTGAGTGAATCACAGATAACCCACAGATAGATGAGACACTGATTGTGGCGCCATCTAAAGAGCCTGTGGACTAAACAATTGAGTGATGTTGAAAAGATTTCTGTAATTTTAGGTTTTGGCGGTATATTCAAATTTACTGTATTTTAATTATTTAATTTCAAAATAACCATTTATAATTCATCACTTGACATTTCGTTCATTTTAACTCGATAATGATTAGATGTTGAGTCAAATTAAATGAAATATCCAATGATGGACTATAAATGGTTAATTAAATTGGAAAAAATAAAACAGTAATCATATAAAAAGTTTATTTATTTTGGTATAAAAATAGACAACAAATAATTTCTTTCACAAAGTACTTTTCTTAACAAACAGAATCACAATAAATAAACTATAATGTAAAAACAATGCAATAATTAAAAAATAATTTGAGTAACATACATTCTAGATTGAAGTATCAGTAGATTTTTAAATGATGTTAAATCAAGATAAAAGTGAAAAATTATTCACGATAAGTTTATATTAATTTATTTATTTATTGTTACACTCGTATAAACACACAGAGCTGGACAAACTGCTGGAGTATAACTGCTACTCACTTAATCAAGAAAAGTGTTAGCAATGAGTAGTTAACTACTATTTTTGGCAACTTTCTGTGAAAGAAAACATTTGAGTATAATTACTGTGAATGTTAGAACAAAAGTAATTGAAATATTTTTAAAGGAAAAGTTGTTAAATACTGCCCAGCTCTGTGAATACAAGGTGCCATGTAATTACATATAAGAGTGCTAAACAGCACTTGTGACTGTACAACATTTAAAATAATATATCTAACATTTCATTTCCACTTAAAACACATCTTTATTTCTTTACTGGAAGTATTACATATTTGTATATTTCTACATTTAAAAACATTCTGTTCTTATGAAACTATCGCATAAGGCAGTTAAGTTACTTTGCAGCTCCTGGCAGTCTATGATTGTTAAAATGTTCCTTGAGGGCTCTTTAAAATTCCACCGTCTCGTGGAAGTCCTTTCTCGTGTCTGGTTGAGGTTTTACCAGTAAACACACAAAATAACAACAATAAATCTACACACAAATATGTTTGAAAATTTATGTCAACAAAAGAAAACAAAATGCGCTTACTATTGAAATAATAAGTTTACACATGTTTTTTTACAAAGCGAGAAAAAATATCAAAAAATGTTTGAATGTTTAAATTTTTTTTGTTTTTATGAATTCCTGTTTTTGGAGTTTTGGATTTTTTAGGAATTCTTGATTTTTTCTTGGTTTTTAACTATTTTTTAGTTTATTGATTTTTTTGACTTTATTGGATATTTTGGATTTTTGGTTACCGTTACACCAAATGCATAGACGTAATGCAAGGGGTCAATATCTTCCATCCCATAGCTGGTAGAGGGAATACAGCTATAACATAAAATAAAACCCAGATTATTATTTTTCCAATGGATAAATTTTAAAATGGAACTGTTTGAGTATGGTGTACACACTGGATATAAATTGAGTGAATGAAAAGACGAGTACTGAGTGTGTCATTTGGTTAAAATTCCAGCTAAGCGCTTTCAGCCATTAGGTCATTCTCAAAGCTGTCGACCAGAGAATAACATACAACAGGTACAATGTACATACAATGAAATAAAATGTTTGATGTTACATCATTATTTAAGTAAAATTTGTTAAAATTACCCTATAAAGAGGGTGTACACACATATAATTTAGTTGGTAATTTCAATTTAGAGGTTTCGTTATGTGAATTACAATTGTACACGCTCTTTATAGAGTAATTTTAACAAATTTTAGTTAAATAATGATGTAACATCAAACATTTCATTTCATTGTATGTAGCAGTTACAGGGTTTGATGTTTTTTGACACCTTCTGTATATTTTTTTCTTGACGAGAGATTTCAGAATGGTCTAATGGCTGAAAGCGCTTACCTGGAATTTTAATAAAATTACACACTCAGTACTCGTCTTTTCGTTCACTCAATTTACATGAGAAAATGTCCAAAATTATAGCATGCTATATTGAATACAATAAAACTTACCATCAATTTTTGTTAATTTCCACTCATATGTGAAGGCAAATCAAACAGTCTTAACAACCTCTCTTCGTCTTTCTTAAATCTAAAGAAACACTGTTTTTGAAAATGAAGGGATCATATCCTCCATCGTTTCCTCGTCGACAAATTTAATGATTTATTACCACTGCTTTTCAGCCATATTAATTTTATCTTCCTGGGTTGGAGGAACAAAACTGTAAAAAGAAATATTTACTTTATTAATGCAGCGATATTCAGTTTAGCTAATGTAAAGAACAACCATGATCTGTAAAGTTGTCGATTAAATTAGAAAAAATTCTGTGTTCAATAAAAATAAAGATAATGGTTGTTAATTGTGAAAGAAAAAATGCTCAAATTTTTTTAATAAAACTCACCGAATACACCACTTATTAGACTCCTTCAGATTACACTTTGACATTGTCTTTTCAATTAATAACAATAAAGCAACGAAACAACAGATACATATTACACTATAGCAATTAAAAAATACACCAAAATACCGTAACCTTAGAATAACCTCTACACTTGAACTAAGAAATGATAACAGTATAACATATACTCGTAACATGTAGGGATATGGATGATCAATATGATATCGCGCATACGCAGTTATAAAAATCAATAAATTTTGATTACTAACGACGTTACAGTTTTCGTTAATTTTTTGGAATTATCTACCGATTTTAGTTACTCGACAGGCTCTATAGATGGCACGGTCTGCAGTGTCCCTAGCCTGGAGTGGATGAGCATTCTATATTTATTATATTAATATAAAGGGATTAGTCGGACATACGCGGACGACAACGCACGACCAGTAGGTTGGACGACTACGTATCCAATGGACGGTCAGGTGCGATTCTCATTATACGTAACGCGATGAGCACCGTCAAGAAAAATATTCTTACATTGCAAGTGACGTAAAGCGGACGTCTCGTAATAGTGTGATTTCGTTCGTTGATTGCAATGTAAGAATATTTTCCTTGACGTTGCAGGTGAGGCGACGTGACGGTGACGTTTAGTGATAATCGTGCATGAAGGTCACAATGTAGGGATGGGTATATATAAAATTCACCGTGTTGCCGGATTGGATTGCTTATTGAAATGTTTCACTTATTTATAAACAATGTTGGTCTATATATAAGCTTTTTGTTCCAGATTTTTGATGGTGCTTTGCTAACAACACAATGGTTTACCTCCCCTTAGTAGTTGGCTTTTCGCTGGTTGCATTTGGATATTCCCAAGATTTAGAACTTCAACATTCCTCCACATCAAATTACGCCTTTAGAGGTAAGTGTTTTAGTTACATGAGAAACATTTTTACCTTGATAGGCAGTTATATGGATTTTTTGTTTATTGCAAAGAATTTTTTGAGTATTTAATCATTACCAAATTTTAATAAAAATAGTATTTTACGTAACGAGTGCGGAAAGTGACATTTTTCACACGAGTGGGAAGTATTGTCTCACGAGGCGTAAGCCGAGTGAGATAATCCCACGAGTGTAGAAAATCACTTTCGCACAAGTTAAGTACACTATTTTTCCTACGACCACGCGATATACTTTTACCGAATCAGGCATGTACAATCTTGCGCTTTTATGTAGATGTGAGAGGTTTTATATATGTATATTTATTTATAATTACTTTATATAGTTTTGATTACTTTGAAAGTGGCCCAGATAATTGTGATTTTTATGCGATGAAAGAGAGTGCCTTCATAAAAAAGTTAGAATAAATATTGGTACACAAAATATTACGAACATTAATTTTAACAACTAACAACAATTGGAAACAGAACATCAGAAATAAAACTGTTTTTTGTTACATAAATTGCCACCTACCGTTATTCACTCTGAGATCTATGAACCTAAAACTCGGTGCATACTTTGCGCTTCTAGGCCTTGCCTCTAACTCTTGCGGAGACGGGGGGTCCGTTGCTCACAGACTAAATAAATGTAAAAGAGCGCCAGGCAATCTTGCCTCCCGACAACTACCTACACAAGTTTTTCCCACCCTAAGACTACCAAATAGGTGGAGAAATAAAAGTCAGATGTCACTTACCCAAGTCTAAGTTTAATGAATTGGCTTAGTATATCAAGCGATCTACAAGGTTCTACTAATACAACTAGTACATACAAGGGTACCACAAAATTACAATAAATTCCCCTAAATGACTCATAAGTCATAAACACAAATTATCATAAGTGAAATTCCCCCCTTGATTAAATGATGTACAAAAATGTATACAAATATATATATATATATATATATATATATATATATATATACAAATATATATATAAAAATGAATATAATTTCATAAAATACGAGGTGCTATATGAAATATAAATTTCGATTTTCTACTACACCTGTTTTAGTCGAAATTTCAATAATTTCGACTTATTGGCCTGACCGTTCTTCGAAGGGCAAAACAACTACATTCCTGGCTAATACCACGCAGAATATTGAATTACATCCCCTTCGAAAACCGTGACGTCGATCGGCCATTTTGCCGATACGGACATCTGTGGTGATTCGCAACTGATAGCGGAGAGCATAGTACACTTACGCGTTTCGACCTTCTTGGGTCTCTTCAAGAGTGCCGTAATGCCTTCCAGTTCAGAATCTCTAATCCGAACTGAAGATTACACCCTCCGACAACCTCTCTTGGTTCGTGTAGTTACACAAGCGAGAAGTAGTCAGTTGGCGCCATCTTCACTTTCAGTTGCGAACCAACACCTCAGATAAATGCGACCGTATTAGTCGTATTAAATAAAAATGAATATAATTTCATAAAATACGAGGTGCTATATGAAATATAAATTTCGATTTTCTACTACACCTGTTTTAGTCGAAATTTCAATAATTTCGACTTATTGGCCTGACCGTTCTTCGAAGGGCAAAACAACTACATTCCTGGCTAATACCACGCAGAATATTGAATTACATCCCCTTCGAAAACCGTGACGTCGATCGGCCATTTTGCCGATACGGACATCTGTGGTGATTCACAACTGATAGCGGAAGAGCATAGTACTACTCCAAAAAGATCTAACGATACCCGGGAAATGTGTATCACCAATCGGTCATCCCTTAATATAAGGTGAAATATTCAATTATTTGATCCGAAAATGGTGACATAAATTCAACCACCTTCACTCCGATATACCCAACGAACAATGAATGTACCGTATATTCACAGGCAGAATCAAAAATTCTCGTGTCAAACCAGCCAGCCAGTCAGAATGCTCTCGAGATGTCAAAGCTTCCAATAACCAATAAGTGCTGAGATATCCAACAAATATATATCACAGAACAATATATGCATAGACACATCACGGAGAATTGCGTTACAAGATATGTATCAGGGGTAGTGCGTTCGGAGTAACACCACGGGGACATGCTCCACAGAAATAAAATAAATACTTGACGTTTAGTTAATTAGGAAAGGTAATAATGTTTATGGCTGCACAATATTATAAATTATTCCCGATATAGATGCCACTGGATTTCCTAATATACATGGTAGGTCAAAATGATTGTAATATTGCATGACGAATTATATTTTCAAGTTCCTGTAACTTAATTTGCACAACCACAAAATTGAAACGTATCAAAATATTGCGATTCAGAATTAATCATTTATTTGAATCACTGTAAAAATTAAAATTATTATTAGTGCAATTTATAAATTGCAATGGTGTATGTGCAATATTGTTTTCGATATGTTCTCGGATGTTACTTGTACTCGAAGTTGAGGGATGCTGATTAATATTTCCTAATATCGCAGATTCTGCAGTATCTTTGGATCCTCCTTGCACAGCGTCTATAATTGTGAATGCAACATTTATTCTATTGGCAGTCGAGTCGTCTATATATCCCTCAGCGACAGTAGATGATTTCCATCCTCCATGTCTTTAAGGAGTTGTAATATCTCCTCCTGCATCTACCAATATTGTGGCGGATGATCTTCTAAGACAATGACTTGTGTAGGTTTTTGCATTGTCAAGTTTTAAAAATTTGGCAACTACAGTAGGTACAGAACCTATTTTGTTTATACCTACAACTTGCTTGGTACAATTTTTGTTTTGGTAGTTGAGAAAAATTATTTTCTCATGTGTTGCAGATCTTGAATCAGCGTATTTTTTATATTTTTGATAAAATATATCTGTTACATTAAATCTCCTGTCAATTTTATTTTTTGTATTGTAAATTTTAATTATTGCTGCAGAACCTAGTTCTTTTATATCATCTACACTAATGTTTATCAGTTCTTTTTTACGGCATGCTCCACTAATTCCAGAGATTAGGACAACCTAAAAATTAATATAACACTTATTAGTAAAGCACGTGAGCAATACACAACTTTTTTAAACTCACCTTAATGAATAAAAACTGCTCGTCAGGAGCTTGTGTTATGAAATCGTTTATTTGCAAGGTGGTTTATATATAAAGTAGTACGCAGCATAGAATATATTGACCACAATGTATTTGGCCGTACTTTTTTGGATAATTCATTCATATATGCAAGTAGTTCATTTTCTGAAAATGAACTTTTGATATCTTTTCTTTTTCTCCAGTTTATACATTCTTCATATGTACGTTCATATCTGGCTCGTGATTTTGTAGGTTGGATTTTTAAGCATGTAATTTTTGCTGCTTCGACAATTTCTGGCGGAGTGGATTCACTATCGCTATTACTGTCATCCGTATCCATAGTTTTTTTTGGTTTCTATCAAATATTGTACAGCTGTACGAAGATAATCAATAGATAATTTTAATATAATCACTGTAAAAAAACTTTTGACACTCTACATGCATTGTTCGACGCCTACTTTTTCAAAAAAATTATTAGCACGACGTTTATCATGTTGCCTACCTATAGAGGATTTAAAGTATTAATTAGCTGTTTTAAGAATTCATTGTTCAAACTATGCTCCAAATAATTGAAAACGGATATTTTTTGTTTTAGTAACATGAAAGTCCAAGAAATGTCGATGTAAACACACTTCATTTTTAAGAATAAATAAACTGTTGTGTATATTTCCTTAACGCTATAAGTATCTTTGATAAGAACTCAACGTTACAGCGATGGAATGGCCGAGCGGGCTAAGCGTCCGTACACTCTCTGTTTCTGACAAACAGTAAGGTGGTTTGAACCCGGGCTCGGTGGTTTTTTTAATTTTAAATGAAATAAATGAATTATATTATATGGACAAATCAACTTAGAAAATACGTGTTGCAAACATTATGCAACACGAAATACACTAAAATTTATAAGTGTAAAGCTCATATCCTAGATGTCGTCTGCGGCAAGCATCTGAGGTTGAATCGTGCGCAGAGCAAAAGATAGCCTGCGGCAGTATAATTCAAAACATGGTGCAAGCAAAAGCTCTCGCGTACGAACGCGTTGTAACTACGATGTACCATAATTTGAGGCATTAAAAGAATCAGGCTAGTTCCCACAAGTAGTAAAGTGTTTTCAATACGCATACAATCGGGCAAGTACCCATAAACAACAGACCATTTCAACAGTGCAGTTGATGTGTAAATATGTTAGTGTAAATAAACCAGTGTACATATATGTAAATAAATTGTACATAGCAAGTAACATCGAAGGAAACTTATTTATTTTAACACAGTCCACAAACCCATGAATGATATGTGCGTAATCAAATTGTACATTTCAAACAATACGACATATACATACATTTTCGGGGTAAATAGACTAGGATTCCAACATTAAATTTGACAGCTTCTTTATCCGTACACGTATGGATAAGTTTTCTTTCCGTACGCGTATGAATAAAGGCCACTTTCCATAGAACTAGACAGTGCGATATATGTCACTTTCCTATGTGGTCGTAGGAAAAGTAAATTATTATCAGTATTATCCACAAAAGAACTTTCGCATAGTAATATGCTCAGCAGACTTACGTTTTCCTTTGAAATAATAATGTACATGTTGACAAATCTAGCTAAAGACTTGAAATTTGGGTGTGCAGTAATCAAAGCGCCTGCAGATAACTGATGTTCCGAGCTGATCACTTCACAAATATTCCAGTGGCGTAGTAAAACTGTTGCGTGTCAAATAAAGTATTGAGTCACTACAAAAATAGTTTCATAACTTAGGATTGCGCTGGAAAAAGTAAGTGACGACCGAAAAATGTTATTTGCACCAGTGAATCAGACACTTTCGGTTGTCATTTTCAAGAAAAATGAAAAGTTATAGAGAACAAAAAACATAGTATTTATGGACGAAACTTATATTAATTTCAGTCATACTCATCAAGAAGGATGGAACAATAACAGTTCTCTAGGATTGGTGAAAAAAATAATGAAGGACCTTGTCTAATGTCTGTAAATGCTGGTAGCGCTGAAGGATTTATTCCTAATGCATGTTTACGATGTAAATTGTAAATCTGCTAACTACCACGACGACATGAACTATAATAATTATGGAAAATGGGTTAAAGAAAAGTTGGTAGGTACCAAAATTCCTGGAATAAAGTGTTGTAGTATTGATAACGTTCCTTACCACAACAAACTATTAGAAAGCGTGCCGAACTCAACTACAAGTAAAGCGGTAATGCATGAGTAGCTAAAGAAACGTAACATTCCATTTACTGACAATATTATGTTGAAGCCTCAACTTTATGAAATTATTAAAATTCATAAACCAAAATGCGAAATATATAAAACAGACAATATATTTTAATCAAATGGATTCAACGTTTTAAGATTGCCGCCTTATCACCCCGAACTTAATCGAATGGAATTAGTTTGGGGTGCAATGAAACAGTATGTAGGTGATGGAAATAATTTTTCAGTAGATAGTTGGAAATTACGTTGCGAGAATGGCAACAAAAATGAAAGTCTGTATGGAGAGAAAATCACTACTCTTCATCAAGTATTGATTGATTTTATTGTAAATTTAAATAGTGATTCCATTGCAGGAAGTAATGATAATACCGACTCAGAACAATCTTTTTTAGAAAATGAGGATGATTTGGAAGGTTCCTCAAGAATACTTTATTTCGAAGACGTAGAAAATACATCTGCAAATATAAATACATTAGTGGAACAAAAAAATAATTTAGTTTGCGCCTCTTCTTTAAAAATATTTACAATTTTATAACAGTTTTAGTATTTTTAAATAAATTATATTGGTCGAAAACATATTTATAATTAAGTATAGCTTTTATATTTTCAAATGAAAATCGGAGCACCGGATGGTCAGTTCATGCTACGACACTGTACCGCACGTGCCGCTTAGTAGTAATAAAGTAATAGCATCCTTATCTATACGTTTCTTTTCTTTGTTCTTCATTTGCGCACTTCCCAGTCTCTAGCTAGGTTTGTCAACTTGTATGTATGTTATTTGCACTGAATTACTTTCATCCCTTTCATTATGAAACAAAATTATTCAATTTACCCGTAAATACAATGCTCCCACTCGACACTCATAATGAACGACGTTTCTCACAGTTTCATAAGAAATCTAAATTAAAATAGTTTGTTTGAAATTTTCAAATTAGATGACGTTGTGATGCCTTAAAAGTTACATATTTATTTAGAATTGAACATTAAAAGGTAAATAATTTTCCGGCCTAATGTTCATAACAAATCGTATTGTAATGTTTTTCTTATTTATTTATAAGTTTTTATTACGGCGGGTGGGATAAGTTTATACACACAGTATGTGTACTCACTTAATTTATGTATTCACTAAACTATTCACTAATTTATATTATATACACAGTATATTCGCTCACACTAATTTATATAAACACTTCACAACTGTTTATTTATTTGTTCACTGTGTATCTCACGAGATCAAATTATAAATTAACTTCTCCCGCTGGTCGGTAGTCTTTATATCTTATGTACATTTATTCCGGAACCTTCTAGATTGCGGCTCACAAAAACAATGGACCTCACTGGAAAAGTCTAGATAAGAATAGTCACAAAAAATAATGGTAAACAGTTCGAAGAAATCCCTGCACACTCGCCAAAATTTTAACTTTCGTACATATCTTAGACAAAGTCGGATTCAGGGTCTAGACCAGTGTGCTACTTCGTAATAGTATCCCCTCTTTAAAAGGAAGTTCCTCTTGAAACTTCTGTGTAGCCGGAACTGGAGGTTTAAATCGGCAATCGGACCCATGTCTGCACTTTCCGGTCGTATGGAAATAACAGGGCACCGTCTTCAACGGGTACTGATAACGAGAGGTATAGCTGCAAATTAATATGTGGATAATGGTATATTGGAAGATCACCTCTATCATGTTCCTGATGACTCGCCAATCCAACTGGTTGCTCTCTATCATGGGCATTGCTAGTTTCTCCACGTGGGATTCCAGAACATGATCTCTAGCGGTACGCGTACACCAAATCCATCATCGGCCTAAGTATGCTCGGGCGTCGGCGGCCGAACACGGCCGATTAAACCAAACCTATGTAAAAGTTTGGAAGCGCATACACTGCTACAACCGACCTCGCCCGATGACGCCCGAGAACGAACGATTAACCGGCAAGTCCGAACTTGTTTAGATTTTTGTCAGTTTTACCCGGTGCGCTCTACGTTCGAGTCGTTTTTATAAAGGATGAATACTGAAAAATTAATTACTTGTGTTTATAATAGGCCACCATTGTGGGACAAACATTCGAAAACTTACAATAATCGATATATTTCTAAATAGCTATGGGACGAAATTGCTTCAGAAATGGATATACCAGTAGCAGACATAAAAAAAATGGTCTAACTTGAGAGACCAATTCCGCAAAGAATATAACAAATGTACTCAACCAGGTAAATCTGGCGCTGCGGCATATCACAAATACATAGTTTAACTGACAACGTCCATTATCGACTGCAGTGTATGCAGACGAACGTCCGAGGCACTCGTTCCGAACAGCTCCGACCCGAAATCGGCCGATGAATCGGTTTTGGTTATGCGTACCGTTAGGTAGGTAGATCGATAATGAAATTCGTTTCTAGTTACCAGGTAGAAGACGTACCGCGAATTGTATTTGAGTCTCAGTGTCTTGCCAGGGGCTGGCATCTGATCTTCAAGTTTATCTAACTGTCCAAACTTCTTTCGAAAGACGGTTGCTCACTCTCGTGATTGTTTGTTACTGGCGGAGATATTATGTGCCAGTGAGTACTCTTCCGGGAAGGTGACAACAAATATTGTCTTTGTTCTGTAGTGACTCCGTATCTAGCTTTCCCAGTACCTCCGTATGCGCCCATAAATTCTTCAAAGGCTGGGTCAGACTCGTTGAAGATGGTTCACCACTTCCTCTTTGTCATGGTCTCTTTCGACTGGCACTAGTCGGTTTTGGTAGACTACTCTCGGTTTTCCATTGGGGATCTTGCTTATACGATAGAAGATGTCGTTGATCCTCTTCTTGATTAAGTATGGACCTTCCCATGATTTCTGTAACTTTGGAGAAAATCCTTTTCTTCTTGTCGGGTTGTGTAACCATACTTTGCCCCCTTCTTTGAATCTGCCTTCTGTGGCCTGCGTATCAAACCGTTTTTTCATTCTGTCACTGGCAACTTGAATATTCGTTCGAATTCGTGCACATCGTCCATCCTTCTTCTCAATTGGATCACGTAATTTTCTCCTGCTAGATCTTCGCCAGGCCAACTGCCAAACTCCAGGTCACAAAGAAGCCTCATTTCACGTCCAAATAAAATTTTCGCAAGTGTTTCACCTGTGGAAACATTTATGGCCTATCGATAAGCCTTCGCGAATAGGGTCCCAATCTCTCTGGTGGCTGGTAACTACTTCATTCCCAGCTTGTCACAAATTTCCTGGAATACCTGGCTCTCAAAATTTCTTCCTTGATCACTGTGGACTTTTAGGGGCACTCCAAAGCGGCTAATAAACTCTTTCACCAATACATCCGCGACAGTTGTGACCTCTTGATTCGGGATCGCGTAAATTGTCACCCACTTTGTGAAATAATTCAATACAATCAGGATGTATTTACCACCATTTTCTGTCATCGGAAATGGTCCAGCGATATCTAAAGCAATCCTTTCGATAGGGCTTCCAACATTATATTGTTTCATGGATGCCTTTCTCTTGCAATGTGGTCTTTTACTCGTAACACAGGTCGTACATTTTTCACACCAGTCCTTCACATCGTCGAAGCTGTTCATCCAATAAAACCTTTCACGGACTCGCTGAAGGGTTTTCTTCCCTCCCGATGGACTGTCGTTTAACGTTCTCAGTACCTCTGCTACTCTCGTTCTCCGGATAACTGTCTGACTTCTCATCTCGGAACCATCATCGTTTTCAAGAACTCTTTTTAATAGCCCTTCTTCCAGGACAAGGGACTCCCACTGAGGCCAATATGCCTCGAGTGTCGGTGAAAATCTTGACACTTCTTGCCAGGTAGGTCGCTGGACAGGAAGTCGGTATTTCGGTGACTCACACCAGCCCGATATTCGATGTTGAAATCGTACTCTTGAAATCGTACAATTCCTCTATCAATGTGGCCCTAGGGATTCTTGAACTGCATCAACCACTTGAGTGCTGTTTGATCAGTCCGGATTAAGAACTTCCTACCATAGAGATACTAGTAAAAGCGTTCCACGGATTTCACTACCGCCAAAAGTTCTCTTCTTGTGACGCAGTAGTTTCGTTCTGGTTTGGAGAGGACTTTAGTGAAATATCCCAACACTCTTGCCCACCTTGGATCTGTGAGAGCACTCCTCCAATTTCTACGTTGCTTGCGTCAGTGTCAAGAATAAAGTCTCCCTCTGGTAATGGATCTCCTAATATCAGCGCTGTGGTTAAATGCCTCTTCAAGGTTTCAAAAGCCGTTTGACAGTCTTCGTCCCATTGGAAAGCTCTTGTTTCTTTTGTGAGTCGAGTTAGGGGCTTGGCAAATCCCCAAACTTCCTTATAATTCTTCTGTAGTATGAGCAAAGTCCAAGGAAACTCCTAATTTGATGTTTGTCGGTTGGTTGCGGTCATTGTTGGATGGAAGCAATTTTCTCTAGATGCACCGCCACTCCTTCATTGCTCACTATATGACCTAGACTCGGTTTTGGAATAGCTGACATTTCTTCGGGTTTAGCATGAGCTGGGCAGCTTGGAGTCGTTTGAATACATCTTCCAAATTACTCAGGTATTCGTCAAATGTCTTCCCCAGTACTACGATGTCATCCAAATAGACCAGACATGTCTTCCAAGACAACCCTCTCAAGACATTTTCCATGAGTCTTTCAAATGTCGCGGGCGCATCACAGAGCCCGAATTGCATGACGTTGAATTGCCATAATCCAGATCAGTTGGTAAAATCAGCCCAACTTACTTTTTGTTACCTGTTGTTCGGTTTAATTTTTTTGTAGCGGCTGCTCAGTTATAGAGCATCTCAGGCGGAATTCTTTTGCCAGCTAAATAATTATCTAGGAGTAGGTCTTACCGGTTCGCGAGTATTACTAATTTATTTTCTGATAAATGATAAATATTTATTTATAAATAAATGAAATAATTTGTAGAAAAAGAAAAAAAATAAGTTACATCAAGTTAAATAAGATACGATAAGCGGGCGCCACCTAGAACATTATCAGCTTTGTAGTTGTTTGGAGTTGGTACACATCCGATCAATAAACCTTGTGAAGAGGGTTGGAAGGTATATAAATATGAACCAAGTTATAAAATTTACAAATGTGATTTAATAAATGTAAAAAAATTATACGTTAACAAACTACAAGTTTCAATTAATAAAAATGAATTTATATAAAGAAAAATCAAAGTGGAAATAAAAGATTAACAATATTGATATAGATTTTACAAAAGTTGATGAAAAAATACAAAACGTTAAAGTTGAAGTGTACAAAAAATTAATGGTAGTTGAAATGAATAATATATATTTGGAAACCATCAATATGAAATTTCAACGGCGATAAGATGAAGAGAAAACAGGAAAAGCAATTTATAGTTGATAATTTTACTTCCCTTGAGTTTTTATGATGTTCCCTGCTGCTTGGGAAGCCAACCAGTATAGCTCGTCTGGTAGTTAAATTTTAGTCATCTACTATATTGTTTTATATAAATTGGACACAATTTTGTCCATTCCCAAAATGCATTCACTTGAATTCACTTTTTAAATCAAAGACCAAATTGATTGGGAAATATATATAACTATGTTTATTCACTGAGATGGTTCAATAATGAGAGAGACTTTTCTAGATTTCGTGCGGAAATATATACATTTAAAATCCAAAACAGATGTATTAAAATTCGAAATACGTCTCCTAATTTCTCAATATTTGGAACTAACACTCTCTCTGACGAGTGAAGTTATACACACAACTGACCGTGAATTCTTAGTTCAGAAATCAAAATCAACTCCGTTATAGAAATCTATCTAGGTGAATATAGGATGTGTCTACCTTACCGTCGCTAAGTCATTTCTTAAGAAACGCAGTTTTATTGCGTTTCATCTTCTCTTTGTCTTCTGGGTCCATTTCAACTGGCCAATAACCAGAGTTTAAGTCCAAGGTGGAAAACCGTTTGCTGCCATCCAAAGTATCTAGCGTATCGTCGATTCGAGGCAGATGATAGCTGTCTTTCTTCGTTACGTTGTTTAGCTGGCAAGCACTACTAGAGACACCCATGGACTGGTGGATGGTTCTATTACTTTTTCTTCTGCCATCTCTCGAATTATTCTTTAAGCTTCTTCTCTCTCTTCGCTGGTAGTCTTCGCGCTAATTGCCTAATTGGCTTGGCACTACCAGTATCGATTTTGTGTTTAACGGCTGATATTCTACCAGTCTTCCCTCCTTTTGGTACAAACAGGTCTCGATACTGCAAGAGAATTCCTTTTCTCAGCTTGATTTAAGGATTGACCCGCTACTTGTAACATTTTTTCAGAATCTGTCATTGGAATTGTCAGTTACCGTTGTTTGGCGAACTATAGACGTCACTGGTATACAGAATCCAATCCTGGTTTCTTTCTTGATGGTAATTGGGTAATAGTTCACGTTTACCACATGTACTGGGATCTCCTTCGGCGACGTACCTAACCCTTTTCCAGTTAGTACTTATTTGCCAATCTCTTCGTCGTGGTTGCTTGGCTCTATCATAACCGGTGGACCTTCCTCCATGATTCCCTGTAGCAGCGCTACTATGTGCTTCGCTTCGTGCAGGTAGAACGGTATCTTCATGTACAGCTGCCAATACCGTGCTGCCTTGATATCGATGAAGGAATACCTCCTCGGAACCCACTTTGATTGTTCTGTTTCAAAAGTCCAATTGGAAACCATCTAGATTCATTACATCCATACCCAGAATCATGTCTTCTTCAATGTCAGCTAGGATTACCGTATGCGTGAACTTTTCTTCGCCAATTTCCAATTGGATTTGTGTCTCCCCGTGAACGTGGGCATTCTCACCTATTGCGGTCCGCAGTCGCAGTCTCCTTGGTAGAAGCTTCTTCTTGGGGTTTATTATCTCTGGTCGTATAATGATTCTAGTTGCTCCAGTGTCTACCAGCAGATTATATCTCTTTCCATTCACTTCGCCATCTACATATACGCTCTCGTTGCGAAATCTGAGAGAAGCTATCAGTATGAGAGGGTTTTCGGAATGATCATGAGTCGATGCTGGACCCTTGTAGCCGACCCGTTCTAGTTTTCTTGTGACTGGAGTTCTTCGTTTGCAGGAGTCCTGGGGCGCCTACACGAATTGCGAAATTATAAACTAACTTATCCCGCTGGTCGGTAGTCTTTATATATTTAGTGCCTTTTATTCCGGAACTTTCTAGATTGCGGCTCACAAAAACAATGGACCTCACTGGAAATGTCTAGATAAGAATAGTCACAAAAAATAATGGTAAACAAAATCCCTGCGTATTCGCCAGAATTTCAACTTACATAGCTTAGACAGAGTCGAATACAGGGACTACACCAGTGTGCAATTTCGTAACAGTACGTTGATGATATTTAATTGCAGTTCTCCTAGCTAACTTAGCAAATCAGGATAGCATTATTGGATGTTTAGTAGCGACTAGCCAGGGGATGTTTTTCTGCGTGCGCGCCTCTGATGTTTCAATCGCCCGGTGTTTTACTTAGCATTCTGAATCCATTTAACGGGATGAATCAGTAAATATTGCCACTATATCTGTTATTGTGCATTTCCTCCGGACTTTCTATCTTGCAATCCTTCTTTTTTCACCTGATCTTGTCATATAATATATGGCGCGTATTATATATTTTATACTTCATTTAAATAAAATATTGATAGTAATGACATATTTATTTCTGATATGACAGTCTTGGTAGACTGCAACAACAAAATACACAGAAAACAGATGCACTGGCGGAATGGAAGTCGTATATTGAAGATTGTAACGGCAGGAAAATAAAACGATTCGTTGTACTCGAAAGTGCGTTTCATTCTGTTCGAAACCGTATCTTTTGACAAAAATGTTTTTAAGATTCAAGTTTCCCTTTCTTTTAAAATACAAACATATGCAATAAATCTATAAATAGCAGGTACCTGAATCGACCCTTATGGTTTTTAGAAGCTTACATAGGAGGTGCACACTCTCCCTTCTAAAGAAATATTTATACAGGGTGGCACTTTAAATATAAGCTAGAAGAAATATTATATATTATAGGTATTGGATTATCTCGTGAACAGTGACCTTGACCATTCCTGCGCAAAGCGATAGTGGAAAGTCGGCTAACAATCTGTAAGGGAAACCCAAAAATATTGGCTTGGGTCTAGGGTCTAGGTACTTCAGTGTTGTAATTGAAAGTATAAAACGGGTAGCGCGTTTCAACCCATTTATTTAACTGCATTTACAGTATAATTATTACGGACGTAAAAACAAACAAGCTTTGTTGTCTTTGAAATTTATTAAAAAAAGAATTATATATCTGATCAATAAAAAATCATAACAAAGTTGTCATATTACACGTTATAATTTTAATAAAAAATAAATAGTTACTTAGAGAAAGAAAAAAACAAAAGTTTGAAAATCTGTTTATATGGGGTTTGACAAAAAATCATACTAAGAGGCCATAGAGTTTTCTTGACAAATTTAATTAGCACAAAATTTTAATGTAAAAAACGAAAAAGAAAATACATACACAGGATAATTCCAGAATATTCTAAAAACAACCAAACATGATAGTTTACATTAATGGTTGGCAACCCAAATCATCCAGTTCCTCCCCATTCTCAGGGTCGTCTTCATTCGAAAATAAGAAGGAATCAGATTCTTTTAGTGGAATTACGAAATCTTCCACTTCATCCATCATATATTCTTTCCGCATATATTCTTTTTCGACTTTTTCAACGTGAGCACAAATTTTTTCCCATTGTTCCTTCCCAACTTGGTTAAATTGTTTTTCGGTCATTTTCAACACGTCATCAAGTTTAAACGTCGTACTACATGCAGCGACGTGATTTTTCACCAGTGCCCATATTTTTTCGATAGGATTAAGCTCAGGATGATATGGTGGTAAACGTAGAACTGGAATGTCCCGTTCTGCTAAAATTTTATCGACGACATATTGTTTGTCAATTGGCTTGTTTAATTGAATTTTTGCATACAGTTCAGCCTTCGTTTCCTTTTCTTCGAAAAAAATGCTTTTTTCCCTTAACCAGTTTTGCATAGATGCTTTCTTCCATGAAAAATTAGGAATTGGTAAATGAGAAATTGGTTTGACCCAAACATTATGGTAAGAGGCATTATCTGTCACAAGGACAGATTTCTTTGTGACGTGTACCATGAATTTTTCTTTAAGCCACTTGCTGAAATTATTATGATTCATTTCATCATGATAGTCGCCTGTTTTAAGACCCGATTTAAATATGGTTAGAGCTCCGGGTACAAAGCCTGATACGCCCCCGGCGTGTAAAATTATGAGTCGTTGTCCTTTGGACAAAGGTGACTTTAGACAATTATTTGTTCCATCGTTCCATTCCATTGGTACAGTATGTGAACCATGAATATACGTTTCATCGCAGTATAAAATCTCCCGCCCTTCTTTTTTATATTTTCTCTATTTTCGCACTAATTTTCGATATGAATCGATTTTCCCTGTAAAATTAATCCCTTCATCCTTTTTAACTTCTTCAAACACAACTTTTATCGTTGGTCTTCGTCTGTGAATAGCTGCATATGAATAAAATAATCTCCTAATAATTTCCTCTTTAAACTCATTTACTGATCCTGTTGGGGTGCATGGCTTGATAATATTTTATCTTGGTGACTTAAACTTTTCACCACTTTTTCTTAAATCAGCTTCTTTAATTATTCTTCTTGCGGTACTCGGCCCAACACCAGTGGCTAACGGTTCTTGGAACCGATTTAGGGGAAGTTTAAGTTTACCTTGTTCCTTTTATTCTTTCATGAATTTATAAACGTTATAAATTATTTCACGACTCTGGCTGTGAACCACTCGTTTAGAATTGCTCACGATTGAAGATTTGTCTGTGAAAAAAATTATAATTTTATAGGGTCCATTGTACTGGCGCTGATGACCTGAAAATCAATAGGGTTCACCTGTGAGATTTATTGAACAATATTCAATCATAAATAAAATTGGTGACTTTTTGCATTCCGGACGCTGTATAAGTCTATAACAATCGTAAACTCCTTTTAACTATAAACTATACTGTCTATATCAAACACTAAATATTAAAACGCGTTACCCTTAAAATAAACACAGAAAATAATAACCTCACTAACACCTCAAATATACGATCGGTTCAATACGATGAAAGAAAATAAAATGACGATATTTTCAGTTAAGAGTGTAGGTATCTCGGAGTCCTATATTCGTCGTCTGCGCATGGCGGGGTTACTGTTCATTAGATATTCCAACATCTCTACAAGTGATTGAATAACAAAACATAGGATTTCATCACAAGATGCATTTCAAGACGATCAAGAAGAACCCAACATCAGCTCAACAAGCGATACCAACCCTAATATTTTAAAATCCGAGATAATGAATGCTATTAAAATATACAAGAGTGGCAAGGCGCCTGGACCGGATGAAATACACACAGAGTTTATAAAGCTTAAAAACTGAAAAAACCTAATTTTATTAGAAAAACTTTTGAATGTGATACACCGTACAGCAAAATTCCCAAAAGAGTGGCTGCATTCCCAAGAGGTGCTATAATTATAGGTTAATCAGCTTGATGTCCAGTATGTTAAAAATGTTTCTCAAGATAATTCATAATCGTATTTATAAAAAAATGTGAAATCGATTTAAGAGACGAGCAGTTTAGATTTAGAGACGGCATGGGCACAAGAGAAGCCTTGTTTGGCTTCAATGTTCTGAGACCAACGAAAGGACGTGTTTTTGTACTTTATCGATTATGAAAATGCTTTTGACCGAATTAACCATAAACATTTAATTGAATATCTCAGTAAGAAGGGTCTAGATCAAAATGACATCAATATTTTAAGGGAGCTATAATGGAATCAGACGGCAAATATGGAAACAACTGTGAGACGTACGGATCCTATTAAAATATAGAAGGCCGTTAGGCAGGGTTGCGTCCTTTCACCGTTGCTATTCAATCTTTACTCAAATTTTATTTTTGATAGCACACTTAAATGTACCGCCAAAGGAATCAAAGTCAACGCAGAAGTAATAAACAATATTAGGTATGCCGACGATATAGTGAACATAGCTGACAGCCAGGAAAGTTTGCAAGCATTGCTTAATACACTCGTTGAATCAGGAGACATATGGGGACTGCGCATCAACACAAAAAAAGCCAAAACAATGGTAATATCAAGAAGTTCAAATATTCCATGCAATATCTTAATATACAACGGAACAATCGAGGTTGTAATATTTGGGCTGTCTGGTAAACGATTCCTTGGATTCGGAAAATGAGATACGCTCAAGTATAGAACAAGCCAGGTCCATTTCTGTTAAATTGAGACCCTTCTTGTCATCTCGAGACTTAAATCTAGAATTGAGGTACCGAATGGCAAAGTGTTATGTCTACAGTACTTTACGGAATGGAGGCTTGGACACTGAAAGTTAGCTCTATGAGACGTTTAGAGGCCTTTAAATTGTGGGTGTTTCGCAGAATGCTGAAAATTCCATGGACTGACAGAATCCGCAATGAAGAAGTTTTGAGGCGAATGCAGGGAGATCGATAGTTAATAATATCTATTAAAAGACGCAAAACCGCTTACCTAGGACATATTTTACGAAATCCTAAATACATACTTCTGCAACTCATAATGAAGGGGAAGATCGAAGGTAGGCAAAGGCCAGGTAGAAGACAAATTTCCTGGCTGCGAAATATTAGGCAATGGACAAACAGGGACTTGCCGACCTTAATAAGAACAGCTGAAAATAGAAATAGTTTTGGAGATGTTATCGCTTACCTCCGCTAGGAGACGGCATACAGAGAAGAAGATGACAGTGATAATTCCAACTTGACAAACATGAAACATGCAAACAACATAAAATGTAATTTGACAAACTGTTGTACATAATAATGCTGCTTGATGGCCCTTGTCTCCTATGGGTCTTAGCTATTTAACTGTTTGAACTTTTATTCTCTTCATAATGTCCACTTTCCATAACTTTTGCATTATTCCTTAATTTGATCTTCTTCTTACTCCTGTGGTCCAATTTTCACTGGTTTAGCTTTGCTCTTAGTACCTACCTCTGTTAGTTTATCTTCAACTTTTATTTTCCTATTATAGTCATTGTCATCGTTTCATCAACAAATATCGTTATGGACCTTATTCTCGTTCTGTAAACATCCAGATTCATTTATGTAGATGAAGTTGAGATATTTAATATACCGTCATTTGCCAAGTAGCCTAACTTTTTCCTATGCTTGTTTTTCTATTCGTCGAGATACTTGAATGTTACTGTTTATTTCTCATTATTTCCCTATTTTGACCCGTGTTACAGAATCTCATTATTTTAGCTTTCCTCTGATCAACTTTCAATTTAAATTTTCATTTTTTTATCATACATTAAATGTAGGTCCGGATTTACTGCAACGCATTGTATTTACATACATAACAACCCAAAGAGCCGTACTGCACATGTTTATACAGAGAAAATAAACATAAATAGATACAAAATAGTCTCGATAAATAAAGACGACGGCATTTTTTGTATGAAACTATGTTTTCAAGACACCTGTTATGTAATAATGAACCAAGTTTGGGTTATTCTCTCATCCCCGTTAAAACAATTGATGGTGACGTGCACATACATTTCACAGAAAAGTTTTACTTTAAAAGTAACATCATAAACTTAACATAAGTTAACAACTTCTCAAACTTTTTCTCGCTTGGTATTTTTACCTTATTTGCGAAATATTCTGAGTGGGTAATTACCAGATGCTAATTTTTATGCCAACCATTAAATAACAAGTTTTCCATTTTGTTGTTTTATATTCGCGTACCTGAAACTTTGGCAATTTTTCACGCTGCATCATAATTAAACTCTCAGGAATAACACTTTGCTAACTCATAAAAGTTTCAAATACGTTCGTTCGTTAACGGTCAGCTGTCAGTCATGAATAAAGGATGTAGATCATATAATTTCCTTACTTGATTAAATTTATTGATTGTTAATATTACTTCAACTATTTCTTTGTATAGTCTGTGTGGCTTCTAATACTATCGTAGACGCGGGTTATTAGTTAGGTTCGGATGGATTGCTTTTATATAGGCAGAAATACGGGATTTCACAAACATAAATTGAAAACTATGAACCTATATTTTTGCACTTCAGAAAAATGACAAAATTGACAAAACAACTTCATGTACAAAAGAAATCAAAACATCAAAACCTCCTTTGTCTATGCCTATACAAAGTAGATGCGATCTCTTACATCCTCCCACCTTTTGCGAGTTGTCTATAGAACTGGCAAACAAATTAAGAGGTCAAGACGGCTTGGTATCTTGATGACCCTGCCGTTTCTAGTTTTCTTCTGGTCTTCAACCACCTCTGGGTTCCACCTTCAACCTCCGGGGCATCTTCATCTTGGACTTACAAAAGATAAAGTTTCTGCACTGGTCTGGTTCGGAAGTCTAACATTTGCGACCCTTGTATGTCAGTCTATTCTAGTGAAAATCTCACTACGTCACCGACTTTAATTCCTCGGTTCTCCTTTTGACTCCGACTCACCAAAGGCGAAATATATTCATTTCTAAAACGTTGTTGTAGGTCTTCCCTTAGTTTCTGCAGATATTGTTAACGGATTCCTAGACCTGTGGCATCCCCTTGATCCAAATTTGACACATCTGCCTCTGGAAGACTTTGTAATGATCTTGCCGGCGTCACAAGGCTTATCGTATCGTTTTCGGCGATGTATGTAAGGGACCTTGCATTAATAATTATTTCGATGTCACATATCAACATTTGGAGTTCTCCAAAGTCAAGTACAGTGTTGATGAGGCTCCTGCGCTTCACGGACTGGGTGAGGCGCTCCAACCACCCTCCCCACCAAGGCGCTGCAGACGGATTGTATATACATTTGATTTTGTGGATATCTGACCATTGCTTGCCATGGTTCCAGGTTATGCTTACAATTATCGGAATAGTCTGTACCCTGCCTCGTCGGGCTATAAATCTTCTCAATGACATCTAAAAACTCTCATGGACATTGACATCTCCAGTTCAAGGTGTATTGCACGATATACCGTGCTCGTAAACAATCATACCCAATAATTTTCTCCAGTTTAAAAAAACAGTTGAACACACAATATAAAAACAAAATATAAAATGATGTCTGATTGTTAAATACCAAAATATTCATTAATTATTCCTAAACAATGCAAACGAAAATGCATATTAGAAAGGTAATAAAGTTAACATTAATTTTAAACAATATTTTTTAAATTAAGTTTGTCCCTGAATTTTGAAAAGGTTACATAAGATAGGCCTTTTGTCGGGATATCTGCCTGCTGGCATTTTGTATCAACATAGATGATTTCAATTGACTTATTTTTAATATGTTCACAAATAAAATTATATTTTAGATCAAGATGTTTTACTCTTCGGTTGTTACTAGGATTTTTAATTATAGCTTTTGCCCCTTGATTGTCTTCAAATACTGTTATAATATCAACTTTCAAATTAAAATCATTTATTAGCTTCTTGAGACAGAAACCTTCACAACCATCTGTCGTAACAGCCATCAGTTCAGCCTCAGAGGTTGATAAAGCAACACAATGTTGTTTTCTGGTTGCCCATGTCACAGTGTGGTCAAATATTTTGAAAAGAAATCCTGAAACTGATTTTCTATCAGTTTCATCATTACCCCAGTCTGCATCTACATAACATATCAAGTTTTTATTTAAATCTACCCTTTTATATTCTAATCCCATGTCTATTGTTTTTTTTTTATTTACAAGCAAGTCGCATCTACCACTGGCGTAATTAGCGACACAAATATGGGTTGTTTATAGTTTAGTTGATATGTTAATGTCACGTAGATATTTAAAAAGGTTCTGTGTATTACAGTTTTCGCCAAGAACTTGGTCTTAATTGTTGCTGAGGTTGTTATCTTGTCTTGATTGTTGGAATTTTGGGCAATCGGTTATTAACTGTTTGATAGTTAGCTGGATCTTGCATAATTCATATTTTGGGGGTTCACTTTTAGTAATTAAGTAACTATGAGTAAGTTTGGTGTGGCCTATTCGTAACCTAGTCAGTTTAACTTGAAGCGATCGTTTGTTTATTGGCTGCGCTAGAGGTTTCACTTCCGGTTTCATGTCGCGTAGTTTCGATCGGGACGTTTGCCACTCGATTTGCCACAATTTTAGCACTTTTGATTTAAGTCGTGGTTTTATGTCGTTATAGACTACCGTTTGCACTTCACTCACGGTTTCACTAATTGCTGCTTGTCATGATTTGCGGTCGCATTCTTCGTTTCCTTGAAGGCCAGTATGAGAGGGAACCCAAAGTATTTCCACAAAGCTATTGGAATGTTGCAACTGCGATAATTCGACTTCAATTTGGAGGGCTATTGGATGTGTGGGATAAAGTTGATTGATAATATGGATTGAGTTAAGAGAGTCTGTTATTATGAGGGATCTTGAAGTATTTTTTGTTTTTATGTGAGTTAGTGCTTGAAGAATGGCGTATAGTTCTCCAGTGCAGACGCTGCTTATTTCGGGTAACTTGAATTGTAGTGTACTGTTTTGCATGATCACTGCCGCGCCTACGCCATCAGAGGTTTTGGATGCGTCTATGTATGCGACGTGAAATTGTGGATATTTGTCAAGTATGGAGGCAAATGTTTTCCTAATTAGGGTATGGGGGGTTTCTAATTTGTTAAATTTGCACAGTGAAGTGTCGCTGGGAGGGATATTGATCGACCATGGAGGGGGAGTTTTAATTTTGTTGGAAAGGAAGCGGGGACGTTTGATTTGGAGTTCTGTGAGAATTTTACTAGCTCTTGCATAGAATGGTGGGTCTGTTTTGATATTTGCCGAATGTAAAGTTTTGTAGTGCTTGGTCAGTATGTTAATGTAGACTGGATTCTGCTGGTTTGTGCTGATGGATAGTGCGTATGAATCGGCAAGGTATTTTCTCCGGAGTTGTAGAGAAGGTTCCCCGGTTTCGCACTGTAGGCTTTTAATTGGACTTGAACAGAATGCTCCTGTTGCTATTCTTAGTGCTGTGTTTTGAATGGTTTCGAGTTGGTTTAGAGTAGTTTTTTAGGTGTCGCATATACTATAGAGCCGTAGTCTATCTTTGCGCGAATGAGTGTTTTATATATGTGCATTAGACAGGTATAGTCAGATCCCCAGGATTTGCTTGAGAGTGTTTTCATAAGGTTTATACCGTTTTGGCATTATTTTTTTATATGTAGTATGTGTTTCTTCCAGCTGAGTTTTTTGTCAACAATCATTCCAAGAAATCTGATGTTATCGACATAGTTTAGGGAAATGTTGTTAAGTTTGAGTTCAGGAGACACAGGATTGTGTTTTCTAGAAAATAATATGCATTTGGTCTTCTCTGTTGAAAATTGCAGTCCCGTGAGCTTAGACCAGTTTTGAAGTTGGTTTAATGTTTCTTGGATGTGTTTCTGAATTTAGTCGACGTTCTTACCCTTGGAGAATATTACCAAATCGTCAGCATATAATCTGCCTTTGACTAGTTTGGAATGATGGTTTAATATGTCGTTGACCGCGATCAGGAAAAGTGTTGAACTAATGACTGATCCTTGGGGAGTCCCGTTAGTTTGTTGTTTTAGAGTTGAAGTTGTGTTATTGGTACGGACACGAAAGAAACGATTATTAAGAAAATTTTGTATGAATTTTAGGATGTTTCCTTTGATGCCCCATGAATGAAGAGTTTTGATAATGCCATGACGCCACGCTGTATCCAAGGCTTTTGTGATATCGATGAAAACTGCAAGGCAATCTTGTTTATTTGCGAAAGATTCGTGGATTTCGGATTCCAAATCAATGAGATCGTCTAATGTTGATCTGTTTTGACGGAAACCGCTTTGTTCTTGTATTAAGAGGTTTCTGTCTTCTAATGTCCACAATAGTCTTTTGTTTATGATTTTTTCCATTATTTTGCTTAGTGCGTTGGTAAGAGATATTGGTCGGTATAAAGTTAACTTAGTTCTTGCCTGTGACCACGTGGATGGGAAAATATTTTTTGTCCAGATTAGGTTGAATATTTGGAGAAGGTATGACTTGGCAATATGAGGGAGTTTTTGGAGAAAGATTAATGGAATATTATCAGGTCCTGGGGCAGAATTTTTGGTTGTGTCTAATGAAAAATTAAGTTCGTCTATAGTTAACGGGATATTAAGTATGTTGTTGTCATGGTCATCGTAATCTAAGAATTCGGCTTCTTTAGTAGTTTCAAATTCCAGAAATTCTTGTGAGTAGTTTGAGTTGCGCGAGTTGTGCTCAAAATGTGTTGCAAATAATTCGGTCATCTCTTCGTTATTTGAGACTGTGCTATTGTTGTGAGCTATAAAAGGAATTTTTGTAAATTTGTTTTTTCCTAATATTTTTCTTAGATTTTGCCACACGGTACTTAAAGGTGTAGAGCTGTTTATGTTGGATGTGAACGCTTTCCAGGAGTTTTTTCTAGCATTATTTGTGATGTATCTTGCTTGGGCTCTTCTTCTCTTATAGTCTACTAGGTTCCGCAGTGATTTATTTCGTTTTAATTTATTAAATGACGCTTTGTATCGTTTAATAGCTTTATCGCATTCAGTATTCCACCACGGCAATGGTGTCTATTGTTGATTTAAGATATCTCGGAATTCTTCTCAAGTGATTATATATTTCATTTGTGGCTTTATCCTGGTAACGACTGAAAATGTTTAAAGCAAGGCATATATCTGGTCTGGTACCAAGCATGAAATACATAAGGCTTCCAATCATTTGCCAAAACGGTTTTGAAGTTATACTTTGATATTTACTACAAATATTTATTTTTAATTTTGGATCTATTCGTATATTTGTACCACTACAGTTTTACATACTGAACCATTTTAAAATATTTTTAGCATATTTCAATTGACTTAATTTTAATATCTCTTTTTCCCTGTCATATTGAATTTCAACTAGTCGCAACATATGGAGGAAATCTCTTCGAAGCTTGGAAAAGTGTCCTATGGACTAAGAATAATCTGTAAATATATAGACAAGCAAGCAGCTTTATATCTTTATTTTGCAAATTTTGAATCGGTATACTTTTTTGGGGATTCAATAAGAACACAAATGGGATATTTG
Organism: Galeruca laticollis; assembly: GCA_963921935.1. NCBI lineage: Eukaryota > Metazoa > Arthropoda > Insecta > Coleoptera > Chrysomelidae > Galeruca > Galeruca laticollis. The sequence goes on along the minus strand of OY998175.1, from coordinate 287,546,914 downwards.
TTATTCAAAAAAGAATAATGAGAATAATCAATTGCAAACATTATAAGGAGCCTTGTCGAACAGTTTTTAAGAATAATAACATCATGACTGTGTTTTTGAATGTTTGATGTATTTGTTTAAAAATAGATAATTTTTAATATAAATGCCACAGAACACGAATATAACACCAGGAGGCATCACATCATTTATCCGTATCATACATTGGGATTTACTGAAAAATCTCAGTATTATGTGGCAATGAAATTTTACCAGTACTTCTAATACGTTCTGCAAGTAGCATTCAATTAAAAAAAAACATCAATAAGATACTTGTAGAACTGGAATCCTATTGTGTTGAGGATTTTTTAAAACATCGGTTTTGAAATATCATTGTGTTTGACATCATTGTATTACATATTGTAGGGGAGCGTTGGACAAAACCGGGTACCAGTACAAAAACTGACTACTTCTTCTGCTATGTTAGAGTAGCAAACGTTTGCTACAGATAGAAATATTCTCAAATGACTTAAGGTTGATATACCAATGTCAATTTTTATAAATATTCTTAAATTTTCTATTTTTTTTATTTTTAAGAAAATATTGCAAAATACCCGGTTTTGTCCAACCGGTATGATAAAACCGGGTAGTAACTTAATTACCATGTAAAAAGACTGATAGGCAGAAAATAAAATATTTATTGAAAATATGTGAACAAAAATCGAAAATCTATGAACAGAAGTCGCAAATGAAAACTTCATCTACATCATAATAGGCACTACAGGCTTCATGAGCCCATTTGTTGCAAGACCCACATTTTATCCAGGCTGCCTTTGCCTTAGAGTTTGAATATAATTCATTGCAATACAGACACGCATCGTCATTATTATCTTCTTCCTCCGAACTATCAGAATCTGCAATCTTTAATTTCGGAACCAATTTTGTTTTTGGTGCAGCCTTTTTTACCACATTTTTTCCTTTTTTGTCCGGTTCATTTAGCTTTAATTTTTTTACGACTGGAGATTTTTTACAATTTGCCTCTAACTCGGACTTATAAGGAGATGATGTTATTACAGCAGCCTTTCCTCTTCTCCTGTTATCGTTGGATGGCTTCTTGGTTGCCTTGGGGATCGGAAAAACCTCTTTTGGAGAGACTGAAAAATCACATATTGGTTTTGGTAATGTTGCTTGTAAACTATCAGATTTAGTGGTGGCTTGTTTAGAAGATGAAGAGAGGTTAGTATGATTTGCAGTGTGAGAGTTTAAAGAGCTACAGCTTGGATGGGGAGAATCGATACGGCTACAGCTTGATTGGGGAGAATCGATACGGCTACAGCTTGGTTGGGGAAAATCGATAGGTGGAGGTAAAGGAGCTAATAATTGTGTAGCTGTCAGCTTTGTAGTTGAAGTAGAATCTTTATCGAGTTCTTTGCCTAAATCCTTGTTCCAATTGGGTGTCGTAGATTCATCTTCTTGTATCTTTAGTTCTCGCTCTGTAGTTTCTGAGGGAGCCAACATCCACTCAGAAAAAACTTCAGGATTAAGCGGATAAATTCCAGACTTCCTGAAACCATTTATTGCAGTTTGCATAACTGCCGATTTAACAAAAGCCTCACCACAAGAGTTCTCCCACTTCATAAATTGTAACACGTCTTCCAGGATGCTGGCACATCCATTTTCTTACTTCTTCTCCATAATATGTGTTCAAGGGAGCCATAAATGACACGTCAAGTGGTTGTAACCGGTGCGTAGTATGCGGTGGAAAGCATAATGATAATAACGTGATTTTCTCTGGCCAGATTTATCAACTCCAGGCTTTTTGTATGGGTCACGTGTCCATCAAGAAGCAATAGAACACGATTTTGTGGTGTCGAGTGAGTAAACTCGATGAATTTAAACCACTTAATAAAAATATCTGTTTGGATCCATCCACTTGGGTGGAACTCAGCAAATGTTCCAGGAGGAGCGTGGCCTAGAAGCTGCGCATTTGGAAGCTTTCTAGGAAAAATCAGCATTGTAGCCATATAGGAACCACTTGTGCTCATACAGATTTCGGCGGTAACCAAAGTTCCTCTTTCAGCGGAAACCAGAGCACAAATTTGTCGTTTTCCTCTCATATAAATAACTTTAGATTGCTTGTTGGGGACGGTTGTAATTCCCGTTTCATCAACATTCCATATGCGCTCAGGAGGAAACTTGTGTTGGTTATAAACTTGTGTTAACAGAGTGAAAAACTTCCCTACTGCTACTGGGTTGAATTCTATAGCTCGTCCAATTGAAGTAGCTTCTGGAGTCCTTAATCGAAGATTTGGATGCCGTGACAAAAACGAGTAAAGCCCACATTTACTAGCCATTTTCTTTTCTGTATTAAAATTGTGGTTGATGTTATTCTGCACGGCTAGTTCGTAAGCAAGAATTCTTAGTTCAGATAAAGTAAATCCGAATAGTCTGCTTTCCATTTGTAGGATATGCGAAGCTAGCTCATCCTCTTGGGCAGCTCTAAACACAGGCTTGTACCGACCCAGAACTAAAATTATTTTTATTTTAAATAAGAAAACAGAAATAAATTGAAGGTAATTCGTACCTTTCTTACTAGCTTCTTCAACAGAGTTACCATTTATTACTTTTTTCACACGATCTTCTAAAGTGGATTGAGGAATTGAAACTTTGAGTGGCTCTTTTGTATCCCATCCTATGTTCTAGCACATGCGACATGTTGTAGTTAACTGAAAGCAAAAGAACAGCTGTAGAAACTGGAAGTAACAAAAGGTCTGATAAAATCGGGTACCCGGTTTTGTCGATTTTCGGACTACCCGGTTTTGTCCAACTCGTAAAGAAGACATTAAATATTATTTAAATTTTTAGGTTATGGAATGATATTCAAAATTTTTGACCAAATTAAAGGTAATATATTAGGTTACATGTATTAAATTTTGAAATGGTCATTAGTTATTCAGTAGAGGAAAAAAACTATAAACTTACCTTAAAAATCGAGTTTGCTACCCCAAAAAACAGGCGAGGTCTTACTGCTCCGGCACAGGTTACTCAAACGATGTAGAAATGGATACACGCGACTATTGGCGGTTTAGGGACACTAATTTTAACATTGTCTGATAGATGGCAGCAGTTAGTTAGATGAATTAAGGGTACCCGGTTTTATCAACCTACCCGGTTTTGTCCAACTCTCCCCTAATTGTTATTGTACAAATAATTGTAGCATTTTTTAAAATAAACATTATTATTATTATGACTAGAGAAGTAGTCGGTTGGTTTGAAACGGCTTGCGTAGAGGGGGCGGCTACATTTTCGTTGCGAGTTGGTTTGGATTCGAAATGCAATAAAGTATGATGTTTGGAATATTCACATTTTCTGCACGAATACTTTGAGGAACATTCACGTAGTCCATGGGAGGGCCTTAGGCAATTAAAACACAGATATGCCGATTCGCACATATTATGGCGATCAAACGGAGGTTGGCTGAGAAATTTGGGACTATGGGCTTCTTTGCAGATAGTCGCGTCAACGCCTGTGGAAATTGGGTTTAACCTGTGAAAGTGGTGCGACAGGACGGATCGGGATGCGGTTTTCTGCATTCTCTTCCAAAAACGATTATCACGAAATGTGGGGCGGTAGATTTTCCCTCCCACCGAAAATTGCATTGCTGCAGGCCAAAGTGCACGCGAAAATGCATTATCTGGGAGATCTTTTGGAAGATTTTCAAATATAATGTTCAAATTGACCTCGGAACACCTGGTGCACCAGAACCTGACCCTAAACGTCATCTCCGGGGGTTTTCCTGACACAATCAAAGAAGGTCAACCAAAAATAATTGTGAGCGGTTTTTTGGCCCGCTGAATCCAAATCTGGCATCGGCGAGCACCCCACTGGCACCTGGTACACCGAAACCCGGGCTAGAACGTCATCTCCGAGAGTTTTCTTGAGAAGAGTGCCAAAAACCACCCGAAAATCATAACAGGGCAGTTGTGTGGGGCGGTGGTCCCGAATTTCGAGTCGGAAACAACCCCCGAACACCTGGTGCACCACAAACTGACCCTAAACGTCATCTCCGGGGGTTTTCCTGACACAATCAAAGAAGTTCAACCAAAAATCATTTTGAGGTTTTTTTGGCCCGCTGAATCCAAATCTGGCATCGGCGAGCACCCCACTGGCACCTGGTGCACCGAAACCCGGGCTAGAACGTCATCTCCGAGAGTTTTCTTGAGAAGAGTGCCAAAAACCACCCGAAAATCATAACAGGGCAGTTGTGTGGGGCGGTGGTCCCGAATTTCACGTCGGAAAGAACCCCCCGAACACCTGGTGCACCACAACCTGACCCTAAACGTCATCTCCGGGGGTTTTCCTGACACAATCAAAGGAGGTCAACCAAAAATTATTTTGCGGGGTTTTTTGGCCCGATGAATCCAAATCTGGCATCGGCGAACACCCCACTGGCACCTGGTGAACCGAAACGAGGGCTAGAACGTCATCTCCGAGAGTTTTCTTGAGAAGAGTGCCAAAAACCACCCAAAAATCATAACAGGGCAGTTGTGTGGGGCGGTGGTCCCGAATTTCACGTCGGAAAGAACCCCCCGAACACCTGGTGCACCACAACCTGACCCTAAACGTCATCTCCGGGGGTTTTCCTGACACAATCAAAGGAGGTCAACCAAAAATCATTTTGGGGGGTTTTTTGGCCTGATGAATCCAAATCTGGCATCGGCGAACACCCCACTGGCACCTGGTGAACCGAAACGCGGGCTAGAACGTCATCTCCGAGAGTTTTCTTGAGAAGAGTGCCAAAAACCACCCGAAAATCATAACAGGGCAGTTGTGTGAGGCGGTGGTCCCGAATTTCACGTCGGAAACAACCCCCCGAAAACCTGGTGCACCACAACCTGACCCTAAACGTCATCTTCGGGGGTTTTCCTGACACAATCAAAGAAGGTCAACCAAAAATCATTTTGGGGGTTTTTTGGCCCGCTGAATCCAAATCTGGCATCGGCGAACACCCCACTGGCACCTGGTGAACCGAAACGCGGGCTAGAACGTCATCTCCGAGAGTTTTCTTGAGAAGAGTGCCAAAAACCATCCGAGAATCATAACAGGGCCGTTGTGTGAGGCGGTGGTCCCGAATTTCACGTTCAAACCAACCTTCTCGACCCCTGCCGCGCTGGGATTTTTATCTTTACATCTTGTGGAATTATTAATTCTACTTAAATAATGCGAGGAGGAGAGAAATTAATATAAAGTAAATAAAGAAGTCAATATTTCTACAATTGCGGATTAAAAACATTTTATTTAACTCAGATCAAATTCAACCCAACTCAAACTTTCTCTCACCTCATAAATTAATAACAGCAATGTTTATATACGTTGCTGAATATCAACTCCATCATCAAATGACACATCAGAACTCTTCTCATTTTCTTCCTCAACAACTGACATATTCTGAAGGAGACAGTCTTCTTCATCTAAGGCCTCTCTCTCCGCCGCTATAAGGGTTTTTACTGAATATTTGTCAGTGTTGGTGCAGCTAGAGCCTTCACAATTTTTAAATGCAAGATTACAAGGGAGACCGTGCTTCCTGCACATCCGATCACAATTTCCTGCGCATCCACAGAATATTAGTTCCAAAATATTATCAGGTGCAGGTTTTTGTGTCATTTGTACAGGGACCAGTGTGTCGTCCTTCGTTCTCGTCCACCCCCATTCTGATGGGTCCATGGTCACCTGGTCTCCGTGCAGCCAATTTTGGACTTGCAAATAGACCCTCTTTAGATGCTCTCCAAACCAAATTTCCAGTAAATTGTAAAAGTTATGGGGAACTCACCCTGATTATGGATATGTTCCTATGATGAGACCTCTACTGATGAATTACCTCTCTAATCAAGAGATATGCTGAACTGCGAGTTATCGTTGACTGAGATATAGATGATAAATAAATAAGCATTCACAGATATGCACGAAAAATGTCCCTCACTGATATGCACAAAAAATATCACTCACAGAACTATTTGTTATTATTAAATATATCTCGTGGCAACATAAAAGCTCCAAAAATGAACACGTGTTTCTCCTGACTGTGGATGCCGGCAGCTGCTCGATCTACGCTTCGTGAGAAAGTGAAAGGCCCGCTTGGCATGCTTTGGAGATCTGGGGGGAAATTATTCTCGTTGTTCCTGCAGCACTGGAACAACTTTTTCGAGGGCCCTAAGCGAGAGTTACACATTAATAAATGTGTCAAATTATGAGACGGGTTTTGGTGAGTTTGTTGGGGTCGTATCTGTACAACTCTCGGAGATGACGTTCAAGCCCAGGTTTCGGTGCACCAGGTGCCGGTGTGGTGCTCGCCGATGCCAGATTTGGATTCAGCGGGCCAAAAAACACCCCAAAATGATTTTTGGTTGACCTTCTTTGATTTTGTGAGGAAAACCCCCGGAGATGACGTTTAGGGTCAGGGTCTGGTGCACTAGGTGTTCGGAGGTCAATTTGAACATTATATTCATGATCAGCGGCCTCGAAAATCCCCGAGTACCCGATTCGGGCCAGTTCTGACCCTTATTTTTCAAATTTGAAAATCTTCCAAAAGGCCTCCCAGATCATGCATTTTTCGCGTGCACTTTGGCCTGCAGCAATGCAATTTTCGGTGGGAGGGAAAATCTACCGCACCACATTTCGTGATAATCGTTTTAGGAAGACTGCATTCTCTTCCTAAAACGAAAACCGCATCCCGATCCGTCCTGTCGTACCACTTTCCCAACAGTTCGCAGGCGTTGATGCGACTAAGAATGGACATTGTTGAGTCGACTTTGATGCTAGTAAGCTTAAGACGCGCTTTGAGTTAGGATGATTTGGCTTACCAAGTGAGTTTTATTAGACGAAGAAATGTTTCCCAAGCGTGGTTTTCCAGAAGAATCATCATAATTTGAGATTCTAAAAATTCTATTAATTGTACGTAAGAGGGAATTTCTGTTGAATTGTTTTCCAAATTAGAACAATTTGAGGATATCAGGATCTAGATGTGAAAATAGGAGCATAAAAACAACATAATCTCAATAGTAGGTAGGTAGACACATCTATTTTAACGCTGCTGTTCAGTTAACGGTAAATTTCTAATCAAAACTCGAGGCGAACCTTCTAATAATTCTTCCAAATATTGAAATTTTTCTATATCCGATAAAGATTCGTTATTATGACCAACCGAAGTTTTCAATATCATTATAGCGAGCCTGATACATTGACCTTACAGTTTTATTCACTTTTGCATTTTCCGAAATATCCAATAAAATTTCACACATTTAAACAAGATGAACGTAGATTCTTGAATTTTCTTAGTTTTTCCATTGTGAAAAGAAGTTATTTTGCTCGTAAATAAAACTAATTCAAAAAAAGCACGGACCGAATTTTGTTACAAATTCACGAGTTTATCGCAAACGCGAGCTGCATATACGATAAAAAAGGAAGACGAGAACAGAATTTTTATTATAAATTCGAGAGTTCGCAACTAAATATTTCTTAGTGAGTCCAACCCAGGAGTACACCAGCTGGAGAAGAAGAATGATTTTAAAATTTAGCTTTAAAAAACACAATTAATAAAAATACAAATAATTATCAACTCAATAAAAAACAAAATGCAAGTTACATGAGGCTACGAAGGACCAAATGATCGATTTGCTCAGATAAATTTAGGAGAGAAAAAGCGTACTGTAATTTGGGGTTTGATGAGACCAATAATAATACGTAAAAAATAGGTCGAGCTTATAACAATATCATCTACCGTGGTCTACTGGAGATTTGTTGGAGATTGGAGGTTGATCTGCATACTCGCTTGACATGAACTTAAAAATATCTACGATTCCGGCCGGTTTGAACACATCAAAATATGTCACGACGAGTCTTCAACGAGTTAACAATTTCTATCGAATATCCAAATGTTGATTGTCTTTTTTTGGTAGGTAAAATAGAAAATATACGGCGGGGGGGAGGGGAGTGAGTTTAGGTTGAGATTGGTGTTTCAAACTTTTGTTTTGGGAAAAGGAATTTCATTTGCGATATTGTCAAAAGCTCGACAAAACGATTTAAAAATAAAATATTCTAAAAATCGAATAAATATCTCGTATATTATTGTATATTTATAAAATACTTGTCACAGGTAATTACACTTTGCAGGTATTACGTTTTTCACTTCTGCATCATAAAAGTTTGGACGATTCTTTAAAAATAATGCAATCATTTTCACATCCACTCTTAGAATGTTTCCACTATTGGCTTTACGAAATTAGCTTCCTTCATATTGAGTATTATTGTCCAAATTAACTAGTGCTTATACGAATCAAATATCTGTTCAACAATAAGCAATTTCAAAACCCGAAAATTTAACCACCGGCAGAGTCGGCCAAAATAATATTTGCGACTTTGTGACGGCACTAGTAATGTAGCCAATAGTGGAACGTTTTCGATCACGTGACTAAGAATCAAAAACTGTACATTTAATTTTGCGTTTAAAATGAGAAAAAAAAAGTTTATGACATAAAAATAAAGGTAGAAAAGATTTTTAGTCGTTAAGACATTTCAGATTAACAGTAGTTCGAGACATTTTTTTTTTAATATAGTCAAAGATCCCATTCTCCAAAGTTGCTAAGTGTTACCAAAGTAATAATTGTGAATTTTGTGTTGGGATACTTTTACAGCCGTAAGTGCATTTGCTGGTATCTTCAAAATTAAATTATTGACAACAAAGTATACGTACGATATCTGTGTATTAAACAATTTTAGTTTCATTCATTTTATATTGTTATTGATAAGAAACCGGTCTCATTAGCTGGATAATTACTATCGCAGGCCAATACACCTGTTTTATCAGGTGACAGGGCCGTATTATTTTTTGGGCACTCCATCAAGAACCCCAACCAATATGTTTCGATTCTTCCACATTTTCAGTCTAGATCAGATATTTCCCGAACATATGCATCAGCAGCTTCAATCCCAATATTTCCATCAAAAGAACAAGCAATCGTCTTCAGTGCATTAGAAAACACTCGTCTTCAAGATTACCTAATTCCTCTGGGTAGTATAATCCAGCCAAAAAACATAATCTTTTCATCCCGGTTATCAAATAACCGGATATGCATGTATTTATACAATAAACATCTAGTAGAAACTTTCATGAATGACTACGGACAAATAGAAGTTAACGGAATGGTAGCCAGTGCTAGAAAACTAATATCACCCGCAGAAAGAATCGTTCTTTCAAATGTGTGCCCATCTATACCTCATAATATACTGATTAATGAATTACAAAAAATTGGTTTAGCCCTAGTTTCACTCATGAGATTCCTGAGAATTGGTGAATCTCTACCGGAATATACTCACATATTGAGTTTCAGAAGACAAGTATTCGTCAGCCTACACAGCTTCCAGATTCATTTATACTCGATTTTGACAACATTTCCTACAGAATATTCATTTCTTAAGACAATATAGTTTGCTACAATTGCAAAAAACAAGGCCACATAGCATCTTAATGTTCTGAATCTATAATACAACCTACAGTACTTCCACATTTATCAAATGAATTTCCTTCAGCACCGTCTCAAACCAATACAGTAACGCAACCAACAAATACAACCCACAAATACTTACAACTATGGAAACTTCTCAAGCAACTGTCGATACAAGCCAACCAAAACGAAATTTTGACAAAATCGTTTCACCTGAAGTGAGTCCACCTATCACCAGTGCAATGATTTCCATGTACCAAACCATAAGTCAAAAGTAAAGAAGCCAAAGTTCAACTCTAACGCAAAAAATGAAGATAGCAATTTAAACTTAATACAATCACTTGAACCGGCCAAAACATTTATCGATAACCAGTCTCCTATATTTGTGCTCAATTTCGATCTAATTCTTTTGCTAAGCAGTCTAAGCGGATGTTAATATCCCATTAGTATTATAAAAGAGTACACTACAGATATTTTAGCACTGACTATATAGTATGCTACGTCTAATATATCCCCACGTAAAAGACAAATCAACGAAGCGCAAACTAACTTTACCTAAAAAGAAAATTTTCGCAGAGCTCGGTGGTAATTTCTCAGATGACGGAAGCGACGTCTCTCAGTTAAGCCAGAACTAACATATACAAATTGATGCCTTAAATTCACATCAATACTACAATGGAATATTGATGGATTTTTCCATCGCCTTGCTATGCTTCAACTTCTTATTGCTGAACAAACTACGGATATAATATGTCGGCAAGAAACCAACTTAAACCCTCAAAAAATATACAACTCTGTGTCATTCAAATTCTTTCGAAAAGATAGAGTAGCAACCAACAATATATCGAGTGGTGGTGTAGCAACATTAGTTAAGGTTACATTAGAAGCAAGTTTATTTCCCGTAACAACTAACTTGGAAGCCATAGTTGTTGAAATTAAGTCAGACAATGTTTATTTTATTTGTAATATCTATCTACCGTCAAGCACTCCTACAACTTACAACGAACCAAAAGATTTGTTTAGTAAGATACCGGCTCCTCTCATTATAGTAGAAGATTTTAATAGTCACAACATTATATGAGGCTCGCTTCATACTGATGCTAGAGGGAATATTGTAGAAAAAATCTTATCGGACCTTCAGCTTAACTTTCTTAACGATGGCTTTCCAACAAGATTTAACGTCAACACTGGGAACTCATCAGTAATTGATTTAAGTTTGTGCGACCCCCAACTTACTCCTCGCCTTTTTGGGTAAGCCCTTCAGTACACATACGGCAGTGATCACCATCCTATTCTTATCAAGAATTTAGCAGCCCTCCTGAAAGTTTTGTTCCGAAATGGAAAATAGGATCTGCAAACTGGACAGAATTTGAATCCCACATCAACCACGTAACGATGGAATGTACGATGACCGACGACGTTGATGAATCCTTAAATAATTTCAACAGCAATATTCTAAGAAGTGCAGAACTCTTCATAGGAAAAACTATGAGGACAAACAAAAAGCGCACCCCTGTCCCATTGTGGAATACGGAATGTCATACGTCTATTCGTGCCGCCAAAACAGCACTTAATAAATACAAGAGGCGCAAGACAATCGAAAATAAAATAGATTTCATAAGGCTCAAAGCGAAGGCACATCTTGTCATCAAAACAGCTAAGAAAACATCATAGTCAAAATATGTTTCCGAAATAAACAGCGCCACTCCCATCAGTGAAGTATGGAAAGGAATAAGAAAAGTTTCAGGACTAAAGTACACACCAATATTATCTTGACTGAAGATTAATGATGCAGTGATAATCTCTCCGCAGCTAATAGCCGACGCTTTAGCCAATCACTTTAAAAGTTTGTCTTCAAACCGCAATTATGATAATACCTTCCTTGAAAACAGATAAGTGGTAGAAAATTCAGAGCTACTTCAAGACAAAGAACGAAAACTCTCCTCTAAACATACCCTTCTCTATGGAGGAACTTGAAAATGCACTTTATAGCATGAAAGATGCTAGTCCTGGACCACATAATATCCCAGTCACATTCTTAAAACACCTTCCTGAATCTGCGAAAACACTCCGTCTCCAACTATTCAACTGTGTCTGGAAACATAATCAATTTCCTTCAACATGGTCAACAGCGTACGTTCTACCTTTCCTGAAAAACCAAAAGTCAAGTCTGGAACCTGACTCGTATCGACCTAAAAGTTTAACTTGTTCAATGTTCAACTTAATGGAGAAAATGGTTAATTACAGATTAATGTAGACCTTGGAAACATTAAAATGTTTAATATCCGAACAAAATGGTTTTAAACAAAATCGATCCGGCATCGTTAATATTCTTGAACTGGTAAGTGATATCCATGAAGCACTGTCGATTAAACAATCATGTATATCAATATTTTTTGATTTGAAAAGAGCATTTAACACATGCTGGAGATTTAACATAATAAAAGAACTCCACTCATGGAATCTTCGTGGTAATTACCTCAGATTTATTAGCAGTTTCCTTAAAGACAGATAATTTCAAGTAAGAGTCCAAAATTCATATTCCGAAAGTCAAACTGAAGAAAACGGAACTCCTCAAGGCTCCGTACTTAGCCCAACACTGTTTCTAATATCTATAAAAAGATTATCAAAGATATACCAAAGCCTCTTAAGGCTCGCTTATACGCAGATGACCTGGTCGTTTAGTGTAAAGGCAAAAATACCACTCTGATGACAAATATATTTCAATCCTTCCTCACACAATTAGAACAAAGGTCTCAGCACACTGGCTTAAAATTCTCAGTTTCAAAAACAGGAGGAGTACTATTTTCTAAAAGGATTCCAGAATCTTATCCAAAACTCACTATATACGATGAAGTTATTCCATTCAAGCCATCTCTTAAATTTCTCGGAATATGATTGGACCAAAAACTTTCTTGGAAAGAACATATAAAGCAACATATTATCATGTCATAAAAGGCTAAACATAATGAAGACATTAAGTAACAAACACTGGGGATCTGATTATAATATGCTGCTAACTATTTACAAAATTTTAATAAGATCTAAAATAGACTATGGATCAATTGCTTACGCCTCTAAATCTAAAACAACATTAAAATTACTTGATACTGTTCATAACCATGGGCTTAGAATTGTTTTTGGAGCTTTTAGAACAACTTCTGTCGATAGTATTGTTACAAGCTCGTTATGTATCCTCCAAAGGTTAGGAATTAGGTTACTATACCAAGAACACCAATATTATTTACAGTAAATTGTTTGTTAAATATACTAAAATCATTTCAAGAACCTTGTAAGAAACAAAACAAGATACAATAGATACAATCTTACCAGGTATATGGCTTCAACCAGAAGTATCTATAACTTACTAAAACTAAAATCCCACTACCAAACATATAAAATTCAATGTTTATTTTGATAGCAAGTTATAATTAATCATGTATCTATCAATTGTCAATATTGTCACTATCAAACTTCAAAAATCAGTAGTTTACAAATGTCCCTAAATCCCATAAACATAAGTGACTGCTAAACCAATATTCGAAATCAGTTTGACCAACAATTCTAAAAATCTAATAGATTTAGGTGGAAATTTTCGGTTTACAAAAAATTACCTTTCTTTTTTTGCTATCCATGTGTATGGAGTGAGAAGATTACCGTATTTTACGGATTTTTAAAGAATTTTCCCAAGTAAATTCAAGGAGTATTTGGTGATAGAAACACTTTTAAGTGCCCTTAAGGGGATAATAACTTAATTGCTTGCAGAAATTCAACTAAAACTTGAAATTCAATCCACCTTGAGGTCACCCGACACCGAAGGTATGTACCCAAAGTAATACAATATCTGCACCTAGACATAAAATTAAGTATTTTAACTTGGCTTATACTCTATAAACCAAAGATTCAAACAATTCTAACATTCATATCAAACATCTGATCTGCAATTGCGGATTTTGCAAATATAATCCGTTCAGCTTCTCAACAATATATTCAATAAAATCAGATCCTGAAGTAACACTTGATCATCCCATTAGAGTAAAGAAATTTCAAGAACGATTCAACCTATTAAATAATTCTACAAAGCAAAAGTCATACTTTTCAGCAGATTTCAATAAGTTAACTTTATTAATTTGTGAACAATCTTTAGACTATTGTATGTAATTCAGGTCAATTAGGTATTAGAATGTGCTTAGTATGCCATCAAAATGTTTGTGTCAGAGTTTCACGATGAAATCATAATGTATACTTAGATATTTAAAATTTATCTAGGTAAAAGTTTATAAATCAATAGAAGATATCTTGAGACATTGATTAATTGACTTACTTATTTGAGTTGGAAATATATAGTTTTGTTATTACCTAAATCATATCAGCGACGAATAATACCGAATTATTCTTTTTAGACCTCTTTCTCATACCAGTCATAATTAGAACTTCTGTTCTTATTTATTTCTGGAAGTACCTTAGACCCAAGATTCAAAGATACTGGCATACCTCAGGGGCTTGCTTTGGATTGTCGGAAAACGACTTTTCCATCTTCATAGAAGTTCCGGAAGATACAGTAATAGCTTGCAGCAGTGCTGAAGGAATCATCCACTGTGACTTAACAGCTAAGCCTTAGTTTTAAGTTTTGTTTGTCTTATTGTTTTTGTGTGTGAACTAAACCACACTTTCAACACATAGGTTAACAGACACATAGGGAGAAACAATCACAACATTTAAAATTAAACTCTGAACTCACAGTTTATATTAATTTTTTTACTTTGAAGAACTCTTTGGTATATAGGCTTCTTATTATAGGGACTTCGTACCTCACCCTGAAAACGATTATTCATTGTTGCATGGTAAACTGTGGTTGTAAACGCAAAGTATACTCTGCGGTAGATATTCTGCATATAGAATAGTAATTGGGGCAATTCTGCCACGCCACTTTGTTATAGTCTTACACCTGCATACCTGTTCTTCATTCTATATAAAAAAATACTGTTCTAAAAACTAAAAACAATTCGAATTTGTAACCTCATAGATCTATCACGACGCCTCTTCTTAGCGGTTTGATTAAACTGTACTGCCTGTTCCAGAACACGCTATTCAGCCACTAGTGGCCTAAAACAAAGTTAAGCGCTCTTTCTTGTATTGCGCAGGAGTTGTGCTAATAATTAATAATTACAAAGGGAGAAATTAAAATGTAACCAAACTATTACGGAGTTTCATTTGTAACCTTAAATAAGCGATCCGTACCCTTACCCTGAGAGAAAAATTTAGGCAATTAAAGTCGCACCCTCTTACCTAACTTTACTTGTTTATTCTTTTTTTTTATGTAACAGTATTCAAAGTGAAACGGGTGAACCTCCTCTACATTATCGAAGAATGTATCTAACATTGTCACATGCTACCTCAAATGCATTGAATAAAAATAAACCCCTTCATAATAACACCTTCACCAATAAATATCTACATCACTTCAGCAATAAGCCCCAAACAGCTAAACCTTACTACGAAAGGATAAGAATATTCCTAAATAATTTGGACATTCAATTTCCTCCTGTATTTCCTGTAGACTTGGATCATCCTCCACCCTGGACCATCAAAACCACTAGTGTTAATACAACACTAAGTATATTTAACAAATAGGAAGTAAACTCAGCAATATTAAGGGATAAATTTAATTTAATTCTGGAACAACAATACAGTGACTGCAATAAAATATTCACTGATGCATCAAAATGTGAAACAGGGGTAGGGGCTGCCATTGTAAATTCGGGGAATATTTCCCAATACCGACTTCCTTCCAGCCTCAGTATCTTCTCTGCTGAAATTTTCGCTTTATACAAAGCTCTCCAACTCGCAACCTCGCAGACATTTTCAAACAGCCTCATTCCTAGCGACTCCCTCAGTGCTTTAAAAAGTTTACAGCAAATACACCAACAAAATCCTATTGGAAAACTAATAAAGGCTGAATTACTGGAAGCTGAGTTGAATTCTAGAAGCGTTTAGTTTATATGGATACCATCGCATATTGGAATCGAAGGCAACGACAAAGCAGATGCTGGTGCGCGTGACACGATCTTCAATATTAATTCGGAAAGTGAGTGTCGAAGCGTTGCTAGTGATTTAAAAGCATTCTTTAAAATGAAAGTGTATAGTGCGTGGGATCGCGAGTGCTCGAATTCCAGATCAAAACCAAGGGAAGTAAAGAGTAATATATCTCCATGACAACCTAGGCACTACTAAAAATAGGAAAATACAAGTTGTATTAACGCGGATTCGACTATGTCGTAGATAGCATAAAACATGTCCTTATTGCATGTCCAAAATACACAGTCGAACGAGCAACAAATCATTTTCCAAACAATTTGGAAGTTCTCCTCGGAAAAGACTGTCAATATCATAGGCGAATCATAGACTATTTCAAATCTATAAACTTATTGTATAAGATCTAATGGTATTATATTCTGTATTGTCGCTAACAACCTTTTGGTGGATAAGACTTGTTTCAATTAAAAAAAAAAGAAAAAAAAAGATCCCATTATTACATTTGTAGTGGATATGTGGATATTAATTACTTCAAAAATTCCTGAATAATATTCAAAACAAACAATTTAATCTATATTTACTAAACGTATCGACACTCATGTCATAGAACAATAACAATTAAAAATTAAGTTAAACGAATATGGTTGTCATAAAAGTATTTAATAGACAACATCAAGACCACAGGTAATTGTACTCTATTGCACTTGACCGATATACAGCAATGTACCGAGTGTAATAATTGTTATATAAGTATTTATCGTAATGTTAGTAAGTTACTTGTAAGTGTTATTTAGTTGTGTGAGTAAATCCCTTTGATACTTGTATTCTATAGTTTGATTCCTTCTGAAATCCACCTCGACATATCACATATTTAATGATTTAATTTTATTTCATACACTTAGAATATACCTTATGATCACAATCATTGATAATCCTCCCATTCCCTTCTAATCTATTTGTATATTATTACACGGGATTACTATCAGGGGAAGGGCATTCAAATATTTGCTCAAATATCTTTTACTAACTGAAAATGTAAAAAAATATTCCATTTCAAAAACCTTCCAATTTCCTACGTATACATAAAAATATTTACCAAATGGAACTTTATATTTTTATTAAAAGTTCCCCGGACGTTGTTTGTATTAAACATCGATAAAACATCAGTTATATTTTCGTTCCCTTTTACATTTGCCTTCTCCAACGACTCAACTAATTAACCATAAAAAGTAACAATAAATTAATGGTGTAATAATATTAATAAGCAACTTCATATTTGCTCCGTACAACTTCCATTAATTTCGTTTCCAGGGAGTATTAAAAGTTAAAGGAACCTTCAAATCCAACATGAAATTTATTGTCTCGAATTCGCCTCTAGGGCCACACCGTGTTTAGATTTAGAATAATAAAATCGTTCGCGTCTCACTAGAGTTGTTTGAAGAAAGAAATAAAACACACTTGCGTCATGAATTTTTAGTAATATTGCTCTTCCGACCACCTTTACACATCTGTATGTATCAATATTAAAGGAGAATATTGTTGAGATTTTTTCTTTTATTTATAACGCATCAAACGCACAGGGTAGCTATAGTGTGTCGTTATGGTGGTTACACACTTGACGGATTTTCAGCGGAGAGCAATAATTTATCGCTACCGTTCCTATAATAATATAATATAATATATTTATTCACATCAGCAAAATACAAATACAAATTAAAAAATATAAAGTTCAGCTGTGGATAAAGAAATACTCGATAAGCGTAAAACACTTTGTTGTCGCCAATACGGACCTATCAGCATCCACCTACGCCGACCGCTAGCGACAAGTCGTAGAGGGATCAAGGAGGTACAACAACTGTCACGACTGACAGCATTCCATTCTTTAATATCGACGTTACGATATACATGTTTCAATTTTGTAAATCTTTACGATCTTTGTTAATAGTCAATAAATATATAATTAAAACTTTTGTTACGTGAAATTCTGGAAATTATTCACTTCTACTCAACATATGGTTCTTCGAGCTTGGATGAAACATTAATTTGCTGACAACATTACAGGTTAGTGCCTCCTTTCCTATACCATCCTAGAACGAGCACAATTTTATTTGACATAAACTACATAATTTACTTTACGAATCACAGAAATTCACAAATCCATTTACGTATTATTTACAAATTACAAATTTGCAGCAAGGTATTTGGTGGATTTAACGTTTTCTATTTCTCTACATTATGTCAAACATAAATAAAGTGAAACGTACTTCCATAAAAAGCGCTTTGACCAGATTTGCAAACCATTTTCGAGATAATTTCGTTTCGGTCGAAAATGTAGAACAAACTAACATCGAAGATTTGCAGATTCGGCTAAAAAAGGCCGAAGAACTTTTGGAAGAATTTAATTGTGCTCAACTTGCAATTGAGAGCGAAGATAAAGATTTCGAAATGAATTATCCTATCATTCATTCCCCGGAAAGGCAAAAATTCGAAGATGATTTCTATGCAATCACTTCAACTGTTAAAAAATTCATTATTTCAAAAGGAGTTAAAAAAGACATTAACGATAGTAGTTATCAACAATTCAATAATAACAGTTCCACAACTGATCAGCATTTGCTTAATATTCGTTTACCACAACTCAATCTACCTACATTTGATGGAAATCTCACACAGTGGTTATTTTTTAGAGATAGTTTCAAATCAATTATTCACGATAACACAGCGATGTCAAACGTTCAAAAATTTCACTATTTACGTCTTTCATTACAGGGAAGTGCTGCGGATAAAATAAAATCTTTACAAATATGTGATGATAACTATGAGGTCGCTTGGAAGTTACTTTCAGATCGTTTCGAAAACAAACAAGCATTAATAAAAAATCACGTTAAGGCTCTTTTTGAATTACCCACACTTAAAGAGGAGTCACATAAAGGTTTAAATTTAATATTAGACGGTATTGAAAAAAATTTAAATGCATTGAAGGTTTTGAGGCGTCCTACTGACCAATGGGATGATTTGATTATTCACCTCGTAACGACAAAATTTGACAACACTACAAAGCGTGAATGGGAATCACGGGCCGACTCAAAAAACATACAGAGTCTTGAAAATTTATTGGAATTTTTGAAAGACCGTTGTCGAATTTTGTCGTCATTAGAGTGTGATTCTGTGGAAGGATTTAAACATCGTGCTTCGAAACAATCCATCCAAAAACATACGAAATCGTTCGCTACTATTTCAAATAAGGTTATATGCGTTCTATGCAAAAATAATCATAGTTTATATTCATGCCCTGAATTTAATAAATTAACAACAATGGAAAGACTGAACACTGCGAAACGTTTAAGGTTATGTATAAACTGCTTAAGATCTAACCATCGCACGAAAGAGTGTAAGTCAGCTGGATGTCGACGATGCGGCAAAGTGCATCACACTATGTTACATTTTCAGAATAGTGATGAAGGAGAAAACGGCACTTCGGTTGACAATGGTACCACAAATAGTACGGGGGCTCTTGGTACAGTTAACGATTGTATCAACTCCCAACATACACTCACAACTAGTTTGTCTACTCCATCTCAAATATTACTTTCTACCGCAGTAATTACAGTTACGACGTATTTAATAACGCACATCAGTGTAGGGTTTTACTTGATAGTGGTAGCCAGGTGAATTTTATTTCCGAGAAACTTTCAAAGCTTTTAAACCTAAACAAACATTCAATCAACATTTCAATCTCCGGTGTGAATCAAATGCACAACAAAGTTCAATTTTACGTCTCTTTGAAATTCAAATCAAACATTAACGATTTCCAGAAAACAATATCTTGTATTATTTTACCACAAATTACAGACTATCTACCAACTTTATCCATACATTCAACAAGACTAAACATACCTAAAAAATTAACATTGGCAGATCCTAATTTTGATAAACCGGCTCCTATAGACTTATTAATAGGGGCTGATACATTCTGGGACCTCTTGAGTACTGGTCAAGTCAAGTTAGGTGACGGTCTTCCTACGCTGCAAAAAACAACATTAGGATGGTTAGTTTCAGGTCCGTTGTTTATAAAGAATGGAGATTTTACGTCACACCATTGTAGTATTTCAACAACAAACGATTTAGAAACACAGGTTGCAAAATTTTGGGAATTAGAAGAGTACCCTAAAACACGATTTTTATCTGACGAGGAAAATTATTGTGAGAAACATTTTAAGGACACCGTGTGCCGAAACGATATCGGTCGTTTTATCGTGACAATACCTTTCAAACAAGATATTTCTGTTCTCGGCCAGTCTAGAAGCATTGCTACTAATCGATTTTACAATCTTGAAAAAAATCCCGATTTGAAATTGCAATATCATAATTTTGTTCATGAATACATTCGTCTAGGTCACATGGTTTTAGCTGATGAGCAGAATAATGACACGGGGTGTTTTCTTCCACATCACTGTGTATTAAAAGAAAGTTTTTTAACTACAAAGTTGCGGGTAGTTTTCGACGGCTCAGCTAAAACCACATCGGGTATTTCACTTAATAATATCATGATGGTAGGCCCCAACATTCAAGATAATCTGTTTTATATTTTATTAAGGTTTCGACTACATAATTACGTTTTGAGTGCTGATATAACCAAAATGTACCGTCAAGTACTTGTAAATGAAAAACAATGTAACTTTCAAAAAATTTTATGGCGATTTACACCCGAGAGAGAAATTAATGTGTATGTCTTGAAAACAATTACTTACGGATTAGCATCTTCAGCTTTTCTCGTGATCAGATCGCTACAAGAAATTGCACACCGTCATAAAATCGAATTTCCCCGAATTTCGGACATTATTTTACATGACTTTTATGTAGATGATCTCCTCACCGGTGCTAAAACTATCGATGAAATTAATTACATTAAGGACAATATTTCCAAACTTTTATTGATATATGGCTTTCCATTAAGAAAATGGATTTCGAATGCTAAAGATTTCCTTCTTGATGCTGAGCCCGGTTTAATACATATAGGAGACCAGGATCAAAGTAAAACGTTGGGATTGCTTTGGAATCCAACAAACGACGTTTTACAGTATTCTATTAACATTTCCAATCAGAAACTCAAAGTCACTAAACGTCAAATTCTGTCATCTACTGCCCAGATCTTTGATCCACTTGGGCTACTGTCACCTGTTACCATAAAGGCAAAGATCATACTACAAGAACTTTGGAAACTTAAATTGTCCTGGGATGAGTCCCTTCCCAGTAACATACATACAGTTTGGTCTCATTACCAATCACAGTTGCAACACCTCAATTCTATAAAAATACCCCGACAAGCATTATGTCCCAATCCTGTTTTCACACAGATTCATGGATTTTGCGATGCATCTCAGACCGCGTATGGCGCCTGCATTTATATTCGTTGTTGCGATTTGCTGGGTAATCTTACATCTCATTTATATTGTGCCAAAACACGCGTAGCACCGTTGAAGCTCTTAACTATTCCTAGATTGGAATTATCTGGGGCGCTTTTACTTGCTGAGCTCATTGACAAAGCACGCTTATGCATTTCTCAATACGACAACATTTTTTATTGGTCCGACTCCATGATATGCATTTCATGGATTAATTCATCCCCACACATATTAAAAACATTTGTGGCCAACCGGGTAGCACAAATTCAGAACCTTTCTGAAACTGGAGCATGGAAACATGTAAGTACTCACGACAATCCCGCCGACTTATTATCACGCGGATTGACTCCACTCGACCTGGCAAAATCCGAATTTTGGTTTCACGGTCCTCCATGACTCTTACAACATGAATCCACTTGGCCTTCTTATGATAACGACACCGCCATTTTGACTCCGTCCGAACTTCCAGAACTTCGTAATAACCTTGTTACATTCGTTAATGCTACTGATGACTTCATCTCATATATTCTCACAATTATCGAGTCACGTTCCTCTATCATGAAATTACAGCGCATATTCGCCTATTTCTTGAGATTTTCAAATAACATCAGGCATAAGTGTAAACCTAAACGCCAAGGCACATTGACAACTACTGAACTTGACGAATCACTTTACTTACTCATTCAAATTGTACAGCGTCATTATTTTTCTGACGAATATCACAAATTGTCACATTGTAAGTCAGTACATAAAAAGAGCAAACTTTTAAGCTTGAACCCATTTTATGATGAGGCGAATAAAGTGATTCGTGTAGGTGGTCGATTAAAGGAATCCGACTATGATTATTTGAAGAAACATCCAGTGATTCTTCCTTCAAATGGCCACCTGAC
Organism: Galeruca laticollis; assembly: GCA_963921935.1. Lineage (NCBI taxonomy): Eukaryota > Metazoa > Arthropoda > Insecta > Coleoptera > Chrysomelidae > Galeruca > Galeruca laticollis. Next base: position 287,525,107 of record OY998175.1, on the reverse strand, counting down.
TATGTTAATTGTCCGACAAGAACATATTAGGCTATTTCATGCTGGTCCTCAAGCTCTTCTGGCTTCGATCAGAGAAAGATTTTGGCCACTATCTGGTCGCAATCTTGTGAAAAGGATTGTGCACGACTGTGTACGATGTTTTAGATGCAAAGCAAAAACACATGAATATATAATGGGAGATCTTAGGCCATCACGAGTCACTCCATCGCGTCCATTTTCGATCTCTGGAGTTGATTACGCGGGACCATTCCAACTCCGTGACAGAAAAGGTAGAAACTTCAAAACTTTCAAGGCATATATAGCACTATTTGTTTGTTTTGCCACTAAGGCTATACATTTAGAGGTTGTTAGTGACCTCACATCTGAATGTTTTTTGGCATCTCTGCGTCGTTTTATGGCTAGGCGGGGTAAATGTACAAAAATATACTCCGACAATGGTACCACATTTATTGGTGCTAACAATGAGATGAAATCCTTTTTCGATTCCTCCGGAACTAACATTGCTGAACAACTCTCAACCGACGGCGTTCAATGGCACTTTATAACTCCTAATGCACCACATTTTGGTGGTATTTGGGAAGCTGGCGTTAAATCTACCAAATACCATTTGAAACGTGTACTAGGTAACGCTTCTACTACCTTTGAAGAATTCACTACTATTTTATGTCAAATAGAAGCGTGTCTCAACTCCCGACCACTCTATCCAATATCATCCGATCCTAATGATACAAATCCCCTTACCCCGGCACATTTCCTGATTGGAGAAAGTCTGATGGCGTTACCAGAACCCAACCTATTGGACATTAGAGTGAATCGTCTTTCAAGATTCGAAAGAGTACAACAAATAATCCAACACTTTTGGTCTCGATGGAACAAGGAGTATATATCCTATTTGCAGACTCGAACGAAGTGGAAAATAAACCACCCGCAGCTAATTAAAATCGGTATATTGGTACTGATCAAGGAGGATGGACTACCACCCTTAAAGTGGAAGTTAGGCAGAGTCTCTCAAGTTCAAAAGGGTGCTGATGGCATCATACGATCTGTGACCGTCAAAACGTCAACCAGTGAGCTAAAACGCCCAGTGGTAAAAATCTGCATTCTGCCAAACCAACAATAATCTACATTGAAACCCTGAAGTGTTTCAAGGCGGGGGCTATGTTGTCGCCAATACGGACCTATCAGCATCCACCTACGCCGACCGCTAGCGACAAGTCGTAGAGGGATCAAGGAGGTACAACAACTGTCACGACTGACAGCATTCCATTCTTTAATATCGACGTTACGATATACATGTTTCAATTTTGTAAATCTTTACGATCTTTGTTAATAGTCGATAAATATATAATTATAACTTTTGTTACGTGAAATTCTGAAAATTATTCACTTCTACTCAACACACTTGTTTCGAGAACTAATTAAACTAAACAACGTATCACAATGAATATTAAAAAGTTTCAATCAATGATGATAGACCTATCTAAATGTAAAATATAAAACACAGTCTTATACAAATAGACGAGCAAAAATTCACATTTACACACATAGACACACATGCACACACATGGAAAGCTAAAAGGTAAAAGTTACTAGTTACACGAGAAAACAACAATAAATACACATGCACTTCGTAATCAAACAGATAGACATTAAAGTAGGAAAACCAGCACAATTCGACATAAGAAATCTCAAAACTCCAAGCTGACGATTTAGCAAAGGTACGTAATTTTTGTATTCTTGAGTTTCTAAATTATCTAATGGAATATTCGCTGAAGTTCAATTCTCCCACTTTGAAGTATGTGTTTTTTCAGTTCTTTTTTAAAGTGGTTATTGCTTTTTATTGATTTTATTGTTTCAGGAATAATATTATACAGTTTTGGAGCAAAGAAAGAGTATGATCTCTGAGCAGCGACCTTAACCATCAGGGGAGTAACGTAATGATCTTTTTGGCGAGTGTTGTATTGATGGAAGGGAAGTAAAGCTGTATGCTTATTTGCATGATATTTGATACTTGTGCATAGAAAATACAACTGTCTTATATCTGGAATTTGAGTTTCAGTGTACAGAATATCAGAAGAGCATCTATAGCACATCAAAATAAATTAGAGATTACATTATAGTGGAGAATCTAATACTAGATCATGATTAATTTTTTAATGTACTATGCATCATTGCCGTGGGTAGTCTGGGGGTAGAACATGAAAAGGGCTGTTTGGTTAGATTGGTTTATTCAACAATAGTATGTTACCTGTAAACTAAAAATCAACAAAATTCTTAACACTAATTCTATTTAGAGTTATACATTTTTACACCTGTTCTATGAATGTCAGAATGACAGCTTCGACTAAAAATAAGATGGGGGCTGAATATGCGTAGTAGTTACAGTCACCCATCAAGGTGACAGTCTAGTATCTTCAATATTTTTCTATTGTGCTTCATATTGACGTAACTAGTATATTATAGAATATTCTAGTCCTTTCTGGAAAGTTCTTTCTATATGTAAATATAGATCAGTTGTGGCAGAGTCAGTCAATCAATAGGTTGATGTATTAGTAAGTTGAATTGTTAAAACGTAGTATTGTATTTTGCCTAGTTTTGAATAAAGTTGTGAAATTTATAACAGTGGTGACAGCGGTAAAAGTAATTTATAGTCAATACTAGAAGTACAAATTACGACACCGATATGGAAGCAAATAGTGGAGCACCAGCATGGTTTCTTCAGATGAAGGAGCAAGAAAAGCATGAAAAAGAAGAAGAGGAACACGGGGGAACGTGGAGAAGGAGGAAAGGAAGCAAATATTAGAGGTACTGTCCGATTTTAGTTCTACCTTTAAAATAAAGTAGCGGCCTTAAATAACAAAATAGATACAATGGAAGAAGGCCTAAAAACAGACATAAAAACAGTTAAGGAAGATTTGGCAACAGTAGAAAAAGATTTATAAATAGTAGAGAAAGATTTAAAAAAGGCAGAGAAAGATTCAAAAACAGACAAGCTTGACCTAAGACATAAATTAAGATGCATAAGTAAATAAAATAGAAGCTAATCCCAATGATACCGGTTTCATTAGTGATAGTGCCAGAGCTGAAATAGTAAATTTGAGACAAAACCAGGTTATCAAGCCACCTACATTTGATGGGCAATCATCTTTGGAGACATATCGACGCCAATTTGAAGCAGCAGCTAGTGCCAATGGGTGGAATGATCAAGAGAAAGCCACATCCCTTATTATTATTACCCCATGGCAACCCTAGCTATGACGTCATTATACAAACTTTGGAAAACAGGTACGGACAGCAACATTTAAAATAAGTTTTCCAAAGTCAATTGAAGGTGCGCGTGCAAAAATTAGACAAGACCTTCCAAGATATGGAAGTGACATAGAAAGACTATTGAGTTTAGCCTATACACAAGCACCTAAAGATTTTTTAGAACAATTTGGCGTTCAAGCATTAATTGATGGAGATACAGAAATGCAACAAGCCCTTCGATTACGCCACCATCTGACACTACAAGAAGTATGAACTTTTGCTCAAGAATTAGAAGCTGCTAAAACCATTTCCAAAATCGGACGTCCAAAATTACGAGCAATACACTTCTAGGAGTAGGAGAATTTAACCGAAGTTGTGGCTAGAATCGAAAACGTACTGAAAGACAGCCTACAGAGTCGTACACCAATTTAAGAATACCGAAAATGTTTCAACAGCGGAAGAATTGGATATCTGCAGAGAACATGTGAGGTTCCATCAAGATCTCGAAGCCAAGTTGGGAACTCGGATAACCAGAGAAGATCAAGACAACCTACATCCTCGCAGAGCCAAGTGATAAAGAGAGCTCATAGTCCCTCAAGAAACAACCCTAGAAGATCATCTCCATACCAAAGTCGATTACCAACACCTGATCGGCGCAGCAACCAGGAAAACTACTAAAAGTCGACTATTCGGGGCGGTCGTCGACTAAAGCCATTCAAAACCCCACGATTCGCACATATTCTTCATTTAAAAATGGCCGAAATTTAACTGTTAGGGGACAACTAGAAAATCACGATTACAAATATATTGTCGACACTGGGGCATCTAGATCATTTGTACGCCCAAATATGTTGACACAGAAATACGCAAGAGCACCTAAAGGCCTTGTGCGGGGAACCACAACTAATCATACTACTCCGATGTTGGGACAAGTAGCAGCATCCATTCGAATTGCAAACGCGGCCATAGTTCACTCACTTTTGGTAGCAAACATTATGGATGAATGTGTTTTGGGGTTTAGACATAATGCAAGACCAATTTGTAATAGATTTGAAAAACAAAACTGTATCATCCATCGACAACGAAGAAGTAATCCTCAGTGGTGAAAATGATCAATTGCACAAAATAAAAGTTATAGTTGATGAAGATATAAGAATTCCGGTAAATTCAGAAAGAACTGTCATGGCTCATATTAAAGAAAAATCTGAAGATCTGACTATTGGGTTAATTGAACCACGTGAACCGACAGAAGATGGAGTAATGGTAGCCAAATTTCTGGTAAAATAGAACAGCAAATTAACGTTCGCGTTGCCAATACATCTAGGAGACCAGTTGAGCTAAAGAAAAATCGCGAGTTGGTATATTGTGAACCAGTGAGGAGCATAGTGAACGAGATAATCACAAACCTGAAAAACAGCCACAAAATAAAGTCGATGACCAACTTATAAAGACACTGATCAATGACTTTGACAAACTCACACCCGAAGAAGCGAGCAAGGTAAATAAATTTATCTTAAATCACCTTAGCCTTTTCGAAATCGGAAAATCTACAGGGCGAATCAACGTGGTCCACCATAGAATTAATACAAGAGATGCACCACCGATACGTGAAAACCCAAGAAGACTTCCATTCGCTAAACAAAAAGATGTAGCGAATATGATACAAGACATGTTGGATGAGAACATTATTGAAGATTCATCTGGACCGTGGTGTTCTCCAGTTGTTTTAGTAACTAAGAAAGATGGAAGTACAAGATTCTGCGTTGACTATAGCAAATTAAATCAAGTTACTGTAAAAGACAGCCACCCCCAGCCACGTATAGACGATTCACTGGCCACCCTATCCAGCTCTCAGTGGTTTACTACATTAGAATTAAAGAGCGGATATTGGCAAGTTGAAGTTCATCCCGATGATAGAGATAAAACAGCCTTCCCTGCTGGAAATGGCCTTTATCGATTCCAAGTACTTCCATTTGGTCTATGCAATGCTCCAGCCACTTTTGAAAGACTTATATGGAAATGGTGTTAAAAGAACTGACGTGGAAAACCTGTCTTTGTTATTTAGATGACATCATTATAATGGGAAAAACATTCGATGAACATCTAAACAATCTAGAAGAAGTTTTTAGCCGACTGAGAAATGCAAACTTAAAATTGAATTCCAAGAAATGCTCCTTATTTCAACGTGAAGTTTTATATTTGGGTCACGTTGTGTCAGCAGAGGGAATAAAATCTGATCAATTTTTGGGTATTTGTACACATTACCGGAAATTTGTTCAAAATTTTGGAAAGATGGCCAAATTTTCACACAGACTTACTGAAAACAACACATCATTCGATTGGGATCCAGATTGCCAAAATGTCTTCACTGAATTGAGAAAGACGTTGTCCACTGCACCGGTTTTAGCGTACCCTAAAGAAGGTCAATTTATTCTCTCTCTGGAAAGTGCGGAGAAAAATTACTGCGTTACAAGAAAATAACTGTTAGCAATTGTAAAGGCTATTGAACACTTTCACACATAGGCACTACAGTGGCTGTTGAATTTTAAAAATGCGGAAGGACAAATTGCAAGATGGTTAGAAAGAGTTCAGCAGTGTAATTGTGAGATAGTTTATAGAAAAGGTCGCTATCACCGAAATGCGGATACCCTATCCAGAAGGCCATGTACTGAACAACAATGCAGATATTGCCAAATAATTGAGGAAAAGCAAAGTAATAATAACCAAATAAACAAAGATGAAAAGACAGAATTGCTACATGCAACAACAATAGGAAGCGACTCGGACGAAAACATGTGGTCAGTAGAAAACCTAAGGAAATTTCAAGAGAAAGATTAAGACTTAAAAGTTGTCCGGACCTGGCTACAAAATGGAGTTAGACCCGATTGGCAAGAAGTATTCAAGTATGGTTCAACGATCAAAAGATACTAAGCTCAATGGGATTCCCTTACTCTTCGCGATGGTAAACTCCATCGGACGTGGGAGACCTCTGACAGTGTATCTACGATCCACCAACTTGTCTTGCCTAAATCACTTGTTCGTAAAGTGATGGAAGAACTTCATAGCAGTCGTTCAGGACATTACGGAGTTGGTAAAACCTTAGCCAGAGTTCGTGAACGATTCTACTGAGTCAACTGTTGCCAAGACGTTACAGAATGGTGTAAGAAATGTGACTTATGCAGCGGAAAGAAAGGACCAAAAACTAGAAATCGTCGAAAAATGGCTCAATATCTACCCGGTGAACCATTTCAGACAGTAGATGTAGACATACGCGGGCCAGTACCAAAAACAGAAAAAAGTAACAAGTACTTAATTGTAGCTATGGATTACTTTTCCAAGTGGCCAGAAGTAGTACCAGTTTCTAAGCAAGAGGCTGCAACCGTCGCTGAAGCATTTATGAATAATGTCATCGCAAGACACGGAGTACCATTGGAAGTACATTCCGATCAAAGAAGAAATTTTGAATCTAAATTGTGGACAGAATTAATGAAAATCCTCGGGATCAAGAAAACTCGAACTACACCAATGCATCCAGAGTCTGATGGTTTAGTAGAACGTCATAACAGGACAATTTACCAATATCTATCGCTATTTGTCTCCAAAAACCAGCAAAATTGGGATTAATTGATTCCATTGTTCCTCTTATCTTATCGGAGTGCACAGCCTTAATCTACTGGCTATACACCTTCAATGTTGGTCACTGGTCGAGAAATGAAGCTTCCTAGCGATATCCTCTTTGAAAAACCTCCTCCTTCGTCCCGAGAAGAAGACAAATATGTTGAAGACCTACAACAAAAGTTAGAGAAGATTCACGAGTTTGCAAGGACGCAACTGAAACTAACCAGCGAAAAGATGAAGAGACGGTTGGATAAAAACCTTAAAGAAGAGATATTTAAGCCCGGTGATGCAGTTTGGTTGTACCAGTCCCGAAGAAAGAAAGGGTTAACTCCGAAACTTCAACGAAATCGGGATGGTCCCTACCTGGTGGTCAAGAAAATCAACGATCTAATTTATCGCATTAGTCTGACACCAAAAAGTAAACCTAAGGTCGTTCATATTGACAGATTGGCTGGCTATTACGATGATGACCCACCCAATTGGTTTCAAGAAGACGTCGAAGTCCCTGTAATTCGAGGCGAATAATTTGAAGAGGGGAATCAATTTTACACCTGTTTTATGAATGCCAGAATGACAGCTTGGACTGAAAATAGAAGAGGGCTGAATAGGCGGAGTAGTCACAGTCACCTGTCAAGGTGACAGTCTAGAATTTTCAAGATTTTTCTATTGTGTTCCATATTGACGTACTAATATGTTATAGAATATTCTAGTTAGAAATAAACTGGATCGGTCGTTACTTCAACCCTTCAATTTTTACGGCGAGGATTGATTGCCGAATCAGTACGATTATGTAACTAAATTAGTTTTGTCGACCTGGGATATTCGTTTAACCCCCTCATTCGGGTTGCCTGAAACGAACGGGGTGTATTTGGTACTAGATCCCGCGTTCAACACACAGCGGAACCTCGGTGAGGTGGGAGTTCGCTTCCGTCTTGGGTTCAAAACACACCAAGACTGCAGCTAGACTGGAAGGCTTCTGTTCTTGGCTCAACGCTCTCCATGACTTCAGCTAGGACGGGTGGCTTCCATTCTAGGCTCAATTCGCTCTAGAATTTCGGCTGAAAGACGGTGTCTACCCTAGGGTTCAACGCACTCCAAAGGGTAACGACAAGCCGGGTGTTGATTACGATCCCAGTTTCAACGCACTCCAGAATATGTAAATCAACTCGGTCAAGCGTATTCCCGCTATATTATGTTGAAGGAGTAATCGACAACATGCTGAGAATATGAAACGCTTGGCTACACTGTGTTGTACATGAAGTTAAAAAATTCTGTATCGTAGTAGTAAGTTGTCAAATATATGTATATACGCATATGCTTGTCTTATTAAAATAAAAACTAATTTTTACAGTATCGTGCAGTGCATTTAATAAAACATAAAACAACAGGTTATGGGCCCAGTATTCATCTCCATATACATATTTTACATCGGATTAAAACATTAAAACGAGAACTCTAAAATAAAACCGGCGTACATAGTGAACACGTGGTTAATTAAAAACTAAAATCATAAAATAAATACTGTATAAAACAAATTAATAGACAGTGGTGATTATAAAAATGGCTACAAAAATGAACTTTGAAATATTAGGTGAAATTACGAAACTAACAAACAAAGAAAATTTCCGGTTATGGAAGTTTCAAGTTGAAATAACTTTAAAAGCGTATGGACTACTGGATATAGTTACAAACGGAATACCGACTAGTGTTGAAGATCGTGATTTAAATACACAAAAGGATGCTAAAGCACAAATAATAATAACCGCGACTATTGACATGAATTGCTCAACACACCTTATGGATTGCACAAACAGTAAGGATATGTTTGAAAAATTAACAAAGCTGTATGAAGGAGATACAGAACAATTAAAAGGTAAGCTAATGCAAGAATTTTTCAGCTATACCTATAAGAAAAATGACAACCTAACTGTATTTATAAGTGATATTCAAAATCTGGTACATAAACTTAAGGGTCTAAAATGTGAAATTGAAGATGAAATGGTCATGTCCTAGCAGCATTACCAGAAAGTATAAATATTTTGTAAGTGCCTGGGAATCAACAAGCAAAAGTGACAAAAATATAACAAACCTTTTCTCGAGACTACTAATTGAAGAAGGTAGAATGAGAGACACCTTTGAAGAAAAGGAAGTAGCATTTGTAACTTCGAAAAAAGATGTTACAACTGCAATAAAACAGGCCATCTAAAATTTCAGTGTAAAATGAAACATAAAAATAATAATTCAAATAATGATGGTAATGCAAACAGACAAGGTGGCAAATCAATGTTCTGCAGTATATGTAAAAAAAATAACCATGTTGAAAAGAACTGTTTTAGCAGAAATAAAAATCAACAAAGTAATATGCAAAATAACGCAAATAATAACCACAATGAAAGACGACGAGATATAGCTTTTATAGCAAATAGTTATGAACAAAATAATAAAACAGAATGGGTAGTAGACTCTGGCTGCACATCTCACATAACAAACAATGCGAACATTTTTAATACATTTAGAAAACTAGAAGATCAAACCTTAATAAAATCCGCAAAACGTGATAGCAGCATGAGTATAAAAGGTATTGGAGACATACAGTTTAATAAATGCTATCTTCAGAATGTAAAGTTTGTACCTGAGTTAACAAATAATCTATTATCTGTTAAAACAATAACCGGAGAAGGATATGAAGTAAAATTTATAAAAACAATGTTGAGTTTATAAAAGGAGATGAGAAAGTTCTGGAAGGTATAGAAAATAATGGGCTGTATACAGTAAAACTAACACAAGATAATGAAGAAAACGCCTTAATATCAATAACAAAAAAAACAGAAGAGAAGGTATGGCATTTAAGTGTTGAAAATATGAAAAAGTTACAAGGAATGTCCACAGGTATGCACTTAACTAAAAATGACATAAAACACTTAGAACAATTTTGTGAAACGTGTACAGAATCTAAACAAGTAAGAAAACCACAGCCCGTACTAAAGCTACTAGAAAACTAGAAATCATACTGTATGGGAATAAACAAACGATTATTCCTTAAACACACATAAAGCTTCAATAGCTCTTATTTCACTTGGAAGGATTGGATATCATTCAAATTATCTTGAATCGTTGATAAAAATCAAATATATTTTATGAAATAGAAATTTTTTATTTTTGACGGTGACAATTTTTTTTAACTGACAGAAAAACTTCCAAGGTTGAATTGAAATTAAATATTTAAGCTATCATGTTAGCAGTTAGACAAGTTAGAAATTAAACATAACTCCCGCCTTGGACGTTTTCCGGGAGAAAACTCCAACTTAAACAAAACACTTCACTTCAGATAACTTCCGCACACAACACAGTACATAAAACATAAAAAATAGCTAACCTAATGACAAAGTTTAAGATTTAACAATACACAAATCTAGGTATCATCAGGAAGGGGACATACCTTCGCTATAGACCTAAGAAACGTTCCATCTGATGTTTTGACTCTAATTAAACGAACTTTGCCGTCTGAACCCTGAATAATTTCAATGATTCGCGCGAGAGCCCACCTGAAAGGAGGCAAGTTATCCTCCTTTAAAAGGACTAATTGATTAATTTCCAAATTTCGGGTTTGATTGGTCCATTTTGGCCTTTGCTGAAGCCTATTAAGATATTCAATGGACCATCGCTTCCAAAATATTTGTTTGAATTTAATACACTTCTGATACATTGACAATCGATTTTCTGGAATATTACTCAAGTCTTTGTCTGGGAATGCTGAAAGATTGTCGCCTATTAAAAAATGTCCCGGTGTTAAAGAGTTTAAATCAGTCGGATCATTTGATAAAATGCTAAGAGGCCGCGAGTTCATGATGCTCTCAATGCAAACCAAGACTGTCGACAATTCCTCAAAATTTAGAACTGTTTTACCAATAGCTTTAATCAGATGATGCTTAGCACCCTTAATTGCGGCCTCCCAAAGACCGCCCCAATGTGGTGAACGAGGTGGGATAAATTTCCACTGAGTCTCATTTTTCGATAAAAAATTTTCAATAGACTCAATATTACTTTTGGATTTAAAAAATTCGTATAAGGTTTTCAAATGGTTACTGGAGCCAAAAAAATTAGTGGCATTGTCAGAGTATATTACCGAAGGATTACCCCGTCGGCCTATGAAACGTTGTAATGTGAGCAAAAATTGTTCTGTCGACAAGCCCGACACCAATCAAAACTGTAACATAAAATATCCTTTTAGAGAAGCTGTGGGAAGCTTGCTCTATTTAAGCAACCGTACCCGTCCAGATTTATCGTTCGCAGTGAATTATTGCAGCAGATTTGTTGAAAACCCAAGTGACTCCTCGGTAAGAAACATTAAACGTTGTTTACGGTATTTAAGTGGAACAATTGAAACCGGTATAAAATTCAAAAGTGACCTAAACACTATTGAAGCTTATTGTGATTCTGACTTTGCTGAAGATTTCGAAACGAGACGAAGCACAACAGGATATATTATCTTCTATGGTGGTGGACCAGTAGCATGGTGTTCTAGACGACAGCCACTGGTCACAACTTCCTCAACAGAAGCAGAATTTGTAGCGGTAGCAGAATGTACAAAGGAACTTTTGTACTTAAGTGAAGTGATACATGAACTAACTGGACAAAGAGTAAGAATTAATTTAAATATTGACAATCAAAGCGCTATGTCCCTAATAAAAACTGGTGTATTTAATAAACGTAGCAAACACATAGACGTTAGATACAAATTTATTACGGAGAAGATTGTAGATTGTAGATTGTAGGGGGGTCGTACAGGCTGTACAGCCTCACAAGCACTTCGACCTATAAGTTCTTTTGTGCGTGACCCTTGATCTATTCGAGGCCCGGGATTCCGAGACTTCTTGTGAAGTTTATCAGTTTCCTGGGAGCTAAGTTCCTGATGTCGGAGGGCGTTAAAAAGGCCCCTTCCAGGAACTTAAGCCTCTTGCAGAAAAGCGCTGGGCATTCGCAAAGCAAATGTTCTGCAGTTTCCGCGAAGTTCTCGCAGTAGCGGCAACTGTCACTCTCTGATTTGCCCATCTTTTTGAGGTGATACCCCAGAGGGCAGTGTCCAGTGAGGAGTCTTTCTTGTCCAACTCGAGAAGCTGTTTAGCTTTCTTAGGCGATAGGCACACTAGTCTTTTCGCTTGTCTTTGTCCTGGCACTTTATTCCAGTGAGATTTCATTTCATCGGTTTCCCAGCGTCGGAACTCCTCTTTTAAGTGGGCTTTGGAGAGTCCACAGAAGGGTTCTGGGCCGGGAAATTGTGTATTTGCCCCTTCTTTGGCAAGGCAATCTGCTTCTTCGTTGCCTTTAATTCCTCTGTGACCTGGCACCCACATCAGGGTGACCTGATTGTTTGCTGCCAGTTGTCTCAGGGATTGTTTACAGTCCCAAGTTAGCTTAGACTCACAGGTGTATGACCTCAGAGCTTTTAGCGCTGCTTGGCTATCTGACAGTATATAGATTTTTTCCCTTCGAGTGCCTCTTTCAAGGCATTCCTGGGCACATAGTTCTATAGCATGTACTTCTGCTTGGAAGATGGTTGGGGTGTTACCAAGGGGTTTTGAGAGCCTGAAATTCGGTCCTGTAACGCCCACTCCAACCCTTTCGTCCATCTTAGATCCATCTGTGTACCACACTGATGCATCCCTTCCCAGTTGAGGTCCGTTCTCTGTGCAAGTTTGGTGGCTGTTTATGACCACTTCGAACTGAATTTCGAAGTCGTACCTAACTGGCATGAAATCTGTCGGTTTAGACATGGCTTCTAGGGAAATATGTTCCAAAATCTTTAAGTGTCCGATCAGATTTCCTGCTTCTAGGCTTTTTGTCTGGCTCAGTCTGAAGGCACTATTTGCTGCTTCTTTCTTTACACATAGGTGCAATGGCGGAAGGTTTAACATTACCTCCAGAGCTGCAGTAGGGCACGTAAATATTGCCCCTGTTATTCCCAGACAGGCTAGCCGCTGCACTTTCTGCAGCTTGACTTGTGCCGAAATTTGTTGAGTTTTTGGCCACCACACTAGTGAGGCGTAGGTGACCATGGGTTTGATGATCGTTTGGTATGACCAATAAATCATTTTTGGTTTCAGACCCCATGTCTTACCAAAGACTCTGCGGCATGTCCAACTTGCCGCTGTAGCTCTGGAAAGAATGTGGTTGATTTGGCTGTTCCAAGTCAGTTTATGGTCTATTATAACTCCCAAATATTTCACCTCTTTGGAAAATGTTAGCTGGGTTCCATTCAGAGTTGGGGCTTTAAGTTCGTACTTTCGCCTCTTGGTGAATGGAACCAGCACTGTTTTGCTAGGATTGACGTTGAGTCCTTCCTTTGCGCACCAGCTTTTGATTATGTTTAGGGCTAATTGCATGCGGTCGGAGATTACTCCGTCATGTTTGCCCCTAATGGTGACGACTAGGTCATCGGCATAACCTTGAGTCGTGAAACCAGATTCGTGTAGCTTTACTAACAGGTCGTCGACAACCAGTGACCACAGCAAAGGCGATAAAACTCCCCCTTGGGGGCAACCTTTTTCTGCTGTCATCTTGACTGTCTCTCCCCCAAGGGTCGCCACAATGATTCTGCTTTTTAGCATTGATTGTGTCCATCTGATCAGTGAGGCGTTGATATTCCTTTCCTCTAATGATCTGGTTATGGAGGCATGTGAGGTGTTGTCGAAAGCACCCTCTATGTCAATGGAGGCACAAAGAGCCATTTCTTTTGCCACATATGTCTTTTCAATGCTTTCAATTAGGCATTGTAGAGCATTAATCGTGGATTTTCCTGCTTGATAAGCAAACTGTTTCTTGTGAAGCGGTCTTAACTCGAGGAGTTCGCTTCTGACATAACAGTCTATTATTTTCTCCATTGCTTTCAGGAGAAAAGAGGTGAGGCTAATGGGGCGATAAGACTTTGGTTCGTCCATTGGGCGTCTTCCAGTCTTAGGTATGAACGCCACTACAGCCTCTCTCCAGGTCTTCGGTATGTAGCCGAAGATAAAGCTGGCTTTGAATAGCCTTTTCAGGAAGGGTTCTATTAATTCAAGGCCATGTTGCAGTAAGGCGGGGAATATCCCGTCCTTTCCTGGCGACTTAAATGGTTTGAAACTTTTGATAGCCCATTTGATTCTTTGGGTTGTGAAAATTTTCCCAGCTAGGCTTTTGCTGGCTCTATTGGGGTTGCGAACGGCCCCTTCCAGGTGAGCACTTTGCTGTTAATTTTCCACAACCGCTTTAGAACCAGGAAAGTGCGTCTGCAAGAGAACACTTAGACTCTCCTTAGGGTTATCAGTGTATCCTCCGTTCGGTTTTTTGATCAGACCGATACCGTTGGAATGTTCTTTTGAGAGAACTTTCTGGAGACGCTGTGCTGGGGCCAATTCAGTGATCCCCTCGCACAACTGTCTCCATGTTCTTCTTTTAGATTTTCTGAGTTCTTTGTTGTACTCAGAAAGAGCTGTTTTGTAGTCTTCCCAGTGTCCCAGACTCTTAGCTCTATTGAAAAGTCTTCTGACTTTCACCCGTAGTTTTGCTAGTTCCTTATTCCACCAAGGCACGTCCCGAGTCGTTGCCTTTTGTTTTTCGGGACAGCTGAATTCATATGCTTTTGTTATAGCATTTTGAAGTTGTGTCGAGGCTGCATCAAGTTCCTCTATTGATTCAATGGATGTTTGGAAGTCCTCCGTTTCCCCTCCAAGATGCTCTTTGTAATCATCCCAGTTAGTCAACTTTGGCACCCTATATCCCTCGAAGCGTGTCTCCGACGTCTCCAGGTCGAACCTAATGTGCTGATGGTCCGACATTGAAGAGTCGTCAGAGACATGCCAGTTGTTAATGTAATTTGTTATAAATGAATCAGCAAGGGTTAGATCAAGTACCTCTTTTCTGATCGCATTTATAAAGGTGGGTTTATTACCTCTATTGATAATGTCGATGTTAGTTGCCGCCAAATATTCTAAAAGGTACTCACCTCTTGCGTTAGTGTCCGTGCTTCCCCATGTTAGGTGGTGGGCGTTCGCATCGCAGCACAGAATGAAGTGCCTGTTCCCTTTTTTGCACCATCTGATGAGGCTTTGGACTTCCTCTGGTGGAGGGTGTGTTGTCGAGTCCCCTGGGAAGTAGGCTGAGGCAATGACCATCTGCCTCTTGCCTGCTTCAGTTGGCACTTCCACGATGGCGGTTGCCAAATCTCCAGTGATGAACTCTGGAACAGGTAAAAATTTTATATTGGGTGCGAGCAATATGGCTGCTCGTGGTTTTTCGTGAGAAGTGCAATAAAGTAACTTACACGATTTAATGTTGAGTCCTTGTATTCGTCCTCCGTTTATCTAGGGCTCTTGGAGCATCCCTATATGTAAATTGCCTTCAATAAACCTCCTTCTAAGCACACTCGTGGCTGCTTTCGAATGTTGGAGGTTTATTTGAATGCAATTGAGCTTTTGGCTCATTTTTTCGGGGGCTTAGGAGGGGCTTTTGGTTTCCCCTCTTTCCTAGCTCCGCCGGTATGAGGGCTGTCCTTGGTCCGAGGCACCTTTTTGCCTTTGGTTAGTTTCTGCCCTTTACTTGCAGATTTTTCAACATTTTTGGGAGCCTGTTCGGTCTGCTTCTTGTTGTTATCTGCACTCTGTGTGGTGCCCGAGGTACCAGGTTCTGAGGGATCAAGTGTGGCCGATTTGTGTTTGCCACCCCTTGCCCTGAGGGTTGTGTGACCAACCTTATAGTTGATCACCATCCCTGTTTTCCTTAATCTCTCGGCCGACTGAAGGTCCACCGAGACAGTAAGAAGTTCCAGAGGGCCTTCGGACGTTCTCCTAAGTACCCTCCAGTTCGTTGCGTTGAGGTTATTTTGGGCCTCTATTAATCCAAGGATTTTTTCCGTGGAGTATCCCTGGCTGCCTGGCAAGTACGCAACCAGAATCTCGCTGTGAGGCATCGCTGCCTCTTCAACAACCTCCAGCCGCGCACCCTCCCAGGGTTTTATGTCCACGATGGCACCTTTCAACCACTGCACGGTGGCGTAATCGGCGCACATCAGGGCTAGCCATCCAGGTCTATTATGTGACCTGTGGAAGAAAGGCTTTGTGGTAGCCTTCTTCCCCAGCTCAATGATTTTGTCCAGTATGGCTTCCTTTACGGCTTCTATTTGTTCCGTTGTCAGGAGAACCTCTGGATAGTTAGCTGGCAGAATGCCCACTTTCACGCCTCCGGTAGCTTGACTGAAGGTTGGTTTGGTGGGCACTGAGGCACTGCTGCCTCTATCTGTCGCCTTCTGTCTTTTCTTCAGTTGACCGTCGGGAGTCTTTTCCTCTGACCGGACTCTTTTCAGTCCTTTGTCAGAGGTAGGCTTCTTCATAGGTTCAACCGATTTCAATCTGGCCTCTTCTATTGGGAGGCCTTGTTTGACGAGGTATTTAAACCTCTTTCTGGCAGCTCCGCTGAGCCTGATTCTGTCCTTCCCTTTCAAGAGGGTTTTAGAGGACTTATCAGTATCCTCGTCGCTGCCAGATTTGAGCAGGTCAGCTTCAGTATCAGTACATTCGGCGTCCTGTGTGATGCTGCCTGTTTCCATGAGGATTTCGTTCACTGTGTTTTTTGGGGAGTTTTCCTCACCCTGATTTTTTCCTACGTTTTCCATAAATGGTCCCACGAGAAGCTAGGGAAAGAACAGTCACCTACGGCAGAGCCCCGCATGCCGCAGGAAGGCCATTGAAACCGGGGGGCGCCAGTTGCCCCGGAGTTCGCATAATAGCAGCTAGTCTACCCACTAGCTATGCAGTCATCAGCTTATGCTGTTCCACCTTGAACTTGGGGAGATTTTTATTGTAGTTCTCTTCTACTTGGCCGGCTGTTTAAGGCAAGCCCCCGCGTTCTGTGAAACGCGGTGTGTACTAGGCAGGTTTCCACAGATAGAGCGTCCACTCCGGCGCGCCGAGGACGCTCCGGACAGGGTATCCAGTCGCCCCCCCGAGCCCCGGAGCGCAGGCTCCCTCCTCCACGCTGTGGTTCCTAGTACTGTCCCTTAACTAAGGGGGATTTTTTCAACATACCTTGTTTAGATCCGTTGTGTTTAGTTCACAGCGGCCCCTCGCTGCAGAAGCATTGAGAAACCACTGCTATGCAGGGTCACCTCGTGCAGGGTGCTATTCTTCATAGCGCACAACGGTCTTGGGATAAGCGTCCTCGAGAGGTTCATATGACCTTCTCAGCTAATTCCCCTGGAACCAGTGGTACCAGAGGGACCAATGGTTCCTCGACCCCTATTACGGAGAAAGTTAAAGATGGACTTCTGAACATAAATTATTGTCCTTCGAACAAACAAATTGCGGACGTTTTTACAAAACCTTTGAAACGTGTTAAATTTGAGTATTTTAAGAATAAAATCGTTCGTTATTATGTAAAAAGGCACCTGTCGGTATTTGAAAATTCCAAAAGGAAAAAGTTTTTGTTTTTATTCAAGCATGTTTTGATTAGGAGGGTATGTTGAAGG
The DNA here is from genome assembly GCA_963921935.1 of Galeruca laticollis. Lineage (NCBI taxonomy): Eukaryota > Metazoa > Arthropoda > Insecta > Coleoptera > Chrysomelidae > Galeruca > Galeruca laticollis. The sequence continues at coordinate 287,507,742 of OY998175.1, read as the reverse complement.
AGTAATCGACAAAATGCTGAGAATATGAAACGCTAGGCTACACTGTGTTGTACATGAAGTTAAAAAATTCTGTATCGTAGTAGTAAGTTGTCAGTTGTCAAATATATGTATGTACGCATATGCTTATTAAAATAAAAACTAATTTTTACAGTATCGTGCAGTGCATTTAATAAAACACAAAACAACATATTAGGAGCTACTTCCACCGACGAAGCTTTCCTTTCGCTGCTAGACATAAGGATTGAACTTGTCGATGTATTGAAATGTTTCAGGCTTATCAAAATCGCTCGTTCTGTTAGTAAGATATCGAAAGTGTTGTCCTCTAGGTACTAGACGTATAACTTCGTTTACTGTGATAATTTGGTAGTGTTCTGTATCCCGGTAGCGAATGTTTTGTGTTAATTATGCGTGGAGGGTGTTAACGTTTATTTTAGACAACAGTGTCGTTATAATGTTACGGAAGTAACTATCACGCGAAAATATTTACTGTACTTTTAAATTCAGTTTTCATCGATCTATTGTACGGAAATGTAGCTAGAAGCTTTCTAGGGCAAGTTATTAAAACAATACAGCTTCACTATCGACTCAAATGTTAAATTATCGGACCAGAACAGAATATTATACGTTAAATATAATTCATATAAGGTCATCCTTTCACGAATTGAAACAACCAACAATTTAGTCAGAATTGGCCTTTTAGAGAATCGACTCTAAAATTGTAACCTTTCAAAATGTCATCGTTAACGTTCTGCGAATTTTGCCATATTCAACTGACACATTTTCAAGGAATGAATAGGAAAGAGCGAATACTATTACATAGGCGTGTCCAAACAAAATTATGAATAATTAACTATTGTAATATTTTTATTCAAATGAAAAATTAATCCAATTTATTTTCATACAGTTGAGTACTTCACACTCAAATGTTCTCTTCTTACACACCTAAACTCTAATTTACATTAAAACTGTCACTAATTCCTATATTGCTGGGTACAGACCAAGTTCTCGAGCAATAGTTTGCGAACTTTTTCGAGCTTGGTGTATACGCCTGTTCGCGAACAGTTCTAGAGCAGTTCGGCAGTTCGTTTGGGGTTCCGAGTCGAGTCGGTACTTTCAAAGGGTTCGTTTGCGAACACGTGGCGAACTCAGTATGTGTGTGGACGTTGACTGTTCGGTATCATAATATACGCGCTGTAAGCTGTTTTTAAAAGATTTTAATATCAATATATTATTATTATAGTAGTTTTTTAAATAAACATGGACTGGTCAGAGGACGAAATTGTATGGTTGATAGAAGAATATCGCCGACATGAGAATTTGTGGAATCCCAGGCACAAAGATTATAAAAAAAGACATGTAAAAAAAGACGCATGCGAAGATATAGGCAGGATTTTGTCAAAACCAAAAGATGAGCTGGAAAGGAAAATCAGTGATATTTTAGCGCAATACCGAAGAGCTCGTCAAAAGGCTGAACGAATGAAAAAATCAGGAATGGGCACAGACGAGATTAATAAAGAAGTGTGGTTTAGATACAAACATATGAGTTTTTTGAGTGACAGATATATGCCAAATGAAGCACAGGATACGGTGAGTATTTTTTTTATGTAACTTAGTTTTTATAAACAGCGTTTTTATTCAAAATCACTTTGCCACTGTACTGTTCCAACGGTAGAAAAATATTCAGCGAAATTATCTCGAATTTGACGTGAATTCACAGTAGATTTTCTTAGAACGTTTCTAAAACTCTGAAAGGAGTTCATTTCTGATTGATCTTTTCTCCACGAGCCGGAATCATTTGTATTGTCTGGTAATCTTCACGATCAAAGGCGTCTTTAGGTGTATATATCTTTGAAGATTGTTTACTTCGAATTAAAAATTGTGTAGATAGAGACATGCAAGTACTACGGAGGTAGCCTTTGTTGGTTCCTATAAAAGTGATTTACGTAGAACACAAAACACGGATGATACTATCCCAAACGAATTTTTAACTATTCGTCGAGCTCTACATAATCTATAATTAAAGGTTCGCTGATGGCTTCCCTTTAAATGCATTCCAGGGTACGGCTTCATTATGTTTTCTTGTAGAAGAAATACGTCGTCAGCAACAAAAACGAATGGTGTATTTAGTTCCTGTCACAACAATGCTGTTGCTGCTGGTAGAGATAAAGTTCCATTTTGAAGCTTTGTAGCCAGATCAGTGTTTTTAAAAACCCCTCCATCAGAAATCCTTATCTGACATCCTACGCTTGTAAATAAAAATGAGTTATCTGCCTTAACTTCTGCCATAAGAACAATGCTGAAGTATCCTTTATAATTGAAGTATTCGCTTCCGCAATTAAATGGCGCTGGCAGTATGACGTGTTTACCATCGATAGCACCTATACAGTGTGAGATGTTCCATTTATTATTATATTCTTCGGCAACTGCGAGCCATTCTTCAGATGAATTTGGAATCTGAAAATAAAAATACCAATACATTTTAACTGTCTAGCGCATAGTTAAAATGAAAATCAAATAAATTATTGTAAAAAAAAATTTTGTTTTAGGAGACTCAGGATGCATCTGCCAATGTGGGAACTTTTGCTGATACAAATGTGGAAACTAATGACGGTGCCGTCGATGAAGCGAATACGACAAATAACAATGAACCTCAGGATAAAGTATTAAATGTAGATGACTTAACATAAAATGCAAGAGGGAGTTTGGAGGAGTTAAGCAAGAAACTAAAAAGTGTATTGACAACTAAGAAACACGTGTCAAAAAACATGAAGACTACAGAAAATAACGACGAAGCCGCAGAAGTTTTCGGTGTTCTCGATACTATATATGAAAAAAAGAATGCGCCACCTGATGGTTGCTCCTATTTGCAAATCATATTGCTATGAAGTTAAGAAAATTTGATCAGTTAACCAGAACACATATTGAGTTTAGCAATAACCAAATAATTAATGACACCCAAATTAGCATTTCACAATCGCAATCCACTCAACAATATCCACAGTCAACGCCTCATGGAAGAGTCACCTCCTTCCCAGGTCTATCAAACTTCAGAAAAGCCAGTTATGTGGTCTCGCTACCACAGTCCGGTTGTAGCATTGCAATGACTTCACCCTCCTCAAACTATGACACCGATTCACAGTATTCTCAACAGCATTTCGGATCATCATTGTGTGATGCAAGTAGCAACTCATCTCTTGTAGAAACTGCTTATTCCACAGATGCAGATTCTCAAGTACGACCAGGTTGTTGTAGTACACAAGTGCTGTCTCCCCAAGAGGAAGAGCACTTGAGTGAGAAAATTGCTCACCTTTATTAAGTCGCTTAGAACTGTAATTAAAGCTTCACACACATCTGGTACAATCGCAGAAATGCTTTGCTTGGAAATTTTGAATAAATATTTCACACTTATATAGGAATCTACTGTTGCTAAGAATCGCAAAGTCAAAGCCAATCTTTCCCTGGATGAAATACATTTCCGATAATTCGTATCTTGTTTCGATATTATCGGTTCTGATAGAACCAAGAGTTTTTCAAAATCTACTACAAACATACGGCTAAAATTCCGAAATAAACTATGGTCCTCCATTTCTAAATCTCTGAGCAAAGGCACTCCACCGTATCTTGAGCGATTTTTAAATAAACTTATTTGCCACCACCACCTAGTCTTACGTTTCTATTTTTTCGACTCGACATTTAGTTTTATTAAAAAGTATGCTGCACAAGCAATGATGAGATCGCTTTCCAGCGATGACATTTTTAAAATTTAATTATTTCAATTTTTATGAAAGTGCAGTTCTAGTTCGGACTTGTCAACGAACTGGACCGAACTGCTCGGGTTCAATTCGGGAGCTGTTCTCGAACAGCTCGCGAATTCTTTATTTCGGTCTGTACCCAACTTAACACATTCGATTATTTATTAACTTTATCATGAATAACTTTCTTTTCGGGCTTACGGCTTCTATTTGAAGAAATATCGGACATTCAATCCATTACAGAACAATGTTGACTGATTTCCTTTCGAGATTCTAGAGAAATCTTCGAAGACGGGAATTTGATAGTGGGACTGTTGGACAGATAAAGATAATCATACAAATAAAAAATTAGTAAACGTAGAAATTCAAATATTCAGTTTCTGTAAAAAATATATTTGTATCACGTGTAAAATTTAATTTATTTTTGCATAGCGCGCTTTCAGCTCTCCAGACATAGAGCCATCATCAGTGCTTAATCTAAAAATACATATTCAAATCACAACCAATAGTGTTAAATTACTAAATAAAATTCAAGTTGAGAAAGTTAACAATAGTAATATATGAATTTTATTTAAAGGTAATACAAAAAGGTTTTAATATTAGAAATTTAATAATAAAAATTGATTTTAGTTACATTAAAGTTACTATTCTTTAAATTTAGTATATGTGTCATAATGAGGTTTTTTTGAAACTAAAAAAGAGAAATGAAACCAGATGTTAAACTTATTAGGTAGGTATAAAAAGCTTTATATTATTAATTGACTTTTAACGAAGAAAGGAAAACTAGATATGAAATTCTACTGCATACAAAATTATTTTTAATATTATTTATGATTACCAAAACTGAAAATATCGAATTGCTAGTTAAGTGAAAGTTTGACTAAGCTCTCTTATGAAAGTTCCTTTAATTTAAAGATAAAAAGGTCGATAAAAAATACGTACTGTCAGATTATATATAATAAAATTTCCTGGCTTCGTCGCCTCCATTAACAATCAAACAAGTTAACAAATTTTTTACATTATACAAACTTGGACATCATATCTAAAACTTCTTAAAATTGAATTATACTTCCAAAAAATTATTTTCTTAAACACTTGTCATGTTAGAACCTCTACAGGTGGTTATGTCGGTTTGACTGACAAATATGGGAGCTTCAACTGTCAATTGGGTTCGTTCGATTGTTTGTGAATACTCTGTTCAATTTGAGAGATCGAATGCAAAAATTATTATTTATTTAAATTCAGAAAAGTAATTTTAAACATCAATGAAATCAATTATGTGTAATATTCTATTTAATTTAGTAATTGTAATGAATGATTAGCAATTTAATTAGGACATTTAAAATTATTTAGAAGGTTAGGTTGAGAAAACAAACAAATTAGAATCACAAATAAACCAATGCGAAAACAACCGAAATCACACCCATCCCACATTTTCGGGATGCCATTATGGGTCTTAACTTGAAGAAAAGACAAAGGATGGAATCCAGAATGTCTCCATAGAGGTGTGAAGATAGTTTCTATCCAGCCATAGAAGTAATCTGTTTTCCTTCATGTTGGAAGGGTGGGATCCAAAGATAAATTCACACTGTAGTTCAAGGAGACACAAAAAATATGCTCATGATTCTGATATCATGGTCCCAAAGCAAGTTCTGATGTGTTGTCCTGAAGTTAATTCATCTTCAATTTCAAGTTTAACATACAATATGAAATCATTTAAATTCAGAAAAGCAATTTTTAAAAAACAACAGTGAAATTAATTGTGTGTAATATTCTATTTAATTTAGTAATTGTAGTGAATGATTAACAATTTAATCAGGACATTTAAAATTATTTAGAAGGTTAAATTGAGAAAACACACAAAAACAAATTTTGATGTGAAAACATCAGCAATCGCACTTATCTCACATTTTCGAGATGCCATTCTGGGCCCCAACTTACAGAAAACACACAGGATGGAATCCCGAACGCCTCTATAGAGGTGTGAAGATAGTTTCTATCCAGCCATAGAAGTACTCTAATTTTCTTCATGTTGGAAGGGTGGGATCCAATGATGTATTCACACCACACTCCAAGGCAACACAAATAACACGCTCATGATTTAATATCATGGTCCTGAAGCAGGTTCCAATGTATTGTCTCGAAACTAACTTATTTTAGCAAGCGTTATTGATCCGGTTACAAGCAGGTTAGGACATTATCATCATTGAGGGTTACATGAGGTGACGATGTAGGCGTATATAGTTTCTATTTAGGCTCTCTTGTTTGTTTAGACATTTATCATTAATTTTAAGCTCGTTACTGATTTCAAGGTCTTCATAAAAATCTAGTAAAGTAAAGTTTTAAGAGTTGATGTTAACTAAAATCTTTGAATTTTCTGTGGGGCTAAAATTATGATTATTATATTTTAAGTGATGACCGAATGATGACTTGTTGGGTTTACTAATATGCTCATTTAAACGGACTCCCAAAGGCCTGCATGTCCTTCCAATGTAGCTTGCTGTATACTCCAATTCCTTGTAAATGGTTAATTTTATCTTTAAAATTGACCAAAAAGGAACTTAATTTATTGGAAGTTCTGTAAGATACTTTAATTGATTTATCAATCTCTAGAAAACTTTGTGAAAATATTTTTGTGATATCTGAGTTAATGAAAGGTAATGAAATATAAATTTGTTTAGGGATATTTATTTCGGGGTAAGCTAATTTATGTAATTTCTTAGAATTTACTTTTTGAACAAGGGTGTCGACTATTGTGGGGTCGTAACCATTATTGTGGGCTATTTGTCTAATAATATCAAGTTCCCTCTTGTATTCGACTTTTTCCAATGGTATGTTGAGGAGTCTATGAATATAACAATAAAACGAGGCCATTTTGTGTTGGTTGGGGTGATTGGAAGACTGTAACTTCAATTCACAAACGAGAATTTTGAAACGTCAAGTAATTAAATGTTATTCCTTGAAACCTGTAAACACTATCAACAACATTAAACAGCGAAAAGTCAAACAAATCTCAACAAGACCTGAGACAGTCGACGATTCGCTGAGATTCCTGTCAGAATAAATTAAATTCCCGAACGAGACTTTCGAGTCGTCCAATAATTAATTGTTATTCCTGGGAACTAAAAAACCCTATAACCAAAATCAAACACCGGAGAGAGAAAGAAATTTAAACAAGACCCAAGACAGTCGGCGATTCGCTGAAATTCCTGCTAGAACAAAGTCAATTCCCAAACGAGACTTTCGAGTCGTCCAGTGATTAAATATTAATCTTGGAAACCAAAAAAAACCTATAAACAAAATCAAACAACGGAGAGAGAAAGAAATTTCAACAAAACCCGAGACAGTTAGCGATTCGCTGAAATTCCTAGCAGAATCAATTTAATTCCTGGACGAAACTTGCGAATCGCCCAACAACTAAATACTATTTCTGACAACCGGAAAGCACTATTGATAAACTAACTAAATGAAAAGAGTAAAAAATTTAAACAAGAACCGAGACAGTCGGCGATTCGCTGAAACTCCTGCAAGAATAAATTCAATTTCCAAACGAGACTTACAAGTCGTCAAGTAATTAAATGTTATTCCTTGATACCTGTAAGTATTATCAACAAAATTGCACAGCTCGATGGCAGCTCCAAAAACATTCGACCTATCTGGAAGTCTCTATTTAAGACTAGTCACAAAAAATTATGGTAAACAGTACGAAGAAATCCCTGGGCCTTCGCCAAAATTTCAACTTTCATACATAGCTTCAGACAGAGTCGGATTCAGGGACTACACCAGTGTGTGATTTCGTAACATTACCCCATCCTTAAAAAGACGTTCCTCCTAGAACTTCTGTGTAGCCTGCACTGGATGTTTGAATCGACAACTGGACCCATGTCTGCACTTTCCGGTCGTATGGAATTAACAGGGCACCGTCTTCAACGGGTATCGATAACGAGGAGTATAGGTGCAAATTAATATGTAGACACGGGAATCTTCGAAGATCGCCTCTATCATGTTCCTGATGGCTCGCCAATCCAACTGACTGCTCTCTATCCTGGATATTGCTAGTTTCTCCACGTGGGATTCCATCAGTTCGACGTTCGCCCCTGTCTAGTTTCCCCTGTGACTGGAGTTCTTGGGTTGCAGGAGTCCTGAGGTGCTTAGACGGGCTGCGTACGTGCTCTAGCTCGCCACACTTCCGGCGTTTGATCTTCTTCGGCTTCTTGTCTACCATACTCTTATCAAGTCAACGGTCTGGTCCAGTCTGTCTACGTTACCATATTCTTGCATGGTCCTAACTTTCCTGTATCCAGCCATCGTGACTGCTTCATATTCAAGAGCAGTAGTCAATACATCGACCAATGTTTTGGGATGGGCTAATCGAAGCATCCTCTCCACATCGTGGTCATATAAACCGTCAATGAAGGCACGGATGCCCAAACATTCCATAATGTTGTCTGGTGCTAATGGATAAGCAAATCGAACTAGTCGGGCAATATCCAGTTCATACTCTTGAAGGGTTTCGTCACGTTTCCGCTTTCGGTTCATCAGCTGGGATTGGTACAAATGTTTTGAATGTTCGTGACCGTATCGCATGTCCAACCTCTTCTTCGGCTGCTCGAAGTCATCAGTTTCTTCCAGAGGTATCGTCTAAAGTACATCTAAGGCATATCCCCGAAGCGCGATAGTTAAGTTCACTACTTTCTCCTTATCGGACTAATTATTCACTCTAGCGGTTGCTTCTAACTGTTTAACGTAATTGGTCCACGACCTCTTTCCATCAAACGTTGGGGCCTTGACTCGGATAAAACTGCCAATATCTTCTATCTTGGGTTGCTTTAGACCTTTTATTATGCTAATTGGATCTGTGATTTTATTGTCTATTTCTTCTTCACTTTACACTCTAAAGACATAATTGTGTTGGCTTATCATTGGCTTGAATAACTATTGATATAAAACAAGTGTATAACCAATGCTTGAAGAAAATTGTTGGACACCCTGTATACACTGATTTGTTGGATCAAAGAAAAGAATCACGAAGTGTGTATTATTTTGCTGGCACAAATTTATTACAAATACTTCTTGATATTTTGTAATTATTGGGAAACATATTTTAATAAATATAATAGAAATATGTAACAGATGCAATACTGAAATTTTGTAGGCGGAACATAATCACAACCTTTCTCGTCTTCAAGAATGCAATTTTCTCTACTTTCATTTCTTAAACAACGCTCAAAAGAAAATTTAAAAAAATAGGTCTATTGGATAAAGTATCGCCGAGATTAAAAATTCCAATCACATAATGACAAAAACCTAAGAATAGTCGAAGTGATCGTTTAAAGCCGATGTAAAAGAAACGTGCGTGTAATAAAATCAGATGCTAGGTTATTTTTCTAGATTTTGCACTGAAATTCCTTTCAAAATATAAGAGACTTTTTAATGCGTTTATCATTGTTATTCCCAACTTCCATATGTAGTTCAAGTCATTATTGAGGATAGGATAGTTGTGGTTGTACTCAATTGCTTTTAAAGGGTGAAAAAGAGGTACATTAAAGAATAAAACTTCACAGTGATTCCTACAAATTTATATAAAAAATTAGCGAAAGTACAAAAATATTTCGGATCTGACTAAAATCCAAAAATATTAGTATTATCTCTCGCCTCCTTATTATTTCACTTGACAATTTTGTTATGTTGTTCAACAACGAATTACGTGTACTTTTCCAATCGATTTCGGGTCATCCAGGTTGAAATGTTGTAAGCAGTATTTAAGAGCATAATACCTCTGTAGTTTTCACACTCTATCGGATTTCCTTTCTCATGTATTGGGACCAATATCCCAATTTCCCATTCTGTTGGCATTATATATTTTTCCCATATTTTTGCAATTAATGTGTATAACCTTAGCATCACTTTTTCGCCTCCTTGCTTAATTAACTCGTTTTTTATTTGGTTGCCTTTCTTGGTTTGAGGTTTATTCGCAATATTGCAATTCTTCAGCTTTTAGGTGTTGTTTTTCCTTTATATAATTTTGTGAAGTATTCTTCCCACAGTTTGCCGTCTATTGGGTTATTTCTTGTTTAATTTTTGCCAATGTATTTTCTCATTGTCCTTACGGTTGTTATCTATTTCGTTCATGTAATATTCAATACAATGTTGTCTATTTACTTTGCATATTTTTGCGGCCAACATTCATATCAGCTTATGTTAATCGCCTGTTTTAATCAATTTATTCTTCGAATTTTTTTTGTTTTATATATTCTTGGCATTGTTCTTTGACATTGTGTTTATATCTTTCACTAACTATGAATCCTATACCATTACGGCCTTGTTCTTGTTCTCCTGCATAGAACAGTGTGAAGTCCTCTTTTTCTATCATTTCCTTTCCACCACATCGTATTTCTTGTAATGATAACGCCTCTATTTTGTACTCCTTCTTCTATTTACCTACAGCTAAAGCGTTCTTATATTCTTTTACTTTATTTCGATTTCCGTTTCTTTCTTTTGACGCCATAATTTTGCTTTCTTATCATCCCTGTCCTTGCTAGTTTTTTTATCTTTTTTCATTACTTTCTACTTGCGGCCCGTTTCTTATCCTCCTTGGAAATCAACTCTCCTTTTTAGAGTACCATACAGATTCCGGCGTTGGCGCTCATCGTCCTCTTGGCCAAATCTCTCTATTCATAGCTGCATTTCGTATTTCTCTTAGGTTTTTCATCCTTGTCCACTTGCGAGTATTCCTAAGCCAGGTTAGTTTCTTCCTTCCTATACCTCTTTTCCCCCTTCAATGTCTTCTCTTTTAAGGACTTGAACTTATTAAGTAAAAATATAACAACATCCTCCCCATTTTAGCTTAACCAACAATTCTTACTGTTGCTTCTTCTGGTCTTCCATACTTTGTACCCCTGCTTTTGTCTTATGTTTTGTCAGTATGGGTTTTGCAACTACTTTGGTTAACAAATCTGCGACATTTTCGTTAGTGTCTATGTATTTCAAATTTATTTTATTCTTCTCAATTTTATCTTTGATGAAAAAATACTTCCTCTGTATATGTTTGGTTCTTGAGTGAAATGTATTATTTGTCATTGTCATTGTACATTTCTTTGTTTTCTAGTAACTGGATTTGATGCAGATCTCCAAAAATATTGTCAAACCATAAAATTTCCTTTTCTGCTTCAGTGATTGCTATAAATTCGCTTTCACATGTGCTTAAAGCAACAACATTATGTTTCTTGCATTGTCAGCTTATTGCTCCATTACTTTGGATGAAAATCTATCCAAAAAAACCTTTTCCATCTACGACATTATTCCAGCTTGCATCGCAATAAGATTTTAGTGGCCTGTTTTTTTCTTGATAAGTTATTCCTTCAGTTTGTATGTACTTCAAGTATCTCAAAACGTGTTTTGCTTATCTCCAATTCATCTCAGAGTATTTGGTATTAAATTGGCTTAGATAAGTTGTAACAAAAGTATTATCTGGTCTTGTTCCTTGTGATAAATATAATAAGCTTCCGATCAATTCCTGATAAGGAACTTCTCTATTCATATTAGTGTTTTAAATGAAACTCACGGTTTCTAATTAATTCCACAATATAATAAAAGTTATTGAAAATTCTAAAAAATTGACAATTGTTTCGATAAATCAATATCATCGTCAGAATGACAGAAGTTACATTTCATTTGATGCCTACCTGATGTTTAGTAGTTATTTTTGGCTAGACCAAGAAGTGACCTAACTTGTGATTGACTTAATATATGTTTATAGAAAAAAGAAGAAGATGTGATATTACAAATATTGAAGCTTAGATATGATTAGCCCTATGGTGATATCCTGGATATCATTTTTCCAATTAAGATCAGTATAACTGTGCAATGATATAGAAAACCAGGAAAACTATATCTGCTGATCTTTACAATTATCACTTAAGAAGACAGTTTATTAGTGGAGAACTCCCTATATTTAACTGTTCATTGATAACTTCATATTGTGGGTTTCTTAAATGTCTTCTAATTTCCAATTCTTCAAGGAAATCCAGTTCTTGTCTCTTTTCACAAATATGCAGCACTTCTAGTTTTGTGTTAGGTGTCAATGAATGATTGGGGTCAAGTAGATGTTTTACGTAGTGGGATTTATCTGGTTGTTTTAATCTGTATGCTCGTAAGTGTTCACTGTATTGGATTTCAAAATTCCTAAGGATCTGACCCAAATAGACAGCATTACATTCTGGACATTTTAGTTTATATATACCTGACTTCTTTAATAGTGGTATTTTTGTTTTTACATTTAACAATTTTGTACTAACGTTACTTTCTGTTTTAAAAGAAATTGTTGTATTCGTTGCTGAAGATATTATCTTTGAAATATTATTAGGAAGATTTCCTGCATATGTGATGGTTTCATAAGTTTTTATTTCACCAGCTTTAGGAAATATTAGTTGTAATGCCACTTTTTCCTCTTTTTTACTAATTAGCTTATTTATCAAATTCAATGGATAACCGTTGGATCTTGCTATTTGTCTAATTGTATTAATCTCTCTATCAAAATTACATTTGTTCATACGAACTGAAAAAGCTCTATGTATCATTGAATTATATGCCGCTAGTCTGTGTAACATAGGGTGATTGGAATTGAATGGAATTGTCACATCAGTCTGTGTTGGTTTTCGGTAAATTGAATAATCAAGTACATTATTAACTCTTTGAATTTTCAAATCAAGAAAATTGATTGAGCTATTTTCTTCAATTTCTAATGTAAATTTTTATTTTTGGGTGTAAATTATTGATGTGGTTGAAAAATACATCTAATTGTCGTTCACTACCCATAAAACAAGCTAATATGTCATCTACATATCTATACCAAAGTAAAATATTTTTCGAAATATTACTTTCAAAGATCTTTCTTTCTAAATTGTCCATAAAAATGTTTGCTAAAATAGGTGATATAGGGCTTTCCATTGGTAAACCTTCATTTTGAATATATTTCTTATTGTCAAAAGTGAAATAATTCTGATTAATGCATACATCAAATAAATTAAGTATATCTGATATTATTCCTGGATTAATATTTTTATCTTCTAGTAATTTTCTTACAAGTATTAGATATTCTTTGGGAAGAATTTTAGTGAACATATTAGTTACATCGAACGAAATGAGTTTATAGTTATCTTGCAAGTGGATTGCTTTCAACTTTTTGATTAGTTCTATTGAATTTCTAATTGAGTACTGAGATTCATATCCATAACTATTGAGTATAATGTTGAGCCTCTTTGCCAATATATTATTAGGAGCATTAACATAAGAAACTACAGGTCTAATTGGTTTCGTTATTTTATGTAATTTAACGGTTCCATATAATTGTGGACAATGAGGATTCTTATGTATGATAGACCTCTTTTCGTAATCACTTAAAAGATAATTTGAATTATTAACAATATCCCTTACATTATTATAAAACTTTTTTGTTGGGTCTGTTTTAAGAACTTTTACATCGCTAGATTCTATAAAGTTATATATTTTGGAATTGTAATTTTCAGTCGTCAAAATGACAGTTGTGTTCCCCTTATCAGATTTTGTAACTGTTAGGTTATTATCTTCTATCTTCTTTTTTATTGCATTCAAAACTGTAATGTCATTTTTTGTTTGACGTTTAACTTTTGAAGGTTCAATATTTTTGATTAAATTGGCAATTTTTTATTTCTCATAGAGAAAATTATTTGAATTAGATTTTAAAGCTATTTCTGACTCTGTAGCTATAATTTGTTTAATATTATTCGTAATTTTTGGTGGTATGCTGTACTTTAAACCTTTATTTAAAAATTCTATTTCACTATCTATAAAATTAGTGTCTGAAAGGTTTTCAAATCGTGGTGCAAAGTGTGTTGGCATGTAGGTACTTACAGTTTCATGATGTTTTGAGTATTGAATTTTATGTTGTGTGTTCAAGATTCTGTAGCTTCTTTTCTTGTTTCTTGAATTTCTTATGCTTCATCGTGCGGACACTTTCTCTAATTTTGTCATCCAAACAGTCAAATTCTATTGGATGTAATTGGAATGTGAGTTCTGAATGTACAACTTTTATGTAGTTGTCTAAGGAGTCTGTAACTTTGAACCATTTCTTACATTCTCCTTTTATCCAAGCTCGTTGAGCACATTTTATAGCTTTTTGTGCTTGTGGTGTTTTAGTGTGACATTTTATAATCACATAATTTGGTATTACATTTTTTCTAAGGCATTCTTGGTTAAACCAAATGTTTTGTGATGTTTTGTAACGTTTTTGTAGTAACTTACATCTTTGTCATTTTTGAATGGAATATTCGACTCTTTGCATTCACTCATGTTGAAGCGTTGTAAAATTCTTTTAATGTACTTTTTTTGTTTTATATGCAAAATTCCTCCTTCTCGGTTTCTAGTTATTTCCCATCCAAGTAAGTACTTAGCTTCTCCTAGACATTTCATCTTAAATTTTGTACTTAATTTTTGCATGACTTGATCTGCCATTTATTTTGTGTTTGTGGCCAATAATATGTCATCTAGATTTAAACTAATTATAGAACAGTTGTTGTTGTTATTGTATAGAAATATTCAAGGTGATGAATATAATTCTGTAAGCCCTAGGTTATGTAACTGTGTTTCAATTGTCTGATACCAGGTACGTGCACTTTGTTTTAAGCTGTAAAGTCCTTTCTTTAGTTTACACATTTTAGTCCCTTTATCTTTATCTATTCCTGATGGAATTTCCATATAAATTTCGTCATTCAATACCCCATTTAGATAAGATGTAGTAACATCATATTGAAAAAGTTCAAGATCATATTTAGCTGCAATTGCAAATATAGTTCGTAATATATTAAGCCTAATTACAGGTGCAAAAACTTCATCATTATTTTCACCTTTTATTTGGTTGAATCCTCTGGCTACTAGCCTAGCTTTGAATTTTGAATAGAATCATCTACATTTTCTTTAATTTACAAAACCCATTTAGAATCAATTGTATGTTTATCTTTTACCCTATTTCCTATGTCCGATGTCTCATAGAGCTTATGTGATTTCAACTCTTCATTTATAGCAGCTATCCATTCATGTTTGTAAATTGTATTGATTGCTTTTCCATATGTTTTATGTGGATCAATGGTATTTACTGGAAGATTTAATCTGATTATTCTGTTTTGAATTCGGTTTGATCTTCTCAGATTATCAACATTTTGCTCTTGAGTTGGCACATTTGCATAGTATGGATTAGTTTTTGAGGTATCTTAGCACCGTCATCAATTTCCGAATCTGTTGGGTTATATGTAATTTCGTTTTCTTCATCTGTTATTGTGCTATTTTCTGAACGTTGTTCTTCAATATTTTCTTGTTGAGCTTGTATGTGTTCTTCATAAGATTGTTCTTCTCTTTCATCTGTATCGTAGGTTATTTGGAAATAGTTATATTTTACATCTTTTTCTTCTAGTAAGTTGAAACCTCTTTCATTTTCCATTACTTCTGCATCCCTGACTCTGATTACTGTATTTATTTATATGCAGAATAGTCTATAATGTTTGAATAAGTGATCATAACCCAGAAATATTGTTGTTTTGGATACTATATCGAACTTCTTTCTGTTTTGTTTTTGGATCAAGTAATAGGCTAAGCTTCCAAACACTAATATGTTCTACATTTGGTGTTGATTTAAAAAATGTTTCTTCAGGTGTATTGTTAATTTTCTTTGTGTAGGTACTGTTTTTAAGGTAAACTGCAGAATACGTAGCTTCGGTCCAGAACTTTAATGGCAAATTTGAGTCGTTCAGCATACACCTCACTATTTGTATAATTGTTCTATTGTTGCGTTCAGAGACATAATTTTCTTAAGGATTATAAGGAGCTGTTAACTCATGAATTATACCGCTTTCTTGTAGGCATTGTTCAAATTCTTGGTTAATGAACTCACCTCCATTGTCTTATCTTATGCTATAACGTGAAAACCTACCAACCCTCTCAGTGCTCGTTATAGATATGCGGGTTGTCTCACGTGGTACAACCCGTGCTCACCAGTCGACTAGCTTCGAGTCGAAGAAGGGGTGGATTCTTCAAAAAAAATTATTAAGTTTTTAAAAAGGGCGCCAGAGAAGTTTTGGCAAGCACCCAAGACTTCTTAAATTAGCCCACAACTCCTCAGTGGGATAACAACACTAACTACACACTCCAAAGGTTAAACTGATAGGTAAGTTATCATAAGAAAATAAAAGTCAGCAAGTATCCCCTGATTGAAGTTTCAATTAATCCCTTTGGACCAAAGGTCTCTTTTCAAAATATTTATTACAATCTGTCCCAAATAATGTCTGAACTCAGCTGAAGGCTGTAGACTCAGAATGTAGTTAGGCTGAAGGCTGGAATCTACATAAATCTTAAATCGCAAACTAAGTTATCAGCTATAACGAAGTCGCAGCTTAAATAAATAACTGACAAGCAGGTTCTATAAACTCTGAGCAGAGCTGAACGCTTCAAACTCAGGGTGCAGAAGAGCTGAGGGCCCCAAACTACACCGATGTCTCAATTCTACAATTATAGAGAAATGACCAAATGGTTTATGTACAATTTCTCAAAATACTACGATAATATATACCAAAATTACCTATGTTACAGTTACATGGGCTCACACTTCCGCAATTTATACGAATATGAATATAAATATAAATAAATGCATAAGCATAAAATTTAAATAGCAAACGAGCTCAGCGTTGCTAAAAGAAAATATGAATCGAAATTAAGTACGGCGCAAAATTATTTACATAAAATCGTCAGAGTTTGAAAACTCTACTGAATAACGCAGTACCCAGGTACGTACCGTAGTATCCTAGCGTTAAGAGCCAACAGCCCAATATTTTAAACTATAAGCAAATTATTACAATTTTAAATACAAAGTGAAAATAAATTCATACTAATTGCCGCAAAAAGAGAGGAATTAAAAACTTTACATGAAAAAAATTATGAAATGTGACGGATAAAGGTGAATGTACGAATGTATGAAGAGTAAAAAAAAAAGGAAAACTGTTCACTTATCCTTCTTCCGGACCCAGAACAGTAACTGAAGTCGCTCCAGAATATTCCAACACTCCTGGAACTGGTCTCACTGACTCATTAAGCTCCAATCAGCGAATTAATATCCACATAAAAAAACCTTCAAATTGAGAAACGAATTAGCCTCTACATAGGGTTTACATTTTACCCCGGTCAAATTTTCGACGTCCACCCGTAATACCCCATATATTACTACACTATATTATCATCACCCAAAATTCGCAAGTAATCATACATCCTGACTTTTAACTGTAGGTATAAAAGCCATTTACACTGAGAATAAAAACTATCTGGACACATCCCTGAATAATATTCAGCCCCCGTGATATATTCTTATTTCAAAAATAATGTACAAAACGAAAATGAACTGATAAGAATTTGTGAAATGTATCAAACTATTTCATGAAGTTAAGATTACATACTCCAATAAACTACGATTCAAAGCTAAAATTCCTATGTTAATCTACCTATAGAACTGTTAGTTCCGAGAAAGTATTTCCAACCATTTACCTTGATAATGAATCCTAATAACAAACGCCGTCTACGGCAATTTACCATGTGTTACCCAATTCCACCAATTCTACTGGTATCCTTGGTCATCGGTCCTTTCTGAACCAGTAGATTAACGGGTCAGAGGTGCCAGCTGTTGACTTAGGCAGTATTTTCTTCCCCTGCGTAGGAATTGTCAGGTTTTACCGTAAAAATACGTTATGGCTCCCAGAGCACATGCAAAAATTTTTACATTATAAATGTGTGTTTACACGTTGACGGTAAATGGAGGACTCAATTTTAACTTCGCACAGTCAGCGCTCTCTGAATTCTCTCCGTCGATAAGCTTGCCAACATTAAAACTCCGACAACTCTGCGAATTTTCGCGTTACAATGCGTTTTATCTTCTTACCCGTTTGGTTTTCAACTTCACTTTTAAATATTTTAAATTTTGTAACTTTTTCAGCTTTTGATTTTAGGAAATACACGAAAAGTTTTCGTGAAACACCATCTACTAGTAAATACATATATAGTGAACCAGCTATTGGAGGTTATTGTATTGGTCCATGTGCACTAATTGTAAAATATAATTTGTTTTAATTTCGTCATGAGACACAAATTTATACTAATTGCCGCAAAAAGAGAGGAATAAAAAACTTTACATGAAAAAAATTATGAAATGTGACGGATAAAGGTGAATGTACGAATGTATGAAGAGTAAAAAAAAAGGAAAACTGTTCACTTATCCTTCTTCCGGACCCAGAACAGTAACTGAAGTCGCTCCAGAATATTCCAACACTCCTGGAACTGGTCTCACTGACTCATTAAGCTCCAATCAGCGAATTAATATCCACATAAAAAAAACCTTCAAATTGAGAAACGAATTAGCCTCTACATAGGGTTTACATTTTACCCCGGTCAAATTTTCGACGTCCACCCGTAATACCCCATATATTACTACACTATATTATCATCACCCGAAATTCGCAAGTAATCATACATCCTGACTTTTAACTGTAGGTATAAAAGCCATTTACACTGAGAATAAAAACTATCTGGACACATCCCTGAATAATCTTCAACCCCCGTGATATATTCTTATTTCAAAAATAATGTACAAAACGAAAATGAACTGATAAGAATTTGTGAAATGTATCAAACTATTTCATGAAGTTAAGATTACATACTCCAATAAACTACGATTCAAAGCTAAAATTCCTATGTTAATCTACCTATAGAACTGTTAGTTCCGAGAAAGTATTTCCAACCATTTACCTTGATAATGAATCCTAATAACAAACGCCGTCTACGGCAATTTACCATGTGTTACCCAATTCCACCAATTCTACTGGTATCCTTGGTCATCGGTCCTTTCTGAACCAGTAGATTAACGGGTCAGAGGTGCCAGCTGTTGACTTGGGCAGTATTTTCTTCCCCTGCGTAGGAATTGTCAGGTTTTACCGTAAAAATACGTTATGGCTCCCAGAGCACATGCAAAAAATTTTACATTATAAATGTGTGTTTACACGTTGACGGTAAATGGAGGACTCAATTTTAACTTCGCACAGTCAGCGCTCTCTGAATTCTCTCCGTCGATAAGCTTGCCAACATTAAAACTCAGACAACTCTGCGAATTTTCGCGTTACAATGCGTTTTATCTTCTTACCCGTTTGGTTTTCAACTTCAGTTTTAAATATTTTAAATTTTGTAACTTTTTCAGCTTTTTTTTTTAGGAAATACACGAAAAGTTTTCGTGAAACATCATCTACTAGTAAATACATATATAGTGAACCAGCTACTGGAGGTTATTGTATTGGTCCATGTGCACTAATTGTAAAATATAATTTGTTTTAATTTCGTCATGAGACACAAATGACTTTTTCACTGCTCTACCAGTTATACAGTATTCACACTTGGGTAATTCTTTATTCTCAAATTTTAGTCTCAACACTATATTTTCCGATTCAATGTTATTTATCGTTTGAAAATTTTGATGCCCAAACGGTCTATGCCACAATTCACCACTTAAATTCACTTTTTCAAAGTCTTTTTCACACACTATGTCTGCTTCATATAAATTATCTTTTCTTTTGCCTGATATCATAAGTGTTCCATCTTCCTTTTCAATTGAACAGTTTCAATTTTCAAATTTGATTTTAAAACCTTTCTTCTCAAATGTACTTATTGATAATAAATTTTCTGTTATATGTGGCACAAATAGCACATTTGTGATACTGATGTATTTCAAATAACATTTTTCATTACTTATTTTACCTCTAATAGTTCCATAGCTTCTTATGTACTTTTAAAAATTTTCCATGTGCTAATTTTACTTCAGTACTTTCAATAGGAGTTGAGCTAATAAAGAGGAATTTATCATAAGTCATATGACTTGTTGCACCAGAATCTAAGACCCACTTCGCTCAATTGGAGTTACTGTTCTTTGATGCTACTTCCATAGCACTTTCATACTTGCACTCACATTTGCTTGCCGAGTTTAACTGTTCAACTTGTTAATTTTCTTTTGTGGCCCTTCTATCAGCTCTATGAAAACAGTTTTTAGCATAGTGGCCTCTTTTATTGAACACCCAACAAATAACATTGGATTTCTGTCTAAGCTCTGTCTTTTCAAAACTTCTTTTTGATTTACAAGCAGTTTCTAATTTAACTTCCGCTTCAGTTAAATTTAGTTCTTCTTCTTGTGTTTTCAACCCATATTTTTCAATATTTTCAGTATCTTATTTTTTAACTCAAGTCTTAAATCAACTCTCCTTGATGATACTTTTCCCTCATGAATTTCTTTAAGTTTGTTCCAGATATCTTTAAATTCATCGACGTTTATGACTTGTTGTGCTTGACTGGCGCTTCAATCGTTCCTAAAATCATAATTGCACTTTTTTCATTATAGGTTTCTATTTCTTTTCGATTTGTCTCATGTACTTCTGGACATAGTGTTTCAATGGTATGCCAACACTTCTTGACTTTTACCATCAATTTCATTTGATGTACCCATATTTGATAGTTTGTCTCGTTCATCTTAATTATTTCATTTTGACCCTCCATTACTTTCGATTTTCTACAGTTGTACCTCGAATAAAAACTACTTTCCGGCAGAGTTTTTTCACGTACGGCTTTTGCTCAAAATAGTATTAACCCATTCATGCTCAAAGTTGCGTTTTCGCAACAAGTGGTAGTGGCGAACGTAATCCCATCTATTGAGCCAATAGCTAACTGAAATCTATTTAAATTGCAGATTTTATTTTCTTTAAAGTTAACTTCAACTAAACCTATCAGTATATGAACCACTGAAATGAATAAACAACTGGAACGTGCACGTAATAGTCGAGTGTCTTCCAAATTTGAAGCCAGAATGTAGACAAGAACAGATGCCGGGGAGGGAACACTTTCTCTTTCTATCTTGTTTTGGCTAATTGCATTTTGAGAAGTTACTGTTGTTAAGTTTTGTTTATTTGGTTTATTATTGATTTAATCCATAAAAAACCTTTAAAATGGTTGCGTATTGTTCTGCTTATGGATGCACCAACGAAAGAACACCAGGAACGGGAACGTATAATTTTAAAAAAAGAATTATCTTATGTGTTGTTCATCATTTTATTTCAAAAGTAAATACACTCTTCACAATAAAACATCTTATTGTAGAAATGAGTAATGAACTACATGAAATACAAATGATTAAATATGTAGCAAGTAGGTATGCAGACCTTAGGATACAGACACATGCAAAAAGAGATCATTACAGTTATTAGGAGACAAAGCGACTCTTCGTCATAAATTAAATAAAACTATTTTATTTTACCATATATAATGTTTTTGTTCATTTTTTTGTTAAGTAATAGCTTTTATACAATGTCATTGATTTTGGGCACTCATATTTTTGCCCAACATGTCATTTTATTATTTAACTCTCTGTTACTAAATATATATTATTAAACTAACTGTGTCGTATTATTTTAACAGTCACCCTATAATATTTATTTTACTATATTAAATATCCTGTAACAAATATTCATGACGACAATAATTTTTTCCTGACATACTAGGTATTTTGAATAACTTTATTTAAATTTATTCATTGCACACTTTAGGAAAATTTCTAATTGCACAAAGTTTTGGTTTTACAGCTGTAAATTGATTAAAATAACACTGAATAGAAACAAATAAGCAATTGATTAAAATAACACTGAATCGAAGCAAATAAGCAATAATGAAAAAAAGGTATATAACAAAGTGCGCTCATCTTATTACTCGTTTTTATTTATTTTTTTAAATCAAATTATATTGAATCTTCCTTTTAAATTGCTAGTTACCTCATCTTACATATAATAAAAAGGAATTTCAATGTATTTAGCATACCTAAATATTTTTCTTTTAAATTTAAAGATATATTATCACATTTTTCCTATTTAACTACACGTTTGTAAGAAAGATAGCTGTCCCTCCCTCAGCAGTTGTTCTTGTCTAACTACGTGGCTTCATTTGTACAGTGTCGTGGTTGTTCCAGTTTAGGTTATATTTCAGTGATATGAACTAATAAATGACATTTGTATGCAGAATTTGGGAACTAAGTTGAGAGTTTCATTTGGTGACAAGTCGCACTGTGATTTTTTCCACATAAAGGTGAACAGTTTTAGAGTTTTAGAAGAAACATTGATTTTTTTTTTGCTATTAGGATCCGAAGGAATTATTTGTTAGCCATATATCAAGTAAGTACGATATCCGCCAAAATAAACAGTACCGAAACAGAGAGTGCTGTGGAGTTGTTTATGTAATACGGATTTGTCATGTTTGACTTAATTGTTATTAGTTGATATATTAATAGTACGCTGCAGTTAAATTTGATTTAAAAATGGTTCTAACAACGGAAGAAAAAGTTTTTTTGGTAGAGCATTATTTTCGTTCATACGGAAAAGGTCGTAATGATGGTCCAAGCTTAGGACAGGTGTCAATAAAATATCAACAAAAATTTAATAAAGCAGCTCCTAGTAAAAGTGTGATGTTAGCTGTTGTTGAAAAATTTCGTCGCACTGGTAGTGTATTGTGTCAACGTAAAGGTTCTTCAGGTCGTCGAAAAACAGTATGCACTAACGAAAATGAAGGACGTGTTTTTAACCAAGTTGTGCAAATCACCTCAAAGAAGTCTTGTAAGAACTGCATGTAAACTCAACATTAGTTAAACGTCTTTACGTCGCATGTTCAAATCAATTGGTGGTTATCCATACCGTATTCAAGTTGGACAACGACTAAATGCTGCGGACAAACGTGCAAGAGAAATTTACTGTGGTCGCATGTTGAGTTTAATTTACGAAGATCCCGAATTTTTGAAAAACATATGGTTTTCAGACGAGAGTCACGTTCATCTTAGCGGCTATATTATACGACAAACAATCAGATTCCTTGGATTTGATCGTCCTGATGTCATTGTAGAGAAACCACTCCACAGTCTTCGAGTTACCGTTTGGTGCGCGGTATCTGGTCATGGAATGATTGATCCTTATTTCGTTGAAGATGATAATCAGAATCCACTTACTGTCAACCAAGAGCGTTATAGAGAGAAAATTATTATACCTTTTGTGAGAGATCTAAATAACTTTTGCCGTGCACGAAATCTACAGTTTCGCACACAATGGTTCCAACAAGATGGTGCAACGAGCCATACAGCTGTGCGCACCTTAGACTTACTCCGTCAGCATTTCGATAATAGAATAATTTCTCGGGGAACAGACTTCGAATATCCTTCTCAATCACCTGATCTGACGCCACCTGACGCATACATTTGGGGCATAATGAAGGACAAAATATTTCACTCGAAAAATCCGCCGGCGAATATTGCCGAACTACGGGAAATAATACAAAATATTTTTCGGCAGTTACATCAACCACTTTTTATAAATATGTTTATTGACTTACAAAATCTATATGAAGCTTGTTTGCGTCGAAATGGTGAACATTTTGAACACTTTCATTACAGAAATTGAAAATTAATTTTTATTTTTATTTTCGGTACTATTTATTTTGGCGGATACTGTACTATATGTTTTTTGTTTACGATTTTTGTGTTTGTTTATTTACTAGTGTTGCGTTTTCGCAACACGAAGCTATTATAGTGTTAAGTACCTATAATTGTAGGTGTTGCATTTTCACAACGCCAGGAACTAAAGTATAAAGTATTTTCAAATATAATAAGTTAGTTTTCACTAGAAAAAAAAAGTTGAGAGGTGTCAAGGGACACCCGGATGGAACGAAGTTCCTTTCGATTAATTAGTGAAGGAATTGTAATAAAATTTTTTTTTTTAAGTTATAATAATATTTTTTTTATTATTAACAAATATAATGTTATATAAACTTAATCAGTAGGCTCAATTTTCGTAATAATTGGCTTGTGGTAACTGAAGTAGGAAACATATGTTTGGGATTCTATTTTATTTAAATGTCTTGAAAAAACTGCATCAATGGTAGTATTATATTTTGTTGTTGATTCTGCTGGATTATTGTTAATTCTTAAATCAAATTCTTCCTCTAGAAACTGTACCAATGGTTTTGATTTTTCATTACTGAAGTTGATGTTAAAATCACCGGCTAAAATGAGTGGAACTTTATCTAATTTTTTGTTGTATCTGTTAAGCGTTCGAGATACATCTTTAGAATACTCTACCAGTGCTCGATGAATGAACTCCTGAATATGTATTAATTTGTTATTTGGTGAGACATATATGACTGCCATGATTAAGGTAACACCGTCTTCCATTACACACTCTGCCGCACATAAATCTGCAACATTTGTACGTCTTACGTGCAAGTTCTGAATATTGTTCATTATGACCGACAAATTTGGTGTTACAAAAAGCAAAAAAAAGAAATTTCAGAAAATAAAAATTCCTCCCCGGCGAAGAATTTTTCAGAAAATAAAAATTCCTCCCCGGCGGGGAATCGAACCCCGGTCTCCCGCGTGACAGGCGGGGATACTGACCACTATACTACCGAGAAATATGTTTATGAGATTTCAAAAGTATTATTCATTATACAGCAAGCAACTGAAGTATATTATTTCAATTTTTGTTGTAGAGAATCTCAACAATTAATTAACATAATAAAGACAAAAAACTATACTAAGTAATATTAAAATATGATTTGTTTTTGAATTTATTAAAATTATGACGCGTACACTTGCTAAACACACAAAATGTGGAGATTATAAATCGTATGACTTGGTTGGAGAAACATGCGCACGCCGCACAGCTTACAATAGCTTCAAAAAGTGTCGTGACAACTTTTCGTAAGAATTTTTTCCGTCTAGCCTCCTTTCACAACGCGCGATAAGGAACTTCGTTCCAACAAACAAAAATTATATGTTTTGACAAAAGGTTTCTAAATGTCCAACAATATTCCACCTTCTTCAAAATTTAGTAGAGGGACTAATCAAGTTGGGTCTCAGCCAAAAATGATATATAAAGCCAGAACGCACAAAATAATGACAATTCTTGAAGAATCAACCATTATGCAGTCAGCCAGCAGTGCAAATGTATATTTAGCCCCTCCCGATCCGCACAAATTGACCGATGAAGATAGCGGTGATGAAGATTTTGGTGGAACATTTGACAATTTGAGTAGACCCCAATTACAGTCAGAAGCAGAAGCAGTTGTTGCCATTTTTCATGAAGAAGATGCTATAAGAATTAACGAAGATAACATAACCTCTGTCGAAGAAAATATTGGGGAAATACTGCAAACCACAACAACTGAAGAACCACTTGATATAAACGACGATGAGTCATTTATCGAAGACGAAACAGAAACGCTGACGCTGATGGAAATCCAAAGAAACAATGGAATTTCGTAAATAACCTAATAAAACATGAAAAGAAACAAACTAGTGTAGATACAATAGAGGTAGATAAAACATTATTAACTGATAAATTAGAAATTGGAAACAAATTTAACGAATATTTCTGTGATATAGGTCAATCAATCGTCAATAAAATCAATGCAAAACTTTTAAGTAACCCACTTTCACACTGTTTCGAGGAAATCAATATAAAAAACTCCTTGTACCTATATGATACTAATATCAAAGAAGTAAGAGAAATTTTGAATGAAAACTCTGCTCCGGGTAATGATAAAATTTCTGCAAAAGATTTGTTAAGAGTACAGGAGGTAATAATACCAATTTTAGTCAACTTGGTTAATAAAATGTTTGAAACAGGGGAATTTCCGAAGGAGCTGAAAGTGGGTAAGGTTACCCCTATCCATAAAACAGGACCAAAAAACAATTTAGAAAACTATCGCCCAATTACTGTAGTTTGTGCATTGTCAAAATTTGTGGAAATTCTTTTCAAAAAACGTATCATGAACTTTCTTACTAGGTATGTTGAATTGGACAAGTATCAATATGGTTTTCAGAAACACTCGAACACCCAAAGCGATACAACAGACTTCCTGAACCATGTTGTATCCAACTTGGATGACAAAAAATTTGTCCTAACAATATTTATTGACTTACAAAAAGCATTCGATGTAGTGGATCATGAAATACTACTCGAGAAATTGTATCTATTAGGTATAAGAGGAAAAAGTGCAAGTATATTAAAATCATATCTAAAGGATCGTCAACAGTATGTGTCTCTGCATAAAGTAAATAGTGAAATCGCAATCATAAACTGCGGAGTCCCACAAGGCTCAGTCCTTGGGCCACTATTATATTCACTACACACCCTAAATCTGAAAAAGGCAAATCTTAAAGCTCGCTATTACATATTCGCAGATGATACCATCCTAGTATATGAGGGATCTAACTTGGGAGAATTGCAAGCCTTGGTAAATAGTGATCTACAACTATATGGTAAATGGCTCCTAGCTAACAAGCTGCAAATAAATGTGAGAAAAACAGTGTATATGCTCTTCAAAAATAAAAATAAAGAAAGCTGGGACCCAGATATCAAAATTGGGGATCAGGCCATTCAAAAGGTGGATTATACCAAATATCTAGGATTGGTAATCGATGACAAACTAAATTGGCACAAACATGCAGAGCACATGATAAAGAAAATTGTACCAATGATTGGAGCACTTTATAGATGTCAGAGCTACTTGAATCTACAGAATAAAATTATGATATATAATGCTTATTTTCTTTCTATATTCCGATATCTGATCACAAACTGGGGGGTATGTTCTCAGACATTATTTAAAAAAATCAAAACTCTTCAAAATAAGGTGGTAAAAACTTTATTTGGCTATGGTTACAGGGCTAATACAGAAATGATCTACGATCAAACTAAAATATTACCGCTGGAAAAAATTCTACAGATAGAACAATGTAAATTTATCTACAAAATAACAAACAATCAACAGAAATGCAACACAAAATTGAATATAATTAATGAAATACATTCATATGAAACTAGAAGTCAAGACCAAATTTATCTACCCCAGGTGAGAACGAAAATTGCTCTAAATAATCCCTTTTCTAAATGTCTTCAGTCATTCAATCTTTTGCCAAACTATATAAAAAATAAAGATAGTTATTTCTCGTTCAAAGCAGAAATGATGCAATTTGTAAATGGCCATGAAACTTAAAATATATAGGTTCCGGTGCCAGCATTTATTGCTGATTAGGAACAATGCTTCACAAAAAATTATGATTATATACATATATTCTTTTGTTTTGTTGTTGTATGTATATGTGTGTGCATGTATATGTGTATGTATGTATGTATATGTATGCGTATGTATGTATGAAATTTTTTCGAGACTATTAATTGAGCTCGTCCTGAACATTGTAATTATGTGTAATTAGTTTTAAGAATCCTTTATAGTCTGAACATGTGATAGGCTAAGAGATTAGTTTTTCATACATTGTACTGTGACTTTGTACACTTGTTGAAATAAAAAGCATTTCTATTAAAAAAAAAACAGTTCCTCAGAGATTATCTACACGAAGAAAATCGGCTAAAATTTCACGGAATTGGATTCAAGGCGATTTACCTGTCGATAATTTACTATGTTCCCGTCTATCTAAAAAAAAATCGGAGTGGAATAATTTTCTGCCATCATTTTATTCGCGCCCGCTTACTCCGCTTCAAATATTCCATTTTTTTTTAGTGATAAACTTTTTACCCATATTGTAAAAGAAACAGTTCGTTATGCTTTCCAAAAAGGACATACACTTGAATTGGGCGTTGATGAATTGAAAGTCTTTATAGGTATTTTATTAGTTAGTGGATATAACGTAAATTTCAGGAGACGTATGTACTGGGAGGAATCAGAAGATGTAAAAAATATTATGATTTCAAATAGTATACGACGTAACAGATTTGAAACCATTATCAGATTCCTTCATTTGAATGATAACCAAAAGTTAGACCCAACAGACAAAACATATAAAATTCTACCTTACATATAAATGTTAAAAAAATCTTTTTTTGAATATACAATTTGGGAAACAGAATCTAGTATAGACGAGGCCATGATCCCATACTATGGACGGCATGGAATGAAGCAGCACATAACCAATACGGTTCGTCTACAAAATCTGATGCTGGAATATAAAATCTGGATATCTAATTGACTTCCAAATTTATCAAGGTGCCAAGGGTAAAGAAAATAAATATAAAGCAGAATTTGGTCTAGGTGGAAGTATAATTTTGCAGTGTGCCGATCATATTCCTAAACTTATAGGCGATGAATGTATACCTCATGTTTTATATGCAGACAATTATTTTACGGGTTTAAAACTATTAGATAAGTTGACTGTCGACTAGATAGGATATGTGGGAACACTATGATCCAATAGGGTTGAAAAGTGCCCTCTATCTGAGGTTACAAAAAAATCGGTAGGGGTCAGCATGAAATATATTACGACAAAAAAAATGAACTCTTAGTATGTAAATGGAATGACAATAGCTTAGTAATTCTTGCTTCTAATTGCCAAGGTGCAAACCCAACTTATGAAGCTACTAGATATTCATTTGCTGAAAATAAAAAAATTAAAGTCGTGCAACCAAACCTGGTTAAAAATTATAACGAAAATATGGGCGGAACGGATCGAATGGATCAAAACGTTGCATATTACAGAACAAGCCTGAGATGAAAGACCACTTTTTTTTGGGAAATTGACGTTGCCGTACAGAATGCCTGGCTTTTATATCGCAAAATGAGAAGGGAAGTCTCAGATCAGCCGGATATGGATTTATTAGAATTTCGAAGAAATATTGGGGACTGCTTACATGTTTTGGCACGCCACCATCGAGACCAGGACCGGTGCAGTCAATTCGCAAACGTACTACTTTAGATGCTCGTTATGACAATATCTGCCATTCCACAACAATAAAAAAATGCACCAAATGTAATGTGGCCCTCCATGAGAAATGTTTCTTTAAATATCATTCAGAATAAATTACATTATATTTTATAAGTATTTTCAATAAACTACTCCAAACTATTTAGTTTTGTTAAATTTTTTCTATGTAACCTTTTTGCCCGGTGTTGCGTTATTGCAACAGTCGTCATTGAAAAAAAAATACACAAAATACTCAAAATAACCATAAATTTCTTTAATTTATGTTGTAACTACTATAATTTTACTAGATTTATAAACAGTTACAAAAAAATAGTTCTGGGCATTATTGGGTTAAAAAACATCCTTTTTTATACTAACCACTGGTGCCCGAGCTCATAACCTGTAGATTAAGTAATAACTTGTACTTCAGTGTTCAATAATTTTAATAAAATTAAGAAGTAATACTATTTTATAATGAAAGGAAAAGATTATTTTTATGGCACTATCTCAGCGTCAACGTGGTTGAAACATATATCATGTATATTCTGGATTTTGTAACGGAACGGGACTTGAACTTATTAAGTCAAAAAATAACAACACAATGTTTTCTTGTAGAGCAAGGCGTTGAAGGTGATAACTTTCTCCACATATTATATGTCCCAGATATTCAATTTTTTTTATTGTATCGAAGAGTTGTCGATCTGTTAGTTCAGCCCTTCGGAGAACTTTTTCATTTGTTACGTGGTCAATCCAGGGTATTTTGAGCATTCGTTGTAGGATCCGCATTTCGAAGGATTCAATTTTGTTAATTGTATTTGTTTTCAACGTCCACGCCTCCATTTCATACAACAGTACTGACCAGGCATAACATCTTACCATTCTGTATCTGATGCTGAAGCTTAAGTTCCTGTCTGCAAGAAATTTTTTGAGTCTTAGGAAAATTATTCATGCCTATTGTATCCTGAATTTTATTTTCTGGTCTGGGTACCATGTTTCGTTAAGCATGCACTTCAGACATCTAAATTGTTTGACTCGTTCGATATTGTTTGCACCATCTTCACGACCGTCTTTACCTAATTTGTTTCTTTTGAAGAATAACTTGTGTCCTTGTTGCCTTATTCGTTTCCTATGTGGGATTAAATATCTTCCCTCTTCTTCTATTTTTTTTGTGTAGTCATCGCTAATCTTCTTGCTTCTAGTACGTTCGTTTCAGAGTGATTCAGAATCGAAGTCAATAAGTGTACGTTGATCGTTCGCAGTCTTTGTGCATGGGTTGTGCGTATGCTGAGTCCAATATGCGGCGGGTCAAAAAATAGTAACACAAGTGCCAATAACATACAACAAAACCTTAATCGACTAGTTCTCTTAGATACAAAACATCGACTATCATGGGACGCCAACAAATAAGGTCAAGGCTAACAATAATGCTCTATATGTTTGGTATAGTTCGAATTATCTTTACTCTTATTGAGTTTATATTGACGTTCAATAACTATTTTTGAATCGATCTACCTATTGGTTCAGTATATCTGTACCTTAGTGGTAACGGGTCGTATCTCCCGTTTTATAAATTCAGAAATAATGAAGTTTAAAATTTTAAAACACAAAGATTATATTTTACTGCTGATAAAACAAAAAAACACAGTTCTGATGTATTGAGTTTATGATTCAGTAAGTTGTGGAAAATTGATTACATTGTAAGGTATTAGCTACACACTTTACCTGGTCATAATAAAGGCCCTTACGATTATTTACCACTAAACAAAAATACAGGTAAATAAGAAAAAGTATAAAGTAACGATTTAAATTCAACATTAAAATGGCAGAAGAAAAAACTTAAAACATAAAAGACAGAATAGGAGTCACTCTTAGTCCGATCCTACTTCTCGATTATAAATTGTCATATATTTGTAAAACCCGTGAAACTGAGAGGATATCCATTGATACAAATTTAAAAGATTTTGATGCTTTTTTGCACTTATGCCTGTTGGACTTTTTCAAATTGCAGGTAGCTCGTCTGGAATTGACAGTTTGTTCCTGGAAGTTCTACATAAATCGACACATTTGTATTATTTGTCGTAAAATTATGTTATGTAATATAGTAGGGCAGGGTTCTCACGACGCACCTCTCTCCCTACTGCCGATGAAATGAGAAAATTCTGTTTTTCCGTGTTAATTTTTCGGTTTACGAAAGGAGAGTTAGTGGATACATAGAGAAAGTCGAAGTTTTCAAAATCATTTACTTCCATGTTTTCAACTTTGGCCCCTGTCCTTCTAATCAACTGTTGGTAATCCCATGGTGCCGCTATTTTCATGGTTAGTTGTTTCTTGACGCTCCGCTCAATCAGAGTATGAATATGGTCTGCTTCCATATGAGTATGTCTTTTCCAAACGAATTTATGTACAAGCAATTTTAATAAGGGACAGAAATTGTTAAGTAGGTAGAAGTACGATAGTTTACTGCCAACATAATACTTCAATTTTGGCTTGTGCAATTGTCGGACTAAATGATCAATGTCTCTTTGCTCGAGTTATTCGAAAATTCGTTTGCTCATTTAACCAAGGCTGATGCAATTTCATGTCTGCCTCTACCAGCGACTGTTTCCTCCCAAACCATGCAGTATGCTGTTTTTTCGGCAGCGTCGTATATAGTAAAATTCAAGGTCCCTAGCACCGTACATAAACATGTTTATGTACGGTGTCCATAGTTTTAATGGATAAAAACTTTTAGCATTAGAAAGGTGGTGCGTGGGTGGGCACTTTTGTAAGTGAATTATTATGTGTGCACCTTTTTTTATCAAGAATTTCGTTACGTCCCTGAAAACTGTCTGTTTATACTATTAGAGTTTGGAAACTTCCATCTTTGTTGCTGTTCTCCTTAAACTTAGGATATACTAAGTTAACTATTTCCAAAACTGTTTAGCTCCATTGTTTCATATATTACTTGTTGTTTCTATCTAACATTTTAAAAGAAGTCAACTTAGCATTGTTATTTGCATCTGATAAAGTTGTATCAATTGGTAGTGAATGTAAAATGAAATGGAAAAAATGGGGGATTGTAATAAGTGATCCTATTTGTTGGAGAAAGAAACGGGACACGGGCGCATTCGCCATTTTATCAAATTAAATAGGTAACAGAATAACAATTTGTTATATTTTTGTAGGAAATTGGCGAATAGGAATAAAACTTTGATAGGTTACTAATTTTATTAGTAGCTTTAAACTTGTTTGTTACAAATTCTACTAACTAACATGAATAAACAATTAAAATTTAAATGTTCTGATACTTTTAAGACGAACACATTTTTTTAATAAAGTTGGTGACGATTTTAAATATGAGTACTATTCTTAGCAAGTGCTATTTATGTCCACTTTTACAACAAGTATCGTCTTGAGCATTAATACCCTTAGCTGTGTTTTGTCTGATGTTCATATCTTATTTATCATACTGAATATTCTCCCGGTGCAGGCATTTGTACCAGGTAGACACAAAGCCTATTCTATAGTCGTAAAAAAATGTTGATGAAAATAGTTGTTGTTTACAAAATGATTAAATATTTCTATCCAACGATTTTCTGTGGTTGTATTTGAGTTATTCCATTCTGAAACATTGTCTAGTGTTACATAATTTGTTAAATGTGCAAATTCGTCAAATGTATCAGAATCCAGTTCAAGAAAAATGTGAATTTATTATTATTGGTATAAGTTTTTGAACAACTTTGCCATGTTGGAAACACAGCCAAATTGACCCATTGAAATTGGTTCTTCAGTGAAGAACGTCTATTGGTATACATACTCCTGACAAGTTTTATGAAAAATTTTAGCCGTAGTCTTCACAAAGCCTCCTTCATTGTGACCCAGCTGGCCATTAAGCTGCGTTTTGTTTTTGATTAAATTTTGTTCCAACTGGTTAGCCTATCTTGCAACTGAAATAGCCTTTTGTTTGACCGTCAATCTTTGAAATAATTCGATGGAAGGTAGGTGCTTGAGCATGGATAAAATAGTGCCAAAGTTCTGAGATATGATCTTGGAAAACAGTTTTTAATGCAGTTGGACATTTGCCAGTGTACATTTTCAAAACTCGTTCGACCGCAGACATCAGTACCAGCCATATTGTTTTGCAGTACTCAATCTCAATATCAGCACAAAAATCGTTAAGCGTTTCAATTCTAAGAGAGACATTACAGTTAGAGGAGTGGTTACAAGGGGATGTCCGTAGGGAGGGGTGTTATCACCACTTCTCTGGAACATAGTTCTGGACACTCTGATTAACCATTTCAACAGCATCGGATTCTACACTACAGCATAAGCAGATGACATAGCTATTCTGAAAACTGGTAAATTTGAAAACACTCACTGTCTATCAACCAAAATAAAACTGAGATGGTCCTGATTACCAGAAAAAGGAGAATATCGAGCTTAAACCCTCCTGAAATTATCGATTGCAAACTAAACTTTTCTGAAGAGTTGTTGATAAAAAGTTAGTGCGGAATTCTTACCTAGATAATTGAGTGAATGGAGCATCTGTTGCCTATGAAAAGTGCAGAAGGACAGTGGGTCGCACTTGCTTACATACGGAGCCATTGCCTGGGTACCAAAAATACTGCAGACGACGACACTAAACAAAATATACCATATACAATGGATAGCTTACATTAAGATTACAGGAGCCATAAGAACAACATCAACCGCTGCTATGGAGGTGATCATTGAGATTACTCCTCTTGATATTTACATCAAAGAGGTTGCGATATTATCAATGTTACGACGTCGCACGGTTGGTATAAATTCTGAAATAGAAATGGGGCAACTAAAGCGACGCCTGTGGCGGGAAGGGCTTAATACTCTGTGATATATGTTTGTCATTTTTCACAGAAAGGACTCTAGAAGAAATTATTTCACTTGTGCCGAAGATATCCCTGGGACGGTATCTACAATTGTATCTAATCTCTACACCATTCAGTCCTTATGAATATTTGTCGGAGAAGCAGATAATGTAGAATATATTTGGGTTGTCGTTGTCCTCACTCATTAATTCACAAAGCTGTTTACATCTGTCGAAATCGTCTTCATTTAGCTCTTCGATAATTCCATTTTGTAAGGATGGAATTTTTGTTTTTGTAATACTGCTGCGATAAACACCCACAGCAGTGGAAATTTGTGATACTGACTGTTGTTTTTGTGAAGTTAGTTGTGCTAAAACGGCAACTTTCATAGCCTCGCTGTTAACTAATCGTTGTGGTTGATATTTTTTCATTGGTAACTGATCCTCCTGTTTCTAAAAACTTTGTCATTCATTCAGTTACGTACTTTTGTGTGGCATATCTTCCGGCAGCATTACACAGTCTAGTTCTAGACCCAATTAAAACTCAATTCTACACTTATCCATTGATTCCAATGATATTAAAAACAATTTTAGAAGAAACAGCTCCATCAACAATAATACCAACATGAACAGTGTGGAACATTGTTCACAATATTATTTTAATGATACGAAAACAGAGAGGAAACTGGCATTTTCTCGATGATATATTGAATGAATAAATTTGTAGTCTGCCCGAAAAGTAAAAATTAACTTGAATTGACATTATTGGTGACGACCCCGACAATGTTAAGACTTACAACATGTTGATTGTATTTCTTTAATTATTTCACTTACAATAAATATAAAATGATGTGTGCTTAAAGAACTTACAAATTTCCTTTTTCTGTCGCTAACAGAAACCACAGAGGCTTTGCGTTCAACCACTACACCGACTGATTCCCTAGAGAAAGACAAAGGACCCGAAACGTCGAGTGTCCTAAAGGCACTGTCGTGGCTGGTGACACAGAGGGAGAATGACTGGGGTTGGAGAAATGACACCCCTAAAGTATTGACTGCTCTACAGCTTGCCCCAAGAGAGGAGTCTCCGAGGCAGACCACGGATTCTGTAGAGATGCAGCTGTCTCTCAAACAGATGGAAGTGGAGATTGTCGTACTATTGTGGAGGTAAGTTTATTAATTATTATCGCAATTAAAATGACATTAAAAATTATAAAAAAAAGGTTATCAGGATAAATTGGTATTTATTCTGACTGAATATTTATCAGTTTATTTACAAAAATAATATCTACAGGGTCTAAAAAGTGATTATGTATTGTAATCGTAGAAATTTCTGTTAAAAGATATTGATGTAGAACAAGTTTTTACACTTCTAAAATATTACCCTACTTTCTAGACTTTTTCAATGTATTCTTTAATTCTCTTTTTCATGCAAATAACATTTTCATGTATTTTTAAGATTATAATGGATATTTAGTACGATTTTTAGGCACACAATATTATTTCACCTTTAAATAGACAGTGGATATTTTTCTTGAAAAGCTGGAAATCTTTTTTGAGGAAATTTTCTCCGTTGAATCCGGGTCGTGCCTCAGAATTGCTCTATCGCGTCCATTTTTCGAGTAATCCTAACCTAATAGTCTAAGAAACAGTTTCTCGCTATACTGGAGGTTATGTTATATCGTGAATAATTTTTGCTCAATGTAGCACTTTAGCATAGATTAAAGACTATTTAATCTAACACTTTTATCTTCAAAAATCAATATCCAAATTTAGAAAATAAATTTTTATCGAAATAACTATAATTGAAGTTTAGAGATGTTTGATTGACCTTGCGTTAGATGGCTGGTTGTTCGATCTTACGTTAGCTGTCTGGATCTTTAATTAATCTTGCCTTAAGAAGCCGGGTCTTCGATCTTGCCACAGGTATCTACATGTTTAAGTATACTTGCATTGGGTTTCGTAGGCTTGGAGATTATGGCTTTGGGATTCGAATTCGCCATACTAGAAATACAAATTACAGTTTGTCAAGTTTATATTCATACTAGGCGATCCCAAAATAAATTTTCGAAAGCAAATATCTACTATGAAAATATTCGTATTGCAAAGTTTAATGAAAATATATGTTAATTGGGCATATTCCGTAGCATGGGAAGGAAAAATCGTAATTGGATTCTGCGACATATATTTTAAAAATTAAGAGTAGTATTGAATGATGTGGTCTTTATACATAACCTCAAAAGTAACCAATACGTTATTTTTGAGTACTAGTCCTCAAATATCTAAAAATCCTCATTTGATGGGCTCATTCTGATCCCAGACTTTGATTCTACGAGTACACATGAATGACTCTGGAAAAAATCCTTCATTTTCCAAGAATAGAACCATAATGATGTGTTTTATTAGTTATCTTATAAAAATAAGTTTTTAAGCTAATACACTTACTAATACCTAGATCATTATTGCTTTATCCAAAAATTATGGGACATTCATTATTTTACAAACAATTCATTATCGATAAAAATCCTGAAATAGGTCGATTTTTAATTTTGAATGCCAATTTATTCAATAATGTGTCAGAATGATGACGTCACCAGTTTTGACACGGTGACGTAACGGTGTCACGAACAATTTCCGTTATGGGAGGTGATAGTTCTGGGTTGTTGAAGAAGCCGGTCCTATTCAAATTGTCCATCGGAGGAGGTGTCACACTGCATATTCCTCCCAGGGGCCATTTTGTTGCAACGCGTACGCTGTACACGTCGTAGGATTTCTGCTCTTGGTGGACATAGATATTCGATAGGTTGGTTGATGGTTTGTCTCATGAAGCAGCCAACTATTGGTGCCGTGAAACAGATTTGTGAATTTCCGAGTCGTCGGACAATTTCAGCCTAGCAGTGAAGTAATCATTTGAAATTTTATAATTGTCTAATATAGAAAATCGTTAGTTTTATTTCGTTAATTATCATATCAAGTGGGGGTTATGTTGATCAAGGGGGGGTTATGTTGCTATTTTTGGATTTGGAGCATAAATAACAGTATTACTTTTCCTCCCAACCTATCTAATATGCGAGAAAATTATTGGTTTACCCCAAAAAAAGTTGGAATTTTGAATTTTTTTTGAGTTATTTTTACATCAACAACAAGACGAAAAAATGGTTTTTAGAAAAAAAATCCTGTGTGTATGTCGTCGTTGTCGTCAGCCACTTTTCGTTACATATCTTGTTAGCACGATACAGCCTCCGGAGTGCATCAAGTCACCAATTTTATGATTGAATATTGTGAAGGACATGTCACAGATGAATCCTATTGATTTTCAGCTCATCAGAGCCAGTACAACGGGTGCTATGGTACTTAAAGTACGAAATATGTGTCATTGTTTGAGAAATTTCAGTTTGTTAGCACGATACAGCCTCCGGAGTTCAACAAGTCACCAATTTTATGATTGAATATCATTCAAAACATCTTACAGATGAACCCTATTGATATTCAGCTCACTAGAGCCAGTAGCCAGTACAACAGGTGCTATAGTATTTTATATACGACATTTTAGGCATTTTTGGAGAAATTTCAGTTTGTTAACACGATACAGCCTCCGGAGTATATACAAGTGATCAATTTTATGATTCGATATTATTTAGAGCGTCTCAAAGATGAACCCTATCAATGTTCAGCTCACTAAAGCCAGTACAACGGTTGCTATGGTACTTGAAGTACCAAATTTTTTTCATTTTTGGAGAATTTTCAGTTTGTTAGCACGATTCAGTCGCCAGAGTGTATACAATTTTATGATTGAATGTTGCTCAATATGTCTCACAGATATACCCTATTGATTTTCGGCTGACGAGAGCGAGTACAGCGGGTCCCATGAATCCAAGTATACTACATTTTTGGTTATTTTTAGAGAAATTTATACAAGTGACAATTTTATGGTAGAATATTGTTCAGAGCCACAGATGCGGAAAAGTTAGTTTTAATCTTTAAAACCGTTTATTATTTGTTCCGGTTTTGTTCCAAATAGTGACAGTAGACAACGTAATTTGTTTCGGTTTTCATGGAGTTGAAGTTTATGGATATTTGCGAGTTTTATTTTATTGTAATGGAATTATTTTAATGGAGAGTTACGAGGAAATGTTGAAAGATCGGCTAGAAATAGTAAATTGCTAGTTTTATTTCATTATCATATCTGATGGGATTGTGTAGTATGTCTCTGGATTCGACGGAAAGATTATGGGTTTTAACATAACTCCTCCTAACATAGTTAGAAAATCGGCTCCTATACTATTAAGGGACGAAGATTGTGAAAATATGTTTTATTCAATTATAATGGATTTAATGAAATGGGAAGTTATGTGGTAACGCAGAAAAATCAGTTGAGCTCTTATATTATGGGCTAATTTGATCCTTTCTCTTATAGAGGGTTCTTTATTTTTGGTTGGCTGTTAATCTATTTGGTCCTTGTAACTGTGCATATTTTTTGTGGTGAAACTTTAATTTGCTCCATCGAACATAAGCTGGTCTGTATTTTGAGAAACGGTGACATCGAGGGAATTCCCACCGTAATTATTTGAAAAATTAATCATTTACATACTTTCTTATACTTGATCAATATCCTACATTGCGTTGGCCTTCAGCCCCATTTATATTCACCGAACCAGTAGCCTTAAGTTTTCTATTCTGTAAATTGTGAAATATAATTTTTTAAATTAAAAGGGAGACTCAAGGTCCAAATAATTACATTTCAATCAGGGGATACTTGCTGCTTTTATTTAAAAATGCACCTGTTTACCTTTCAAGTATGGAGACAGTGTCATTAACCCCCTCAGGGGTAAGTTAACTTGAAGAAGTCTTGAGTGCTTTCCAAAATTTCTCTGGCGCCCTATTGTGAACATTTTATTATTATAATATGTAGAATCTTCCCCTTCTTCGACTCGAAGCTAGTCGTTAGCGAGCTCAGATTGTCCTCCGGGCAATCTAACATCATTACGGACACTATAGAGGTTTATATGTTAGTCGCATTATAATATTGGCCAGGTCTGGTATAACTTCTGAACTCAAAATTGCAGATAACGTTCCCGTTTAAGATTTTGTTCAACAAAATAAGGACCGATAATTGTGTCATTAAGTATTCCCTCCCAGACATTGATTTTCTGATGGTGTTGAGTATGACCTTCAGTTATCCAGTGATGATTATCATTACATCAGTATCTACAATTTTGACGATTGACTGAACCATTTAGGCAAAATGTAGTCTGATTATAAAATATAATTTGCTTGATAAAACGTGGATTGCGGTTACATAAATCCTGCAAAGTGTCACAAAGCTGCATACGGCGATCTGGATCATAATCGTTAAGTTCTTGATGTAGATGAATTTTGTACGGATGGTACTTTTCGTCATTCAGAATATGTAATACCGACCGTTGAGATACGCATGTGTCCGCATTCAATTTGACGTGAAGTATTATGAGGATTATCTTCCACTTTGTGACGTACTTCCTTTCCTCAGAAGAATTACGGACGTCACTATGACACCCGACTACCAAATTTTCTCGGGCGCCAGATTTTTGGGATGGTTTACTCCACCGAACTCTCGGAGATGGAGGTTAAGTAATTCCAGGGGTCTGTTGTTCTTGACCTCTATGCCGTGCGAAGTGGGAAACAGGCTTTAATTGTTTATCACTATCGGAAAATGAAACTACCTGTGCTTTATAAAATTTTACAATTTATTTCGGCTTCGAAGTAATTTGGGAACAGGAAATAAAACGAACCACGTAACTATATATTTAAAATTAACTAAATATTGATGAAAACCCTTCAGTATTTGTGGTTTATACTAAATTACAACCCAGACCAAAGCACTTTATTACAGAATAAATGTTTTACGCTTACAAGCCTAACGTGCAAAGCTTTAATAGTTTTCGGCAATCGCCGGTGAAAATCAGCGAAAATTTACTAGCAGTACGGTGAGAATTATACAGAGAAAGAAATTGACTGTCTCGACCCTTACTTCGTGGAATATGCTCATATTAGTGTTTTTAAATGAAACTCAAGGTCTCTAGTTAATTCCACAATATAATACAAGTTATTGAAAATTCTAAAAAATTGTCAATTTTTTAGAATTTTCAATAACTTGTATTATATTGTGGAATTAACTAGAGACCTTGAGTTTCATTTAAAAACACTTATACAGAGAAAGCGTTATCAAGGCACAAGCAGTGTTTTACGGGAATGTTTCTTGGCAATTGTGTACGGTTTAGGATAGAACAGCGGTAAATAATAAATTTCCCTCGGTTTTTATGCAGATATTCCCCGGCCGTTGGGGCTAAACCAATCGCTCAAAGAACAGTTAGCCGGCAGAATCCGAAAACCTCTTCCTGGCGAACCTGCTATGGCAGCGAACGCTCGTGAGATTATTTTGTTTGGCGCCTTGGAAAACCCTCGAGGATATCCCTGCTATGGCTGCGAACACAGACGAGACTCCTCCAAGTTGCCTATTATCAAATATTTTAAAGTCACGCTACCAAGGCTTAGAATAGAACAGCGGTAACTAATAAATATCCCTCGGTTTTGTGCGGATTTTACCCCGACCGTTGGTGCTAAATCAATCGCTCAAAGAACAGTTAGCCGGCAGAATCCGACAACCTCTCCCTGGCGAACCTGCTATGGCAGCGAACGCTCGTGAGATTGTTTCGTTTCACGCCTTGGAAAACTCTCGAGGATGTCCCTGCTATGGCAGCGAACACAGACGAGACTCCTCCAAGTTGCCTATTATCAAATATTTTAAAGTTACGCTACCAAGGCCTATGGTACTAGATTGAGCAAACCCCCGAAATACTTTGAGAATCCCTCAAGAATTTACCTGCTTTGCAGCGAGAATGCTTGACGGTTTCCCAACGGTATTTCCTTTCCCTAGTGTTGTATACCGGAATTGGGATTCCCGAAATACCTTGAAAATCCCCCAAGAATTTACCTGCTTTGCAGCGAGAATGCTTGGGAGTTTTCCAATTATATTTCTTTTCCCGTGAAGTTAAAGCCAACAGTAAATTCTTACTTCAGAATCGTACACAAATACGCGGAAAATCACTCAAATTAAACAAGCAGTAAGCAAAAATAAAATCTATTAATACAGTTACTAAAAACACTAGGAGCAAAATAAATTTTAACACCAGAAGTATGATTTATAAAATAATTGCTAAATTCGCTTACCTTGTTGGCGAAAATCAGTCGGCGTTTTGGTTACGGCGGAAAACGGCGGAACTGTCAGAGCACAGAGCTAACGGAGCACAAAAGTAAAAGAGAGCTATTCCGTCCCGTTTGCCGGTTTTATACATTCTTTTCTCGACCCCACTCAGGAGGTTCCCTACTTAACAATCTTAAGAACGGCGTCGACTGAAGTGCGCGAACGGTGCAGTAAGAAATACATATTAAACATATACCGGATGTATCAATATACATATTTAAAAATTATTAAGAGCAAATAAATTTACAGCTTTTGATGAAAGAGGGGTGTATAAGTAAATAATAACGTAACTTAATAATAATACTAATAAAATGAGAAATTAAAATGTATACAGTGGGATTTCGGAACAAAAAATAGTAACACAACTTAATATTCAAGTTTCACGTTTTCTGATATCTTAGGACTTCCAGCATTTTGAATATTTTCGACATGATCAGTTTCTCTAAATATCTTCTAAATTTAACTGACTGTTGATCGGCTGATACTCTGTCTGTGTACTTTGCATTTAACAAATCGTATACCTGTTGCTGAGTTCTCGTTTTATATATCCGCATCCTACAAAAATTAAAATGTCTATGCGTTGAGTTTCACTTAAAGTAGCTATATAATTTACTTCTACAACTTTTTTACTTGAAATTTGGTATATTTGACAAAACGTCAACTGATATAACTTTTCCGCCCATCCTTTCTATATGCGAGAAAAGTATTGGTTTACCCCAAAAAAGTTGGAATTTTGAAAAAAAATTTTGAGTTATTTTTACGTTTTCCATCAACAACAACACGAAAAAACGGTTTTTAGAAAAAAAATCCTGTGTGTATGTCGTCGTCGTCTACGTCGTTGTCGTCGGCCACTTTTCCGTACATGTCTTGTTAGCACGATACAGCCTCCGGAGTGCAATAAGTCCGCAATTTTATGATGTAATATTGTTAAGGACATGCCACAGATGATCCCGATTGATTTTCAGTTCATCAGAGCCACTACAACGGGTGCTATGGTACTTGAAGTACGACATTTTGTCATTTTTTGAGAAATTTCAATTTGTTAGCACGATACAGCCTCCGGAGTTCAACAAGTCACCAATTTTATGATTGAATATTATTCAGGGCATCTCACTGATGAACCCCATTGATTTTCATCTCACCGGAGCTAATACAACAGGTGCTACAGTACTTTAAGTACGATGTTTTTGTCATTTTTGGAGAAGTTTCAGTTTGTTAGCACGATAAAGCCTCCGGAGTACATACAAGTGACCAATTTTATGATTGTATATTATTCAGAGCGTCTCAAAGATGAACCCTATTGATATTCAACTCATTAAAGCCAGTACAACGGGTGCTATGGTACTTGAAGTAC
The DNA here is from genome assembly GCA_963921935.1 of Galeruca laticollis. Classification (NCBI taxonomy): domain Eukaryota; kingdom Metazoa; phylum Arthropoda; class Insecta; order Coleoptera; family Chrysomelidae; genus Galeruca; species Galeruca laticollis. The sequence continues at coordinate 287,465,733 of OY998175.1, read as the reverse complement.
CAAATTTTCGTCATTTTTGGAAAATTCTCAGTTTGTTATCACGATACAGCCTCCAGAGAGTATACGATTGATCAACTTTATGATGGAATATTGTTCAAGGTGTCTCACAGATGTACTCTATTGATTTTCAGTTGACTAGAGCGAGTACAGGGGGTCCTATAAATCCAGATATACTGAATTTTTGGTTATTTTTGGAGAAATTTTGGTTTCTTAGCACGATACATCCCCCGAAGTGTATACAAGTAACAATTTTATGATAGAATATTGTTCAGGGCCACACATGCGGAAAGGTTAGTTTTAATCCTTAAAACCGTTTATTTTAATTGACATTAGACAAGGAACTTGATTTTTAACATTTTGTACTAAAAGATAAAGTCTATTTATTAACGGGTGGGGTGAATCAGCTAAAATATTGAGCTACAGCAGCTAATTTTTAATAATTTTTAATAGTAGTCCAAACTGAAAGTAAATTTTTGTTCACTCTGTAGAAATAATAATTGGCCATATATGCCACTACTAAATACAGTATTAAAATACCTTTCAAACGAAGTATTACAAGACCTACATCTCAATTTAAAAAAATTAACAGTTCCTTCCCACGTCATAACTAGTGACGTCATCTTGTTCGCACAATATTAAAAAAATCGACATATTTCAGGATTTTGTAAGAAGTAAATTGTTTGCAAAATAATGAATTTGTTCCATAATTTAACCGCGCTCTGTATAATTCTGCATGTTGAATAATCTCTCTTTTCTTGAGACTTTCTATCTGGTTGGTGTGTTGTTTTCAACATTCAAGTGTTTTTGAAAGCCACTCATCGTGGTATTCATATTGGTGATCATTTCTTCAACATAATCCTCTTCTCGTCTAGTTTCAGATCTTATTTAGAGACTTTTAAATAATAATCACTGCTCGTTTTTTCCTACTTGTGTACGTACTTTATATCAAAGTATTGCAGAATAAAATTTCCTTCTTCTAGTGATGAATAGTAGTTGTTTGATGTATTTTATTGTAGACTCACTATTTGAAAAGTTAAGCTCTTGGTCATATTTTAGGTTTCTTTATAATTGTTGTTACAACTTGAAGATATGAGTAGGTTTAATTCCACTAGAATGAGGTCATGAGAAGGAATTTTTATGATGTTTTTAAGTTTTTTAAGTCCATACCACGAATTACATCCTGTATATTGCCGACGTACACACTGGATTCCGGTACTGTAACCACCGTTGGTGCAACATCAGCACATTCAACATATAAATACGATTGTAAATATTTACCTAGGGCCACCCCTGTAAGTTGTCAAAAACACACAGTCGGCAATCAATGTAAGACGTCTATTACGCACGGTAAAACAAAACGCACGGCTGTAAAGTAAATCGCACGGCTTCTTTAGCAACTGTCAATAGACGTAGCCATTTTATTCAAAATGTATTAATTAAATATTTGACGTTGAATTTCATTCTATATATAAATGGTAGATAACATTTATTAGATATGAGATTGCATTTAATAGTAAGAGTTATTTGGAATTATATGATAATTGGTTCCGTTTTATTCAATCCGCATCTTTTAGCTGTCTGAATGTATCTCATATTAGTAAACAATAGTATATTATACACCAAGGGACTAAAGTGACCCATTTAATCCCGCGGGTGGTGTTTGATTCCTGAGGGAAGTAATCCACCTAAGGGGCTTCGTGCGTAACTTTTCCGTTCGTGCGTAAAATGCTTGTTACAACACACGTTACGTAATATACTATTAATTCAGTCTGCATATTATTTTTTATCTACATATCCTGTTTGTTCAATTTATATATTTTTCTGTATTTTCGAAAGTCGATATTTTGTATTTTAAGTGTAATAAAAGTTTTTAAAAACAAAGTTCGTGTAACGAAACATATATTTCACGTCTTATTTCTCAATCCTATTATTTTGAATTAGTTTGTAATATGTGCCACTTCTATTAACAGACAGTCTAGTCTTTCAGCATTATTTTGTCTAATTCGTATTCTTCTTGACTTTTATTTGCAATAGTCACTCCCATATACTCGAACTCTTCAGCCTTTCCAAAATTGTATTCTGTTTTGTGTCTGTATAATTAAATGTCCTTGTCTTTCATTTGTTTCCAATTCCATATATACGTTTTGGCTTCATTTATTGATAGAAGTTTATATGGTTGAATATTCTACTTCTTTGTCTAATTGTCTTCATTTCTTTGTCCTCATATTCATTAATTTCTATTAAAAATATATTGTTTCCTTTCAAGCAAGTTAAAGAAAACTGCAGTACGACTTTAGGAAGGATGGGTGAATAAACAGAAATCATATACCACATTTTGTCAGTATTAACAATATTTATACTCCTCTGGTTATTAGAATAATAATTAACCATGTCAACATTGTGGAATATCTTACTATAATTTTACTTTAAGCATAGATTAATCTATGTTTCAAGCCTTATACATTTTTATCCAACTGCTTTTTTTTATTTTTCAGGCACCACGAAGTACCAATCACACCTCCAAAACTAGCCCAATACTGTCTAGCTCTATCTGCTATGTGCTTTGATCCTCGACAGTTCCATGGGCACGACTTAATCGGCAGTTTACAACACCATGAACCAATTCATGATATTGAATTTGCGTACGCTACTCTGGCATCTTGCACAGCTAGATCACACGTAAGAAAGAAGCAAATCAGAAGATTGTTAGATATTGCTAATACGGCGAAGGACCATAATATAGGTAATTAAATTTTATTCGCAAGCCATTACGATTAAGCCAATCATAAAAGAGGGAGGGAACAGTACTTTTTCATCTTCAGAAGTGATCTACAGTGGTTTATTAAGACGTATTTTTTTACCTTTAGCAACACTCTCGAGACTCAAGTACTAACAATTTTCTGATCAGTTTGAATTCCAATAAGTTGATTTTGTGGCTTTCTTAAAATCAAGAAGACCAGGAACATTAATTGGTAATGACCAAATTTATAATGTCATTGTTACAGCCCATGCTTTTATCATAATTTTTTCATAGTAATACCCATTATAATTGGAGGATTTGGAAACTGATTAATCCCTCTAATAATTGGAGCCCCAGATATAGCCTTTCCTCGAATAAATAATATGAGATTTTGATTGTTACCCCCATCACTATTTCTATTAATTATAAGAAGAATTGTTGAAAGAGGAGCAGGAACAGGATAAACAGTTTACCCCCCACTTTCATCTAATATTGCTCACGGAGGTTCTTCAGTAGATTTAGTTATTTTTCACCAATTTTTCAAAAATATGTTATAAGTTAATTATGTTCTAGATACAGTGGCAATGACAATTTTAGCATTGAGGTGTATAGTTAAAGATCACAGGCATCGAAACTTACAGCATTCGTTAAGAAGACCTAGTATAAGCTTAGCTCGAGAACAACAACAAGATGGTGGTTTTGGTAATTTATACAATACAGCACTGACGTTACAGGTGAGTAACAGTACGTCTTGCCCTTGATGTAATTTGAATTTCATGTTATTTCAACTCTAATTTGAGATGATTAAATATTCATTTAACAGAATCTGTAAAGGTGAAGGCATTGCATTTTTAAAGCAGTGTGTATGTTACAGTGAAAGACCGAAATGTGGCAAATCTCGATGTGTCGACATTCAGCAAGTCGTTTGGTGTATACGCGAACATTTTTGCCAAATATTATTTTCCCCCACACTAGTGAAAATCGACATTCAGCATGCATTAACGGTGAATATTTTAATTGAAGAAAAAAATATTTTGCGTCGTTTTATTATTAAAACATATTATGATATTTGTAGCCTCTTTCTCTTCTGGTTGTTAATAAAAATTGTGAGGCTACAAATCCGAAGGCAACTTTTCGTCAGTGTCGTGAGTTTGGTTTAATTTAATTAAAAGTGGTCCTGGGTTAATTTTTATAGAATTATAAGGACTTTCAAGAAACACTTACTGATTAATCAAGAAGATTGATAAGGAGTAAATTAACTAGTAATGAATTTTTGAAATAATACAGTTACTACATATTTTGCTTTATGTTCGTGAATTAAATAAAACACTCAACCCCAATAAATAAGTTCAATGATTTCAATAGATGGATAAGTTTGAATTGATGATATTATACTATTGTATAACAATCTAATTTTTTTGCTTTTGAGATAGTAATATTACGGGAAGTCTTCAAACACTTTAGTTTAACACTTTCTTTTAACTCGAAGGACCATCAATGAATTCACTGAATTGAGTAAGTTAAGTTATGTAGGATTCGGAAGGTTTAATAAATTAAATTCATGTTTCACTTTCACTATTTTGTATTGTGTGTAATTCACAGGTAGATCACGTTGCGTAACAATTAAGAATATTAATACTAGTTGCAGTTATAATAAACTCTCACTCACACAGCGGCCAGACTACAAAAGGTCATGGCAAATGGGGGAACTAATCCCACAATGTCGCTGAAAAAGCCAGACGGATCATACACGGAAGGTGAAGAGGAACGATCGATTCTTCTTCTTAGAACCCACTTCCTAGGTAGTGAACCAGCAACAAGCACCGAAACAGCAAGGATAGCTGAGACACAGGTGGGGAATCAAACTACCTCAGTTAAAGCCACTCGGGGGACACCTCAAGGGGGAGTGATATCTCCCCTTCTATGGAGCCTCGTTGTAGATGAGTTGCTCTACAGGCTAACGGAGCTTGGCTTCGAATGTATGGGCTACGCCGATGACATTGTTTTAATAGTCAGAGGCAAGTTCGAGAGCACCTTGTATGATTTATTACAAAAGGGCCTCAGAATCATTGAGTAATGGTGCTTGTCAGTGGGGCTAAACATTAACCCAAGCAAGACCATAGTAATTCCATTTACCCGGAAAAGAACACTTCCAGCCATGAAACCCACATCCTTGAACGGGGAAATCATAGAATGGAAATCAGAGGTTAAATATCTAGGGATAAACCTAGACAGTAATCTTCTGTGGAATAAGCATGTTGAAATAACTGCTAGTAAAGCAATAAGAGCTTTGATGGCGTGCAGAAATCTAGCTGGTAAGAGGTGGGGCTGTAACCCAAAAATACTGCGATGGATGTATGCCATGATTTTGAGACCAGCAATTATGTATGCGGCAATAGTTTGGCACACAAAAGCAAGTCAGTACAGCACGAGGAAGACCCTCGACAAAGTTCAAAGGCTTTCCTGTGTGTGCATCACTGGAGCTATGAGAACGTGTCCAACTAGGGCACTTGAGATCATTACAGATCTCACACCTCTACATCTGGTGATAGAAATATCTGCCCAATAGGCAATTCTTAGATTATTTAAGGAAGGTTCAGGCAATGAGAGTATTGAAAATCAGGGAGCTTGGTTCTCTCTGACAAGATACATCCCATCAGCGAATCTTCCCAGTGACTAAATGATCAGGAAAGTAAGCATCAAAAAGGATTTCACCACGATGCTAAATACGAGGAGAGACTGGTAAAGGGAATACACCACCCAAACTCTCAAAGAAAACACCATTAGATGGTATACGGATGGTTCAAAAACCACCATTGGAGCAGGCGCTGAAGTATTTGGGCCTGGCACCAGATACTCATTATCGTCAGGCTACTTCCCAAACGTGTTTCAGGCAGAAATACTTGCGATCGAAAGATGCGTGGAAATGAACCTAGAAATAAACTACCAGAAATGTGACATATTGATCCATTCAGATATTCAAGCAGCTATCAAAGCATTGAGCTCCCATGTCATTGACTCAAAGTTGGCATGGGAGTGCCGAAAAAAACTTGATGAATTAGGCAAGAATAACAGGGTCTCTTTAGTCTGGGTTCCTGGCCACTCGGGAATCACGGGAAATGAAGAGGCCAATACACTTGCCAGGAAAAGAGCACAAATGCCCTTTATTAGCCCGGAGCCTTTCTGTGGTGTAGCAAAATGCTCCTACAAGAAAGAGTTTCGGAAGAAAGAGGAAACCGAAAGAGAAACACTCTGGCGGTGCCTTCCCGGGTTGGAACATTCCAAAAAGTTCCTGTGGAACTTTGACACTGCTAGATCCAAAAAATATTTCGACCTCAGTAAAGATAAGCTACATCTTCTCCCGGACTTTCTTACAAGACACTGCCGCCTTAGGAAGCATTTAATGAGAAAAGGTCTAGCAGATATTGATGAGTGTAGATTCTGTGGGGAGTAGGATGAAACTCCGGATCACCTAGTTCTGGAATGCCTCGCCATTGCAAGCCAACGCAATAAATGCTTCGGACAAGAAACTTGTAAGAGTGAGGACCTAACCTCGTTGTAGCCGTTCCAAATACTATAGTTCATTAGAACCTTGGAACTGGAAGGCGAGCTGTAGTAGTAGCGAGAACAGCTTTGGTGGGGGGGGGGCACAATAAACCTTTGGTTTCAGTGCACTGTAACCCCGTTAAAATCTATTCTAATCTAAGCTATGATGAAAGAGTATTTCACTTATGATATTATTACTTTTCTAAGGTAGATGCAATGCAGATAAAAAGCCGGTAGGCTATTATAACGCATGTAGAGAAGTAGTGAAGTTATGCTGAGAAGTCGTTGGGAAGTGACTGGGAAGTGGTGAAAAATAGGGTCTTATACCTATTTATAGGTCGTTCAAAGTAGATGGTAACAAGGAGAATCATGTGAGGCTGTAGCCAATGGGGGATAAGGATTTAAAATATAACCGTCATACAACTGTTGAAAATATCAGCCGAGGCACGCATTTTTTGTGAATAAAAGAAATTGTTGTTTGTTGTGACACTGTCGTCTCTAAGCAGTATTTATGACGCGATAATAGTTTGAACGCTGTGAAGTACGAAGTGAGTGGACATATAACATAAATATAAGGCAATGGTTATCTGTGTTTTTTCTGTGAAAGGGACTTTGAAATGGATTTTTCTGTAGTTAAAGAAATATTATATAAAAATTTTCCTAAATTTTTTCGTAAAATTTTTTGTGAAATGTTTCGTAAACTTTTTGGAAAATTTTTCGTAAAATTTTTTGTGAAATTTTTCGTAAAATTTTTTGTAAATTTTTTCGTAAAATTTTTTGTAAAATTTTTCGTAAAATTTTTCGTAAATTTTTTTTAAAATTTTTTGTAAATTTTTGTCTGCGTTTATGTTGAACAAGCATCGTACGAGCGTCCTACGAGCGTCGAACGGGCGTCGAACGAGCGTCGAACGAGCGTCGATCAAGCGTCGAACGAGCGTCCATCGAGCGTCCAAGAGCGTTGAATTTTTCGTCATCTTTATCATAAAATTGTTCGTAAAATTTTTTGTAAAATTTCTCGTAAAATTTTTCGTAAAATTTTTCTTAAAATTTTTCGAAAATTTTTCCTAAAATTTTTCGTAAAATTTTTCGTGAAATGTTTCGCAAAATTTTTTGTAAAATTTTTCGTTAAATTTTTGCAAAATTTTTTCAAAATTCTTCGTCAATTTTTGCCTGCGTCTATGTTGAACAAGCGCCGTACGAGCGTCGAACGAGCGTCGAACTAGCGTCGAACGAGCGTCGATCAAGCGTCGAACGAGCGTTGAATTTTTCATCAACTTTTTCGTCAGTCTTCGAAAAAATTTTCGTATAATTTTTCAAAAATTTTTCTTAAAATTTTTCAAAAATTTTTCCTTAAATTTTTCGTAAAATTTTTCGTGAAATGTTTCGTGAAATTTTTTGTAAAATTTTTTGTAAATTTTTGTCTGCGTCTATGTTGAACAAGCGTCTTACGAGCGTCGATAAATCGTCGATCGAGCGTCCAAGAGCGTTGAATTTTCGTCATCTTTTTCATAAAATTGTTCGTAAAATATTTTGTAAAATTTTTCGTAAATTTTTTCGTAAAATTTTTGGTACACGAGCGTCGATCAAGCGTCGAACGAGCGTCGATCGAGCTTTCAAGAGCGTTGAATTTTTCGTCATCTTTTTCATAAAATTTTTTGTAAAGTGGATTATATTTTTATTTAAGATGTATATGGAATATATGAATTTTGATATACAGGGTGAAAACAAAGTAAGAATTTACAGTAGGAATTTGAGTGTTAATTCAAATTCGTACGTACAACTATTGTTTATGTAAAATAATGACTTCAACAGTATAAAACGATGATCAGTGAAAATTGATTATATTTAAAAAGTGACGCTACAATATTAAATGTTGTGTTTCTTCGAAGCTCAAATAAACGCAATACTATAGATTAATATGCAATATTTCCAATAAATGAATTGATATGAAATTTAAAAACAAAGAAATACTGAAAAGAACTTACCGATTTCAGACGACTATATGTTTATTTTCTTGTTACCCAAGGTTAGTTAGTAGAGGATAAAAATGAATCCTAACTGGGAGGAAGGGATAAGGAAAATTTTACTAAATATATTGTGCAGATTTGTCACACGGTTTGCACTTAAAATTTTTATTGTGAAACAATATCTTCGTTCGATACTTGTATTACTACTGCTTAAAATTCGATTAGGTTCTGTTTCAACAAAAATGCGATGTTTCTAAGAACTTTCCAAAATTTGAACAATTGGCGCATTTATAATTATCACAGGAAAATAAAAACAGCTTCTAGTTGGTATACCAATTACAGTTTTACAAAACTGTATATAGTAGAATATAGTCATAGTGAAATATAATTTCAAAAGTTGAAATATCAAAATATGAAAAGGTGATAATTAACTATGAAAATATTGAAAATTTCACAAGTCAAAAGTTACAATAATATTTTTATAAAAAAGTTATAATTATGTCATTGAAAATTTCTCAAGCCAAAAGTTGCAATATCTTTATGAAAATGTAATGATTGATATGGATGAATACAAAATAAAAGCCTAAGATGTCGACCATTTTTAATGACAGATTTCTTTCGACTTCTGGAAATTAAAAATCAACCATCTCGCTAACAGCAATTATTATATCTCGTACTTCATGACCATCCATAATAAAAAATCCATCACATAGCAGAATTAGATCAAAAACGATCAAAGATTGAAAAACAAACCATAATTATTGTCCTTCTGCACTTCACGTTACAAAGACGCCTTCAGAAATTTTTTTTTGATTAGGTTAACGTCATCCGATTTTATCGATTCATCTTGATAAAAATTCCAATTGTGCAGACTTGATATTCGAAAACTTGAAGTTTCATAAAAAATGTCCGTAAGAACATATCTTATCATCAGTAAAAACCCATCCGTGTGAAAAACTCTAAAAAATCAACCCTAGGACATAGCCATATGGAAAATATTCTGTCTTACCACCATAATTAATATAACTATCCCAAGGGGAAATAAAAAGCAACTTATCTAATTTGTTGACAATAATGGCAATTTTTCACTCAAAAGGCGAAGAAAATTTCGTTTCATCATCAAAACCGTTTTGAAAGCTGCTGCCACTTTCAAACTTCCGAATAGGACTTGAACCTACCATACCCTCCATTCTATACCCTTTTATGTAGTGGCCAAAAACGAACCATAAATAAAACACTAATATTAGTGTTTTAAATGAAAGTCAATGTTTCTAGCTAATTCCACAATATAATGAAATATGTTGAAAATTCTAAAAAATTGTTTCGATAACTGAATATCATCGTCAGAATGACAGAAGTTACATTTCATTTGATGCCTACCTGATGTAAGAAGACAGTTTAATAGTGGAGAACTCCCTAGATTTATCTGTTCATTGACGACTTCATATTGTGGGCTTCTTAAGTGTCTTCTAATTTCCAACTCTTCAAGGAAATCCAGTTCTTGTTTCTTATCACAAATACGAGTAGTACTTCAAGTTCTCTGTTAGGTGTCAATGAATGATTGGTGTCACGTAGATGTATTGCGTAATGGGATTTATCTGGATGTTTTAATCTGTATGCTCGTAAGTGTTCACTGTATCGGAATTAAAAATTTCTATAAGAGTCTGATCAAAATAGACAGCACTACTGGACATTTGAGTTTATATATACCTGATTTTTTACTGGTGGTATTTTTGTTTTTACATTTAACAATTTTGTACTTACGTTACTTTCTGTTTTAAAAGAAATTGTTGTTGCTAAAGATATCATCTTTGAAATATTATTAGAAATATTGCCTGCATATGTGATGATTTTACAAGTTTTTTACGAATAATATTAACCAAATTATAGTTACAGAGTCAGAAATAGCTTTAAAATTTAATTCAAATAATTTAGAAATTGCCCATTTAATCAAAAATATTGAACCTTCAAAAGTTAAACGTCAAACAAAAAATGACATTACAGCTTTAAATGCAATCAAAAAGAAAGTAGAACAGTTACAAAATCTGATAAGGGGAACACAACTGTCATATTGACAACTGAAAATTATAATTCAAAAATATATAACTTTATAGAATCTAGCGATGTAAAAGTTCTTAGAGCAGACCATACAAAAAAGTTTTCTAATAATGTAAGGGATATTGTTAATAAATCAAATTATCTTTTAAGTGATCATAAATAAGAATTCTCATTGTCAACAATTATATGGAACCGTTAAATTACATAAAATAACGAAATCAATTAGACCTGTAGTTCCTTATGTTAATACTCCTAATAAAATATTGGCAAAGAAGCTTAACAATATACTTAATAGTTACGGATATGCATCTAAATACTCAATTAGAAATTCAATAGAACTAATCAAAAAAAAATAAAAGCATTCAACTTACAAGAAAACTCTAAGCTTATTTCATTTGACGTTACTAATATGTTCACTAAAATTCCTCCTAAAGAATGTTTAATACTTGTAAGAAAATTACTAGAAGATAAAAATATTAATCCAGGAATAATATCAGATGTACTTAATTTATTTGATGTATGTATTAATCAGAATTATTTCACATTTGACAATAACATATATATTCAAAGTGAAGGTTTACCAATGGGAAGCCCTTTATCACCTATTTTGGTAAACATTTTGGGACAGTTTAGAAAGAAAAATCTTTGAAAGTAATATTTCAAAAAATGTTTTATTTTGGTATAGATATGTAGATGACATATTAGCTTGTTTCATAGGTAGTGAACGACAATTAGATATATTTTTCAACCACATTAATAATTTACACCCAAAAATTAAATTTACATTAGGAGTTGAAGAAAATAATTCAATAAATTTTCTTGATTTGAAAATTCAAAGAGTTAATAATGTACTTGATTATACAATTCACCGAAAACCAACACACACTGATGTGACAATTCCATATAGTTCCAATTACCCCATGTCACATAAACTAGCGGCATATAATTCAACGATACATAGAGCATTTTCAGTTCCTATGAACAAATGTAATTTTGATAGAGAGATTAATACAATTAGACAAATAGCAACATCCAACGGTTATCCATTACATATGATAAATAAGCTAATTAATAAAAAAGAGGATAGAGTGGCATTACAACTAATATTCCCTAAACAAACTGATGAAATAAAAACTTATAAAACCATCACATATGCAGGAAATATTTCTAATAATATTTCAAAGATAATATCTTTAGCAACGAATACAACAATTTATTTTAAAACAGAAAGTAACGTAAGTATAAAATTGTTAAATGTTAAAACAAAAATACCACCATTAAAGAAATCAGGTACATATAAACTCAAATGTCCAGAATGTAATGCTGTCTATTTGGGTCAGACCCTTAGAAATTTTGGAATCCGATACAGTGAACACTTACGAGCATACAGATTAAAACAACCAGATAAATCCCATTATGCAAACCATCTACTTGACACCAATCATGTATTGACACCTAACACAGAACTAGAAGTACTACATATTTGTTATAAGAAACAAGAATTAGATTTCCTTGAAGAGTTGGAAATTAGAAGACACTTAAGAAACCCACAATATGAAGTCGTCAATGAACAGATAAATCTAGGGAGTTCTCCATTATTAAACTGTCTTCTTAAGTGATAATTGTAAAGATCAGCAGATATAATTTTCCTGGTTTTCTATATCATTGCACAGTTATGCTGATCTTACTTAGGAAAATGATATCCAGGATATCACGATAGGGCTAATAATAAATAAGCTTCAATTTTTGTAATATAACATCTTCTTTTTTTTCCTATTAACATATATTAAGTCAATCACAAGGTCACTTCTTGGTCTAGCCAAAAATAACTATTAAACATCAGGTAGGCATCAAATGAAATGTAGTTTCTGTCATTCTGACGATAATATTCAGTTATCGAAACAATTGTTAACTTTTTAGAATTTTCAACATTTTTCATTATATTGTGGAATTAGCTAGAAACATTGAGCTTCATTTAAAACACTAATATGAGTAGATTCCACGAAGTAAGGGTCGAGACAGTTAATTTCATTAAAACACTAATAGGTTGTTACCACTGCTAGGCAATCAAATTAATACTGTTACATATTATTTGAATGAGAAGACAGACAACTATTAATGTATTCTCCAAACAAATAAACTAACAACTTGTTTAGTTATCTAATAATAATAGGAACAATTCTTTTTGAGGTTATAACAGAAACAGGAGGAGCAATTAGATCTAAAATAACCATTTACGTAGTCAATATTGTTTGCCACGTTACTCAGTGTATATGATACACAGATAATAAGAGGCGGAAGTCACATTAGCATTATGTGATTACATACAATATGCTCAGCTTAAAAATCAATTTCGTGATACTGTAACGATATGATTCTATTGAATTGGATTCAAAAAAAATTTTTGATATTTATTTTTAGGCTTTGCAAGACATGAATGAAATAAATAACCACTGGAATAGGACAGCTGCTAAAGCGTATATAGAATCTAAACAGGACCCTGATGGAGCATTCACAGATCCCAATTTAACTGCCGAAGTTGTTCTGGCATTATCAGAAAGAGGCTTAGGACATATCAGAAATATTGATTGCGGGAAGTTCGACAGCGACTTGGACAATCACGGTAATACCTATGTTTTTCAATGTAGAAATATTTTCCTAGTATCCTAATATAAATTAATTTTATTATTACATGAAGAATTCTATCGTGGAATAGACACTTCATTGTACGAATTTGGGACACTGGGTGACTTTATATAGCTGAAGATATACACTAAAATGGTCATCATCCTGTATTCGGGAAATTTCTTATCAATTATAACGTTAGACATTCTACGGAACAGAATAACAATAATAATAATTTAGAATAACATTGGCGGGGTGTTCTGAATATATACAGAATATAAATTCAATCGTCGTTGAACTCAAACTCAAGTTTCACTGCTATTCTGTATGTCAATTCAAGTACATATTTTAATTGAAAACACCATTCGTTGTGTGCTATTGTCATCGACTGCAGTACTTTAGCAATTAAAAAATCATACTTAATTATATGTTTCATTACTCCAAGCTGTCGTCATTTTTTAAATGAATCATTTTAAGATGTCTACAAAAAAATCTAGTAGGGTAAAGTCGAGTGAGATGGCCAGTCAGGAGAGATGGCCAACAGCTTAAACTTGACTAACGGGTCGTGAGATGGTGCTGCCTGTCCTCTCCGACAATAAATGATTATCCATAAGCACAGCCAGTGTGTTGTCGTTTAAGTCGAGGTCACGTTAAAGCGTCAAAACAATAAAAATAATATCACCTCCTTATAAAATTTTATATGAGTTTTGTGTCACCTTCTACTCTGAATGTTTGTGAGGAAATTTAGTGCCGATTTCAACATATTAGGTGAGTACAATGTTCATTACATGATTCTAACCTCAAACAACAGTTAAAAATGTGCGGTGCGTTTTGTTTGTCACGTTGGCCATCTCTCCCTAGCATTTGGGAGAGATGACCAACCAATAGTAGGGACAGATGGCCATATATTTTTACGTCTCTTTCTTTACAGTTTGGCATCATTTCTATTCTGCTGCGAAAACATGCCAACGGAGTATCAAAGAAGGAACTCGAATCGTGGAAATTATACTGAAGAAAATCTGCGGCGAGCAATGGACGCTGTCAGAAACGGTTCTTCTGTGAACGGCGCTTCAAAAAATTATGGCATTCCTAGGAAAACTCTTGAAAGGAAATTGAAAAAAAATGTGTCGACGACAGGTAAAATGGGGCCGGATAGCATGTTGGGGGAGGCAAATGAAAATAAATTGGTGCAACCTATTAAGAAGGCACAAAAGTGCGGTTTTCCTATGACAGTTCCAGATGTTCGAAAGCTTGCCTATAATTTTGCGGAAAGTCTAAAAATCAATCACAAGTTCAACAAAGAAAAACGATGTGCCGGTTCCGATTGGCTTAGGTCTTTTTTGAGAAGACATCCAGACTTGTCTATTCACAAGGCTGAGGGTGTATCTCTAGGGCGAGGTGAAGGCATGAACGGTTTAGATGTGGGAAATTATTTCACTTTACTTCAAGAAGTGCTGGAACAAAATGAGCTTTTCGACAAACCTGGATGCATTTATAATGTCGACGAAACAGGCCTTCAATTAAATAATCGTCCTGGCCATGTCTTAGCCCAAAAAGGAGCAAAGGATGTTGTCACAGTGACATCAGGGGAAAAGGGTGAGACAATATCGTGCATAGTTTGTTGTAACGCTGAAGGTTTTTTTCTGCCGCCGGTCTGTGTATTTAAAGGCAAGAATTTAAAGACTGAGTGGACTGATTCAATGCCGCCTGGTTCACATATTGTAATGTCTCAAAAATCAGCCTACGTTACTGCAACGATTTTTTTGTATTGATTCAAAAACCACTTCTTGTCACGTAAAGGAGAAGGGGAGGCAATATTAATTCTTGACGGGCATGTTTCTCACTGTTCTTGTGTTGAACTTTTAGAAACCGCTGAAGCAAACAATGTCGTTTTATTGTGCCTACCTCCGCACACTACCCATTATTTGCAGCCACTCTACAGAGCTTTTTCCAAGTCGCTCAAGTCCTTCTACTATCAATCCTGAAGAGAGTGGATGCAGAGTCACCCCGGAAGGAAACTGGGGAGACTCCAGTTTGGTGAACTTTTAACGAAAAGCTGGAGCAAGTCCGCGACCGCTGGAAATGCTATATCCGGCTTCAGGGCCACTGGCATATTTCCCTGGAACCCCGATTCCATACCCGATCATTCTTACACATTTGCTGATCGAATAGTAAACAGCGAAACTGGGGAATACCATAGAACCCTCACACAGACACAAGTAACGAACACTCAACAATCGAACGCTGAAGCAACACAAGAACTTAGACACCCAGTCATCATAATGGATGAGTCGTCGCCATCCTGTAGCCATGCTGGTACAGAACCTCGATGTTCAACTCCAGCGGAAGGGACATCTGTTCCAGATTTGACGCCTAGAAAGCTCTTAGATCAAATTAATCCCACACCTAAGTTAGTTGTTTCTGCAAAAAAACGAGCAAAGACAGTTGCTACCCTATTAAGGTCTCCTGACTATATAGCGACTGTAAGAAACAAGTCCACGAAAAAATCTGAACAGACTAAGAAGGACACCCCGAAAACTAAAATTCGAAAACTAACAATTGGCCAAAAAAAGAAACGTTCGCCTTCGCCAAGTTCTGATGAGGAGGAGAATATTGAAGTTCAATATGAAGAGGAAAGTGATGCCATTTCTGAGGTGGATGAAACTGAATGTGTAGGATGCGGAGAAAGTTATAACATCACAAAAAAAGAAGATTGGTTGCAGTGCATAATTTGCCAGAAGTGGTTTCATGAAAATTGCTCTTCTTATTTAAACACATGCCAAAATTGTTTTAATAAGTAGTGTGTTATTTTCATATTTTTATGTTTTATTCGCGTTTTTATATTGTGGCCATCTATCCCTTATTGCATTGGCCAACTGACCCCACCGAACCGGGATAGATGGCCATATACAACTGATTTTTATAAATAATAATAAATAAAAAATAAGTGTTTTCAATGTATTTATTCACCAGCATGCTCGGATGATAGGTAAACAATGACAAAAAAATATTGTATGGAGCCTAATCCTCACCAAAAATTTACAGGCTCCTACTATGCAAAACTGTGGCCATCTCACCCGACTTTATCCTGATCGAGTCTAGGCAATCAGCATGAGAACTGTTTCAGGACCCCAATGTTAATATTAATAATCATATCTCTATACTTTTTGTTCTTACCTATAATAATTATTATTTCAGTTGAAATCGACGGCCTAACAAAATCGCTCTCTAATCACGGAAACGACTCTGAGATCCGCAACGTTACGGTAACTTATACCTTATGGGTAGGTACAAATATAACTGAAAATGCAACAATAAGTGTAACTGCGCCTAGAAATACATCATTCTACAACATAATGCAACTAGCTATGGAATTAGATCCCCACTTCGCATTCGAAGCGTCAGAATGGCCTAACGGACACTATGTTCACACCCTTGCTGGTTACAAGGAGGAACCTATGGGCTATCATTATTGGCTATTGTACAGATTACCAGAGCTACCTGACCCCCTGACGCCCCCAGCTAATCAACTTGTTGCTCCCATGGGTAAATATAAACAAATTTTATATGAGATCTAAAAATAATGGTTATTTATTATACAAGGAAAAAAGTATTAGATTTTAGCTCGAAGTAATGCTGTGGAGACAAAAAGGCGAGATCTAATATCTAATATATTATCTTATAATAGTGGCGAAATATTTTACTTTTCGTAATTAGTTACGAAAAGTAAAGCGTTTCAAACCATCAATGAAAATTAAAACGTGTCACTTTGTATGTAATAGATATTTACGATAAAAGTGTTGTAAAGATTCATATTACGAAATGAGATGGGAAATTTGAATATCGTAATATGAATTTACGATACGAATATAGTAGGGAGCCCGGGGCTGGTTGACGCACTTTTTGTATTTTTATTTTTAGCTTACACATTATTAAGTTTTGGTGTGCTTTTGGTACCAAATAGGAAAGTTTAATGTTTTATCTTTCATAATACACAAGAAAAAAATTTTTTTAGCAACAGTTTAGGTATAAATTTTTTTGTAAAGATGGGGTTGGTTGACACAGACAAAAAAGTAAAGTGAAACATCTGTTATAATCCAAATTAAAAAAAAATTATATTAAATTCTAAAAATGGTAATCCTATAATAGCAGGTTTCTCCGTAGTTTTGGCCATACAAAGTTCTCGTTGGGCTTTTCGCGCTTTTATGATTTTCATTCTATCTATTGTCATTGCGGCATTTGCTTTTAATAAAACACCCGTATCTTCCAAAACAGCATTAACTATTATAGCTGCTGCACAATCTGACACCCCGTTTCTGTCACAGGCAAGTGCCACAGATGGCAATTTAACTCTCATCATTTGTGATAAAATTTTGTTCTCTGGATTTGTTTTGTCTAAAAAGGAGAAATTTGTTTTCATGTTTTTGCAGTTTTAAAAAAAGTATAAATTAAAATTATCTAAGACATCACCTGGACCTCGATCTGAGCTTTTATCAAGAAGGTCGTCTTCCTCTTTTTGGCTAAGGGCAGATGCTACCGATTCCAATATTGAATTTGAGGTGGTTGTCGTTTTTGATTTTGATTCACCTAAACAATAAAATCACTATAATTTTTTAAAATGAAGATTGAGTAAACTTACGTAGAGATTTAACAATACTGCTGTCAGATTCAACTTCCTCCTCTTCATTGTCTTCACCACTAGTACT
Organism: Galeruca laticollis; assembly: GCA_963921935.1. Taxonomy (NCBI): domain Eukaryota; kingdom Metazoa; phylum Arthropoda; class Insecta; order Coleoptera; family Chrysomelidae; genus Galeruca; species Galeruca laticollis. Next base: position 287,448,091 of record OY998175.1, on the reverse strand, counting down.
AAATTCTAAAATTTTCTCCGGCTCATCTGAGTAACTGCAACTAGGTTTTGGGTCTTCTTTTTAATAGGAACAACTTTTTCTGTTCATAGTCTTTGCAATTTTCGTGGTGACTTTTATGTCTACTGTTCCAATAGCCATTACTCTCTTAGTTCTTTGGTCAGCAAGAAAGGCTTGTTCTCTTTAGGGTACTTTTTTTTATTTTTCACACTTACATGTTTGAAACTCACACTTGCAAGCGGCTATATCAATAACTTAGAGGCCTCTTCTTTAAATGAGTCTAATTTTAGTTCAATCGTTTCAGTATCCTGCCTGCTTTTTAAATTTCTCTGTATAAGTTTGTAACGTTGATGAAACTTTTTGATTTTGTCCCATATTCGGTTTTTACTCACTACAGGAAGATGCATTAATTCTAAAAAAGGTAACTTAATTAACAAATTTAATATTATAGCTTAAAAAAAATATAAGTCATTATTCGCTCTCACAGTTTACACAAACAAAGAAGGCGCCAGGTTCCCCAGCAAAAGCTTCATGTGCCCACATTTCGCAACTAGTTCACCGGATCCATTTTTCGGATGAGGGACTATTTTTATAGCTATCTGTGCAATAAAGGCAAAAGCATTCCTCTTCATCGGACTCATCATCCTCTTTGACTATTTTCCTTTTTTTTTGTTGTTTTCTCTTTTGCATCGGACTTCTTATTTGAGCAAATATTTCTTTTAACAGACTTTACATTTTTCTCTTGTTCTTCAAGAGCATCTTTTATTGGCGTGTCAGTTAGAATTGCTGTCACGCGCTTTCTTCTATTACGTTTAGCGTCCTGGTTTCTAGGTCCGGCTTTTGGTAGCGGTTTCAATTGAAATGGACTTACAGTAGGAGGCGAGCTCTCATTTTTTTCTTGAATAGAACTGTTAGTTGAGATGATGTTTTCTTTCCCAGGCAGTGGACTTTTTGCTAACACTATATCTTTGGAGCATCCTGGCTGGTTAAGATCATCAGGTTCCTGTGAACACCCCGGTCGTGGTTTTAGAATCGAGTTTAGCTGAACTGGAACCATGCCTTGTCAGCATTAGTTTCTGCGAGATCGGGACGGTCAGTTGCATATCCTGGTAAAAGCTCTTGATCGTCAAAAACGTCTCTATTGAAAGGGCTAATTCCAGACACCTTGAATCCCGCCATAATATTTTTGGTGTTGCTGCCAGGGGCAGTGAGTCTCGAACTATTAGAGGGACATCGTATATTGACATCGTGCGTCCGGGATTGCTAGTGATCCAGGAGTCACTGGCTGAATTAACGTAATGCTTTAATGGTCCATAGACAGACCGATCGAGAGGCTGGAGCTTATGTGAGCAATGGGCTGGAATTGACAACGCCGTTACACCTTTACTTTTTAGATAATCAAGGGCAGCTACAGACAAATGCGAATCATGATTGTCTAGCAAAAGTAGTACCGGTCTCTCTTTAGAACAACCAACGTGCTTGACAAAATGCTTAGCAAACTCCAAAAAGTGCTCTTTTTTCATCAAACCTGAAGGACTTGCGGTTCCAACGGTTAATCCTTGGAAAAACAAAGAACGGCGGGACAGAATTTCCCGTTGCAGATACCGCCAAAGCCATAGTAACTAAGGTGCCGCGTTCCTGGGAGGTTACGCGTCCCACCTGCTTATATCCACGCCTGCCAACAATTCGGTTAGGCTTTTGCACGGTCGTAATCCCACTTTCATCCATGTTCCATATTTGTGCTGCTTCTAATTTTAGGCGGTTGAGGACCGTTTTTAAGTTGTCAAAGAACATTGAAACATTTCTCTGTTGAAACTAGAAGCGCGAGCTAAGCTGGTTGCTTCTAGAGTTCTTACCGAAAGAGCACGATGTCGTTTCATGTAGTATGTAAACCAATCCTCTTCAGCCATTTTTGTCACGTTCCAGGATTCAGGGTATTTAATTCGCAAAGCAGTGGCATAATCATACGCGAATTTTCTTACTTCTCTGACAGGCAATCCAAAATATCTGTCGCTTGCCGTTTTAAGGTATTTCTCCAAATGATTTTCTTGTTGATCTGTGAACACCTAAAAATTATAAATGACTTAAGGCATTTTTTAAAGCTTTAATATTTTAAAAAATAATTTAAAATGTAATATACCTGGCGATTCCTGTAATATCCAACTTTTGTCGTTATTGCGGCATCACCATTAATTTCTTCCTCAGTAAATTTTTTGCAAAAACGTCTGAAAGTTGCCTCCGGGATCTCAAGTCTTTTGTAGTTACCCTAATGGATTTGTTGTTCATTTTAACCTCTCTACCTGCCCTTAGCATGATATCTGTTGGAGTGATACCCCTTTCTGATGTTCGTTTACGAGAACGCATCTCGCTAAATAATAAAACAAAAATTAAAATATTTTATTTTAAACTCGGGGTTGGTTGACGCATGCGTCAACCAGCCCCTTGTTGTGTGCGTCAACCAGCCCCTGACCACGTTTTTGTATGTGTGATGCAACTGCACCTATACTATTTTATTCTTAGAAAATCTATTTAACAGTTCTTGTTTGGGACGGTTGAAGCTTTATCTAGCATCAAACCGATCTCAATTATCTTTAAAAATAAAGTTTCTAGAACAAAAACTGTAAAAAAGTAAAAAATTACTTACCACTGCCAAAAAACAACAAACTGCACTGTACACAACACCACTGGTGCAATCAAACAACTGAAACGAACGTTCTAGAGTGATTTTGGATGGCGGATTTAAGACAAACCGGTCGGCTACGATGCCAAGTGTACTGTTTTAAAAAAAATTGAGGTGCGTCAACCAACCTGGTGCGTCAACCAGCCCCGGGCTCCCTTACATTATTTTACTTACTACCGATAATGTTAATTATTTACTCAAAATTAGTCAATATTCCTGAAATTATTGATATTAGAATCAAGTAACTAGCAAGCGTTGCGCTCATTGTTGATTTATTTTGCGAACTGTCAATTTTGACGCGCTCACTTCAGTTTGGTATAATTGTATCGACATGAGTTCCGATTATGAAAGTGTGGATTCTGATATAGAAGTTGCTGCAAATAACGCAATACAAACTCTAGTACCCGCTAAATCTCGCAATAGATACGAAAAAGAATTCGAAGATTGGTGCAGTTCAAAAAAAGTCCGTGATATATCGGAGAAAATTTTATTAGCTTATTTTGCTGGTAAAGCTGAAAAAGAAAAGGCATCATCATTATGGACACATTATAGTATGCTGAGAACAATATCTGTGAAGAAAAATGTGGTTCGTTGATTTATGTGTCTCGGTTGTCACTCATTCTGCAAACTGTCAACTTTGACACGTTCATTCCAATTAATTTTACTTTACCGCACTAGTCCGGTAAAGTACTCGTATCTCATTACGAAACTTATATCAGTATCGTAATGTTTGATATTACATATTAGTAGTAGGTAAAAATTAGAAAAAATCTTTATATAAACGATGCAAATCACCGTGTTTTTGTAGACGGTGTATTGTATCACTCGCTACTTCACATCTAGTACAAAAAACACATTCATGTTGCAGCTAGTTATTTATATCGCTATCATCTAATTTTGACATATAAAGTGACATTTTTCAAAACTGACTTCCGTTAGCAAACGTCACATTTTTCGTAACCAGTTACATAATGAAAAATATTATGTAACTGGTGATGAAATTAATTTTACCACCAGTTAATAAAAACAAGAGAGAAAAGAAGAAAGTTTAATGTCATACTATAGAAAAATAACAACAACTAGAACTCAAGAAAACTACTAACAATAAGAACAACTAGAACAATTTACTTTTTATTTTATGCATTCTAAATATTTATGACACAATTCGAATAGTTTGTTAGGTTAACCCCCGCAGAATTAGAAGTTGATGTAATTTCGTGATGCATAACTGATCTTGAACTTGAGGTGCTTGATTCACCAAGAATATCAGTGGCAATCCTTTTCTTATTTTCTATGGAGTTCTCTACATAGCCCTTCGCTACCGTGCTCGACATCCAGCCTCCATGTTGTTTTAACTTTAAAATGTCGGCACCAGAATCTGCCAACAAGGTAACCGACGATCTTCTGAAGCAGTGTCCCGTAAATAAAACAGGATTTGGTAACTTCAAAAACTGGGCAATAGTTTTTGGTAGACTACCAATTGTATTAATGCCAACTGGTTGTACGCCGCATGTACCATTAGTATATTTAACGAAAAATCTATCGTATTTAACGTTACATGGGCGCAAAACAATGTATTTTCTAATGAGACCAAGAAAATTTTGCCCTTCAATATTGCCCTCTGTAATCACAAACTCACGCGTTACTTTTGTCTTTGTATTGGGGATTTTCACTACAAAATGGGAATCCTCATCGGAAATATCTCCGACACGTAGAAAAGTTAACTCAGCCTTTCGACAAACACCAGCGATTCCGACGATCAATGCAACCTTCGCCATTATAAAAATGTTCTATCATCAGCTTCTATGATAAACTGGTGGGCATTTTTCTTCGAGAAGATATTAGATTTTTTTGCATGGTAGCTCTCTGATTGTCTCTTCGGAAATGCGTATAAGCGAGTGTATTTTGTTATATCAATATTCTTCTTCCAAGGATAATTCACTACGCAGCATAGAATAAAGTGTTCAAAGTGTGGAAGCTTTTTGAGTCTTTCTTCCCTCGAAATAAGCTAATAAAACTTTCTCATTAACGTGTTTTATTTTCTTTTCTTCAACCCACTTCTCAAATTTTTCATAAGCCAGATCATACACAGCTTTTGATTTTTGTGGAATCACGGCCGATAATGCACTTTGTGGGGCCTCTTCTATTTCGTTTGGTACATCTGAGTCTGAATCAGCCATTTTTAATCGTAGAATGTTACGCTTACGTTGAATCTTAATTAAATATTTACGAAAATAACTGGGAATTATTAATACTTCAAGTAACTACAATTCGAATAGACGAACTGTCAAGCAAATAAACTTGTTGCAATGCTAGGGTTGAGAGTTCGAGCCTAAACTAGGGAAGATTTTTTTTATTTTGGTATTTAAAAAAATGTTAAATAGCTATTTTCGTTTTTAATTTAATATTAATGGTAAAATAATAAAGAAAAGTCTGAAATTATTGTATAAAATAAAAGTATTGTCTTGTGTAATATTGGTTGCATTAACTTGTAGGTATCAAAAAGTGCTGTTTTCAAATCAGAAAAGTTAATTAAAAATTGTTAAAAAACACATAAAATAAATTAAATTTTCTTTCTCTCAAAATTAGATAAAATCTTGTATGAAACACGTTATGAAATGGTTTTTTGTGTAACTCGTGTCATTTTGCGGGACATCGCTCGCCCCGTACGCGGAGCTCGCTCGTTACACAAAATGATGCATTTCATAACTGTTCACATAAATAGCTATTTTAACACTGATAAGAGTTTTTTTTTCCTAAATAATTTATATGTTTCACTATAGAATTGAGGCATTGCTACCAAAACTGCATTATATACTTACTGAATAACTCATGTCGTAAATCTTTTTATATATAAATATCGGTTTATAACGTTTTCTGACGTCTTCCGACTCCTAACCGCCATCCTTCTCTATCTTGCCATAGATCCTCCGGTAGCTCCCTTTCTCGTATTTCGGTATCTATGCCCTCTCTCCAGCTTTTTCTTGGTCTTCCTCTTCTTCTTTTTCCGTGTGGTGACCATTTTAGGACTTGCTTTGGTAGTCTTTCGTCTGGCATCCTTTGAACGTGACCGTACCAGATCAACTGCTTGGTCTTGATATCTATTATTGTGTGCCCGACATCCATGATTTATCTGACTCTGTCGTTACGTACTCTATCTCTTCTCGATTTACCCGCTGATCCAAATCTTTTTCATAGTCATTAATTATAAAATGGTCTGAGCCAACTGTCGAAGTAAATATATTAAATTTGTATTTTCTTCTGCAGTGATGCATCCACATTTTTCATATTGTGGAAGATCCTTGAAAACTATGAAACACCTCACACCCCACTCAAACCTCTCTTTTGGAAAGCTAATTGACTGTTTTTGCAAATAGCAATAGCACATACTCTTCTAGGCTTGATGAACTAAAAAAAAATTACAATTGAAATTATTTATTATTATAATTACATTATAAAAAAACCTATTTGCTCACAGAATCCTGACCATTTTATGTACCTAACGTTCTTTCTTGTCCTAAATCGAATTGTTACACACCTGTAACAACAGGAAACAAATAAAATGTTGTCTCTTATTCAAACTACACTTTAAAAAACTCAAATTATCTAACAAATTGCGGCTTAAAACACTTTAAAACATACACTATCAACAGCCAAATTAACGTAAGCATTCGGTACCAATGGTGACGTCATGCAGCCATTTCTGCACCCCACAAAAATTTCCAACACGTTACATGGAACTGAGCAATCCTGTCGATCTATAATCGTTGGACGAAAGTTGTTAATCTGAGAATTTTAAATAATCGTTCTGTTTTTTTAACTCTTGTGTTTCTTTTCAGGTGTGGACGATCTACTTATCGAAGAGGGTGATCATTATCTCTTCTGGTACAAAAAATTGTAAAAAAATATTGTGAAAAATTAATTTTTTTAGTTTAATAAACTTTTACAATATTAATTTACATGTGAAACGTGTGCCATGATCATATCCTTTTGATTTATTTTTAAAGCTTTGTGATCGTGCGATATGGTCGTAAAATTTTTGGAAGCTTTATTGGCTTTTGGCTTGGCGTGGAGAACAAAAGAGTATTAATTTTTATGGAGAAGATATTTCTAGATGTTTATATTATATCTATAATAAATATGATTAAATAATGTAATAATATATGATTTTAAAACAGTTTTAAGTGTAATCTTTCAGCTCAAAGATTTATTTTATCTAATATCAATGTAATGTACTCGTCATGATCTGAATCTAATGATAAAGTAAATGTATATACATTGTTGACCAATAAATCCACCAAAAATGCATAAATTTCTTCATTTAAAATTACATTTTTCGTTCAGGGTCTTTCCTTCAACTATTAAGAGTAAACTTACTGAATGACTTGAAATTTATTGAAATATAATAAACTAATAGGCAAACAAGTAACAGTAGGAAAAGAATGAGCTTCAAATATTGAAAAGAAACGAAATATAAAGTTTGAACTTTGAACCAATAAAAGAAATGTTAAATACACCAGGGAGGTAAAAAGTAGAAGAGTAAAATCAAATAATAGACTATATACTAGTAGAAAAGAACAATATAAGAGTTGTAGGTACATGATACAAAAGTAAAAAGAGGACCAGAGATAGGGAGTGATCATTGTGTAGTACTGAGTACATTAAAAGAGTATGTAATGGAAAGCAAAGAAAAACACAGCGCAAAAAAGAAGAATGGGAAACAAGAGGAGCATATAAATTAAGAAGCAACGAAAAAGTATGAAATATACCTTAGTAAAAAATGAGTAGATGTCGAGATACAACTAAATAATAACATTGAAATAGTTTGGAATTCAAAGAAAAATGTGATCACAGAAACAGTAAGAGAAGTATGTGGAATAAGTAGGAAACTAAACCATATACAACAAACTGCATGGTTGACCATCGAAATTAGAAAACAAGTTAAAATAACTAGTAAATAAATAAGATGTGGAGAAGACCAACCAAAAATCGTCCCATAATTTCATACATTCATTCATGGGTAACTCTCACCTGGGGTCCTCAAAAAATGTGATTCAGTCCTGTAAAAATCTCCGGCTGAATCTCCGAACCTTGCCGAGCGGCCTTTCACTTTTCTCCCAACGCTCAAAACGCTTCAGTGTAAGTATACAAGTATACGTCAGTGGGTGATGAAGAAAATGAAGAGACTAACGATGGAGAATTTGGCATTTAGTCACGTATTTGAAAATCGAGGTTATTGATTGATAAGGTTACGTGGAGTAACGGGTGGATTATATTTCATTTGAGTTCAATAAAAAGTTTATAAATGTTAATTACATAAATATTGAATTTCTATTCATTCTCTTCTTTTCCTCCATACATATTTTCATTGGAAACAACAATTCCATGTAGTTATTACAGTATATTGCCGTCAATCGCTTAAACATCAGGTTTAGTTGACATTCATGCGAATGACATCGATGTCGAGGTAAAAGCTTCAGTGCACCAAGTGTCCGTGAGGTGTTCACCGATGCCATATTTGAATTCAGCGCCCAAGAAACCCCCCGTAACGATTTTTGGGTGGTCTTTTTCAATTGTGTCTGGAAAACCCTTGGGGAAGACGTTCAGAGCCAGGGTACGGCGCACCAGGTGTCTGTGGGGTGTTCGTCGGCGCTATATTTGAATTCAGCGACTCAAAAAAAACCATTAACGATTTTCGGGTGGTTTTTATCAATTATGTCTGGAAAACCCTCGGGAATGACGTTCAGGGCCAGGTTAGGGCGCATCAGGTGTTCGGGTGGTCGTTTTCAACATAAAATTCGGATTCGGCGCACACAAAAAGCCCCCATAACGATTTTTGGTTCGTTATTGTCGATATTTCCAGAAAAATTCACGAAGATGATGACCGCGTCCAGGTTGGGGCCCACCAGGTGATCGTGGGGTGTTCGCCAATGGTATATTCGAATTCAGCGACCCAAAAAAAACCCGGGTGTCCAGTTTCTCTCATTTCTCGCATAAAGTTTGGGATAGTCCCCGGAGATGACGTTCGTCGGCGATCCTGAGCTCCAGGTGTTCGGGGGGTCAATTTGAACATCATGATTGTGATCAACGACCTCGAAAACCCCCGGATACCCGACTTGAGCCAATTCCGACTCTTATTTACGAAGTTATTAAATTCGCCAAAAGGCCTCTCAAAAATGCATTTTTTGCATGCCTTTTTGGCTGCAGCAATGCAGTTTCCGGTTTGTAATAGGTACAAAGTAGGTACGAATGATATAAATAATTTTTACAAGCGAATGCAAAAAAACCGTATTCCGATACGTCCTATCCTAAAAGATTTCCTATCATAATGCTTCATTGCCTCGACTATTCTGAGAGAAGTTTATGCATGATCTGAACAGAACGTTTCAGACGAAGTCAAGAAAATTAGAATTTGGTCGGACAACTGTCCGAGTCAATATCGAAACATCTTAACGATCATGTGTTATTTTTTTATCCTGCGTATTAAGCCAAACATAACTTCTGTTAATCACAAGTTTTTAGCAAGAGGACATACACACTTGGAGGCTGATGATGTTCATTCCACTATAGAGTTTGAAAGAAAGAAACTTGCACAATTTCAAATCATAACCCCTTGGGATTTGCAGCAGATGGTCAGATTGTGTGGAACAAAAAAACAATTCACTGTAGTAAAAATGGAATACTGTGATTTTAAAGAATCACTTACAAGTTAGAAGAAGTAACCCTGGAATCCTCTACTACAAAACCGATTTTAGTAAGGATTTTTCAGAAGTCGACTTTCACAGAAGAAACAAACCAAATGACTACACTCCTGTAGTGATTCCACCGAATGGGGAGGGTCCTAAACAAATTTCAGCTAAAAAGTATAGCCGTCTACAAAAACTCCTAAAACGGGTACCAACAAGATTCCATAACTACTACAAAAAATTGGAATATGGAAACAACGAATATGACGGATAAAAAATAACATTTTTTTATTAAGAGAACAAATTGTATTTATTATATTATGTTTTATAAACGCTGAAAGGCCTTAAATTATATAATAAATAAGTAGATAGTATTTTTGCCGTTCTGATTTATCTAAATGTTATGTCCACTGTACATATGTCAAGTCCATACCCTTGGACTTAACATTCATGTTAATTCCAAGAAAATTACTCTTTGTTTATACAAAACTATGTTAAGTTACTTGAATCAAAAACAAAACACGAAACCAAAATTTCCCATTATTATACTTGTTGTTATGCCAAAAACTTATTTAATTATCAAATAGATAAAAGATTTAGCAAAATCAGTATTTCATATGAATACGTCTAATACTAAATTAATTAAACAGCTCTACTGTAAAACAAAGTTTTTGGACTTAACATAGTCTGGTTCTGGGGTTCAGATATATAAAAAAATGATGAGATAAGAAGGAAAGTATGTCAAGAATGGAGAAGCAGAGCGTAAAATATGTTGACAAGACCATCAAGCAGATGAAAATTTATTGGTCAAATTCGCAGAAATGTTGAAATCCGCATACTTACTTGATATCAAGTCTAGAGTAATTTTGGTTAATATTGGTAATCAGTTACTTGGAGAAAAAAGACGCATGAAAATCAGTAAAAACCTTTGATTGAGCGAATATTAGATAAGGTAGATTTGTTGGTCACCAGTGCTGACTTGAACACTATAAACATTTTGAGTGAATAAGGTATTAAAGCTTGTATTTTCTTCAAATTTTAAACCGCTGATTATATCAAAACACATTCAAATAATAATTAGAAAACTGTAAGTAAATACATTCAAGATTACCTTACTTATCAAATTTTGAAAATGTTGCACATATTTCTACCTCAAAATAATTAGACCAATTTTGCAGTCAAAATTTAATCCAAAATAAAAAGTATAACGGACATTTTTTTTCGGAAATGTTGTGAATGTATTTTATTTTTTGTATTTTTACTGAAACTTTTGTGACGTTTTACATTTCCATCGTTCACTCTGAGTTGAAAGAAAAAACATTTATGTACAGTACAGTAGTTTTCTCTTAATGTACCAATAATTTGGAATTTTACGAACCAATTATTATTTTGTCTTTATTTCTGTTTGGCTTCATTATATTTTAAATTATAATTCGCTATATATTTTGCTGTTTAATAAGTAACAATTGAAACAATTCAAATAAATCAAATATTAAAGAAATAAATTGAAGCTCGGAAAGTAATGGCAAACTACTGACAGTATTCAGTTTAGTACGGCCTCTCAATATAAACTGTAGGTCCCTTGTACCTGTGATAACTGTAGAGGTGAGAGGTCCGATCCATAACACAAGAAGAATATATAAGAAAAACCAAAGAACCAAATATTAAGGGATAAATTGAAACGACAAAACTCATAACTCTTATTAAAACAGACCTAATGAGAATATTGAATAAATGTTGAAATAAACACATTCCTGTACTTTTTTAATTTAGAAAAACAATTAGAAATTTCACATATTAGCATAAATCAGTTCCTACAATTAAAATAGTCGTAAACTGGAATGACATCTTTAACAAAATAAACTTCATTTGTTTACCATAATATATTAAAATTGTTACCAACCTTGTTGATAGGAACAGACAAAGGTAATGTTAGCCAAAATAGACATAATACATCCTAATAAAGGATGTTTCAAGACACCAGCAGATGCTGGAATAAACATACACATGAGAGAAATAGGATCACCTTCTTCTTCTTTGTTTGCCATGCTTGTTATCAAACGTTGGCTATCATCAATCGTTCAGGCGTTGGTTATCATCGAGTTGGCAAGTTGAATAGGATTTCAGCATAATGAAAAAAACTGGTGCTGTAATTGTTAAAATTACCACTTTACATCGTGTAATGCAATAACTAAAAGCTTATAGGCCAAGCTACAGAGATTTGGAGTGAGAATTTTGTGTAAAAAGTGTTAGAAGAAAACCAGCTGCGCAATTATTTGAGTTGAGTAGTTTCATACGATATAGATGTTATGATGGCGTCAAAAGATAAATTGTAGAGAATGTAACCACGAAGAAAATGAGAGGTCGAACAACTCGATCGGACTGTTAGTTTAAAAAAATCGGGAAAACTGGCTAAAGTGCAGATTTTAAAAAATCGGTCATTTTTTTAGTGAAAAGATTATGAAATACGAGAGTGAGAGAGAGAAATTCGTAATGAATTTTTGTTGGGTTGGCTTGGTTGTGGGTGAAATTATTGATTTTTGAGATTGGTGCCCTGGTGTAGCATTAGTTTGCTCTTCAGGGCTGGGTTGGGGGGTGTTTTAGTGCGCGTTCGAGACTGAGCAACGTAAATTGGTGGTTGGTTGAAGTTGGTAAGTTGAAAAAGTGTCTAGAAGATTTTGAAAAAGTGACTAGGAAAAAAAATTAAAGGTGTATGGAATTGAGAAAATTGAATGGACTTTTCGCTAGAAAGTAACCGGAGGAAGGTTTTATGTTAGGTTATATCAGGGATTGATGTTTGTAACCAGCGAAGCTTAAAAGTGTGTGGAGCGGTGTGACAAAAAGTGTCTAGGATAGGAGCGTTCTGATGGAGGACAAACCATGCATCGCTGCCGATACATAACATATGCTGTTGAGCTGGCTAGGTGTCGGAAATTGTTTAGTAAAAAATGACTGGTTTTTAATGAATTTGAGATGTCTCCGGTGTTTTAAGAGAGAGATATTGAAGATTTGTAATTTTATTGATTTGTGGAATTTTAGTGGAAAAAGTGTATAGAAGACATTTTTGAAAAGTGTATAGAATTGGGGATTTGTTGAAATTGGAATAAGATGTTGCGGAGACGTGCCTTCGGGGGTTTGGGAAGTTTTACGGTGGTCGGCGTTAATAATAATCATCGCAAATCAAGCAAAGGAGGGTACAGCTGCGGCTGTATTAGTTCCCTTCGACGATCGTCGGTCCATTTGGCTAGTGAATAAGTTCGAGTTGATCTCCCCAGAGCACGAGGCGGAAGTTTGTATGTAGAAGTCGTTCGCTCATGGTATCGGGGTGTTTGAACACAATGGCTTGGGTTTTTTGAGTGTTGAGAGTCACTCGCCATCTCTTGCACCAATTTGAAAATTGAGTCAGTAGATTTTGGGATCGAATGCCCAGGCAGCACACAATATCCATTAGACATCCACAAGATATTCTTTATGGATATCCTGTATATCCACTGGATATCGATGGATAGCCCATAGACATACAATGGATATCCATATGTCCGCCTATATCTAGGATATGTGTTATCTTATGGATGCCTTTGGAGATATCTACTGGATATCTCGTTAATATCCCATGGATACAGTGGCGTAACTAAGGAGGGATGAGGGGGATAGACACCCCCGAACCCTAAAAATGAAAAACATCTAATACATAATCACAGCAAACCTATACTTCATTGAAATGTACTAAAAGCTATGAGCTGTAGGCTATAATTTTATAAGGAAAACAAAGCTAAAATACAGTTTTAGGGGCTTAAAATTTGAAAAAAATTCCGATACCCAAATCTCCCGGTAGTTCATCCCCCCCCCCGAGCTTCATCCTAGTTACGCCACTGCATGGATATCCTATGTTCACATTTGGTATATCCCATGGATATTAATAGGACATTTTATATTCACATTTGGTATATCATTCCTCCTCAAATATGGAAATCTGAGAATATATGACTAGTACCTACTGGTGAAAATACAAGGTGGTCCAACGAAAACAATATCAACCAAAATTTTCTTATGTCTACAGACCTAGAGTTAAATCAACAGAAAATAGTTTATCCAGTCAACCAGTACAAAATATTATAGATACATAGGGTGGATAGTCTAGTATTTAAGCGAACGACTGTAGAATATTGTGGCCCAGTGTAAAATATTCAAATACTCATCACGTATATCTGTTATATTTTACTGATTGACCAGAACTATTATTTCCAGTTAATTTTATTCCAGATCTGTGGATATATACAACTTTTGGTAAACATGGTTTTTGTTGGCAATCTTGTATTTCCACCAGCAGATACTAGTCAGATATTCATCTGTGAGTAAGAAGGTACACATGGAATTACATTTTTCATAATAGTATTATTGTTTGACATATGATGAAATGATATACTATGGAATAGAATTATAGAAAATACTTTATTTTATATAATATACATATTTGCATATACATCAATAATTGTTCTTCTTCACTACCCAGCTCATCCACTCTGCAAGGTTCTTTCTGTAAGAACGACAAAAGAAATATTATAGATTTTCAAGGTCAGCTATATACCATAGGTACGCTCGAATATAAGATGCACCTTTTTTGTAAAATAATGTTTTGAACATTGACCCGAGTCTTGTATTCGAGCACATGCCTGTAATAAAAACATCTCTTATCATCTGAACACCATTATTATTATTGAGCTCAAAAGATTTTTTAATCAAATCAGTCGAGCCCCCAGCACAGTTTATCATGAAACAAAGTAAAAGCTGATGTAAAACCTATTTCACATTTTCACACCATGATATTTATTTTACAATTGTATAAATATACAAAACGCTTTTAATGTAGGTAATCAGTCATAAATATCAATAAAATATAGGAGACGTAACAATATTCAGAATTAAAGTAAGAAACATATACATACCTTATTTTCTTCCAAATCCAAACTACCGATAAAAAATAACCAACCACTTTTGCACGTGTTTAAAACTATAATAACCTACCCTACCCTAGAGCTATGGAGTGTAGAACTAGTTCTACCCTCCATACCTAGAACTTAACAATAAAAATGACGAGGCTAAACGGTCGAACGCGGCATCGGCCAATGAGAGAAAAGAAATACCATCGTGTATGGTTGGTTGCATAGTTTTATGGGTATGTAATATGGAAATACACTGATGTATGCATTATTGTCTAATATAGCATTAAACGTTAAGTCGTGAGATATTTGTTGTGGGTTAATAACACGTTTTATGCCGTATTCGTATTGTTGATTAAACTCATAACTGATCACTCAATTTAGGTATATTTATCATTTTTCAATTTCACGTCTTGAATAGAACCAAAAATACGTTGAGTAAAAACAAAAAATGTGACAGAAAATAATAATAGATATCCATGTATATACAATTGATATAATATCAGGAGATTAAGACATTTATGCATTGAAGGTATTATGTATTAGAACTTCCTTCTCAATCGTTTTTTATGTGATTATTCAATATATTATCAGTGAAATAGAAAATATTTTTTTTCATATCCATGAAATACATTCAGTGGATACCCATTAGATATCTTACATGGACTGGATATTCAGTGGATATTGGGCTATCCACTGGATATCTAGTGGATAATGTGTGCTGTCTGGGTGTTGAGAGAGCGAATATCAGTGGCAGAAATGATTAGTGCGGTATCATCCGCATATAGTTGGATGTTATCCTGGGGATGTAGAATTGGTGTATCATACGTATAAATTATGTATAATAATGGGGCGAGTATTGAGCCCTGCGGAACGCCAGTTTGGGGTGTAAAAGAGTCGGATAGGCTATAACCAACTTTGACGCTTATCGATCGGTTGGTGAGATAGGAATATAGTAGTGATGGGCAAAACCAGTACAGTTGATTGTACTAGCACATACCGTACAGTACATCAAACTGTACCGTATAGTACGTGCCGTACAATTGTACGACGGGACCGAGCAAGGGAAAAGCGTGACCCGTATCTCGTACTAAACAAATGAACAGTTTTAAGTAGTTCTATTCTATTCTGTTGCGATTACATTTCGATACGCACAATAGCTGCTGGTGTTGTAGGGTCTACAAAATAATAATACCTCTAAATATTGCTTTATTGTAATTATTATATTCATAAAACAATGCACTACTAACTGAAATATTTTGGGTTCAAATTTTTAAGCTAAAATTTGTTATACATTGCTTGAATTTGAATATTATATCAATTTTAAAAAAATCATCTCACATTATTATTAAATTGTCTCTATTGTCAACCTAATAAAAAAAATATACGAATACTTTACTAAAATTTCGTAAGCAATCACTTCAAAATTATATCCATCTGATCAGTATATTCATAGTACGTACGTATTTACCCATTTAATTTACATGTACGAACGCAAGACGCGACAGTCCCTTTATTCTGTTGTGAGATGTGAATGGGTTGCTGGTTGGGTGCTGTCAAAGTATAATGTTTGATTGTACGCTGTGCGGTCAGTACAGTAAAATTGTACGGCACGCACATCGTACATTAAAGTGTACCATACATTTTGTACGCCACGCACGCGTACTTCCCATCTCTAGAATATAGTAATTTTACAATTTGGTTTGGCAATCGGATGCTCAGTAGCTTTCTCACTAGTCCGGCATGCCAGACCTGATCGAAAGCTTTTTGAACGTCCATAAGGATGGCGGCAGAACAGCGTCGTTGATTTAAAGCTCGTATGACGATATTTTGAAGGTTGGTGGTGGCGTTCTGACAACAGTGGCCCGGCCTGAATCCGAATTGAAATGCCGGAATTATGTTATTTTCAGTGCAGCAGTCCCAAATTCTTTTTTTCAACAAACGTTCAAATACTTTACCTAGGACGCCGATTAATGAAATAGGGCGGTAGGATTCAGGCTTTGTAGGGTCTTTGCCGGGTTTGGGGATGAAAACTATGTTGGCTGATTTCAAATAACGAGGGAAGTACGAGAATGCCAGGCAGGCGTTCAGCAGGGCACAGAGCGGAGGGAAAATCTCTTGTGGCAGGTTTTAAAGTGCCTGTCTCGAGATTCCGTCGTGCCCTGGAGCACTGTTTGTTCCTGCTTGGCACGCCAGCTGAACACCTTCGATTCTAAAGGCTGTGAGAAGCGGAGAGTTCTCATTTAGTGGAATATGAACATGTGGGCTTCGTGTAATATTGCGGATAAGGAGGTCTGTTTCGATGGCTAAGTCCCTGAGAAATCGTGGGTTGTCAGGTGGTGTAAAGACAGTTTGTAGGTTATTTTTGAAGGCGGTGGCTTTGTCTTAGGAGGTGTAGATCTTCTGTCCTTGCACTTCAAGATGTGATTCCACCTTTCTCTTGAGGCCGACGAGGCGGTGGAATTTTTGACAAAACACGCGCCCTTGTCTGAAGTCCAGTCCGGCTGTTTCGGCCTTCCAATTTCTCTGCTTTTCAGCATTGATTTCGTACCGAACCTGGGCGTTCAGTCGGTTCCATTGTGTGTTGACAGCGGGATCTCGAGTGCGGATGTATAACCTATATAACTGTCTTTTCTGACGGATTTTGAGTAGAATTCGTTGTGGAAGGGCATGAAAGTTGGTATTTACAGTGGTAACAGGTACGGCAATGTCTTGTGCATCGATTAAGAGGGATTGGAATTTCTATGCGTGATTATCTATGTCATTAGTAGTCTCATGAATGACGGGGTGTGGTAAATTAGTAGAGACATGGTTTGCGAAGGAATCCCGATCGGCTTTTTTAAAATCGCGAAATGTGAAACTTGTTGACGGTGGTGGTAATGAATTATGTAATGCGGTTTTGACCAGTAGCGGAACATGATCGGAGGTGATGGGGTTGCTTATGAAGCATTCATCGTCTATGAAGTTGAGTAACCTGTCAGTGCAGATTATCTGATCGACTATGGAAGAGCCAAATTGACTTATTAGGATTGGATTATTGTTTCTAATCCGAGAGATAGGAAGTGAGACAAGTTGGTCGGCGAGTAATCTGCCATTGGGGTTGGTGTGTGTATCACCGAAAAGCACGGTACGTGAGTTTCATGAAATACGCGCGGCGCAACAATATATAGTACTCTCCTTGTCTACTGCTCTCCCCCACTCTTCAAATACGCTCGCTAGCTGCCGTTTTTCATGAGGTTTACCCGGTTTTCCGATTTTCTCCTTAACTATACAAGGAACTAATGGTCCGATCGATTTATACAACTTCTCATTTTCTTCATGTTTTTACTCTCTACCTTTTTTTGGTGCCATCACGATTACCCTGAAAAGCAATTTTGGATAAAATTGGTAATAACAAATTTATTAATAATAAAGTCGAGTGAAAAACATATCACTACATCATATGCAACTTTTCTCCAAACAATGGCGCAGCTAGTTTTCTTTTTACATGAAAAAATATCTGTAGCTTGGCCTATTAAAGTTTTGTAGGAAGCTTGGTAATAAAAGATTGTGAGTTTGTCGGCATCAAACATTACATGACGTCAGATTAAAAAATAAAAGAGCAAACCTCAGTAATTGTAAAAATCCTATAAATAATAAATCAATATTTATACTAACACGGAAGAGATATGCTTTAATCGTATTAGAAAGGGTTTTCCAAGGGAATATTTTGGAATTTGGATGTGTCGACATTTGTCATGATTTTTTCTTAATAGATTTGATGATATAACGTTGAATATGAACTTTTGACTTTGGACTTAAATTCATTCTAACTCTCTCGTATAGGGCTCAACTAAGAATCCATGATTTTACAAAATCTTCAATGTCTTATAACATTATCTTGAATATACAATAATTAGTATTATAAGATCTATAATACAATTTAATGTTAAGTATGTACAAGGTCCATCTAATATATAATGTGGTCAATTTTGTTACAAAAGTATTCAATTCAATCTTTTATTTATGTATTGAGTTTATTAATAGCCAAAAATCAATGAGAAGAATCCGAAAATAACGAAATTTAGTAACAGAGATTAAAATAGTAAAAGTAAAATATGGAATAAAAAGTTTTAAGTACAAAAATTTAGTTACCTAAGGATTAACATGTATCATCCTATATATAATCGAAAAGGGATATTTTAGAATTGGTATAATAAACTTAGTTCTTAAAGTGTTATTATAGAAACAAAAGGCACAGTCTTTCTGATTTTAATTTTGAAGTATCGATTGGTTTATGTTGTTTATGTTCTGTCGAAAGAAGCATTGACTGCTCTCACAAACGTATAGTCTTCGTCGTTAATTGTTTTATCATTCTTCTAATTTGTGTTTCAACCTCTTCCACTATTAACTTAATTTTGATAGCCAGGTCTGCCAGAAACAACAATGAATACACTTCACAACATTATATGAGAGAGTGAGAAAAGATTTGAGTCAAATACGAACTTCTATCATCTAATATATCTCATTACGTTCTGACTGTTTTTAAAAGCTTATATCTTCGGAACGGTTCTAGATAATAAGATCCGGTTTTCACAGTTAGGTTTAAAATTACCGTAAGTTTTGTTGTGACACATTTATATAAATGGTCTACTTCCGGTTTACCCGCTAGAAAAGTGGCGTATTTTCAGAATACACTAGATGTAATTTTTTGAATATTTAGCAATTTCTTGAAAGACGCATATTTTTGCTTTATAACGGTACCTTAAAGTTTAAAATCCGTGCACAGAAAGCGAAGTTAGATAACTTTAACTGGGATACTGTAATGATTCAGATATAAAGTTGGAATTGTCATAAACAAAAACTTTACTCGCTAGTAACTAAAAGTGAACAGTAAAAAACAAATAAGAACATGTTTTAGGACACTCTAAAACAAATGTTCGATGTGTCTTCCTTCTTGGTCTATACATTTGTGAAATCGAACCAATAAGTTGTCAAATGTGCTGTCAGCATTTCAAGAGGAATATTTTCCATTACTTGCCGTATGTTATTTTTTAATACTTCAATAGTAGCAAGCATCGGGTTGTAGACTCTATCTTTCACATATCTCCATACAAAAAAATCTGGAACAGTCAGGTCTGGAGAATTATTTCCAAACTGTTGGTTAACAGATTCTCTTGCTATGTTGGAATAATGGGGTGGAGCCCCGTCTTGTTGAAAGTAAACATGGTTTAGAATATCATCTTGTTCTAACTGGGGATAGAAAAAGTTTTCCAACATTTCGGTATAATTATTACCACGAACTGTATTTTCTGTAAAAAAGAAAGGCCCATATAATTTTTCACGAAACACTGCACACCAAACATTAACTTTAGGAGAATCTCTTTCATGTTGTTGAAATTCTCGTGGATTTTCTAATCCCCAAATTCTACAGTTTTGTTTATTAACTCGTCCATTTATATAAATTTGGATATGTTGTGTACAATTCTGTTAAAGTTTCACACATAAACACTCTTTTAACCTGGTCCCGATCGTTAATTTTTTGTAGTACTTGAATTTTGTAATGTTTAAATTGTAATATTTAAATTTGAGAGCTTTTAGAATTCTAAAAACTTTAGTTTTGTCAATTTCCAAATTTTATGCTATTTTTCTAATTGAAATTTTCGGATTTCTCTGTACAAGCTCATAAACAGATAACATTTCTTCTAAATTTCCATTTACAATTCTCCTGTTTCGAGATATAGAAGCAGTATTCCTAAATTTGGTTAACCATGTTTTAATGGTATTTGTAGCAGGATGATTTTTATTGAACTGTCTTCTAAATCGTCTTCTAGTCTGAATATAGGATTGAGCTTGGGCATATAAAAATATTGTTTGAGATTTTTCTTGTGCTGTATACTGCATTTTGAGAGATTAAACACTTCAATTTTATTGAATATAAAATACAATATGACGTTCTGTCAATGATCGCAATATATTTGTGATGTGACATATTAACGCCTCCTTGACTATTATTTATTAATAAGATATCTGAATCAATACAGTATCCCAGTTAAAGTTATTTAACTTCGCTTTCTGTGCACCGATTTTAAACTTTAAGGCACCGTTATAAAGTAAAAATATGCGTCTTTTAATAATAATAAATATACAGGGTGTCTTATTTAAAAAACTACATCTACTGTATTCTGAAAATACGCCACTTTTCTCCCGAGTAAACCGGAAGTAGGCCATTTATATAAATATGTCACAACAAAACTTATGGCAATTTTAAACCTAACTGTGAAAACCGCATCTTATTATCTAGAACTGTCTAAAAACAGTCAGAATATAATGAGACACCCAGTATTATAGATATAAATTGGCAGTTTTAACACAGTTACTGGTAACTTTTGACTGGGACTTCCATATTCACATTTTAGAATAATTTCATGACGAAGTCTTTTTCATAAGATTAATTAAGGATCCTCAGCATTTTACTACATGTTCACTATAAATTGTTTTGTTTTATTTATTCATTTCAATGTAGTTTTCTAACATAACGCTAACATTAGATCTAAAGTAAAACAACTTTTTGTCGTGGAACTTTTCCTGTGAAATTTTTAGATATAAAATAAAAGTATTTATAAAGATGCATTTTTATGAGACAATACTTTGAATTTTTTGTAAATGTTTTTATAGGTATAGCCTTCTAGACGATATTAGTTTTTTCAATTGTTAACGAAGAGCAAAGAAAAATTGTTAAAAATTAATTTATTTTTATTATATCTGGCTTTTAAATATTACGGACAGTAATAAAGTATTCTTAAGTTTGACAATGCCTTTTATTTAAATATACTCAACCACTAATACCACTGAAAAACAGCCATAGCAACACACAAACATCAATACTCGTATAATAATAACATTTGAGCATCACACATTACTAAGCAGTGGAACTTATATCGTAGCCCAGCGGAGAGACTCAAATGAAAAAAAATTACACCTAAAGCTATCCATAGACGATTTTTCATCGAGCTATGGAATCGGATTCGATAAATGCAAAGTTTAAAAGAAGAGGTAATAAAGAACAGAAGGGAAATTAAATCTGTATCGAAGCTACCGAAATTAGACTTTCAATGAAAGTACAGGAACTGAAACAAAAAGTTTATAACCTTAAAAAAGAAAATCAAACAATGGAAAAGAAAGCAGAGACTTTAGAAAGACGTTCAAAGAAGAACAATATTATAGTATTTGGTCTAGACAACAAAGAGAACACAGCTAATACTATAAGTGAAAAACTCAATACACTATTAAAGTTCAAATAGCTGATTTCAACAATACTGAAAACCCTCCTGGGAAAGTCGAATTTCTGTCGTATTTGAAGAAAGTCGAGATACTGAAGCAGTGCGAAAAGTTGAATGTTACGGGCGTTGCCATCTCACAAGATTTTACACATGTTCAAAGACGTGAAAATAGAATTTTGAGAACCTTCTTGAACAAAGCCAGAGAAGATGATACCGATAGATCTTATATCATAATAAATGAACTCTACGTCAACGATAAAATCTGTACAGTAAAAGAATTAGCAAAAATTAATCACTTAGAGGAACGCAACGCAAAAAGTGCTCCTCCAACGCCGAATTTACCAAATTTTGAAAAAGAATTCGAGTCTCCAGAAGAAGCAGCCGTCCCCATAACACACGAAGATTTCAAAGAAGCAGAAAATAAGAAACCTATTATTGATGCGAACACACCCAAAATCATCGGAGACAAGAAGAACATTAAACCGATAACTGGTGGACCTTCCTTGAAAGAGAAAACGAAGCCAGCGCCCAAATAAGTAAATACAAATTAACACTCTGCCAGTGGTTAGTTGCCTTGATATCAAAGGCCAGATTGTAAGCTTCGCAGATGATATTGCTGTTTTCTATAATGCAAACTAATTCAATAAGGCACAAGCAGACTTTTCAAAAATAAAAGAATGTTTTGACTCTAGGAAATTAACCAACAACTGAGATAAAACACATTATGTGCCGTTCAGTATACAGAAAATAATTTTCGAAGACTTTTCCCCACTCTCGCGAACAACCCTAACAATAACTTATGGGACCACCATATTGAAAAACTAACAGGAAAATTACGTAGTTTGCTTAATTTATTCAATTACTACAAAACAGTATAACTCTACCCTTCATTACCGAGTTGTTTCTTAAACGAAAAAAATCCGCTGTCACCGCTCTAATAACTGCTGTCACCAAATGTAATAAATTAGACCCTTCTGTCTCGGGTCCGCTGTCACCAGTGTAATAACTTGCTGTCACCAAATGAAATAAAGCAGCCAAGCGTGGAAAAAAATAAAACCAGTCCGATTTAGGCGGGGATCTCCTGGGCTTAAAGTGATAGAATTACCTTTGCCAGGCCAGAGTTGATCTCTTTGTCAAGCCTCGTATCCAAATGCACTGCTTACTCTAGAGGGAAAGTCGTGGTAGGGATCTGAATAATGTTTCGGTAACCACAAATGTATAAAGAAATATATTATATCTTTCACTGTATAAAATATGACCAACAAAATAATATTAAATCTTTCCCAATAAAATATTTTTATACACTTATATACAAATTTTTCAAGGTGTGCTTGGGCCGTATGATTTCGTCCCTATTTCGTAATTTGACCTGCCTAACTGCGAGAATAATTATCTACTGAACAAATCAAAGTACAAATCGACCGCTGCTAATTTTCTATTTGTCGAATGTCATTGTACTTTATGTAAACAGAATGTAAAAGTAGAGAATTATAATTCTGCTGATTTGATAAATCTTATCGGTAAACAGTTCAGTATGTATTAACAAAATTTTAGAGCTGCAGTTTTGCTTCTTTCGAATAAACTATAATCTTTATTTATTTCGCTAGATATGAATAAATGATATAACCGCGTCTGAAAAACAAAATTGTTTAATCGTTGCGAAAATTCAACGAGAAACTGATTCTATGGAGACAAAATCATACGCTCCGGCAAATGATATAAATTAGAATTAGAGTTGTTTGAAAATTTACCTACGCCTAACTACGGGGTCTGTGAGAATTATGTGACAAAAAAAATAATACCTAAATCCTGTCAAGTTACATATACACTAAAGAAAAATCGTTCCTACAATCTTGTGTAAATTCTTACTATAATATCTCACACGATAAAATTATATCTATAAAACGAGCGGTGCCCAAATTATGAGCCAGGACCTCCAGATTCAACTGAAAATATGAACTTGTCCAATAACACAGTGAAAAAACTGTTATATATTCTACCTACGCAAATATTTATGTTATCAATATCAAGCTTAGAACCAGCGCACAATTATAATAAATAAATATTTCTCCTTTTCCCCTGTTTCTGCTCACTGACTGTTTTCGATATTTATCTAGAAACTGCGGATGACGCTAAATGTCTAGCACCCGGTATCGAGCTATGCTGGATCACGGTCGGAGAGAGAGTTTTTCCCGTTTTGTGTTTCCTTAGGGGGACAGCGTTCACTGTCAAGGATATCTGAGTATCGCTTTGACGCCCTGACAAAGAGAAACTTCTCCCTATGAACCCGCGAACACTAAAAAAAACTGACACCCGTTACCGTCACAAGGAAGGACTTTTTACCTTCGCGTTTTTCGCCCGACTCTGTGCTCTGTCTGCTCTGAACTTACTTTTTTATCATTCCCACAAATTTTGTTCGGGGTTTTGTGTTGAATTGCAAAGGTTGCATTTTTTGTTTTAGAGTGGCCTCAATTTTTATTACTAACCGTTTGTACACAAAACGTTAATTTAAATTTTCCCTAGTTAATTGTTATATTGTTGCAAATTGTTATGGTTCTGTCTCATTTTTGTTAAACAAAAAGTATGTCGAATTCTACTTTTATTATATTTTAAATAAAATATATATTTTACCGTGTGTTCTGAAAGTTGCTGACTTAAGTTTTCCTATTTAATATTCACATTTATTATAAATTGATGGTAAATATTGACCAGTTGAAGTCTATCCATTACGTCTTAATTGAATCACAACTTTGGTGTGGTTTAATAACATGGGGTGGTGCATATAATCACCATATATCGCCAATCATAATCTTACAAAAATGGATCTCAAAAATAATTTATGGAAAAGACAAATTTCCCAAAGTAGAGTTTCTGACAAGTCCTTGATCTCAAAGAACTTTACTTTCAGTGTGTAATAAATAAAGAAAAATTTACCAAAAACAGAAACTATACAAAAAATAAGTTCTTGACAAGAAATCAACATCTTGCTTTATATATTCCAAAAGTGAACAGAGCTCTGACCTTGAGAAGTCATGTCTATCTCGGTCCAAGATTGTACAATAGAATTACCTTAGAAATTCGCGAGATAAACTTACCTGCAATGTTCAAAAAAAATTAAACAATGCCAGCAAGCTAATACAATCGTCTCGTAGATCCTCTAAACATAGAGCGGAATTATCTATGAAACTGAAATACCTTACCGTACCCTATATCTTTTAGCAGCCATCAAAAAATGTGATCTCAATAATTCAGGAAGACGAAAACAAATAATTTTAAAATTCATTTTATTAAATTGTCTACCACTTTTATTTGCTGTAATAGTTGTTAATAATTACGTTATCTCTGATAGTCTCTGTATGATTTTAATGGCTATTTATTTATAATTTTCCTGTCTAATTAGGAGTTATTGTTGTAATATCCTCCCTTTTTTATTTTGCATGTTTACTGTATCTATTTGATGTTTTATATTAGTATATTATGCAACGATCATGTAATGAAGGTTATTAATACACGAGCATTAACCGGGATACGAAACGAGCCGAAGGCGAGTTTCGTATGGTTTATGCGAGTGTATTAATAACCATTACATGAGAGTTGCATACACTATTTTTTCTACAACCGATAAATAATAAAATGAAAACAAGAATTAATTTCAAACAAGCTCCCATAATTCCCATAATGAAGGCAACCTGTAAAAAAATAGCATTATTTAATTGCAATGATTCCACTTTGATAAAGAGAAATATACAAACAATGCAATTCGTTTTTCTTTCAAGAAAATACATTATATTCTAAACAAAATATTTCAACCCGCCCAGGATCTGAACCACGATCTGCAACGCACTCATGTGCCACGACCGCAAGCGTTACCAACTAAGCTACGAAGACTTGTATGAAAAAGTTCGCACATTATGCATATACAAATTAAATAATTGTATCAAGCGGAAATAAACAGAAAGGTTTTTCAAAATAAAGATTTGCTTACCTTTATCATTAAATAATCATAATCTGGGGCTTCCTCGATGAATTTCCTGAGCTCGTTTGGCTGGAACGTTTTGGATTTCTTTCCAACGTATCCTTCAGATTTCCGCTTAAAAAATGCATGTAGTGATATTCAACATCAATTTTAATATGGAATAATGTGTCCATAAAGTTGAAGATTTGAGTTTATTTGGAAGTTCTTCAAAATAAAGCAACAACACATTTTCCTACTTTTGACGCGTTGTGAAATGTCAAATAGGTAAGTAGGTATGTGGAAACATAGACCACTTGATTACCCCCAAGTACTTGTTTCTATTGGCCGAAAATTCGTTTCATAATGAAAAGTACGTATTTTCATTGGCCAAAATCTGTATCAAAATGAAAATCCGTGTTAAAATGAACAATATTAATGAATCGGAAGCAGATATTCAATTCGCGTATTATAATAAGGGAGTAGAAAAAAGTATTTTTTTAACCCATAACAAAATAGACCAACAAAGCTTTTTGAGAATAAAGAGCATTCACCCATGGACTAGTCGAAAGACTTCAGTGGGTTTCTCCTACTTTATTTTCATTTCACTTTTACATTAATTAACTATATACCTACTTGTAGACTATTTTGAAATTGTAAACCATTTGTATTTGTAATTTTTTTAAATACATTATTATTATTTCATTAAATGCATTTAATGTATTCATTTCATTTTGTGGTATTACAATTACCCAGTAAAATTGATGTTGTATGGTAAAATAAAAACAGAATATTACGGCAATATGTTTAATTTAAGAATACGTTAACATAATTACATTCACAATTGCACTAAAATAAATCAGCTGGTAAGACAGGATTTAAACGAATTTGCAAATACTCGCCTTCGGTCATAAAAGCGATCTCCGTTTGTGTGAAGTAATTGACAAACTCAGTCAGAGAATCGAACTCTATAGAAAAGTCACCTGCATCAGAATCAAGACTAAGCTTTTTATCGGGAGTTTGCTTAATTCCCAAATTAAAAATGTTATCATTACATTTTACTGTTAGTACCAAATAGAATCGATGACTTGGACGAAACAAGAATGCTCTATCTGGCAAATCTCTCAATAATAGTCTCGCTCCTTTTCTATCCGTGTTTCTGAAGAAACGTTCAGCATTGAGGTTCACTGAAAATAAAAATATAAGTTTTTCAAGTAGAACATATTTCCTTCCGGAGCAAACGACTATAGTAAAATCGCAATCGTTGCGGGATAATAAATCAAAATTTTATGAGACTTGCTTACCACAAGTGGACCAAACAAAATATGTAATTTTACTCTACCTGCTGTAATGAATGTTGTGAAAACAAGAAATTTATTTGTGCCGACAGGTATTTTAGAAAGATAACAATGACCGAGTCTTATCTAATACTTTCTAGGGGTATAATAGCCGTAGGTTTAGGAACAGTTTTAGAGTTCGTATTGTTAATATTTGTTGTATCGCTTAAGATTTAAATTATGAAAATACGTAGATATCCTATTAAATAAAGGTGGTTTATAATGTTGACCGTTAAACTATGGCTCCAATTCTAAATAATATAATTGTTACGAAACAGCACACTGGTGTAGTCCCTAAATCCGACTTTGTCTAAGCCAGGTATGAAAGTTAAAATTATGGCGGATACGCAGGTTTTTTTATAACTATTTACGATTGTGACTATCTTATCTAAACATTGTTTTTGTAACCAGTCTTATCTAGAAAAAGCGAAAGTCAATTATTTTTGTGTGTGTAAGCTGCAATCTAGAATTCTCTAGTAAAAAAGACACTAATATATATATATATATAAAGGACCGATCAGCGGATAAGTTTAGTTGATAATTTGACATCGTGAGATAAACAAGTAAATAAGTGAATATAAATTAGTTTAAGTGAATATATTGTGTATATAATTAGTAAATAAGTGTAGCGAATGAATAAATTAAGTAAGTGAACCTACTGTGTGTTTAAAGTTTGTCCCACCCGTTTACTGTTTAAATAAATTAGAAAAACATTACATTGGTATCAGAAGTGGGATAATATAAATGAATTGCTACGTAAAAATGGCCAAGAGACTATATGATCTGAAAGTCACGGAACTAAGAGCAGAATTGGAAGCTCGTGAGTTGGAAACGTCCGGTAAGAAAAGTGAATTAGTAGCACGACTTAAAGTGGCACTGGAAAATGACGGCTTTGATCCAGAAACAGTTTTATTTAATGACGAGGCTTCCAACTTAATCTCGTCAATTTCTGCCATGGAAGAGAAGATCTCAACTAATGTGAAAAACGATATTTCTGCTAACATGGACAAGATTTCTACTAATATGGACGAGAAAATTTCAATCATGAAGAACGATATTTCTGCTGACATGGACAAACTTTCTGCTGATATCTTATTAATGAAAAATGACATTGCCGCTGACGTGGAAAATAAAATTTCGTCTCTTAAATCGGATATTGAGGATAAAATCACAACGATGGACGAGAAAATGGAGAATAAAATGACAACTATGGACAGAAAAATCAAGGAGTTAAAGAGTAAAATAACAAATTTAAAAACACAAGACACGCCAGCAGAACAAAAGAAGATCGAGATATGCAAGCCAGCAACACAACCCAAGGCAGAAGATATTACCAGTATTGCCCGAGTCAAGGCTCCAACGTTCGACGGAAAGACATCGTGGATCAATTATGTGAAACAATTTGAAGCAGCCTCTAAAGTGAATAATTGGTCCGATAGGGAGAAGGCAGTAGACTTAACCATCGCGCTTCGAGGAGATGCCTTAGATGTACTTCAGACGATACCACTTGAAGAAACGGATGACTTCGAGCAGCTTGGTTGGACATACGATATGGTCACGAACATCTACAACATTTGTACCAATCCCAGCTGGAGAACCGAAGGCAGAAACGTGACGAAACTCTTCAAGAGTATGAACTGGATATTGCCCGACTAGTTTGCTTTGCTTATCCATCAGCACCAGATAACATGATGGAATATTCAGTCATCCAACATGCTTGAATGTTTACGCATCCATGCCTTTATTGATGGCTTACGTGACCCCGATATGCAGAGGACGCTTCGTTTAGCCCATCCGAAAACATTAGACGACGCATTGACTGCTGCTCTTGAATATGAAGCAGCCACGATGGCTGCCGGATACAACAAAGGTAGGACCATACAGCAAGAACGTGACGATGACAGACTTGACCAGATCATCGACTTGTTGAAAGGTATGGTAGACAAGAAGCCGAAGAAAATCAGGTGCTGTAATTGTGGCGAGCTAAAGCATACACGCAGTTCGTGTAAGCGTCCTACGACGCCTGCAAACCAAGAGCCTCTCAAATGCAAAGCAGGCACGAAGAGCTCGCGCTACAACAAAGGTAGAACCATGCAGGAAAAATATGACGATAACAAACTTGACCAGATCGTCAACTTGTTGAAAGGTATGGCAGACAAGAAGCCGAAGAAGATCAAATGCCCGAAGTGTGGCGAGCTAGAGCACATACGCAGTCCGTCTAAGCGCCCCAAGACTCCTGTAACCCATGAACTCCAGTCACAGGGGAAATCAGACAGGGATGAACATCCAGCTGATGTGAATTACCGAAAAGTCAACTCTTTGCCTAGGCGGCCATGCCCTGAAGACTATTCACAATGCAACAAGTCGAAATCTAAGGAAGTTGCAGTTCTAAGAATTACAGTAGTCAGTGAAGAATGGTCACCCACCAGGATCAGAGAAGATCCGGAGAATGATTCTTGCCTAAAGAAGATTCGGCAGTGGAAGGAAGGAAATCGGCGACCTACATGGCAAGAAGTGTCAAGATTTTCACCGAAACTCAAGGCGTATTGGGCTCACTGGGACTCACTTGTCCTGGAAGAAGGGCTGTTGAAAAGAGTCCTTGAAAACGATGATGGTTCCGAGATGAGGAGACAGCTAGTTATCCCGAGAACAAGAGTAGCTGAAGTACTTTAATAAGTTACACGACAGTCCATCGGGAGGTCATCTGGGAGTGAAGAAAACCCTTCAGCGAGTTCGAGAAAGGTTTTATTGGATGAACAGCTCCGACGATGTGAAGGACTGGTGTAAGAAATGTACGACTTGTGCTACGAGTAATGGACCACATCGCAAGAGAAAGGCACCTATGAAACAGTATAATGTTGGAAGTCATTTCTAAAGGATTGCTGGAACATTTCCGACAACAGAAAATGGTGGTAAATACATCCTGGTTGTAATAGATTATTTCACAAAGTGGGTGGAAATTTACGCGATCCCGAATCAAGAGGCCACAACTGTCGCGGATGTATTGGTGAAAAAATTTATCAGCCGATATGGAGTGCCATTGGAAGTCCACGGCGATCAGGGAAGAAATTTCGAAAGTCATCTATCCCAGGAGATTTGCGAGAAGCTGGAAATGAAGAAGAACAGGACAACAGCATTACATCCACAGTCAGACGGAATGGTCGAGAGAATGAACAGGACTATTGGAAAATACCTGTCCAAAGTGGTTTCCAGCGATCAGAGAGATGGGGACCAGTATATTTCCCTATTCGCATTGGCGTATCGATCTGCCGATCTGTTTGGACGTGAAATGAGGTTTCCTTGTAACCTGAAATTTGGCTGTCGGCCTGGAGAAGATCTAGCAGGCGAAGATTACGTGATACAATTGAGAAGAAGGCTGGACGATATTCATGAATTAATTTGAACAAATCTTCAAGTTGCCAGCGACAGAATGAAAAGTCGGTACGACACGCAGGCCACAGAAGGCGTTTTTAAAGAAGGGGACAAAGTATGGTTACATAACCCGACGAGGAGAAAAGGATTTTCTCCAAAATAACAAAAATCCTGGGAAGGTCCATACTTAATCAAGAAAAGGATCAACGATGTTATATATCGCATAAGCAAGATCCCCAACGGAAAACCAAAAGTAGTTCACCAAAACCGACCATGACCTATAGAAAGGAGTAAACCATATTCGAGATGTATCTGACCCTACCTTCGATGAATTTATGGGCGCGTATGGAGGTACCGGGAAAGCTAGATATGGAGTTACTTCAGAACAACGACAAGATTTGTTCACTCTCCCGGAAGATTATTCACTGGCATACAACATCCCCGCCCGTCTCAAGAACGCACGAGGGTTGACATCCGTCTTTCGAAAGAAGTTCGGGCAATTAGAACAACTTGAAGACCAGATTCCAGCCCTTGGCAAGACACTGAAACTGAAACATAATTCGCGGTACGTTTTCTACGTGGTAACTAAAAATGAATTTCAAAATCGATATACCTACCGCGATGTGTGGGAAGCACTTCGAAACCTACGAGAACATTTGTTGGAATCCAGCGTGAAGAAACTGGCTATGCCTACGATAGCGAGTAACCAGTTGGATTGGCGAGTCATCAGGAACATGGTAGAGATTATCTTTCAAGATACCGGTGTCCAGATATTAATTTGTAGCTACAACCCCCGTTATCAGTATCCGATGAAGACGGTGCCCTGCTATTTCCATAAGATCGGAAAGTGTAGAAATGGGACCAGTTACCGATTCAAACATCAAGTCTCGGCTACACAAAAGTTCCAGGAGGAACTTCCATTCAAGGAGGGGGTAATGTTACGTAACATCAAACTGGTATATTCCCTAAATCCGACTCTGTCTAAGCCAGGTATGAAAGTTAAAATTATGGCGACTACGCAGGTTTTTTTTATAACTGTTTACGATTGTGACTATCTTATCTAAACATTGTTTTTGTGACCAGTCTTATCTAGAAAAAGCGAGAGCCAATTGTTTTTGTGTGTGTAAGCTGCAATCTAGAATTCTCTAGTAAAAAAGGCACCAATATATATAAAGGACCGATCAGCGGATGAGTTTAGTTGATAATTTGACATCGTGAGATAAACAAGTAAATAAGTGAATATAAATTAGTTAAGTGTTTATATAAGTTAGTTTAAGTAAATATACTGTGTATATAATTAGTAAATAAGTGTAGCGAATAAATAAATTAAGTAAGTGAACCTACCGTGTATTTAAAGTTTGCCCCACCCGTTTACTGTTTAAATAAATTAGAAAAACATTACATAATGTTATGATAGGTACTAATTGCAATTTGCTTACCAAATTAATATGAACATGCCACTTGTAAAGTGTTTTAAATAGCTCTTCCTTCATCTTAGTCTAGATTAGTAAGTGCAAATGTCTCTAAATCACTGTCTGAATCACATTCGTCACTTGATGAGACATTATTTATTGAAATTATTAATGGTATCACTGTAATGTCTGCATCTAAGATTTTGTCCAGATCCACATGTTTTCATTTTCTTTTAATACATTATGAATTACTTTTTTGCACATTTTCTTCAGTAACTTGTAATTGGGACATATCTAATAATGCTTGCACATATTTTAGTTTGAATTCAGTATTTTGTAGACCTATAAAACTTTTCAATTGTGCCCATATCAGTTCTATCGAATTTAATTGGCAGTGATATGGTGGAAGTCACTCTACGTCAATACCACGTTTTTTTGCTAGTCGTCCAGTGCATGTCGAGCAGGCGGCTTATTCAATTTCACCATTTGTAGAAGTTCTGGTTTGACTGATTTTAGAGGAAAATTGGGGTGTAAGGGGGTGATGACTAAGAAGTTCCAAAGTCAACCTCAACTGTCAACCTCAACTGCTCGAGCTAATGCCAAACTCAGTGCACCCTGCTAGACAACCGACGAGGCTCTGGCGTCCGAGTCACGGCAGAATAACCGTTAGAACGAGAGCTGAGAAAATGCAACTCTCCATGGACCCCTTAACAACCCGCAATGACCAGCGTGTTAGGGTAAACGGCCAAAAACACCGTTTATGATACGATATGAGTACAGAAGATACAAGGCCCTGCTAAGAATCCCCGGAGTGGATCGGGCTACCACGGGAAACGAACGCTGCAAATTATCACTTACAATGTTAGAACCCTATCGACAACATATAAATTTCAGGAATTGGAGGAAGAGCTCAAGTTCTTAAGGTGGGACATACTAGGAATCAGAGAGCATAAACGAAAAGAAGAGAAAGAACTGATACTTCAATCAAGTCGCCTACTATTTTATGTGAGTACAGACAATATAAACCAAGGTGGAGTGGGCTTCCTTATACACAAATCACATGTGCACGATGTCTTACAGATCCAAAGCGTAGGCCCCAGAGTAGCATACCTTACACTTAGATTAAACAGTAGGTATACATTAAAAATTATACAGACCTATGCCCCCACCTCGACGCAAAAGGACGAAGATATTGAAAGTTTCTACGACGACATCGTCACAGCTTTGCGACAAACACCTTCCCATTACACTTTGATTATGGAAGATTTTAACACCAAATTAGGCCACAAACAAGACAACAGTGAAACATCACTGGGAAGTCATGGGTTTGGGACAAGAAATGATAGAGGACAAGTATTGCTTGACTTCTTACAACAAAACAACTTTTATGCAATGAACGGCTTTTTCAAAAAGTCCTCCCAGAGAAAATGGACTTGGGCTAGCCCAGACGGAGTTACAAAAAACCAAATCGATCTGATACTTTCAAACATGAAAAACAAACAGTGCAAGACGAAACTGTTCTTAACAAATTTTTTATCGGAAGTGACCACAGAGCCGTCAGAGCAAAAATAGTCATAAATGCAAGAAAGGAGAGGTCAAAACTAATAAGAAAAACAGCTTCTAGAAAATCATCAATAGCACAAAGCGCAGACCAATACGCACAACTCCTTAATTCTCGTCTATCACCAATGCTGACAAATGAAGAGGATATAGACATTGAGGAGACAAACAAACAAATAATAACAGCAATGAAGAAGCGGGAAACAGGTGCAAGTAATCGCTCGGAGTTGGAGAGGAGGAGAAGTTGAGTAATAGTACTAAGAAGTTGATGGAAACAAGAAGGAATCTAACAGACAAACATCAAAACAATGCCACTCAGCTAAGAGAAATCAACAAAGAAATATCAAAGGCTATCCGAATAGATGAAAGGCTACACAAAACAGAGGAAATATCTAGGGTGATAGAGGAAAATAGGGGAATGAAAGTGCTTAGGAAAAAATTGTCTGAGGGTAAGAAACAATTAAGTAAGATAATTGACAACAAGAATGGACAAATCACCACAAATAAACGAGACATCCTGCTAATCGTGAGAAGCTTCTATGCGGAACTCTATGAGAAGACCACAACAACAGAAATTGGAGTAGGCATTCCCGAAATACAAAACCAGGGATCAGAAGACATCCCGGAAATCACTCAAGACGAAATAAACAGGTGCTTAAAAGACATGAAAAACAATAAATCACCAGAGAATGACGAAATTAGCACCGAAAATATAAAACTAGGAGGATCAGCACTTCTAGAAATACTGTGTAAGCTATACAACGCTTGTTTAAGAAACTCCATAACACCTGATCAATGGAATAAGCCAATCATAATACTTTTACACAAAAAAAGGAGATATATCCCAAAGAGAAAACTACAGACCAATTATCCTGCTATCGCAGATATATAAGCTTATAGCAGAACGATCCCTACCAGGCTATACAGCTCTATCTACAGTACCACCTTCATGTAGATAGGCCCCGCACAACGTCTGAGACTCTGTTATAAATGGTAAGATGGCGCCACTCGAATCGCCTTACACCACACCGATAGTGATGTGACCTAGTCCTATACATAGTAGCATGGTGAAGGGTAGAAGCGAACATGGATTACGTATTATTATATATTTTAAATAGTTCATGTTATTTTCATTTAGTAATATTTTTGATTGTTGTTAAATAAAATTATTACTACACTGGCGCCCAACGTGGGGCTCGAATTAAGGATTCCTGAATGCAAGTGAGAGTTTCGTGAATACTTCGACATTTTTTTGTCTTGTAGAATCGAAACTGTCACATTTGACAGATTGGAATTTCGTCAGTCCGGCTTTTTCCAGTTATAACGACAGGAATATTCGCTGTTGACTTTATCCAATCCGATTTCACCAAACATTCCGCGTCGAAGTAAACGCATTGCTGCAAGCCAAACAACCATGGCGATGTCTTCAAAGCAATTCCAACAGCTTCTACAAGCCGTAGCCGGCATAAGGACAGAACCAGATAATCGGAAGAAAGGGAGTTTGAGCAAATGCACGGCCCGATTCGACGGAACACGTTGTCATGAGACAGTCGACAATTTCCTAAACACCATAGCAGTCTATAAGGATATGGAACAAATCACAGACCAAGACGCAATTAAAGGCTTGCCACTACTACTTACTGACACTGCAGCTACTTGGTGGCAAGGCATAAAAGGAGAAGCAACAGACTGGAATAATGCTATTCGATTAATCCGTGCCGCTTTCTCTCCGGCAACTCCTGCATATCAAATTTACCTAGATATCTTCAAGTCCCCTCAAGGAATCTCGGCAGCTACTGACGAATTTATTTGTCAAAAACGAGCACTCCTTTCCAAACTTCCACAAGGAAGACATTCCGAAGAAACACAGATTGATCTAATCTACGGTCTTATGCACATTAGACTTAGGGAAAAAATCCCAAGAGGAAAAATCACTACGTTTACTGACTTGCTGACAAAAGCTAGACAAGTTGAGCATCTAGAAATGGAACTCAAGGATACGTCTACTTTACGACGCAATGAATCAACCGATACGCTACCGGTAAAGAAAACCAAATTAAGATGCACGTTTTGTAATTTTAAAGGTCACAGCATACAAGAATATCGTAAACGGCAGAAGCAAGACCAACCTAAAACGACTGCGACACATACGGAGCCTACACAATCAACCGCTACCAAAACCGACAAAGGTCACCTTCACTGCTACGGATGTGGCAGAGCTGGATACTTCCGCAGCAATTGTCCCAATTGCACTAATGTCGGCAAAGTTGTCGATGCCCAAGCTGTCCACTTCTATTCGATAAATACGCTTTTAAGATCTACACCTGAAGTCCCAACAGTTCCTGCAAGAATATGTGGTATTAAGGGCCAAGCACATATAGATACTGCGGCTAAAACAAGCGTAGCTGGCGTCACCCTCTACAAACTTTTAAAAGACAAGAATTGTGCATTCACCTAAACCACAGCCCGAGTCACACTCGCTGATGGACTTCAAAAGCAAACAGAGTTACTGACAACATTTACTACTATAGAGTTAGGCGGTAGAACTTATAATATCAACTTTGTCGTGCTGCCTAACGCCGTGGACAACAGGACCTTATTAGGTATAGATTTCCTAGAAAAAGTTGGCATCGTGTTAGACTTAGGACAACGGTGCTGGTACTACGCAGACCGGCCTTTCGAGCGTTTTGAGTTTCAACCACAGTACCAAGGACTAATACAAAGACCACGGGATCAATCAGCAGAATCGAAGAAGCCGAAGAAATCTCTAAATATCGAAAGCGAACCAACTAAGGTACCAGATCCTAGAATACAACTTAACATCACGGACGTTGACGAGAATGATGACGTTTTATCTCCATTCTTAGAGTTTTTCACGTCACCCTTACGGGATGAGTTATGGGAAGCTCCAGACTCCAGATTCCCAAATGTTAAAGAAAACAAGCACACGAGTAATGCGTATGCACCGGAAGACATAGATGAAATTTTTCGTGACAGCCTACCTCTCACTTACTCGCCACAAAAGAAAACAGGCACCAAGCGAAAAATCCGTGAGTTATTTAGTTTCGATGTCTCCCTGCAACCAAACGAAGCCAGTAGCTATGCCATCGGTGCAGTTTTGGTCCAGGGGGAGGGAGCAACCGAACACCCTATTGAGTATGCGAGTCGCTTATTAACGAGTGCAGAGAGGAACTATATGACCACGGAGGAAGTAGCATCACCTGCCAATCCACCCCTAAGGAAGAAAGGATTACGAGGTAGACCCAAGAAACAACAACCTTAATCGTCCTGCTTGGTGTGCTAGCCTCTCATCGGGACGATCTCGAAGCTAGAGGGGGAGGTTATAGCAGAACGATCCCTACCAGGCTATACAGCTCTATCTACAGTACCACCTTCATGTAGATAGGCCCCGCACAACGTCTGAGACTCTGTTATAAATGGTAAGATGGCGCCACTCGAATCGCCTTACACCACACCGATAGTGATGTAACCTAGTCCTATACATAGTAGCATGGTGAAGGGTAGAAGCGAACACGGATTACGTATTATTATATACTTTAAATAGTTCATTTTATTTTCACTTTGTAATATTTTGTTTGTTAAATAAAATTATTACTACAAGCTGTTTATGAGAATAATCACCAAAAGGCTGACAGCTAAACTCGATCTTTACCAACCTATTGAGCAGACAGGATTTCGTAAGGGCTATGGCACAAATGATCATCTTCATACAATTAAAATCCTCATTGAAAAATGTATCGAGTATAATAAACCTTTAGTTCTCATTTTTGTAGACTATGAAAAAGCTTTTCACACAATAGACCACCATAATCTGCTTAGTGTCCTCGCTGATTGCAGAGTCGACCATCGCTACATCGACATCATTAAGCAATTATACAAGAACGCAAATGCTGTCATTAGACTTCATGAAGATGCTCCTAGATTCCAAATAGAGAAATGTGTGCGGCAAGGGGATGTTATCTTCCCCAAATTATTTACCAACCTTTTAGAGTACATGTTCAAACGCACAAACATCGAGAACCTCGGCATCAACATTAATGGTGAAAAACTTAGTCACCTTCGCTTCGCCGATGATCTGACATTAATTACAAATTATCTCAAATAAGCGCAAGAAATGATAAGTGAGCTGAACCTAGCATCCAGAGAGGTTGGGCTGAAAATCAATATAGGCAAAACAAAGTTCATGACAAATCTAGTTGCCAGTGATAACCTGAATTTTAATTTTATTGGAAATGTGGCATGTCATGTTGTCAAAATGAAACAGATGAATTATGCGGTTTGTCATATTATTGCTATATTATTTCAGGATGAATATCTGACTGACGGAAAATGAATCAGTTGAAGAGGAAATATTACGAAGAACGAATGAAATAACTCCCGAAAAAATGATAAAAAGTTTATGGAGACAGTGGAAAGAAGAGCTATAAAGCAGAATTAAAAGAAAAACACGAAGGAATTTGGGCCAAGAATATACAAGTGACACAAACAAAAAAACAGTGGCAGCTACTAGTGAACAGTGACCACCATGCATGTGTAAAAATCACTTCAGAGAAAAATTCCAAAGCTTTGAAAAGAAAGTATTTATCAAGTTCTGGGATTTAGGGTCTTTCGATATGCAAAACAGTTACTTATCGAAAAGTTGATGGAGATAGAGGAAAGAAGAGCTATAAAGCAGAATTAAAAGAAAAACTCGAAGGAATTTGGGCCAACAATATACAAGTGACACAAACAAAAATAAACTGTTTTAAGGATTAAAACAACTTTTCCGCATCTGTGGCCCTGAACAATATTCTATCATAAAATTGTTACTTGTATACACTTCAGGGGATGTATCGTGCTAACAAATCGAAATATCTCCAAAAATAACCAAAAATTCTGGATTTATAGGACACGCTGTACTCGCTCTAGTCAACTGAAAATCAATATGGTACATCTGTGAGACACCTTAAACAATATTCAACCATAAAATTGATCAATCGTATACTCTCTGGAGGCTGTATCGTGCTAACAAACTGAAAATTCTCCAAAAATTACAAAAATTTGGTACTTCAAGTACCATAGCACCCGTTGTAGTGGCTTTAGTGAGCGGAATATCAATAGGGTTCAGCTTTGAGACGCTCTGAATAATATCCAATCATAAAATTGGTCACTTGTATATACTCCGGAGGTTGTATCGTGCTAAAAAACTGAAACTTCTGCAAAAATGACAAAAATATCGTACTTAAAGTACTGTAGCACCTGTTGTATTGACTCTTGTGAGCTGAAAATCAATAGGGTTGATCAGTGAGAGGCCCTGAATAATATTCAATCACAAAATTGGTGACTTGTTGAACTCCGGAGGCTGTATCGTGCTAACAAATTGAAATTTCTCAAAAAATGACAAAATGTCGTACTTCAAGTACCATAGCACCCGTTGTAGTGGCTCTGATGAACTGAAAATCAATAGGGATCATCTGTAGCATGTCTTTAACAATATTCAATCATAAAATTGCTGACTTATTGCACTCCGGAGGCTGTATCGTGCTAACAAGACATGTAAGGAAAAGTGGCCGACGACAACGACGACGACGACGACATACACACAGGATGTTTTTTGTAAAAACCGTTTTTCGTGTTGATGGAAAACGTGAAAATAACACAAAATTTTTTTTCAAAATTCCATTTTTTTTGGGGTAAACCAATACTTTTCTCGCATATAGAAAGGTTGGGCGGAAAAGTAAAACAGCGGCTGCTCGTGAACAGGGACCACCATGCATGTGTAAAAATCACTGCAGACAAAAATTACAAGGCTTTGAAAAGGAAATATTTATTAAGTTCTACAAAACAGTTACCTTTTTGGCTGCATCAAAGTTGTCAAGAAAAAAAGATCCTGTCCTATAAAACAAAATCCACAAGAGTCTTCTAGGAAAGGTAATGCTTGTATATACTTAGTATCAATGCTGAGTCCGTCAAAATTTCTAAATCTAAGTTTTTAAATGTCCTCCCTCTTGAAAGAGTGGATGGTATCGTTTCCAAAAAAATGAGAGGCTTTGTGATTCCCATCAAAGACGATTCCCCCAAATGATTTATTGCAATTAGTCAGAGACCACTTGAACAGTATACACCAGTATCAAAGTCACCACAGTAGGAATGACAATCACAATAAAGTATACTTGGAATGTGACATGTCTATTGCTCGTTTATATAAAGAGCTTTACATTCCTTGGTGTCAGGTAAGAGATATCCAACCAGTTTTTGAAAATGCATAGAATGTAAAATGTCGTCGTCTGAATGCAACAACTGGGTAACTCAAAATTTGGCGATTTTGAGTTATCTACATTTTCTAATAGTCGAGATTAAGCATGATGATGCAATAACTGGGGAACTAAAACCGGTAGCTACCGACATTTTTTGGACATTGTTAAAAGTAGAGTCAGAAAAAAAAATAGATTTATTTTTATGCTCTAAATAGGTATATAAAGATATCTACTTTCTTAACCTAAAAACGTAGACTTCTGATAATTCCAATAACGGATAACTAAATGTACCTAGTTCGTACAGTACATTTGAAGCTTTATTTAAATGGTAAAAATAATCGTGCTGTTACCTTGGCTTCCAAAATTTTAGGATCAGACCATGTACAAGATGTTCGAAGATGGGATAAGAAGAATAAAATGTATATTTTAGTTCCATGTCCAGAAATTGTCACCAGCTACAACCGTTCCATGGGAGGCGTAGACCTTTGTGACCGATTAATTGCTGATTAAACAGGAGCTAAGTGTTTTATATTTAATTAATTGAGTGTTTACTTAGAGATATGTGCTGGTTCTGTCACTTCGTTCCGTTTGAGAGGTTTTACGTTGTGCTTTTTGAGTGTAGGTTATGCAATTAAACAGTTCTTCACTTCTCACTCGTTTTATTATAATAGTACGTTAAAGAACAAGTTTCATAAGGCATCATCTTATCGCACGCGTCCAAGTTTAGAGAAGACTCGTCATGACGTATTTACAGTGGCGGCTCCTCCATTAGGTCATTGCGTCAATGACCTCCCATTAAAAAATAATTTAAAAAAATATTTGAATAGATATATAAAAAAATTAAATATACCTACTATACATATAGTATAGTATTAAATACTAATACTAAGTATTTCTCTTAAATAAAAACAAAATTTACCTAAAATGTTTCCAGACCCCGTGTAAACGTTTGTCAAGACAACCGTGTAAACGTTATTTCGACCTACATCTCTGCGAAATTCAAAATAGCAAAACGGGCTGGTGTCCATCGATGACCTCAACGCGTTAAATGGGGACGGAATCTGCCGAACGTTGACAATATTCGTAACGTAAAAGAAACACGGCCGAAGTTTACGTCTGTTGGGTCAAAAGCGCGGATTAATATCGATGTTGAATCGACTTACGTCGTTCGATTATTACACGCTTAAAAAAGAGATGAATAGAGGGGTCGGCAGGCTGCGCTATATTTTGATTTAAAGGAGATCATTTTGAAATCAAATAAGTTTTGTGTTTTGGTGTAATAAGTTGTTATTGTTATTATTTTGATTTTTGATTCTTTTTTTTTGAAGGCTTGTGTTTTAATTATTTTGTGTTATTTTATTTTACGCCTTTTATCATGTGTGTGGTGCAAATGGTTCAAAATTTGAGAACGAAAAGTGAATTAAATTTTGAAAAACTATTAAAACTAAAGGAAGGTGGTCGTCCTCTTCCAGATTTAAAAATTAAACAGACTAGCAAGGAAAAAGATAAAGAAGTTCATGGCAATTTTCGCAGGTCTATGTATGATTTGTCTGATTGGATTTGCGGATGTGAAGTAAGTGATGCATTTTACTTTTTCGTTTGTCTGCTTTTTTCGAATAATTCTTTATGGTGTAAAAACGGTGTCCAAGACTTAAAACATTTAAAAGAGAAAATAAAAAAGCATAGTTTATCGGCAGACCATATGAAATGTGCCATGAGTTTTGCTACAATCGGAACTGTGGATATTCGTTCTCAATTAGACAATGCTTATAGACAATCGGTAAGAATTTTTAATGAAAATGTGTTGAAAAACAGATATATTATAAATAAAATAATTGGCTGTGTGAAATTTTGTGGGGCGTTTGAACTTGCTTTGCGAGGGCACGACGAGACAGAATCTTCTGTAAACCCGGGAATATTTCGTGGACTTATAAATTTTGTTTCAGAGCTGGATCCAATATTCAAAGAATACTTGGATAAGGCTACGGTTTTTAAGGGTACTTCTAAAACTGTACAAAATTAATTACTTGATTCAATGTTATCGGTGGCTCAAGAACAACTTAAATTGGAGATTCAGTCAGCCGAATATATCGCAGTCCAAGTGGATGAAACTACTGATAGCTCGAACAGAACTCAAATGACTTTTATTATACGGTACATTTTATCCGGTGTCGTTCACGAAAGGTTTATAAAATTTGTAAATCCTACCGGCACCACAGCCGAACATTTATCGGAGATAATTTTTAAAGAATTAGAGGTACTAGAAATTAATAAAACACCGGAAAAGTTAATTGGACAGAGTTATGATGGAGCTTCTACTATGAGTGGTCGATTAGGCGGAGTACAAAAAAAAATTAAAGAACGATATCCTCAAGCAAATTTTATTTATTGTTATGCTCAGTAATTAAATTTAATTCTGAAAAAAGCGTGAGAATAAAAATGTTTTTTTGTCAATTTACAGGGATTTTCCACATTTTTTAGTCGATCTCCAAAACGTACAGCGATTCTCGATGAATTTGTTAAAGTACGTTTACCTAGAGCGGCACCGACAAGGTGGTATTTTAATACG
Source organism: Galeruca laticollis (assembly GCA_963921935.1). Taxonomy (NCBI): domain Eukaryota; kingdom Metazoa; phylum Arthropoda; class Insecta; order Coleoptera; family Chrysomelidae; genus Galeruca; species Galeruca laticollis. The sequence continues at coordinate 287,406,067 of OY998175.1, read as the reverse complement.
CGTTGTGTGGAAACCGTATTTTTGTATCAAGCTGATATTCTGGCTTCAATAGAAAAGATAATTGAGGTTGAAGAAGACTCAAATACAATTAATCAAGCAATAGGATTAAAAACTTTTTTGCAAAGCGTGGATTTCCTTTATTGACTAAATTTTTTCCATTTAATAATGCCTAATTGTGAAGTTCTTTTTAATCAACTTCAAAAACATGGTATTGACGTGATATTGGTGAAAAAAAATATAGACTCATTTAAAATGTCAATTCAAAAAGTCAGAGACCATATTTTATTAAATGAAATATTTCCCGAAGCAACTTCATCTTCTTCAACACTTGGTGCAAAAAAAACAAGGAAAAATGAAGACTCAAAGCGCCAAGTTGTTTTGCAGGTTTGCGACATAATAATTTCTGAGATTAACCACTGCTTTAGTTTCAGTGATCATTTAGTGATTGCCCAGTTATTTTACAGCGACCAGTTCGAACAATATAAAATTAATTTTCCAGATCGTATTCTTAAGTCAATAAGAGAAAACTATTCTAGTATTAATTACTTAAAACGAAATACTGAACTTCAAGTTATTTATGAACGCGACGATTTTAATAAGAGTTCAGGAGCTGTGCCAATGCTGCAATTGTTTATTAATAACAATCTCTCGGAAACTGTAAAATTGTTGACTATTTTATGTACATTACCAATGACAACTGTAGAAAGCGAAAGATGTTTTACTACATTAAAGAGAATCCAGACATTTTTGCGTAATACTATGGGACAGGAGAGATTTTGTCGGCGTTAGCTATGTTAAGCATAGAAAAGCAATTTCTGAATAGTATTCATAATTTTAATGAAAGGGTTATTGATCACTTTGCAAATACAAAGGATCGAAGGCTTCACTTGAATTTTAAAAAGATTTAGATTAATTATCATTTAATTTAAGTTTGTCATATTTAATATATTGAGATAATAGTATCTTTTATTTATTTAATTGTTTATATTTCTTTATATTATTTATATTAGGTTTATATTATTTATTATAATTTTAGTTGTTGAGCGCCAGATGAAATTAATGAAATAATAAATGAATGTCTGTTTAGTTTAAAAAGTAAAAGGCCAGCTAACTTCAGTCCTCAAGATGAAACTCTTAATTATTTGTAGGGAATTATCGTGAGTAAGGATACGTTTATATTTAAATTTAAACTTCAAAATATTTAAGATGTTATATAATTTATAAGGAAAAGAAATATTTACACTAACTGTTACTTATTATTTTCCAATAATTTTTAAATAGATCTAAATAGCACTCAATACGTTTCTGTACTACTAATAAATACCTTGGCCAATGGTTTTAACTATCTTACTGAATAATATTTAAAGGTTATGAGAAATTATATTGAAATTATCGAAAAGTTCCTTCTTTTTTTCTATATTAGTTATAAATCTATTCAGTAAAATTTGTTATAATACTCTCATCTAAAATTTGTTGAGTAACTTTTTATCTGGTCGTTGAATTTTATGTGAAATATCTCAAAAAATTATCATTTGAATTGACACAAGTCCGATCAGATAAAAAGGTTATGTACTAAGTTTTGACAGTTCCTTTGTGAAAAATAGAAATGATATAAACTTAGTTTTTTATAAATTTACCTTACAGTTTGGAATTATGAACTGGATTTTTCTTCGATGTTTCTTAATTTAATTAGGTGTAGTAATGAACTGAACCAAAATTAAGTTCTATGTCCTTGCTGGATACCGAAGACTGCTTCTCCGTAGTTTCAGTAAGTAATGCTTTATTATATTTACTTGTGTTGTGATCAAATACTTTTTCTCCTCTTTATTTAATCTATAATATTCTCCACTAGTGTTATTGTACTCTGAAGTAATACTTGATTGATTTTACTTATATTTGAGAATAATTTCTTCTACAGCTTTTCTTATATTTCAACATGTATCTTCTTTCTTTAGTTTTCTTATTATAATCTCATTTGATTCTTCTGAATGTCTCTATTTTAATAATCTCTTTAGAAATCTCTCTCAATTTTCTTCCCTTCTTTTCAATCAAAAATCAATCAACAAAAACTCCGTCGATTCCTCCTTAGCAACCATCAACATTTTTTATCTTCATCCTAGATGAAACTTTTAATTTTTTTTTTTGACTAAATGACCTAGCACACTTCACTTACACACTTCGAAGTTTCTTATCTAATAGTTTTACAATAGATTAAAATTAAAATCGTTATAACAAATTATTGGATTGATAATAAGTATAGAATTAGATTAATTTGAGAATTAAAATTTTAGTTCAATATATAGAAAAGAATAAAATGTGGTTGTTTTTTAAGAGAGCATTATTTTTATATAAAACAAGCGTGGCCCAAAAATTTTCTTGCCTCTCTGGCTTTGGAAAAGAACTCCACAAATTTTGCGTTTTTAGCGATTTTTACTTCTGGGCAGAAATTGGGCATGGTATTTCGAAAAATTTCCCCCCACGGCGAATAGGCCTCCGGGGGACTAGTCAGTGTCGTTCTGAATTTAAAGATTTTGGTCACATCACCTATGACCCCCCTATAAAATTAACCACGAGCCGCAACTGCGTTTTTTTAACGCCAAAAATGATGAAATTATGGTGTTTATTGACGGTTAAAATTTTACTAATTTCAAATCGGCCATTTAGTAATTATAAATAAAAAACCATTTTTAATTCCCAACTTTAGAGACCTCATAGCTCGTTAACGAAGGGCGTAAAGAAAAAAATTTATATGAAACGCCATCATTATTTTTAGTCTATCATTTCCCAAGTTTTTGGTATGAACTCCAGGACACCTTGTTAAACCATTCATCGTCAACATATTTTAAAAAGTAGTCTAGTCCTTTTAAAGTTGGAAAAGTCCTACATTTTTCTAAAAGCCGCATTTTTAAGAATTTTTCAATTAAACTAACATAACCTAATCTCACTTTTATTTGATAAATAAGCTATTACTGTCGTAGATAAAGCGCGTACGTTATATCTACGACTTTCGTATACCTATGCATTTCATATAATTATCTGAATTTTACTTACTCGTTATTTCCTCTTTTTCTGTTTGTTTTAACATTCCAATATTCATGTATATCTCATTGTCGTAACTGCTAGTAACATTATTGTAGGAAAGTGTTTTTTTCGGAGATTCTTCAAACTCATATTCATTGCTATAAGTTGGTAGAGAATCACTATCATCAGGTGTTGATAATCTATCTGCAATAGGTATAGAACAACAGTATATTACTTACTGAGATGAAACCTTCTTAGTAATTTTATAAACTACATCTCAAGACGGTAAAAGATCAAATTATTTTATCTTTCTGCAATTCAATTAATGCTTGTTTGAAATTATTACACCACAATTAAACGTTTCAGACTTCTAAATAAGAGTCGCCGAGAAAACAAACCAAAAAAATTCACGAAATTCAGTACACTGATCAAACAAACGACCCAAAAGCAACAACAAACGAGGACCGAGAATAAATATGACTCGCTATCTGAAATATCGAACGAAGAAAATCAAGTAGCCGCACCTTCACAAAAAAAAAGAATAAAAACCAAATTCAGAAAAAACAAATCTGTATCGGACACATCTGTCGAAGACATCAACAGAAACCAAAACAAAAATCCAAAAGCGGAAGAAACAACAACCGCAAACAAAAAACGAACTCAGCTTGCCCCCTATATTCGTATGCGTCGCCAGTCACCGCGCCTTTCTTTTATTTTGATTTGTCCATTTAACTCAGTTACTATGTTGATTCAAATCCCCGTTTAAAATCACGGTGATTCAGAAATCACTGTCACCGTTTCACCGGTTACCGGAAAATCACCATATTTCCCAACACTAGGTGGAAAAATAGGAATTTAAAAACAAAATAATTTTCTGTAACGTACATGGAGTAACAAGCAAGCTCCATCTTATCAGACATTTTCTCGACGTTCATAAACCTGATATTTTCTTTCTAATCGAGACGTTCCTTAAACCAAACAAATCCGTGAATTTTAGAAACCCCGAATCACTTGTTTCAGTCCATCGCTAGAGAAAGGTGATACTAGCAGAGTTGGTCACTGGTGCAGACCAACTTCCAGTCGACTTCACCGGCACTTGGACGTCTCCACCGCAGAAATCCAGCACACCCACGTGTTCATTAAATACACTGGAAGTAGAAACAAATTATTATTTATGAAAATAAATTAAATGTGTTTTTTCTGGATTCCAAAACAAGCAAGCCACGCCATAAGAATAAGGAAGGACATTTAGCACCTAGGTAAATATAAAACTCCCGAAAGATAATAAGTCAGAAAACCTTTAACTAGGGAGGCATCTCCTTCCGAAAGTGAGTCCGCTGTCGGTGTTAGATTTCACCCTCAACTCCTAACTTTCACTCAAACCCGAAAATGTCCTCCAGACACCGCAGCGGCAGTAAATCTGCAAAACCTATCACACAACCTCAACCCCTTTGTACACCAACCACACAACCCCAACTTTCTTGTACACAAAAAACCCTAGCATGCTTTGATCCAATCGCAGACATCAAAGAATTGCAGAAATCAATATACGAGGTAATCGAAACATACACTCCACACAAAACCCGAAAATCCCACACTCACTCAACACCATCCCCTCAAACCTCCTCAAAACTAACACCCGAACATCAACCAACACACACTTCTTTCATATCCCCAACCATACACCCAAACACAAATGGAAATACTCTGTAAAGGTTCTGCGATAACTCGGACTGCAATATATACAGCACAGGCCACCCCCCCAACAATTATTCTTAAGGGAGCTCAAACACATGTTGATAAAAATAGTATAATACCCCTTGAGCAATATGGTTTTAGAGTTTTATAGGCGGACACAGCACGGTAGCACACATTATTAGAGTGTTCAATTATATTAGGGAAGCCTTCTTTTCTAAAGACAAACCTGTAATGGTCACCGTAGACATACAGAAAGCCTTTGATTCAGTATGGCACGAGAGGTTATTGTATAAACTCATACAATTAAAACTGCCAGGTTACCTAATCAAAGTTTTAAAATCATATATTACAAACCGACAATTATATTCCAAGGTGAACGACGGCTTCGCGGGCCCATACCCTATATAAGCCGGAGTTCCCCAAGCATCAAGTTTAATCACCCTTGTTGTATTCTCTTTTCAACCATGATCTTATCATCTCCCCACAAATCTTTACAGCCATGTATGCGGACGACATTTGTTTTGTATCATCAGCTCCAACATAAGAAACAGCACTACACAACGTTCAAACGCATATAAACTCACACATACTACCATACATAAGAGACAACAAACTCACAATTAACGCCTCCAAGCTGTGTATAGATGGGCAATACATACAATACAGTAATACATTGAAGTACTTGGATTATATTGTACATAGTAATACCAACGGCAATGCGCACGTTGCTCAACAGGTATTAAAAGCCAAAATTGCAATGAGCAAATTGTACTCGTTAATTGGTAAGAACAGTAGTCTCTCAACCACAAACAAAATCACAATTTACAAACACATTATCAGACCTATCTTAACTTACACCGCTCCGGCATATTACACAACCGCCAAACACAATTTCAACACCCTGCATGTGGTACAGAACAAGTGTTTTCGCATGGCAATTAAATACACAACAGTTTATCCAAGACTACCTAAAAACACACGAGTACATGAACAAGCAGACTTGTCCACTATCAAGGACTTTATAACGAAAATATCCACAAACTTTTATAACTACTGTCTACTGTCTCCCCAAAAAACTTCGTGATACGCTCAGAGCCGCTTCTCGCGCAGGAGACACCCTTGCTAGTAGGTGTAGGCTTCTGCACGGTACACTATTCTCATAATAAGTTGTTTATCATCTAATAACCAAAACTTTCGAAATAGGGACTAACACATCTCTTATTCAAATCATTCATTGTCAACAGACAGAACAAACACCCCATCATAAACAACATCTGCCATGTTGTTGTCTCTAATAAATTAATATACTGTTCGATTTTGAAACCCTGTTTTTCAGCCGGTTTTCAGGGACATATCAGTCGACTAATCTAGAGCATCATATTTGTATATAGGGGAGTTATATAAATCAAACATAACAAATGGGTAATGCGTGAAGCAGGGAACCATGTACCTCTCCAGAGTTACACTAGGGTAGTGGAAAATGCCAGGACATCGGCCATATACTTTATCTTTCCTACTACTTTTCTAAATTAGTGTATACAAATTATTGTATATAAAAACATTTTTAATCGTAATAACAATAAAAATATTTTTTTCCTACGATCACTACCCAAAGTAGGCTTTTGCACACTCAAATCTAACCGCAAAGTTGATGATTTCCGTGATCTGTCATAATTTGACATTATTCCCGCTCTAGAGCGTACTTTTCCGCTCGCATGTTTTCATTTACAATAAACTAAAGAAAGTTAGTAGATAATAGGTATATTAATAGTACATTATACACTAAGCGACTAAAGTTACCCATTTAATCCCACGGGTGGGACCCATTTAATCCCCGAGGGAATCAATCCATATACATTTTTAATAAAAATAAATACTACTTAGGATGGACTTTTACGAAACTTGGCTGGGCATCGAGGATGCACTTTTATGAAATGAAACTTTGCTGGGCATCGAAGACGGACTTCCATTTTTTTGTAGTAAGTCAAAGTGCGCCAATAAAAAAATAGCGTAAAGTATTCGTGGATAACTGGTCTTTCAAACACGCGCGATTTTTCGAGCACGACCTTACAGATTAGACCGATTCAGACGTCATTTTAATTATTATTTTCTATCTTATAAACTCATCCAAAACACCTATCACATAGTTGTAGTTAATATTTAAAAATATTCAGTGTATAATTAATTACTCCCAATATTTTTCGAACCTCAATTTGTTTAACCTTGTAAATGTCATCTTAATGTCGTTTTAAATTGCCATTAGTTGCGTTTACGCCGTTTTTGATAGATTAAGTTATTTTTCTTCTCGAAACCTTGACTCAAAACATCAAATTGCAAGAGGTTATGGACACAGGACACGCGTGAGACACCATTGAAGCTTCTGGAGTTTGTAATTTGTTGAATTTTTGTGTTAATAAGTGATATCATGAGCCCGCTTCCGCTGATCGAGCATCTAAAAGGGCACGAGAACTATGGTACGTGGAAATTCGCGGTACATATTAATTTAGAACACGAAGGGCTTTGGGACGCAGTAAAAGGCTTTTTCATGTTTTTTTAAATTATTTGTCTAAAAATAAGGTGATCGTAGAAAAAATTTTGTGTGCAATTCGAGCAGAAAGTGCGTTGCCGCTTTCGGCAACTCTCTGCCTCAAGCGGCAAAGTATCACTTTCCGCTCTTAATACACAAATAGCTATTAATATATGTTTTGGAACCATGTACAATAATTAGAGAAATACATAATGTGAAATGTAAGCCGATGTTCTGGCTATTTCTCTTCTTATTGTGATCGTCTGGTGTATGTTTCATGGCTCCTTACCCGTGGGCATAATCCATAATTTTCTATTATTCACAGCAACTCTGTCCCTCGAATGTTTATGACTCCTAAAATATTTTTAACCGTAATCTTTTCAGGGATTTACAGCCGAAATAGCCATGGAATCATATTTGTGAATACGGGACAAAGGAAGTTATATAATCAAAATAAATGGATTATGCAAAATCGCAAGGTGCCATATACATAGACACAGTCAAACGAATGTATCAGGATTGCCAGAACACCGGCCCCACCCAAATCTTGAGCACAATTGTAAATATACTATGTAAAATTATTGTAAATAAAGACGTTTTAAAACAAACAATAACCGTATTTATTATTATTAAAAAGGTCTGTATTGGTATTTGAAGCCCTAATTTACAAATTTCTAAAAATATATGTATAAATACAGTGAAAGCCAGTGGACTGGGGATTTTTAGATGATTTGCGGTTGTTTCTCGGCATATATGGCTCCTTGCTCAGTGAGCATTATCCATTTGTTATGGTGTTGTGCAATAACTTTGTCCCTAATATAGTTTTTACTCCCAGAATCTTTCGGCTCAGCTATCCCTGAAAAGTAGCTTAAAAACAGGGTTTCAAATTGAGACAGGGGAAATTAGTTTTTGAGGTGGCAACATGGCTGACGTTGCTCTTTAAGTTAATATTTATTCGGAGTGATTTTGTATTATGAGAGGGATTTCATAGCACAATTTCTTGTGCTGATGCTACCCCCCTCAGAGATAAGTGGTTCGGAGTTTTAAAGAACCTAGTTATGTGAGCAGTGATCCATGCAGAAGCCTACACCCACTGTCGCGGATGCCTTCTGCGCGATTTGCGTCTTTGAGTTTTTGTCGAAGATCTTGTGGCAGACAGTAGTTATATAAGTTTGCCGAGATTTTATTGATAAAGTCTTTGATAGTCGGTATATTGGCTTTCTCATGTAACCATGTTGTTTTCGGGCGTTTTGGGTAAATTGTATTATGTTTGATTGCCATTCTGAGACACTTGTTCTGTATCACCTGCAGAGAGTGGAAGTTCTGTTGTGTACCTGTGTAATATATTGGGGCTGCGTAAGTGAGTATTGGTCTTATTATTTGTTTGTAGATGAGTAGTTTATTTTGTGTTGTGAGTTTACTATGTTTGTTTATGAGAAGATAGAGTCTGGCCATTGCAATCTTGGCTTTTTGTATTTGTTGTGCAATGTGTGCATTTGCGTTTGTATTACTCTGCATTGTATATCCCAAGTATTTAATGTTAGTACTTGGGTTGATAAAGTGACCGTCAACAAAAAGTCGAGTTTGCAATGGCGGGGCTCTTGTAGCTATTCTCCGGAGTAATAAATACTCTGTTTTGGAGGCGTTTATAGCTAGTTTGTGGTTTTGGAAATAGGGGATGATTTTTGTGTTGATATGAGTTTGTATTGTATCTATTGCGATGTCTGGGTTCTTTGCAGTTGCCACAAAAAACACGTATCGTCAGCGTATATAGCGGTTAGGATTTGGGGTGAGAATGGTAGATTGTGGGTGAAAATGGAGTATAGCAAGGGTGATAGTACCGACCCTTGAGGGACGCCAGCTTGAATGTCGTAGGGACCAGCTGTTTGTTCGTCGATTTTCATATAAAATTTTCTGTTTTTAAGATAAGAGTTAATTATTTTTATTAAATAATTCGGAGTTTCAATCGAGATTAGTTTGTATATTAACCCCTCGAACCATACGGAGTCAAAAGCTTTTTGAATGTCAATCATTGCCATTATTGCCTTTTCTTTTTTTTGAAAGCCTTCACGAATGTTATTGATCACTCTAATGATTTGAGCAATCGTACCGTGGCCGCTTCTGAAACCGTATTGCTCGAGGGGGATAATATTATTTTTATCAATAAAAGATTGTAATCTTTTTAGAATAATTTTATCTATCACCTTTGCTATGTTAGTTAAGAGGGAGATTGGTCTATAACTGTCCACATAACATGGTTCTTTATTTGCTTTGATAATGGGTATGATATTGGATATCTTGAGCATATCGGGGTATTGACCTGTCTTAATTATGAAGTTGATTATGTATGTGAGTTGCACAATCGCTTTTTTTTGGAATGTTTTTTTAGTATGATATTTGGGATACCATCTATTCCTGGAGCTTTCTTGTTTTTCAGTTGTTGAATAGTGTTATATGTTTCTGTGTACGTTGCTAAGTTACGAGTGTTTATGTGTTTAATTGATGTATGTGTTCTTGAACTATTTGTGTTATGGTGTGGTGTAATTGAGTGTGTTGAGAATAATTTATGAAATTGTTTTGGAAATACTCTCCGAACTTTTCTGCGATATTTTTCGTGTCTGTAATCGTGTGTCCACTGTCTACTATTTTAGTAATTGTTTTACTTGGATTTTTAAGGCGACGAGCAATTTTCCACAAAGAATTGTCCTCAGGCTTTAAATTACTTAAGAATTTTTCCCACTCTTTATTTTTAAGGGTTTTTATGTCTTGATTTATTTGATTTTGGATTTGTTTTAATGCCTCGTAGTCCTCTTTGCTTCTAGTTCGCTGCCAGATTTTTCTCATTTTATTCTTTTCCTTTATTAATTGTGTAATTTGGTTTGGTAATGTGTTTTTATTTTTAATTTTTTTAATTGTTTTAGTGTTTAGATCTCTGGCTTCAGTAATTATTTTTTGTAAATTTTTTATCGTTTCATTTAATTGATTAATGTTTTCTATATTATCTGTTATTTTAAGCAGAGAATTTATGTGTTTTCTGAAGTTAAGCCAATCTGTTGATTTGTAATCTAATATTTTATTTTCGTTATTTTGAGTGTTATATGTAAATTTTAAATTAATTACTACTGGATCATGGTCCGAGTTAAGATCTGTTAGTGTTTTTATTTTAATAATATTATTTATGTTTTTCCCTATCGCAATGTCGAGCGTGCTTGGCGCGTGATTTGCGAACGGGAAGTGTGTTGGCGAGTCAGTGTGGAATACATTACAGTCGAAATCATCGCAGAAGTTCAGGAGAATACTTCCGTTTGCGTTAGGGTACTTCAAGTAGTGATCCCACTGCGGATGTTTGCAGTTGAGATCACCCACTATCAGTACCTTACTGTGTGTTTTTGTTATATTGAAAAAGTCTTCGGATTTTAATTTTACGTTTGGAGGATTATAGGCCCCTACTATTTTGATTTTATTGTCAAATAGAATTGCGATATGCTCAATTGAAGATATATTTTGTAGCAAGAGTTTGAAATTGATGCCTTTTTTGATTAATAATGCGATACCGCCCCCTTGGGCATCGCCGGGGCGGTCTTGTCTGAAAAGACGATATTCAGGATTTCTGAAATTGACTGTTTTGTTTGGCTTTAGGAATGTCTCGATTAAGAAGAACATGTCTGGTTTTTGGATGTCGAGAAAATGTCTGATAAGGTCGAGTTTGTTTAGAACTCCTTGTATATTACAGAAAATTATTTTGAGAATGAATCTTTTTTGAATTCCTGTTTTTCCACCTACTTGCCTAGATGTCATATTCGTCTATATTAGCTACAAAGTTATTGTAAATTGTAAACTTCTCGATTTTGGATGTTGCCTGCCTCATCTGTTGAATAAGGTCGGACACGGCTCTGGACACTTCGTCTAAGTTTACCAGTGCTTGGAGTTCTTTGAATAGGTTATTTATTTCAGAGAATTTGTTTATCTCGCTGCTTATGGTGGATGAAGATGGCCTCGCTTGGTTTTTAGAAACTTGTTGTGAGGAGAGGGTTTGTTGGGAGTTACTTGGGGTTTGTTTAGAGGGGAGACTTGGGAATTCAGCTTCTTTGGCTTTGTTTTGCCAGGGGTTGGTTTTAACAACGGGTGCGGGAATAAATTTGGTGGGGGCGGGTTTGGGTTGTTGATTTTTTCTTTCGTCGACCCATATCTTTCGTTTTATGTACTCAGGGCACACCTCCGCGTTAGCCGGGTGGTCACCCTTACAGTTAGAGCATCTTGCTGGGAGTGCCCTGTCTTTTGTGCATTCGGGAGTCAAATGCTGTCCCGCATACTTCAGGCATCTGGGTGCCCTGCCACAGTTTGACGTGGCATGGCCCCAGAGCTGACAAATATGGCATTGTATTATCGGTTTGGATTGCCTTCGGAATTCCCAATTTATTCTGGTGTGCTCCAGCACTCGGACCGTTTTGTTTAAGTAATCAAGCGTCGTTTTTGAATCGGTCACTACAAGATATAGCGGCCTACCCTTGGTAGTCATCCTGTAGATGTCTTTGATGTTAATTTTGTAAGTGCTGCTTAGTTCCTCTTTAATATCCGCTAATTGGATACCTTCGGTGAGGCCTCTGAGGACAAAGGCATGCGTCTTCTCATCCCTTCTACTATATGTGTGGAATGGCACCTTCTCGTCGCGTAAAGTTCGTTTTAATTTTTCAAAATCGTTTATATCCTTTGTAAAAACTATTGTTGAATTTGACGTATATTTTAGTTCGAAGTTGTGTTTTATCTCATCTTTAAGGATTCCAACCATCTCTTTGTGTGCCTGTACATTTCCATCGATAACGATGGGTGGACAGGGGGGCGTGGTTTGTTTTTTTTCTGTGTTTGCATTTTTTTCTTTTTTCATTTTTGCCTCTTGATTGATGTCGTCGTCCGAGTTGGATTCTGGGATGAACTTGCGGAACCTTGTCTTTTTTCTTTTTTTCTGTTCTGGTTGCTGGGGTGGTTCTTCATCCGATGATTCGGACAGTGTGTCGTATCTATTGTTTGTGTCAATGGTTGGATCATTTTTGACATTTCTTTTGAAAATATTGTTTAGCTTAACAAATTTTCGGGGATGTTCGTAACCAGGGGGTGGAATTTCCCCCACTTCCATCTGCTGGGTTGCCGGGATGGTGATGATTTTATTTATTTCTTCGCTATTTGTGTTGAGTGTTTTGGCATGTATTGATTTAGTTTTGTATATTGGGAGATAAATGCGTCTTTTTCTTGTTGTGTTTCCTCGTCTTCTTTTTCCTGCGCCCACGATGTATTGGCCGATTTGTGGATAATGGCTTCTATCGTTGTTTTCTGTATTGTCTGGTGTCTTTGTGGTTCTTCTTCGTCGTCTGTAGTGTTTCTATTACTTTTAGCTCCTATTGTGTCTTCTTCCATGGCAGTTTGTTTTTCGCTATTAATTCTGCGGTCAATAGGAGTTGATGAAAAATTCGTTTCGTTTCCACGATATATGGGTATGGAGATATCGGGAGTGAATGTTTTATCACTAGCAATTATGTTTTCGCTGTTTTCTAGACACTTTTTATTTTTGATTTCTATACAGTTTTTATTTTCGCTTCCTAGACACTTTTTATTTTGATTTTCGATACACCTTTTATTTATTTCTATACACTTTTTAACTATTAGATTATCTGAATTTATATTATTGGTATCTATGTGACCTTCTTCGGTTTCTAGACACTTTTTATTTTCATTTGCACTATTTAAGGCCGTATTAAGCGAGTGTACGTCTATTTTGTCTAGACACTGTTTAGAGATGTTCAATGGTGTTAAATTAATTTGATTATCTGTATTGTTAGTATCTAGCGATTCGTCGTTGATATATACTAATTTATGATAATTTTTGTTTTTGTTTTGAAGTAGTTTGGTTTTATGTTTAATTCTGACTATTTCCGCACTATATCTGGATTTGACAATATTGTTATCAATGTTGGCTGATGGCCCTAATTCGCCACTTGTATCAGTGCTCGCGTCACTTTTTTTAATTGTTTTTATTTTTTTACTGGTGGAAATTTTACTGTTTTTACCGGCTTATTTAATAATTTTATGTTTGAACGTACCTTTGATTTTTGTGGTTTTTGGGGGTGTTTTAACTGACACTATCGACTTTCGCACTCGCACACTTTTATTGTTAATTAGGTTTTCACTAGTTAATAATTCAGGCTGGGTTGCATTCAAGGTCTGAATTTTAGCTTTGAGACGCCGGGTGTATTCTGTCTCATACGGGATGGTTCCCGTTGTGGGGGGTGACGGTATTGTAAGGGGTTCAATTGAGAACTGTCTCTATTGAACCCTTGTACTAAACACTGTAACTTTTTAAAGAATTTTATAAAATATAGGAAGCGCCTTTATTCGCAAGGCGATTGATAATTATCTCGCTATCTAGCTCTATAATTAGCATTAATACCAAACACAGTATATTTTATAGAAAATAGAAAAATTGAAAAGCACTTTATTCACACAATGAACTCTAAAAATCAACCTACAAGGGTGAGAATTAGCATAGGAAATGAACAATAACCGTAATCAAAGTCTTATATTCTGATTTCAGGTGTCCGTCCGTCTGTCCGTCCGTTTTAAGCTTGATCAGACCAACGGTAGATGCTAGAGCTTACGTATAAGCGGATTCGATATCAGCATGGTCTAAACCTCTCCAATGGAGAAAAAAACTTCAATTATCAACTACATTACAAAATAAAGGGTTTTAAAGATTAAAACTAACTTTTCCGCATGTATGAGATTCCCTGATTAACATTCTATCATAAAATTGTCACTTATATACACTTCGGGGGATGTATCGTGTTAAAAAACCGGAACTTCTCCAAAAGTAACCAAAAATGCCGTATATCTGGATTTATAGGACCAGCGGTACTCGCTATAGTCAGCTAAAAATCAATAGGGACCATCTGTGAGACACCTTGAACAATATTCAATCATAAAATTGATCAATCGTATACTCTCTGGAGGCTGTATCGTGCTAACAAACTAAAAATTCTCCTATTATGACAAAAAATTGGTACTTCAAGTACCATAGCACCCGTTGTACTGGCTTTAGTGAGCCGAATATCAATAGGGTTCATGTTTGAGACGCTCTGAATAATATCCAATTATAAAATTGGTCACTTGTATACAGTGTTAGGAAAATTTTGTGGGCACATATGTTTTATCGTCAATGTGTTAGAAAGAGACAAAATACATATAAATTCAGTCTATCATTCTTTTTCGCTAACAGGATATCATAAAGTGGAAAACGTGCAATTACTGTATATGTGTAAAGGCGTGGTGGAAGTATACTCCCACCACGTGTAAAGGTATGTCTGGTAGGCACCGCTTTCGAGAGACGTGCAAATACAGACGTGTAATATGGACAGTTTAGTTTATTAATTGAGAAATAATAAGATTGTACTAAACTGATAGCTTAATGCAATGAACAATAAAAAAAATCAACATTACGTTTATCCCTTCATGATTAATTTGCAAAGAAATAATTCTGTAGTAATAATCTAATTCACTATATTAGTTCGGTTAGTATTGGAATAAATAACATAACATGCAAAATAAAATTTGTATTAATAATAATATGTGTTTCCAAATATCTCAATTCTCATTTTTCGCTAACAGGATCTCATAAGTGGAAAACCCACAACGCCGGCCTTTTACAAATTCTTTGTATCTACTAACAGTATTGCCAATTTTCATTGTATATTTATATTAATTGTAAAATGCATTGTTCTAACACGATAACAAGTTATAAGAAGATTTTAATTATGATAATTCAAGAGGTTGTAACAGATCAAGATATAATTAATTCCATCTATTCGTTGAATATTTTATTGTAATGCTGGAAATTGTTCTAGTTTTCAGTTTGAAAGCGGTTCAAACCTTTACTTTTTTTCAGATTTGGCAACGTGAAATTGGTCTCGAAACATCTGTTGTGTTTCGATTGTGTTAGTAAAAAAAATTTGGTATCTCTATCGTTTGTATGCAAATGAGAACGAATTCTCTTTGTAAACACACACACAGTACAAATAGAAAAAACGAAAATAAAAATAAAATCGAATTCTAATGCCTACAATTTTTAAATAAAAGCAATATTACGATATGTAATAAATTAAAAAATAAAACTTGATTCTTCAATGAGCTCAAATCAAATGTTCGAATAAACCCCTGTTTTGAGCTAAGCAGTAATCGAGACGGTTATAAAATTTTTGATGAACACGTATGAGCATTTCAGGTGTTATTTGCATACAAATTTGTAAAATTTGTTCCCTTAGTTCATTTAGAGAAGTGGCTCTGTTTTCTTGGAACCCATAAATTCTCGATTTTATATAACCCCAGAAAAAGAAATCGTTGGGAGCCAGATCTGGAGATCTCGCAGGCCATTTTATGTTACCATTCGTGGAGATTATACGATTGGGAAATTGTGTGTTTAAAAAATGTATTGCTATTCGATAATTATGTGATGCACAACCGTCATGTTGGTACCAGATATCATTGAAGTTGGCACCTAATTGTATAAGGGCAGGAGTAATTTGATTTTCCAGCATATCCAAATATTTCGGTCCGGTTAAATTGCCCTCAATAAAAAATGGTCCAATTAAATGTTCACCTAATATTCCAGCCCAAACATTTAACTTTTGGGGATATTGAGTTCTATTATTGTAATGTTTGTGTAAATTTGTCCTTGACCAATATCGAATAACGGATGAATTATGTGTACCGTGTATGGGAAAAGCCGATTCATCTGTGAACAAAATATTTTTCGAAAAGTTTGCGTCCAATTGTATTCTTTCCATAACTATTTCACAAAATTCCATTCTACGAAATTGATCGTCTGGAAAAATTTCATGTCTCTTTTTCAGTTTGAAACTACGATAACTATTTTTTTTAATACAGTCCGACTCGTTCTCGGATCATTATCAAAATCCTTTGCTATATGAGTGGACGATTGTAGGGGATTATTTTCCACACTAACATAAATTAAAATATCTCTTCCTTGTTTTTCGGGTTGGGTTTGATGATTTTGTGTACGCGGTCCATGTTTAGTAGGATTGACACATCGATGCTAATTGTTTGGGCATTTTGCGAATGCCACAATAAACAAATTTTCTGCTATTTCTCGATATGAATGACCCTGGTAGTACCATTTTACAATTTGCCCCTTATGGTGTACTTGCATACTCATTTTAATAAGATTTGCAAAAGAGCGTTACTCATTCGCAAACAAACGTTTAGTGAAGTACCCAGATTGTACAGTTAAACATCTTCAAGAGGCGCACGCGCGATTCGTATTCGTCTGGATCTACGCTGGCTTTTAATTCTCTGTCTCATGATTGTCTTTCTCTAAAACACTGGTAACGTCACGTGACCATTATAATTTCCCTTTGGCCGTGAGAGGTTATCGTTTTACGTTGAAATTAAATGTGACTGAGTTCTCTCACAAATACGAACGAAATTTTTAAAAGCACGCGTGGATTGAAAATGAAGAGAGGGATCAGATAAAAATAGAATAATTAGAGATGCAAACGGAATCGTTTTATCAGGAGCGTAGGAAACAGGCGGTTTACATTGAGATATTTTTAAAACCAGAAGACACTTGAACAAATATTAGCATACGACTTATTTCTCATTTTATGATATCCTGTTGAAGAAAATGGTGATACACTGAATACACTTGTTTTATTACAACATATTGTCGCTTTTGGACTCTGTATTGTTGCCATAAATTATTCCTACTGATGTTAATGAAAATTATCATGCTCATATTCATTAATTGTACCCTCATTATCGACGAATGTAATTTTTTTAGCTATCTTCCAATGATTTTTTAGTGGTACTTATTTCAAATACCTACTAGGTAGGTTTTAATTTATTGTTCAAATCATGTTAGCGTGTACTACCCGAACTGATATAGTGAATTAGTTTATCACTACTGAATTATTTCTTTGTAAATTAATCATGAAGGGATAAACGAAAGTAATGTTGATTTTTTTATTGTTCATTGTATTAAGCTGTCAGTGTAGTACAATCTTATCATTTCTCAATTAATAAACTAAACTGTTCACATTTCAGATCTGTATTCCTAACAATAACTTCTTTCATTGCGATCTTTAAAATAATGAGTTGTTTATACAACATTTTGCTGTGTTAATGTGGCTAGTAATAGCCTAAATGCATTTTTAATTTGTTTATTTAAAACTGAACGCTTCTCGAAGGCGATTCCTGCCAGACATCCCATTAGACATACAGTAATTGCACGTTTTCCACTTTATGATATCCTGTTAGCGAAAAAGAATGATACACTGAATTTATATGTATTTTGTCTCTTTCTAACACATTGATGGTAAAACGTATGTTCCCTCGTAATGTTCCCAACACTGTATACTCTGGAGGCTGTATCGTGCTAACAAACTGAAACTTCTCCAAAAATGACAAAAATATCGTACTTAAAGTACTGTAGCACTTGTTCTATTGGCTCTGGTGAGCTGAAAGTTAATAGTGTTCATCTGTGAGATGTCCTGAATAATATTCAATCATAAAATTTGTGACTTGTTGAACTCCGGAGGCTGTATTGTGCTAACAAACTGAAATTTTTCAAAAAATGACAAAATGTCGTACTTCAAGTACCATAGCACCCGTTGTACTGGCTCTGGTGAGCTGAAAATCAATAGGGTTCATTTGTGACATGTCCTTAACAATATTCAATCATAAAATTGGTGACTTATTGCACTCCGGAGGCTGTATGGTGCTAACAAGACATGTAAGAAAAAGTGGCCAACGACGACGACATACACACAGGATTTTTTTTCTAAAAACCGTTTTTTGTGTTGTTGTTGATGGAAAACGTAAAAATAACTCAAATTTTTTTTTCAAAATTTCGCTTTTTTTGAGGGTAAACCAATACTTTTCTCGCATATACATAGGTTGGGCGGAAAAGTAAAAATTAGATGGTTTGTTTATTAGTTTTTTATATTTATTTATCTTGGAAATAAATGAAAATTATCAAATCCTACTTATCTTGTAGTCGTTTTATTATAATCTCTAAATATCGAATAACTTGTGGTAATATTTGCAAAATCATTTGAACATTTTGTGTCTGCTTACGGAGCTGAATATCCAACAGTTATTCACACATTTTAGAACTTTACTTCTAATATTTACTATATTATTTCTAAAAATACTTACAAGAATAAGCTTCGTCATATTCGTAGTCATTAGAAATCTCTTTGTCGCGATGTCTAACAATCAAATCATCCATATTTTTGTCCCTCATAAAAATGTCATCAATGTTCTCGTAAATCGGTTCATTGCTATATACTTTCTTGTCGGCAGATTTCCCAAATTCATTTTGGCGATATGAGTTGTTCACAATTGAAGATTTCTGTCGTTCTAATTCAATTGTAGCCAAGGGTGGCAGTGGCAGAATATGCATATTATGCATACTTTGATGGAAAATCCTCATAGGTGGATAATCGTAATGACTACTTTCTAGCATTGGATTGCTGTTGGGATTAGTAGTAGTCTCTGTTTTTCTAGTTGAATAAACTGTATTTAATGGCTTTTGAACATTTCCAGTTCTATTTTCTGTTCCGTATCCTTGCTTTAATTTTGATTTTAATTCTTCTTTGAAAGATTTTGGAAATATATTAGTTGTCATTTTTGGGTTTAATGTAGATGTTGAAGTTCCTATGTTTCCATAAATGGGGTCAGGATCATCTGTAAACAAATCAAACTTGAATTTTGAGATAACTTCGAGATTTGTAACCATGGATAATCAAAATTAAACAAAATTCTCTATCTCAGAATATTATGACTTCATACCAAGATTAATTCACCCACCATTTAAAAATGTATCATCAAGAACTCTTCAAACTTCCACAGATATTGCTTCCCATTTTAACTCAGAAGGTTTTTTCAAGAATTGAACCTGAACATGATTCCCTACAATCATGTTGTCATCTCCAAAACTACAACCAATCTCGTTTCTGGAACCCCGTTCAGCTGTTTTTCACGAATGGAAGTCGAAAATTCGTATAGAATTATAATTATAAGCATAGTAACCATACAGTTTTACTCGGATAGATAATAATACTTGTTTACAAGTAAGGAGACATCGTTTAGGGGAAGGTGGGGCACAATGGAACACGGGGCACAGTGGAATAGTTCGTGTACCGGATTTACATAACTGTCCAGTGCAACGGGATTCCGGTAGTAAGCGCTGCGGGCTACACCCAACAAAGTCAGCTAATCGCCCCCTGCTCATCAGTCGCGTACCAAACTTGACGAGGTAATGTGTTGTTTTTCGCTGTGAAAGTAAAAATTTTGCGCCAGCGGATTTCTGCCTCCAGGTAAGAGTGATTTTTTAATTCAATCGGCTTTTATGGCATTTCATTGTACATCTATCCCTGAAGTTTTTGCTCGACTTTCGCATTTCTACAGCTTCACGTTTGTGGTACAGAGTATGGGAAAGCAAAATGGCGTGTTTGGGGTTCTTTGAAACAGATGAATTTGGGGCACAATGAAACGTTTCATTGTGTCCCATGTGTTTTTCATTGTGCAGTAAGTATGGTTTTTTCTTCTTGTTTCAGAAATGGTGCGAAATCGACAGCGCAAGAGTACCAAGGGGCTCTTCTCGGAAGATGACATGAAGGCAGCAGTAGAAATGGTCATGAATGGAAACAGTTTAAGACGTGCTGCTACATTGAAGAACGTTAGTTATGTCACTTTATCAAGATATGTGAAGGAAAGAAAAGAATATGGTGATGGTGGAGAAGAGAATATGAAATATGCACCTAACTACACAGTTAGGATGGTCCTCACACTGAAGCAGGAGGAGAAACTGAAAAACGACCTTATTATGTGTTCTAAAATGTTTTATGGCCTACCAGTTGAATATTGCAGACGAGTTGCAAACGAAATGGTAGTTATGAACAAAATACCATGCCCTATATCATGGTGTGAGAAGAAAATTGCAGGAATTTACTGGTTTCACGGTTTTCTGAAAAGGTACCCCAAACTCAGCCAACGAACTCCCGAGGCTTACAGCTTGTCTCGTGCTATTTCGTTCACCAAATCAAATGTATGTGTGTTCTTCAATAACTTGGAAACACTGTATTGACAACACCCAGAGTTTGGAGATGGGACAAGGGTGTTCAATTTGGATGAAACAGCCACATCAACTGTGCAGCGAATTGTGGCTGAAAAAGGCGTCAAGCAAAGCTACAAGTGGGGAAAAATGCACTAACGTCACTACAGTGTCCATAATTTCTGCGTCTGGCAGCACAATTCCGCCAGTCATGATTTTTCCACGTATTCATGTCAAGGACCACATGAGTCAAGGAGCACCTCCAGGCACACTGGCCTTAGCCACTCCTAGCGGTTGGATGAGATCAGAACTTTTTGTGGAAGTTATTAAGCATTTTATTCACCACACTTGCAGTTCTGGAGAGAACCCCACTCTATTAATCTATGACAATGTAGAAAGTCACTTGTCCCTGGAAGCTCTTATGCTGTGTAAGGAGAACGGTGTCTCAGTTTTGACTTTACCTCCCCATTCATCCAATAAGCAACCATTAAAAGTTGCGGTTTTCGGGCCTTTTTTAAAACTTATTTTAATGCAACACTTGCCTCTTGGATGATGCAAAACTCTGACAAAACTGCTTCAATTTATAATACAGCATCCATCCAGTAATTTTGTTGAACCCTGGTGCTTTTCCATTTTTTAGTTTGTAACCTCTCCCTGCTCCCTTGAGATGATGTCATCATTATCTCTGGTCATAACTGGAACGCAGGATCCATTCGGGATAGCTCTCCCTCGTTAGGTAGCTCAACTAATAAGATCTATAGGCGGAACTCTAAAGATTCTCAGGGGTGAATCTTCGCCTTAATTGGAATTGCAGAATACCACCATCCTCGGGAAGAAAAGTAAAGAAAATAACTTATGGGCGCCAACTTATTTTTAATTAACCTCGGAATAAGTAAACAGAGTATGGATTCACACTTTTTAGCAAATCATTTATAAGGCCTCTCATCTGATGTAGAACGATAGCGAAACTGCCCGAAAACTCCACCGATTTATTTGTACAAATCACTTATTTTATATTGTATCATAACTAAACATTTCATAGGACTGTTTATGAAAAACATCTAATCTAGGTACGTCTATTCGGTACCATGACCACTGCTGGAGTGCTAGACTCCTATTTTTGAGGGAAAAATTACCGGATTGTCAAACGACGCTAAAATAATTCATGATTATTGATTCATTTTGAAAATATGGGAGAGCCTAAAGCCTTGACCGTTACAATTTTCTAGAATATTCGGTTGGTGCCAGGCGCAAAAAAATTTTACGTCTGAACACCTGCATGAATTTTTAATATCCACCAAAAATACAGACTCTGTCTCTAACTGGAACGAAAAAAAGTTAAAAATATGAATTGTTTCATTATATGAACGCAGAAAAGAGATCTTTCAAAATACCATTTGTTGAAAAGGGCGTATTATATTTATCGTATGGCACAGAAACACATGACGTAGAAAAAGGGTTTTGAAAATAAATTATCTGGAATTTAATACTAAAAATAGCAATAGATAATCTATCGTTACAAGTTCCTTGATGACTTTTTCCAGGTTTTCTCTATCTATTGTTTTGTTAATGTCTGTTTCAACTCCGTCTCTGTTCTCCATCAACTTGTAATTGCCGTGGGTAGCCAGTGGGTAGAACATAAAAAGGGTTTGATGGTTAGATGCGTTTATTTAATAGTAACACGTATGTTACCTGTTAAACTAAAAATTCAATAAAATCTTCACAACTTAAAACTAATTCTATATACAGTTATTATATGTACAATTATTGGTCCTTGATTCTGTGGGGCTTCCCTGGGGGTGGTCGCCTGGTCGGGTTGTCTACGTACGGTATGGATCGGTTCTACCTCGTCCCTTTGACTTTCCGGCAAAGATTTATTGATGAAGCAGTACTACCGGGTGTCCATCTTTATTTTCCCTCATTTTAACTGCCCATAACTTCTAAACGGTTTGAGATAGAAACATGCGGTTTTCACTAACAAGTTTCATTTTAGCACAAGTTTTGTTTAAAATAGTTAAGTTTTTTATATCCGTTTTGCCTACGTCACAACAAAAATGGCGGATGTTTGACAATTTTTTTCTTGAGACTTTTGTTAATAGAACACCCGGTATATTTTTGGCAGTTTGAAAGAACCGTCCTTTACCAATTCTTGAGTGCAAAATTTTTAAAAATCGGTTAAAGTGTGACTGAGCAATTAACTGTTAAAATGAGAGATGCAATATAGTACTTAATCACAAAACGTAACATCAATTTTATTCAAAAGAAGACACAAACAAAAAAGTGATAGTTTTAATTAATTAAATGTTCCGTCCTTCTTGATCAATACACTTGCCTAACCTTACATATAAATTTGTAAAAGACTTGCCCAACATATCTTGGGTGATGCTGTTAAATTCATGACGAATATTAAAATTTTGTGGTGCAGAATTATACGCTAAAGATTTCACATATCCCCATACAAAAAAATCAGGAGCTGTTAGATCAAATGAATTGGAAGCCCATTCTCCTGGATCACTTCTGCCAATCCAGTTGTAACCAAATTTATTGTAAACAGAGTTTCTAGCTGTTAAGGAAAAACGGGGGGCGCCCCATCCTGCTGGAAATAAGTTTCATTCCAATTACCATTTAATTGTACATCTTGATCCAACTGTGGATAAAAAAATAATTCCAACATGTCTGTATAAGTATTTCCATTTTCGGCGAAAAAAAAATGGTCCACAGGTTTTATTGTTGTTGACAGCACACCACACATTTACTTTGAGTGATTCTCTTTCATATTATTCAAACTCGTGCGGATTTACTTCAGACCATATTCTGCAATTATGTTTATTAACTGCCCCAGTCAAATGAAATGTGGCTTCATCAGACATTATTAAATTGACGTTTGGTACATTCCTCCTGAGATCCATTAACGTTTCACAAATAAAAACACGCTTTTCGAAGTCCCTCTCATTCAATTTCTGACGAATTTTAATTGAAAGTTCCACACATAAAAACACGCTTTTCGAAGTCCCTCTCATTCAATTTCTGACGAATTTTAATTTTATAAGGTTTTAGTTTTATTGCTTTAAAAATGTTATCAACTTTAGACTTACTAATGTTGAAATGGGAAGCAACTTTTCGTAACGACGATTTTGGATATCTCCTAACAAAGTCATATACACGTATGGTGTCCTCTAAATAATTATTAACTGGTACTATTTTCTTTCGAGATAATGATCCAGTTTCTTTATAAGTGCGGAACCAACTTCTAATTGTTTTTGAACTGGGTGGTTGTTTATTAAAATCTTTGAAAAAACGTCTTTGAGTTAAAATCACCGATTTTGTTTCAGCAAAGGTAAGTACAACATTTGCTTTTTCTACGTCTTAAAACACCATTTTCACATAAAAACAAACAATAACAATGACTGACAATTCGCAAGGTACCCCCTCGTTCAGGTTGACTAAAATAAACGGGGTGTATTCGGTACCAGATCACGCGTTCAACACAAAGCGTGATCTCGGTGAGAGGGGAATTCGCTTCCGTCTCGGACTCAACACGCTCCGGGATTATCAGCTCCTGCGCTGAACACGCTTAAGTACTTGGATATGACGGTTGCCTACCGTACTAGGCTCAGCACGCTCTAGAACTTCGGCCGAAAGACGGGGTTTGCTAGTGTCGAACATTGGGTTCAACACACTCCAAGTGGTCGACGACAAGGCGGGTGTTAATTAGGATCCCAGACTCAACACGCTCCAGGATATAGTAAATTAACTCGGTTATTAACCGATGAAGCTTTCCTATCACTTCTAGGAGTAAGGACTTAGCTTGTAGGTGTCTTGAGATATTTCCGTGTTAATAATATCGGTCGAGCTGTTAGTGAAATGGCGAAAGTGTTCCCCTCTAGGTACTGGGTGCCCAACTTCGTCTACTGTGATAATTTGGTTTGGTAGTGTTTTGTATCACAGTCCCCGATGCTTTGTTTTTAATTATGTATGGAGGGCCTTAACTTATATCTTAGACGACAGTGTCGTTACAACTGAATAAAAAGCAATAAAATAATAAAATAGACACAACACTGAGCATAACAATTATTAACAAAAACTAAACACGGGTATCAAAAACGAATCAGACCAAACGACGCTCAATGGTTAAAATCGTAGATAAAATAATACGTAACCGCAGAACTGGTAGAAAACTAAGATTATGTTACAAGTCTCATTTACTAGACGAGTCTCATATGTGTCCTCGTTCCCTCAACGAGTCCCTAAAAAAAGAGAAATATACCGTTGTCGTTAACTTAGGCATATCTGTTAAAGTCAGCTTCTATTAGTTATTATAAATCGATCAGTGAACAACCATCGCTGCAGCCACAACATGTCTTGTCTTGTAAGAGATTGCAAATAAAGCTACGCAGATATCAGGTATATTTAAAACTTAAACCAATATTCAAGAAATTATAGGTTAATTTTGGATTTTACCTCAACATAAATTGATTTATTGATATCAAATCCTTTCTGGCTTTTGATCAGTACAATTGAATTATATTACAATTTATTATATAAGATTGATATACTCATACTAACCTGCAACTTTTATTTTTGAAACATAAGAAACAAACTCTTCCTCATCGCTCGAAAATTCACTACTACTACTAGACGTATGGACGCCTATTTTAAGCACGGAACTTGTAGATTTGTTATAGTTTTGTGGAATTGGCATAGGAGGTTTATTAATACTCGATTTTGAAAAGGAATTTTGAATATTTTTGCCGGGATATTGTTTTCCTTTCCCGTTTTGAATGGAAGTTGATATATTTATAACTGGACTCTGGAAAATAATTAATTTTTGATGCGAAATATGATAAAAGTGATGTTTTAGTACTTTTATAGTTATACTACTTACCGTTGAACCCGTCTCTGCGTTCACTTCAAATCGTTTTTTGTTTCCTTCCATTTCATTAATGTCATTAACATAATTGTATTCTGTGTCAATTTGATCATTATTTAAATCATTCAATGATTTATTTTGTCTGTTACTACCAGGCAAGGGAAGATAAACACCCTTTTCTATTGGGTAATCCTCATTCTGAGTAGGCAAAGATGCACGTCTATCATTAATATTTATAGAAATATTGTCAGGTATTTTGGAAATTTTAGGTTCGGGTGATCGGGGTAAGAGCCTTTTCATTAATGAAGGGGGTAATAGACCTGAGGGACTTTTTGAAGCAGGACTAAACTCTCTAGGTGTAGAATGTAACGAAGAAAGTTGTATTATAGATGGATTTTCTCTAAATTCTTTAATGAAATTGATCATCTTTTTTGTCGTCATAGGAGTACATTGCCAGTTGAGAATCTGAATCTCATGGATGTTCTAAAAATATGAAAAACATTCAAAATAAC
Organism: Galeruca laticollis; assembly: GCA_963921935.1. Taxonomy (NCBI): domain Eukaryota; kingdom Metazoa; phylum Arthropoda; class Insecta; order Coleoptera; family Chrysomelidae; genus Galeruca; species Galeruca laticollis. Next base: position 287,380,319 of record OY998175.1, on the reverse strand, counting down.
GCAATTTCATTTGTTGAGACGATTATTGGTTTCTCTACTTGGGGAGTAAGCTAAAACGTTGTACTAGTTATCAATTCTCAAATCTTCCTTTTTAGCACTTACAAATGAAGAACAACATGACCTCAAAAATATAGGAATATATAGATTATGTAATTAAAAATCTACGTCAAATATGTAGGTTTAGATGATAAAATAATGTATCAGGCAATGTCTAAATGAATTGCAGAAACTTTACAGAAACCCTTTATAGATGTACCCAAAGGGTTTAAAATCTAAAGTGCTATAGTGAGACCAATATCTATCTATTTGGCAGCAGCATGGGGAAGCACATATACACTTCTCCAAAAAAATAACACTCCAAATATTAAATCAATTTTATTTATATTTAAAATGAATTGATCTTTTTAGAAGTATTCTACATTTTATTACTATAGTTATTATCAATGGTCAAACTGAATTCAAGTTTTGATAAAAATTCTACTCGAAATAACCGGAAAATTTGAAATTGACAGTGAATTAAACAAACTAAAAAATAAAAAAAAGATCTCAAAAACGAGTGTTTCCACCTCTCGCGTAAGTAACATCCTGACATCATTGACACATACTAAAAATAAACTGCCTTATTTCTTTTTGGTCCAATTCTTCCCAGATAAGGGAGAAATTAGCGTCTCCCTTACCTCTTCTAGGTTATTGACATTTATTAATCGCCTGATATTCCACAAGTTTTCTATAGGATTGAGTTCTGGACTACGGAATAGCCATTCCGTAGTATTAATTCCAACCTTCTCCACATAATTTCTGACAACCTGTGCAGCATGCGGCTTGGCGTTTATTCTAATTAACCCTTTTTTCACTTGGGTTATTACATGGAACGGTAAGTTTTTTATTGTTAAATATTTTTCTCGAAGGACCGTGTATATTGTATTCACTGTTGTAGGATGTTTGATTAAATGTTTTCTCGAAGAAATTAAACACTTATTTCACTTTCATGTTGCTATATTGCAGGAATTTAAAACTTTTTCTTTTGCGTAGACAATTAAGAAATTCACTTGTTCATACGCGTTACATTTCCATTATTTAGCACATAATCTGCTGGAGTAATGAATGTTTAATGATTAATTACACATGTTTTTTACCAGGACCAAATTCCGGGTGCTCTTATAACATGAGTACCATTATGTACGACAGTTAAATATGATGAGACAAATGTAATGTGATTGACATATTTATATATCGGTTAACGTGGTTACGAGGAAGGAGAAAAATAATAGAATTTGAAACGTAACGGTCAGATACAGCGAGTGAAAATTTGCAGTTAGGATGATTTTTGTTGCCTGAAAAGGTTATATGTCTTGAGCAGAATATTTGAATTGTGTTATACAGGGGAAGTTGGAAATAAAAATCACAGGAGAATTTGGTAATTAAATCAAATTCGCACAGCGTTATTGTAGCTGGAGATCGTTTTTTATAGAATTTTATGAAGAATGAAAGTAAAATTCAGTTGACTTTACAAGACTTCTACTTCTCAAACATCAGTGAGTCATCCACCAATCAAAAAACAACAATAGCAAATATATAGATGTACAAACATGGAGAATGGTTCGTACTTCAACACCTTCACTCATTGTATTGTTTGACCATTCCAATTGCTTCCCGCAGACTCTCTAGTGGAGGCTTGAAAAGCTGTTTTGTCATGAGATCAGCTAGTTGAAATTTAGGTGCAACTTTTTTAACTAACAGTGACTCTTCTTGTACCAGCTCTCTCGCGAAGAAACATCTGAGGTGGATGTTCTTTGTTCTACGATAAAATTCTAGGTTTTGCGATAAACGAATAGCAGCTTCATTGTTCACTTTCAAAATTGGCATTGACTTTTAAGTGGGGCAATTTCTTCATAAAGCCTTTTCCACCAAACTGTCTCTTTGGCAACTTCCCTCACAGCCACTACCTCCGCTTCTGTCGTTGACAGACCTACTGATGTTTGTCGTTGATTCATCCAGAACAGTGCAGCACATGTGTACATGCAAACAACTCCTGATGTCGAACGACCGAATGTTCCATCTCTTCTTCTTCATTACGTGCCATCTCCTCTTAGAAGGTTGGTTATCATCATATCGATCATTGCTTGGAATACAACTGCTCAGAATAATTCTATTGATATACAGTGATACCAGTGAGAAATGTTTCTTCTTCCCGCGCTTCTTTTGCTTTATACTCGTATTTTCACTCGCATTATTAGTCATCACCACATGATAAAGAAACATTGTATCTAATACATCATCCATAGAAACGTATATTCAAACATTCCTGAATCATCAAATCAGACTTTTCTCAATGTCACTTGATATTCCATGTCAGCAATAACATCAGTTATTGAAAGACCTATTTTTACATTCATTTTTTTTTAATAAACAATATCATATTATAATCATCTACACATAATATTTGCTTTCACGAGAATTACCTCTGACCCCGCCTGTCGCCTCCATATTGAGACAATTATACTTCTTTCATTCAATTATTCTTTGAATAAAAAATATTATACTTATTTCATCTACACATCATATTTTCTACCACGAGGATAACCTCTGACCCACCCGTATCTGAAAGTAACATACATATCGCGAAAGAACCATTTTCTTCTAAATGAACAATATCATGATGAGCTCATCTACATAGTCATATTATTTGTCAGCTACCACGTGGATCACCTCTGCCCTGTGATCAATAATAACAGAGTGCCCTCATGACATCTTTATGTCGACACCCTGTATATCGTCGTAATATAATACCGTTTATTCGACTTCAATCTGATTAATAATAACAGATATATGCGCTAGTGCCCTAATGACATCTTTTTACACATTCTGTATATGATAATAATCTAGCAATCATAATGTCGTATGTTCCATAAAAATCTGACCAATAACAGCAGAGATATGCGCTAGTGCCCTAATGACATATTTTTTGCACATCCTGTATATGATAATAATATAGCAATCATAATGTCGTTTGTTCCATAAAAATCTGACCAATAATAGCAGAGATATGCGCCAATGCCCTTAAGACCTGCGCAGAACGCTAAAATATGTCTTTTACGGTCTGTCTGTAACGTAAAAGAGGCGCAGTATACGGAAAAAGTAGTTCTGCTACCACCGCCCTTTTGGCTCAGTCTTCCAGCCGTTTTGACACCCCCTTTGTACGGCTGTTTTGGCACTCAACGTTTCTCTTCATCCCCATCCGCCGCCGGGCGTAGCCTAAATGTGGGCATCGTGACGTCACCCTCTCCAGCGTCACCAATTTTGACACCCCTCTGTACGGCCGTGCAGTTGGCCCGCAGACGGTGAGGAAATTACTTACTATTTTCTTGCTCATGGAAATTCCAATAGTTATACACTCCATGTAAATAAAAGAGATGTTTCAACTAGTTTATCGTTGGACATTCACACTGCTGGCTGACGAGGAATCGTTTCACTGCTCGTAGTTTGTCTTTAATCGACAAAACATATGATAAAAGTACTACTCGCTCACCACTATGAAACCCTAAAACTCGCTTATAATCGAGCTTGTTTCCACATTCTAGCCCTACTTATCACACGTCCATCGTTGTCGGTTGAACAACTGCCTAATTATAGTGTAACATTACAAAACAAAAATTTTAATCAACGATTGTAGACAATTGACGTGCCCCACGGTTTTATTTTAGTTTAGTCTATGCATATGTTTATAATTCCCACGACTGTATCTATTTTATTATTTTTTGGTTTTTAGTTTTTATTTCGCATTCTGTTTAATTCATTTAGTGCTTCATTATTGCAAGGTTTCTTGCCCGTTAGTTTATTGCAGTCCAACTCTTTGGTAGCGGCGGCCATCTTAGATTTCAATTTTGCATAGTAAATTGTATTCTACTTGTTGAGACCTTTCATTTGATACCCATGTTGATGGGATTGATAAAACCTACGTTATCCGCCATTTTGTAGAGGCCGTTATCTTGGATTTTAATTTTATATAGTATATTGTATTCTACTGGTTGAGCACTTTCATTTGATACCCATATTGATGGGATTGATAAAACCTACGTTATCCGCCATTTTGTAGCGGCCGCCATCTTGGATTTAAATTTTTTATAGTATATTGTATTCTGCTTGTTGAGCCCTTTCATTTGATACCCATATTGATGGGATTAATAAAACATAAATTATCCGCCATTTTGTAGCGGCGGCCATCTTGAATTTATAATGATAATGAATAAACATAATTGTATTGTCACCAAAATCCAAAGTGTATACAAAACTTCAGATTAATCGGTTGACAGGAAGAGGGTGAAATTTGAATTACTAAATTTGACCCAAGAATAAATAATAAATAAAACAAACGGGGTGAGCTAAATAAAACCGTTTAAAAATGAAAGTCAGCAAGTATCCCCTGCTTGAAGTTTAATAATCAGTTTGGACGATATGTCTCTTTTCAAAATATGATTGTTACAAAACCTGAACCCAGCTGAAGGCTGTAGATTCAGTATGCAGTTAGGCTGAAGGCCGAAATCTACAAAAAAACTTATATCGCAACTAAATTATCAGTTACAAGTGAAAACTCGAAGTTACAATTTAAATAACTGACAAGCAGGTTCTATAATATCTGAGTAGAGCTGAAAGCTACTAACTCAGGATGCAGAAGAGCTGAGGGCCCCAATCTACACCGTTGTCTCAGATTACAAGGAAAACGAACAGATGGTTCATGTACAATTTCTCAATTACAGTGAAAATCTATCAGCTAAACTATAATCTGTGTCAGTTACATGGGTTCATACCTCCGCAATCTATAAAAATATATAAATGCATATGCATATAATTAAATAAGCAAACGAGCTTACCGATGCGCAAAAAAAATAAATTGAAATTATGTACGGTGCAAAATTAGTTACATAAAATCGTCAAAGTTGGAAAAATACCTAAATAGCGCAGCACCCCGGTACGTACCGTGGTCTACCTAGCGTTCAGAGACAACAACTCAGTATTTTAAATAAGAAATATTTGTTTACAATTTTATATATGAGAATGAATTTATATTAATTGCCGCGAAAAAGAGGAAATAAGAATCATACATAAAAAATTTGTGAAATATGACTGATAATGTGAATGGACGAAATTTTTAAATGCATACAAAATAATAGGAAAAAAACTGTTATGAGTGATTTTGCCTTCCTCAGAACAGCAGTTGAAGTCGCTTCAAAATATTCCAGCCCTCCTGGTTACTGGCCTGGCTGACTTAGCAGGCTTCAATCAGTGAATAAAACCCAAAATTTAGAACCCCCTTGATAACGAGTCCTTCTCACAAGGCTCTCAACTGAAATCTCCACGTGATTTTCAATTCCAACAAATTTACTGCTACTCACTGGCCATCGACACACGCCGGCTCAGCAAATAATCGGGTCAGACCTTCCATATGCCGTATTAGACGGTATTTTCTTTCCTTACGCAGAATTATTGTATTTTGCCAACGTTATGGCTCCAGAGCACGCTCGAATTTTGTTAAAAGACTTCCCAGTGTTCACGTTGACAACCTAAGGAGAACTGAACCGCTTCTCGATGGCAACGTCTGTCATCCGTCCACGTCGGCATACCAATATTAAATTATCGACGAACGGGCGCTTTTTCCCGTTACAATGTTAAAAACAGATTTTTCTTGATTTCTGGAATTTACCATATATTTTGTAAAGTAAATTTATGTTTCTCACATTCAGTTCTGTTTCTATTTTATTGCACTTCGCACAAGGTAGCCCATTAAGCGAGGTAACGGCTCTATCTCGGAAAGTAATTGTCCCAGGCTGCGGAAAAAACATATTGATAGTAAAAGTGGTCAAGAGAAATTACTGGAAATTATTCTCAACCTCAAAAGTTCACTCCTAGGGGGCGTTACTGCTATGTTCAAATCTAAAATTATTATTATCTCAGAAAATCGCAGATACCATCATTTGAAAGTTCGTTTAATATCAGATAATTTTCTATAGTGACATTTCTTGTATCTGTCATAATAAGCGACAAGAAAGACCATCTATTTTTCAGTGTTTAAATTATAATATTTCGTCAACTACTCAACCTATCTGACATAAAAATTAGAATAACCAGAGAAATCCCACTACGCAAAACATCTACTTGATACCAAACATTCATTAACACCTAACACAAAACTACAAGTAAGGTAAAATGGGCTAATAACGACCCTCTAAAAATTGATATCTATCACCGACCTTTCAACAACCTACGATTTCGCCTTACATTTGTCAATATTCTCTATATGATACCTTGCTGTAAAATAAATTCGATATTATGAAATGTATCAGCTTATCAGAATATTTACACGTAATAATACTGTTCCCAACAATTAAACAGATTTTCTCCCATTGTTATGTCGTTCTCTTCGAAGACGGTTGATAGTTCAATAGCGTACTGTGATAGGTAAGTACTTGAACTTTGAAGTTAAGGTTCTCTTCATATTTTGAATTTTGTAGTAACTCTCCATGCATATTTGGAATGTTCATTATGCCTGGAAGTGCTTTCTGTTAGTTTTTAATATAAAAATTCAAACTTACTGTGAGAAATTCAGAGGTCAGTAATAGAAATAATTTTATCACTTGTGCTTCATTACCGATCGATAAGTCGGTAATAGATTTTTGGACATATTTCAACAAAAGCTTATTAGTCTGAATACAAATTGAAAATGTTTAGCGAAATATCAATAGTATGACTTGGTAGAGGTAGTGGAAGGTATATTTTAAATTCCGACTCATACAATAAATAATGTACTTGATTATTCAATTTACCGAAAACCAACACAGACTGATGTGACAATTCCATTCAATTCTAATCACCCTGTCTCACACAGACTAGCGGCATATAATTCAATGATACATAGAGCTTTTTCAGTTCCTATGAACAAATGTAATTTTGATAGAGAGATTAATACAATTAGACAAATAGCAACATCTAACGGTTATCCATTAGATATGATAAATAGGCTAATTAGTAAAAAAGAGAAAAAAGTGGCATTACAACTAATATATCCTAAACAAGCTGATGAAATTAAAACTTATAAAACCATCACATATGCAGGAAATATTTCTAATAATATTTCAAAGATAATATCTTCAGCAACGAATACAACAATTTCTTTTAAAACAGAAAGTAACGTTAGTAGAAAATTGTTAAATGTAAAAACAAAAATACCACTATTAAAGAAGTCAGGTATATATAAACTCAAATGTCCAGAATGTAATGCTGTCTATTTGGGTCAGACCCTTAGGAATTTTGAAGTACGATACAGTGAGCACTTACGAGCATACAGATTTAAACAACCAGATAAATCCCACTACGCAAAACATCTACTTGACACCAATCATTCATTGACACCTAACACAGAACTAGAAGTACTGCATATTTGTGAAAAGAAACAAGAACTGGATTTCCTTGAAGAACTGGAAATTAGAAGACATTTAAGAAACCCACAATATGAAGTTGTCAATGAACAGTTAAATCTAGGGAATTCTCCACTAATAAACTGTCTTCTTAAGTGATAATTGTAAAGATCAGCAGATATAGTTTTCCTGGTTTTCTATATCATTGCACAGTTATACTGATCTTAATTGGAAAAATGATATCCAGGATATCACCATAGGGCTAATAATATCTAAGCTTCAATATTTGTAATATCACATCTTCTTCTTTTTTCTATAAACATATATTAAGCCAATCACAAGTTAGGTTACTTCTTGGTCTAGCCAAAATTAACTACTAAACATCAGGTAGGCATAAAATGAAATGTAACTTCTGTCATTCTGACGATGATATTGATTTATCGAAACAATTGTCAATTTTTTAGAATTTTCAATAACTTGTATTATATTGTGGAATTAACTAGAGACCTTGAGTTTCATTTAAAAACACCAATAAATAAGCAATAACTATTTCAAGAGTATACTTTAAGCCAAAATTATTTTACGTTTGTGTATCAAGAACATGACAATAATGATTGCAATTCAATTGGTGGAATGTTATGTTCTCGATAACTAGACGTTCTAAATTAAATTTCACCTAAAAGTTATAAAAGTGTGCATTGAAAAACTCCAGAATCCAAAAAACGTGTAAGATACACAACAGAAAAACTAAGTGAAGCACTGATTGCAATTAGAAATGGGTTACCTGTGAACACGGCGTCAAAGAAGTTCGGAATTCCAAAAACCACTCTAAGAGATGAGCGTTCTGGCAAATATAAAAACAAAAAATGTGGAGTACAGCCACTTTTAACATCTGACGAGGAACTAGTTGTAGTGCAATGGATACACTGTTTAGCTGATGCTGGGTTTCCTGTTTCTAAAGGACAACTTTTTGAAAGCGTGGCCAACTTGATAAAATAAGATCGTTGCTGAACACTAGTACAAACTGTACTCCACACGAGAGGTTCTTCATTCATCCGAGACGATCCCCTAATGGCACGACTCTTCCAGCCTGGTTACTTCAACCTGGACCTGTCCTTGTCCGGCGAAACAACAGAACCAGTAAATATGACCCCATTGTGGATGAAGCCGAGTTGTTTGAGGCCAATCCTCAATATGCCCATGTCCGATTCAATGACGGACGTGAATCTACGGTCTCTCTCAAACAACTGGCCCCTAGTGGAGACTTGAGTTTGGAACGCCCTGATCCAATAGACCTACCACCTTCTCCGCCCCTTGCACAGGCCTTTCAGCCACCTGTTCCTCTTTGTTCGCCTGCCCCTTTCTGTGGGCCTTCCAGGTCAGATATTCAAGATCCTCCAACCCCAGGTCAAGAAGGAACGCATGAAGATCGACCTAGAAGAAGCAGAAGACCTCTAAACCATATTGAAGACTATATCTCCAATGGACTCTTCTCCTGCGAGGAAGAATGAGGTGATTGCATGTTCATGTTTCCTTGACAACCACTGATGTTATTTGTTCAATTGTAATGTGACAGTTTTGCTAAATAACGCCTTTATCTTTCGATATCTAAGGGTTATTATTTTACGACAATATCTAAGCTTGAATATTTGTAATATACCTTCTTCTTTTTTCTATTCATATATCTGGACCTGAGTCTTAAAAAGGCCAATCTCCACTTTCATCGATTTTGGGATATCTCCAGCACTAAAATTCCCGAGTTCATTTCTATCGATACAAAAAAGGCCAATCTTCTGTTGCTAAGGGTACATGATATACCATTTCAAGTGTAGGGCTTATATCCAAAACCATTAAGAACTAAAATGGCCAATGTCCACCTGCCATGGAGAGTGGCCCTTCTCATGCAATAATCAGCAACAACCGCAACAAAATAATGAATGGAGATTGGCCCCGTGATTAAACTTAACCTAAAAATGTGTGTACCACATGACGTTCGGTGCCGTTTTTGACATTTTATTAAAATGTATTCTGAAAGAACCAAAAGACTTCTATCTTTACTCAATTGTGCTGAGAAGAAAACTCAAGGTAAGTTGCAATAATGAAGAAGAGTAGTAGCTATAATATTTTAGTATTACTTAGTATTATGAATATTGCATTATCTTGTACTTATTTTAGATTCTCAGTCTGCTTCGACTTCTGTAATAGTCGAAGAAATACCTCGTATTGATGATAATGTTAATGTAGAGGTTCCGGTTACACAGGTGAGCAGTAAGATATTTTGTTCGACAAGAAAAGTTTAATAAATAATTATTTAGAATGCTGAAGAAGAGGTCAGTGACGACGTGGAATTTTCAGACGATAATGACATTGACTATGTGCCAAATGAAAGCAACAGTGAAAGCGAAGAAATTAATGATGAAGGAAATGTTTTGCCAGAGAAAACGAAATCTAGGAAACGCGTCAGAAAAGAGAATACATGGAAGCAAGTTAAACGCACAGAAAATAAAGCTAGGGGAAAACAGTACAAGACAGCAAAAGGTTATTACAGAAGAGATAAGATATTGCAACCTCATTGTAACTGTAAGAGAAAATGCCTGAATTTTATTAACGTAGAACAGAGAAGTCGTCTTTTTACTTCATTTTATGCACTAAGTAGACATGCCCAGGATCAATTTTTATCGGAAACTATTGAGGAAGGCTTGAAAGAGCGAGAAAGGTTACCAGAAGGAAAGCTCCTTAGCAGGAGAGAGTTTTCTAAAAAATATTATTTAAAAAACATAGAAGGAAGCAGAATACAAGTATGCCAAAAAATGTACTTAAAAACCTTCGACATTTCGGTAAAAAAGATTAGTTATTTGTGAAAAAAAAAGAAAAAATAATGATGTTTGTCCACAGGATGGTGGGGGTAAGCATGGAATGCAACCTAAAATAAGTGAATTGATTAAGGATAACGTTCGTCAACATATCAAGAGCTTTCCCTGCTATACTAGTCATTATTCCCGCGAAAAAACGTCGAAAAAATATTTAAGTCCTGACATGTCGATTTCGCAAATGTATAGACGCTTATATTGCGAAACTACTAATTTAGATAAAGTGAAGGAATTTCAATATCCAAAAATATTCAACGAAGAATTTAATTTATCCTTTCACCACCCGGCCAATGACACCTGTGCAAAATGTGACCAATATAATCTGACAATTAAATCAATTGACAGTTGTGCTAATTCAACAGAGGAACAACAGAAAGAAAAGGAGAGAATACAATTAAAACAAAAAGAATACTTAGATTTGGCTGAAAACGCATACAAATGTAAGGCTGAGGACAAACAGAAACGCAAAGTAGATACTAGTTTTGTAACAAAAAGTGTCTCCCAACGCCATATCTAAAAAACGGCGTATTCTTTTACAAAATACAGCTATGGACCTATAATCTAACAACATACAAAACAGATACAGATGGCAATGAGGCAACCTGCATTTTGTGGAACGAAACGATAGGGGGTCGTGGCGGACAAGAAATCGCTTCCTGTATAAGAAAATTTATATTGTCCTTGGATTCAAAGAAAATTCAAACTTTGCATTTTTACAGCGATTGTTGTTCAGGCCAAAATAGAAATATTTACATGACCATAATGTTTTGTTACATTTTAAAGGAGCTTCCATCAACCAGTACAATCGCTGAGATAAACCATAAGTTTATGGAACCAGGCCACACTCACATGGAGGCTGATACTATTCATGCCGCTATTGAACGAGTCAAGAAAAAGACAACAATGCATATAGAAGTTCCACATGATAGGGTTAATTTTATTAAAACATCTGTGTACAGAAAAAAGCATATGCGCGTGATTGAGATGTCTCAAAATGAGTTTATAAATTATGGGATTTTCCTTAAATCTTCGCTAGTCCATAGAAAAAAAGATGATAAAGGAAACCCAATCCCGTGGCTTAAAATAAAGTGGATGAAATTTCAGAAAGACCAAGAACTTCAGTTTTCTTATAAAACAGACTTTAACGATGGGGAATTTCAAAAAGTTGATTTAAGAAGAGGATCGCTAAGAACTCGACAAAACCACAGTGATTTTGAATTAAAACCTCTGCACGATCAATCATTACCGATAGCTGATTTAAAATATAATAATTTACTAGAACTTTTGCCTTATGTCAGTGATTACAACAAGTCATTTTTTCTAAACCTTCAACATTCGTCTACTATGAATCCAGAAGTTTTCACTGCTCCAGAAGATGAAATTTAAAGTTTTGTTAATTGTTAAAGTGTCTTAAATGTTCCTTGATTTTTTTGTATTAATATAGGTTTATAATAATATAAAATTAAGTTTCGTTTATTTTTTCAACTAAATTTTAGTTTTGGTTCAAATAAATTTAAGTTTAACTATTAAATAGATACAATTTTGTGCTTCTTTTAGTTATTCTTTTACCCCACTTCATAAAAAAAGCTAAAGAAAGTGGGTACTATTTCCCATAACATAACAATAATTAGTAAAAGGGCCAATCTCCATCTAAATCATAAAATATCTTTTTTTTCATAAGTAACATAATTTTTTAAAAATATACATTGTTTTGAAGTGTTTTATAGATTTTTATTACTTGAAAATAATTATTCACACACTTAAAATTATAGTCATATTGCTTTTAAATCTTGCGTAATTAATATCTCAGATGACTGAAAATGGAGATTGGCCTTTTTAAGACTCAGGTCCAGATATATTAAGTCAATCACAAGATAAGTCACTTCTTGGTCTAGCCAAAAATAATTATTAAACATCAGGTAGGCATAATATGAAATGTAACTTCTGTCATTCTGACGTTGATAGGAATATCGAAACAATTGTCAATTTCTTACAATTTTTAACATTTTTTCAATATATTGTGGAATTATCTAGAAACCGTTAGTCTCATTTCAAAAGTAAATTTAATAAATTTTGTTAAACTACACTTCGAATCTAAATTGGTTTATTTCTTATTTTTCAAATTATTTTAGTAATCTTACAAAATTTTAAAACAGATATCGATCAATTTAAGCACTGCAAAGACCAGTTTATACCAGGGGCTTGCAAGTTTCGATTTTTAATGTGGATTCTTAAAAAGAATAGCAAAATATTTCATAACTTTAAAGCGGTGCGTTAATTTTTTGGAGAAGTGAATTAGTACCAATCTTAACTTATTGAGTAGTCAAAATAATAATAAACGCTTGATAACCGCCATTCTCGGTTCCCTACTTCTTCTTTCTTCATAAGAAAAATGCGCATATTCTCCGGATTTAGCACAATACAGCTTTTATTCCTCTCAAAAAAAATAATCTTTGTAAAAAAAATGGTTCCTGGTTCAGCTGAAGGCTCCTTTAAAATAAGTCTTTCAATCATGGAATTAACATTTAATATGCAGATAAGTATATCAAGTTGATTCTATTAGCAATTTGTAATTATAATTATTTAAATGAATTTGATCTGATAACTTACCACAAATAATTGACCATTTACATTCTGTTTACTTAGAATTTTAGCAATATCGTTGTAGCCACTCTGAAACAAGTTTTGAAATGATAAAATGCGTTATTTCTGTCATTGTCGAACTGTGATGAATATCCTACATTGAGTAATTGTAAATTGGGGATTTTAGAATAGTATATCATATATCTAGGTTGAGAAGTGTCGTGGCTAATGATCTGAAATTAAAAAATGCTGAGTGTTATACTGGTCATTCTCTAAGACGCTGCTCGACAACATTCCTAGCAGAAAATGGAGGAGATTTACTAATCTTAAATCGGCACGGTGGGTTGAAGTCCGTTACAGTGGCTGAAGGGTATATTGAGGAATCAATAGCTGATACGCATAGAATCGCCAAATTAGTGCAAAAACCGAATTTACCCAATGAAGCTTTAAGGCTAGAGTCCAGTACTCACTAAATATATTTTCGGGAATAGGAAACCAATGTTACATGACCTGTCACTTTATATCCCTGGAGTGGACGCGTGTTATTATTTTACAAGGGGCGCGTAGGGTCCCACATACCCAAAAACAAAAACCTAATATTACTCAAAATGAAAGATATTTTTAAAAAATTGTATCAAACGGTTTTAATGTAGTTAGAAAAGAACATAAAAAACTGCAAACAAAAATATTTTGATTCTTCAAAAAAAATTAAACCAAGATTCACATAAACAATATTTTTTGGTAAGGTTGCACTGCACACCCTGTAGAAATGTTATTCCGCAAATGGCATTGCACAAACTTGGCACACACATACAGTATGTTCTAAACAAATGTATTTTTGACAAATACGGCACTTGCATCGCGTTTTGCGATCTTTGCAGAATGCGTATCTGCCACGTTTATTTTTCACTACCGACACTGTCACCACTATTTCAGTTCCAGTAAATGTCTAATTTCTCTTGGTTGGTAATTACCATGCACTCGTTCTTTCATGTAGTCCATTAATAATGATTCAACCATTGTATTTTCTTCGTTTTCACGTTTAATAGCATTACTTTTATATATCACAAAAGCATTTATTCCAGTAATGTTGAGAAGTCCATTAGTCATCGACGCGTATTCCTAGCAACGTTATACTTGGCACACAGTTGGTCCACAGTATCAACTCCACATTTTGTGGAGTTATAAAATGTAATAATCTCTGGTTTGGCATACTCACCAGATTGTGGATCTATACAATCTTCATGATGTATAGTGAAAAACAAAATTACATTTTTATTTGGCGTTGGAATGTGGGATACAATAGTTTTATCTTCTGTAAAACCAAACACACTGGATTTTGGAGGCCTTTTGGTAAAAAAATCAAATGGTATTTGCTTTTTATCTTTACATAGTGTCCCGACTATGCTTAAGTCATGATTCTTCAATAAATCATTTGCAGCTGGAACAGATGTAAACCAATTGTCCTAGATTTTGAAAGGAGAGAACACATTCTATTTACAACATCAGTAGAGGCATTTCTAACTGCAAATGGGCCTTCTGGTTGTATGCCGCAGTAGACTTCCATATTATATGTATAAAATGTGCGCGAATCGACTAATGAAAAAAGATTTATTCCATTTCTTGCCGGTTTGTTCGGGATATACATCCTAAACCTACAGCGATCCCTAAATGCCCATAACATCTCATCAAGAGTAGCATATCTACCCAATATAGACATTTTTCGTTTATATTTTGAAATAATTGTCTGACTGGTGCTAGATTATCCTCAGTTTTCCGAATTTCTCTCGTTCGAATATCATCCATTCGTAAGCAACTCATTAAAAAACGAAATCTTTCAAGTCCCATAGTGGCAGGAAACATCTGGATACCTGTCAGTGCACCAAAATTCAAAAATCGACGTTCTTCCAGCACGATATATACCAGAATACCAGCGAGGTAGAGTAAGCCAAGCAGAGCTTTAATTTCTAATAGACTTGTCAATCTTACAGCGGATTTTTTTTAGTACAATTTCATTTAGTGTAGTGTCATCAAAAAAAAGTTCCCAACAGTCTATCGGAGACGAAGCATCTTTAGCAGGTACTATAAATTCAGGTAATCTAACAATTAGGTTATTCTGTTGAGTTCGAACATTTTTTGGAAAACAATATTTGTTCCACGTTGTACCATCTTTTGAATTAAAATATAAATGATTGCGGCTCCCAGCACTTCCAACACTTGGAAGAATAGGTAATTCTTGCATTACTGCATCATCTTCAGGTTCAATCTCACTATCAGATATGTGGTAGCATCAGCTACGGAATCGTCTGAATCCGAAAAAACTTCACATCACTTTCTACTTCTTCAAACAATTTTCTCAACCTCTCTTATGTAAGGATCCATTATTCTAAAGAAAAAAAATAGTTATAGTACCTGTGTGTAGCTATTTTATAATATGAATAACTGTGCTGCATAAAAATAAAACTTACACAAACAGGCGCGTTGGGTCTAATAGACCGAAATCAGTCCTAGAATCGCTGATATTCGCTTCACAGCGCTGAAACTACTAATTAGCGTACATTCTAATCTAACTTGAAGGTACTGAGTCGCACAGATCTCAACGCCCTCTCTGTCAAAAGCATTAACAATATTAATATCTCCGTGGGCCGGACGGACCCGACGCGTTCACTCCAGGGATATAGGCAAATTGTTAGGTAGAAAGCTCACAGCGAGGATATGATAAAAATGAGATAAGAGGCTGAGGGTACTTTTAGAATTAGAATTTAGGGGTTATTCAATGTGATGAATTTAAACAAAATCTTTTGACAGTCTTGCTATTTCCTGTTATACCGGAAGTTGACAGTTACTTTGTTATTTTGAATGGAACATATATTTTTACATTTTTAGAATCATCAAAACGAGCTGATTTCAACGATATGTCACACTTGCTAATTAGAAGCGATATAATCAGGGATCTACGGCCACTTGAAATTCGGGGTTTTTTGTCTTCAGGGTGACTGTATCGAGTTGAAAAGAGTTGAAAATTATCAAACTATCCTAACTTTTTATGTTCTATGTGGTGACATAAAAATTATGGGTGGTTAAAAGGTTAATTTATTAAATTCGTTATTATTTGCGATATTGATATCAAACAAGTATTAAGAATTATTGTTTATTTAGTATGATGTTATCACGAAATCACCTGTTATACCAATGTCTCCTGGCTATCTGTGGTCAAGTCTCGCCGGCCAGTGGGATGGGGGGGGTATAGAAGAATAGTCCTTACTGGTTTCGACCTTGGAGCACCAGGGGGAACTCCATTGTATTGAACCCCTTACCTCTGTTTGCGGGGCTCTGCAGCGATGGACCGTAATGTTGATTGATTTTGACACCTTTTCTAATAACTGAGCCAATATTAATGCCGCGCATAGTTCTAATCGTGGCATTGTTAGATGCTTAACAGGAGCTACTTTCGATTTGGCGCACAGCAAGTTAGACAATCGCACTCCTAAATTGTCTTCTGACACGATATACACGCACGCGCCGTAGCTATTCTGACAAGTATCGGCAAAACCGTGTAATGTAATTCTAATCGGATTTTCACAAACAACCTTTCGCGTTAAATTTACATTATTTAGGATTTCCAAATTCGAGTACCATTCTAACCAAAAAATCCGTATCTGATCAGGAATAGGATGATCCCAGCTTAATTTTTCGCACCATAATTTTTGTAATAGCACCTTTGCCAGGATAATGCAAGGGCTGACTAAACCTAGCGGGTCAAAGATAGTAGCAATACTGGAAAAAATGACACCTTTTGAGTAATATTGGATTTAAAATATCAAGCTAGCTGTTCCATGACAATCCCAAAATTGAGTTTTCTAGTTCTTCATTAGAGTAGAACTCTATTAGCGTATTTACGGATTCTAAATTGCGGATAACGTACAGATCATTTGAATTCCATTTTCTTAATTCAAACCCACGTTTAAATAAAATTTTATTAATGTTACTACATATGTATTCAGCTTCTTGTCGAGTATCTACGCATGTTAATAGATCATCTACGTACAGATGCTATTAACGAAATTGCCCCAGAAATGCTGCGAAATACTTACAAAGAATTTAGAAAGAGAATTGAGAGATGTTTTGAAGCGGGGGTAGGATATATTGAATAGATATTTTTTGTTTACTTAGTGTTTCTTACATCATTATTCTGTATTGTTATTTTTGATAGTGATTATAATTCTTAAATAGTTGTCATTGTTGTCAAATATTTCTTAAATAATGACAATTTGAAAATTATTTATAAAAGTTGACAGTTACTTGGAAGATCGTAAACGTCACTCACTAGATAAATACATTATTTTCATACGGTTTTCATAAAACTGGCTATAAAATGAGACGGGGTTTGAAAAACTTGATTTTTATTTCATGTTATGGAGTTCCAAAACAAGCAAAACTTTTTATCAAGAATGACATTTTTCACTAAAACTAATATTTAAACATTTTTCACCTATAGGATACCCCATCCGTGGACATGCTGTATATACAATATAACCACATTTAAAAAAACATACATTTTGTCCATTACTTAGAGAAAAAATTGAAACATACCCATTGAAGTACTTACCTCTTTTATTACTTTCAATAATTGATCTCTATCCAACTGTCGTATTATATTTAACTCCATTTTGTTCTTGAATTATTTTTTCATATAAAACAAGATTTTCCCCACAAGTAACAAAAAGAGCACTTGATTTCAACTCTATTTACAAAAATACGATAGACGAGAAATTTTTAGTATCAATTGTCACAGTTTGTGATAAACATTTGAAGCATCAACAATGCTTATCTCTACTTTGAGGAAACCACGAAAAAAAATTGTCACCACACATCCTCGTAAATGTTGAAAATATTAGCATTTGCAATTTCTTATGAATATTTCAAATATAAAAATTCATTATTCATACATCAAATATCAAGATTTACTTTGTCTTCTTGCATATCTAAAATAAATACTGTTATGATTTTTTTATTTGCCAAAACATTTCCAAATTTTTCTTTTATCAAAAGATATCTTCAATATAATATACTCTATATCTATAGTTGTGAAGAATAGTACGCCAACTAACTTTTTCAAATGCAATTGTTAATTTATTGTTTTATATTATTTCATATTGTAGAATACGTTAATTTATACTGTAAAACTTTAAGTTGTCTCTATCGAAGAAGTGTAGATACTACCTTCAAACTAAAATTTGAAGGATGTCAGAAAAAATTTGTCATTCGAGAGATTGAAACGATAGAGGCAACCGTAAGTAATATTTTATTAGAATTTTATAAAATTAGTTATATTACTGTATTTTAGGAATTTGAGTACTACTACTACTACTACTTCTACTGCTACTATTGCGGCATTGTAACGGTTACGATAATAAAGAGTGTACTGCAAGTCTAGCCAAATTCCGTTTCAATCACAAATTTTAACAATAGTCTCAGGACTAATGGGAAAAAAGTCGAGATCGTATAGTACGAGACAAAATAATTTTAGTGCTTCATATAAACTTTTTCAATACAGGCCCTCGTTTTGGAATTATAGGCCTCGAAAGTTTCAATTTTGAATTTGTTTCTATTTTTCGTAGTGTTCATTTCATCTAAATCTAAAAGTCAAAGGCAGGTTATATGCTGACGATTTGGTAATATTCTCCAAAGGTAAGAACATCGACTCAATTCAGAAACACATCCAAGAAACATTAAACCAACTTCAAAACTGGTCTAAACTCACGGGACTGCAATTTTCAACAGAGAAGACCAAATGCATATTATTTTCTAGAACACACAATCCTGTGTCTCCTGAACTCAAACTTAACAACATTTCCCTAAACTATGTCGATAACATCAGATTTCTTGGAATGATTGTTGACAAAAAACTCAGCTGGAAGAAACACATACTACATATAAAATCATGCCAAAACGGTATAAACCTTATGAAAACACTCTCAAGCAAATCCTGGGGATCTGACTATACCTGTCTAATGCACATATATAAAACACTCATTCGCTCAAAGATAGACTACGTCTCTATAGTATACGCGACAGCTAAAAAAACTACTCTAAACCAACTCGAAACCATTCAAAACACAGCACTAAGAATAGCAACAGGAGCATTATGTTCAAGTCCAATGAAAAGCCTACAGTGCGAAACCGGGGAACCTTCTCTACAACTCAGGAGAAAATACCTTGCCGCTTCATACGCACTATCCATCAGCACAAACCAGCAGAATCCAGTCTACATTAACATACTGACCAAGCACTACAAAACTTTACATTCGGCAAATATCAAAACACACCCACCATTCTATGCAAGAGCTAGTAAAATTCTCACAGAACTCCAAATCAAACGTCCCCGCTTCCTTTCCAACAAAATTAAAACTCCCCCTCCATGGTCGATCAATATCCCTCCCAGCGACACTTCACTGTGCAAATTTAACAAATTAGAAACCCCCCATACCCTAATTAGGAAAACATTTGCCTCCATACTTGACAAATATCCACAATTTCACCTCGCATATACAGACGCATCCAAAACCTCTGATGGCTTAGGCGCGGCAGTGATCATGCAAAACAGTACACTACAATTCAAGTTACCCGAAATAAGCAGCGTCTGCACTGGAGAACTATACGCCATTCTTCACGCACTTACTCACATAAAAACAAAAAATACTTCAAGATCCCTCATAATAACAGACTCTCTTAACTCAATCCATATTATCAATCAACTTTATCCCACACATCCAATAGCCCTCCAAATTAAAGTCGAATTTTCGCAGTTGCAACATTCCAATAACTTTGTGGAAATACTTTGGGTTCCTTCTCATACTGGCCTTCAAGGAAACGAAGAAGCCGACCGCAAATCACGACAAGCAGCAATTAGTGAAACCGTGAGTGAAGTGCAAACGGTAGTGTATAACGACATAAAACCGCTACTTAAATCAAAAGCGCTAAAATTGTGGCAAATCGAGTGGCAATCGTCCCAATCGAAACTACGCGACGTGAAACCGGAAGTGAAACCTCTAGCGCAGCCAATAAACAAAAGATCGCTTCAAGTTAAACTGACTAGGTTACGAATAGGCCACACCAAACTTACTCATAGCTACTTAATTACTAAAAGTGAACCCCCAAAATGTGAACTATGCAAGATCCAGCTTACTGTCAAACATTTAATAGCCGATTGCCCAAAATTCCAGCAATCAAGACAAGATAACAACCTCAGCAACAATTTAGACCAAGTTCTTGGCGAAAATTGTAATACACAGAACCTCTTTAAATCTCTAAGTGACATTAACATATTAACTAAACTATAAACAACCCATATTTGTGTCGCTAATTACCCCAGTGGTAGATGCGACTTGCTTGTAAATAAAAAAAAAATGTTATCTAAATCTAAATTTTCAGCATAGTTATAATGTATGTGCCAGAGATGGACTACTCGTAATGATAAACGATCCAAAATCTTTGCAAGGCACCGTAAATCAAAATATTAAAAATTACTTCCCAACGCCTTAAGCTAATGAAAACATACTGTTGCTGGAATTTGATAAAATGAGCCATTTGGCTGATATTCAACATTTTATTAATGCACTCCGTACCAATTTGAGCATCCACCATTTTTATGAGGATATCCTACGTAACGGCTTTTCTACCGTCTTCTCGGTGGTTGGCGGGATGACTTCGAATAGGTCACACCAAACTTACACATAGCTACTTAATTACCTCAAGCATTAGACCTTCCTGTCAAAGCTGCCAGTGCCCACTTACTGTTGAACTCATCCTGGTTGATTGTCACCAATTTAGCACAAGAAGACGACAACATAATCTTAAATCCCAGCTGCAAGACATCCTAGGGGACCCAAACCAAATCGAGTCAACACTGATATTCTTAAAAGATATCATTCTATCATAAACTTTGAACTATGTTTTTTAACTATCTGTAATAACTACTGTTTTCTGTAATCGCACCTGTGCAAGTGGCCATAGTTGCCGAGCACGTTAATTGAATAAAAAAAATACTTTTAGCATATTGCAATTGACTTAATTTTAATACCCCTTCTTCCCTGTCATATTGAATTTCAAGTCCGAGAAAATATTGTCAAATTGTGAAACTAGTTTTGAAATTATTTCATTTATTACGTTTAAATTTGGGCCGGTAATAATTATGACATCAACATAAATTATAAAAAAGATTTATGCGTCAGTCGAAAACTAACAGCGTCAGAAGTGAAACTTTTTATGTTTTATGACGCAATAACCGCCAATGAGTGTACAAAGAGAATTCATAAATATCAACAACATAAAAAACTATAATTTAAAAAAATTAAAACAAAAATTATTTCCAAAATAAAAACAATAATTTTTCGGATAGACTATAAAAAACTATTTACAATAAAAGACAAACAAAAGTAAATATTCTTTTTAAGAAATTTGAATGCATATTACGTATCCTTCCTTTTTAATACCTAAGAAAAGTTCTGGCCGCCCATGGGGGTATCGAACCCGCGTTTTTCGTTTGATTTTAAATCGAGTCGAGTGATGACAGAAGGGGAGAACAGCGCTGCGTTTATCTCACTAAGCTTAAGTACAAATGATAATTAGAGCTTCACAAAACTTGTTAGCCTTTACGAGATTACCTCGTAACCAAAACCTCTGTAGTGTCCCATAAAAAGTTTCACTTCAAAAATATTTCCATAAATAAAGCAACACTAGTTACAACGACTTTCTCTGATGAACTGAGACTTACTTGCTCTTCTACGTACAGGTTAGCAAATATAGCTGAAAGTTTGAAAGTGGACACGCCCACGATGCGTGTTGGTCTCAATGCGGAAAGTAGGAGATAACACAGTTTATGCTTAAACTTTAATGAGTACAGAACTTATCTGTACGGACAAGTATACCTGTTTATTTCCTTTTTCAAAATATATTTCAATACTCTTGTTACGTTTTATTACATATTTTTTTCAAAATAATACAAATAAATACACAATGCAAAGAAATTTCCTAGTTTTTATCGCCTTAATTTTAAATGTAAACAATTTCTATATTAATTTCGCACTGGATTATACCAATATCGGCAGAAATTATTAAGCGCTTTTGGTATCCTTTTCCCCCCGAATGCGTTCTCACTTTATCGTTCGCGCAGCGAAGTGGGGATTGATAAACGGAATAACATGATCGCCATCAATAAACAATGCCCTGCGACTATTCTCGGCGTCTCCTCTTTGTGCGGATCTTCGTTAATTTTTTCCGCCTCTCTCACAAGGAGTTTAACAGTTTTGTTAGCTCGACGAGTTAACTCTCATGACAAAACGCTAGTGTCCCATAAAAAGTTTCACTTCAATAAGCCCTTTCCTCCTGTGATAATAGAATATAAAGACAATAGTCACTTTCAGACCGTGTGAAACCAATGTCTAACAAATAATCATTCATTTCCTTATTCCAGTGTTTAGTTGAGTCTTTAAGATCACAAATGTGACGTTGTTTTTTTTTATTTACGAATCCGCATCAGCCTCAAGTGCTATTAGCGGTCTGTAGCTATATATTATGTTTGTTTAACATTATGAATAGATATTGACATGTCACATGTTTTGTTTAAAGTACATTTCAAATTTTATGGTAAAAGTTTGCGATTTGCAGATATTTAATAAGGTTTTTCACATTACTGCTGTTGTTTAAAGTATTTTACAGAGATTCACTTATGTTGCATGCTAGTCTGTTGGTATGATATAGCGGACACTCAACCAAAAAATGTTTCACTGTTAACGACTGCTCACAAATAACACATTCTAGTCTTGGTGTTCGGGAAAGTAAGTACTCATGAGTAGCTCGAGTATGACCTAGACGTAACCTTGTGATGATGATTTGATGTCTTCGATTTTCGGTAAAAGTTAGCCAGGGTGTTATGTAGGGTTTGATTGTGAGCTCTTCCATGTGTCATTCCATTTTTGTTTTGCTTTATTGCGAATATATGTTTTTAGATCGGTGTATAAGGGCTTAATGATTGGTGTGGTATTAAGTAGTGCTGCTTTCTTGGCGAGTTGATCGGCCATCTCATTACCTTTTATGCTTATGTGTGCAAGAACCCACAGGAAATGTATGTTTTTTCCTATCGATTGAAGACGATGAATTTCTTGTTTGATCATCTGTACGAGGAAATTTTTCGAATAGGTGCTTCTCAATAATTTCAAGGAGTTTGAAGAGTCTGTAAGTATAACTGTCTTTTCGTAGTTCGATGTTGTTACGTACTTTACTGCTTCTAGTATTGCATAAAGTTCTCCTGTTAGAATTGTTGCATATTTTGAAAGTTTGAATTGTACTTTGTTTGTAGGAGTTACAATGGCTGCGCCTAGTCCGTCATTTTGTTTGGATGCGTCAGTGTATATTTCGGTATAATTGGGATATTTTTGCATGGTCTCGTTAAAATGTTGGATGAGGGTTTGTATACTAGTGCTTTGTTTGGAAAAACATGAAAGATGAGTGTTTATATGTGGTGGCTTAATTTGCCAGAGTGGAGTGAAGTTATAAGTTTCGATTTTTAAAGAAGAGATGTTGGATATATTGAGACTGTTTTCATAGTGCGGGATTCTTACGTAAAATGGCTCTGTTTGAATATTAAATGAGACTGCGTTTTTATTAAATGTGTGATGGTGGGTTAAAATAAGAGGATCAGCTGTTATTTTTGAGGCATATGAGAGACTTAGGATTTGTCTTCTAAGTTCTAGTGGGGCTTTTCCGGCTTCACAGTATAGGCTGTCTACTGGTGTGGTTCTGTAGTCCTGTAGGTCTACTGGTGTGGTTCTGTGACGTTGTTAATATGTTTAAACGTTAACTTTTATTTTAATGATAACTACGGATCATTTTTTAACTAGTAGTTTTATTAACCCTGGAGCTGCACTGTTGGGTCTCAGAAACCCAGAGGGTCCTTCATTGTAATGTGACATGCGCATGAGTGGTTTGTTTGCGTCGCCAGTCTATGTAAATTCAGTCTACAGTTAGCCCACCTAGAATACGGGTGTTTTGCTGCATTTGAGTGAAACAGCGAGGTACGATATTTTCAAAAATACGAGCATGGGTACCACAAACCCAAGTGTGATGTTTATGGTAATTATTTTGTTTCAACTTACGTTTATTTATTTTATTATAATGGCTTCAACTAGCAGAGAAAATCGTCGTCGATTAACCGAGGTGGAATTGCAGAGAGAGGCAGAAAATTTATGGGAGAATGAGGGCGGAAACGAGATCGTTGACGATATGTTTGGAGGAGAAGATTCTGACGAAGATTATGTTGAAGAGCAACTCTTAGATAGCAACAGTGATCAAAGCGAAAATGAAGACGAATTATTGGATGAACCAGTTAGAAATGTCCATAGTTTACAGGGGAAAAATGGTCATCGATGGAGCACACAAGCCCCAGCAAAACAGGGTCGTACAAAACAAGAAAACATTGTAATGCATTTACCTGGCCATAAACGAGAAGCCAGGACAGTTCAGTCTCCTGAACAAGCTTGGAATTTGTTGTGCAACGAACAAACGATAGATATTATTGTTTTATACACAAATGAAGAAATTACTCGTAAATGCAATGATATTAGACAACAGAGTTATACAAGGCCAGTAAATAAAGCAGATGTCAAGGCTTTTATTGGGCTGCTATTTTTAGCAGGTGCATTACGCGTATCAAACTGTAATTTAGATTAACTTTGGTCAGTAAAATTTGGAAATGGAATATTTCGGGCGACAATGTCACAGCAGCGATTTCAGTTTATTGCATTATGTCTAAGGTTTGATAGTGAAGATACTAGAGCCGAAAGAAGGTTGGTTGATAAATTTGCACCTATACGGGAATTATTTGACATTTTTGTGGATAATTGTAAATCATACTATACAGAATATGAATGCTGTACTATAGATGAACAGCTCGTATGATTCAGAGGGAAATGCCCGTTCCCGATTTACATGGCTAGTAAGCCTGATAAGTATGGAATAAAAATAATAATGTTGAATGATTCAAAAACTTATTATATTCTCAATGCAATTCCATACGCAGGAAGAGTAACTACAGAAAACAATAAATCAGTACCGGCTAATTATGTCCGAAAACTTTCAGAACCAATACATGGAACTAATCGAAACCTAACAGTTGACAATTGGTTTACGTCAATTCCCCTAGCTGAACGAATGTTAGAACAGTATCAATTAACTCTCCTAGGAACTTTGAGAAAGAATGAGAGAAATACCTACTTCCTTTCTACAAAAAAAAAGAAGTAGGTACATCGCTATTCGCTTTTGATAGAAATAAAACTCTTGTTTCATACACTCCTGAACCAAACAAAATTGTACTTTTGCTGTCAACATTGCATTCTGATGACTCCCTAAATGCCATTACTGGGAAGCCCAATATTATACATTCTTATAATGAAACAAAGTGAGGGACAGATACATTCGATCAGCTCTGCCATTCGTACACTACTTCACGAAAGACTAGACGTTGGCCGCTACGAGTTTTTTTCAATATACTTGATGCAAGTGGAATAAATGCAAAGGTTTTGTTTTCTCTCGCAAATCCACACTGGAAAGAAGATAGACAAAATAATCGAAAATATTTTTTGAAGCAGTTTGGAATGAGTCTAATTGTTTACGAGAACGTTTGACAGTTACTACGTGACAAAAACCATTGCGGCAGAAAATTTCTGAAATTTTCGGAATTGATGTTCATTTAGCAAAAAAAGTTAGATGCTCCTTCTGTCCAAAAGGGAAAGATAGAAAAACTGATTTTGCGTGTTCTGCGTGTCACATGCTATACTGCATGGAGCATAGAGCCCAACTATGATGTGAATGCGAACATCAAGATCCAAGAAACTGAAGACCTGGCTAAGAATAACTAAGACTGATAATGTCAAAAGAGTTTATTTTTTGTTACAAGGATAGATATAGAGTTTGTATTCGTAGATAATAATTTGAATTTCATGTTATTTTTTTTTCAAAAAAATGTTTTATGTTTGGATGTTATTTTGTTTTTTTTTTCACTTTCAACAAATATATCTCTTTGTGAAATAAAACACCATGATTATACTTTTTTTCTACGCAAACTACGAAATTTAGTTATTCTCCCGAAACCATAAAATATTTAAATTTTTTGTTTTTTTGCTAAAAAATAGCTTTGGGTTTCTGAGACCCGAGTGTGAAGTTCTTGTCTCAAAAAATAAGTGTGATGTACCAGGGTTAAAATTTATATTGCAGCTGCTGACTTTTATGATTGACACATTGACATTCAAGGCAACCTAAAAATGGTGCCAACCGTATATAAAAATAACTATAAAAGTATTTCTTATGTTACATCTTCCCTTTTTACAGAAGAAACGCAATGAACACAATATGAAACATGAAATGCAAAGAGCAAACAAATTATAAATTGAGTCTTTGAGCGGGTTTCACTGTTCGGCCAGACCTGGTAACGTAATTAGTACTTTCAGGAAGGATGGGTGTTCCTGCAGTCGGATTTTCTTCAGGAACGACCTGATTGCTAACATTCGGCTTTTCTACCGTCTTCTCGGTGGTTGACGGGATGACTTTAGCAGGGTCTGGCATTTCTGCATTGGTTCTGTGTAGATGAGACAAATTTCTTCGATAAGTTATACCGTCTTTGAGTGTTATATTGTACGATCGTGGATTAATAGCTTCGCGGACTAATCCTTCCTTCCAATGTCTCTTACCTATTTAGACTCTGACACGATCACCTTCGTTTAATGTTCGTGCAAATTTTGTGCATTTATCTGTATAGGTTTTTTGCTTACTTCTAGCTTGCAATAGATTTTCCGTTATAGATGGCTTTAGGAGCGAGTTGTTTGTCGGAGATAGGAATTAGTGTTCTTGTAGTTCTACTCATCAGGCGTTGAGCAGGAGAACATAGTTGTTCAGTGCTAGGAATGTTGCGAAAGTTAATAATGCAAGTTGCACATCAGAATTGTCAAGTTCACATTTTCTCAAAATCGATTTAGCGATCGCAACGCTTTTCTCTGCCAAGCCATTTGCACGGGGGAATTTTGGACTTGAAGTCGAATGAATAAATCCCCAGTTTCTTCTAAAGCTTTTGAACTCGCGTGAACTAAATTGCGGTCCATTGTCCGATTCCAACACTTCTGGAATACCATGCACTGCAAACCAGTTTTTTAAATGTTTGATGACTTCACCGGAGGTTTGATCATGTAGCATTTTAAAATCGAAAAAAATGGAACCGGAACTGTCAGTAAAAATAACATATTCGTTATTGGAAAATGAGAATAGATCACTCGCGACTATTTGCCACTGTAAGTTCAGAATTTGCTTTCTTAATTATTACATTTATTTTGCAAAAATATGTATTTTTCTTAATTTGTCCACAACTATGTGAACTTAATTGTCTTCCTACATAACAAAAAACTCGATGTACCACATTCTCATGATAATACTGATCTTCTTTCGATTATTTCATTTATTGATGATATACTCAGTGACATAGAATATTTCACGTATATGTTTATCAAAAAAATGTTTTAGCGCTATCAGTTGAACATACCTGTTTTTATTCAATCTTTTTTTAAGCTATTGCATTAGTTTCTATCGCGGGCCTTGAGCGTGGAGACCGAATCCAGAAATTCCGTAACGAAAATAACCTGACACGATACGAGGACTGTCGAGTAAATTTTAATACCCATATGCTTTTACGAGGACTGTCCAATAAATTTTGATTTTTTTATGATGATACGGGGACTGTCCAATACTTTTTAATTTTTTTATACTTGTACGAGCACTGCCCAATAAATGTTGATACTTTTATGACTATACAAGGACTGTCCAATAAATTTTGATTATTTTATGATGATACGAGGACTGTCCAATACATTTTAATTCTTTTATACTTATACGAGGACTTCCCAATAAATGTTGATACTTTTATGACTATACGAAGAATGTCCAATGAGTCTTGATTATTTTATGGTGATACGAGGACTGTACAATAAATTTTGATTCTTTTATACTTATACGAGGACTGCCCAATAAATTTTAATACTTTTATGATTATTTTATGCTGATACGAGGACTGTCAATAAATTTTAATTCTTTCATACTTATACGAGGACTGCCCAATAAATGTTGATACTTTTATAACTATACGAGGACTGTCCAATAAGTTTTGATTATTTTATGCTTATACCAGGATTGTCGAATACGTTTTGATTGTTTTATACTTATACGAGGACTGCACAATAAATTTTGATACTTTTATGACTATACGAGTGCTGTCCAATAAGTTTTGATTATTTTATGCTGATACGAGGACTGCTCAATAAATTTTAATACTGATATGATTAAACGAGGACTGTCGAATACATTTTGATTCTTTTATACTTATACGAGGAGTGTCCAATAAATTTCGATTATTTCATACTTATACGAGGACTGCCCAATAAATGTTGATACTTTTATGATTATACGAGGACTATCCAATAAGTTTTGATTATTTTATGCTGATACGAGGACTGTCCAATAAATTTTGATTTTTTATACTTATACAAGGACTGCCCAATAAGTTTTGATTATTTTATGCTGATACCAGGACTGTCCAATAAATTTTGATACTTGTATGATTATACGAGGACTGTCCAATAAGTTTTGATTATTTTATGCTGATACGAGGACTGTGAAAGTGAAACTTCTAATGCTAAAAAAGAGCTAAAAATAAAAAGAAATTGTGAACGTCAAAGTGTAGAACTCTATGCAATAGCTTTACCGCCGCAGTCTCCGAGTGCCACACGTCTTTTTTGCTGTAAGTATTGGATGAACCGGCTCACTCCGATATCGGAATACAGAGTTTATTCGAGTACAGGGGTTTTAGCCGTTGCCTGATAAGAATTTATGAATGTTTAACATGCCTAGAGTGAGAATAAATGCAAATTATCGGCAGATAACTGAGTTCTAGAGAGGTCGAATTGCTGGTGTTCGGGAAGTCGAAATGTCGTTACGAAAAATTGCTGGTATCATAAACAAGAGTGTGCGTAGTATTGTCTAATCTTCCAAGAAGGCCGAACACGAAGATCCAGAGGCACAGGATGAGTTAGCATGACAAAGAGGACTAAGATCGTCGCTTAAGTTTATCAATTCTTAGAGATCATTTCTCATCGACAAGGGCAATTGCAACTGGTTTGCAGAATATGGAAGGGTCCGAAGTGTTCATAGACGGATAAAAAGATTTGGACCTTTTTCATACCGACCTCAGTTGGTGTTACCATTAACTCAGGAATATAGACGAAACCCAAGAACGACTAGTGTGGAATCAGGAATGGAACATTATCATCGTCAGTGATGAATCCCGGTGGTCGAGGAAGGGTACGAAGGAGACGAGGCAAACGTCGTAACCATCAATTTCTTGTTGACAGACAAGTGCACCACACTGTTGAAGTTATGATATGGGGTGCTATTGCTTATTGCTCAAGGTCCCCTTCAATTTTGATCAGAGGCAACATGAATCCACTTCTATATATTCAGGAAATATTGGAAACTCATTCCATTCCTTGCCTCAGTATACTTCAAAATCCAACTTGTTAGCAAGATAACGCTCGGCCGCTTATAGCAAGGCAAACCTTGGAATACTTCCACCAGGCTCAAATTCAGCTCCCCCAATATCTCCCGATTTGTTCCTAATTCAACATGTATGGGACATAATCGGTATAAAGTTGAGATATTTACAGCATCCTCCTCAAACTCTGATAGCTCTTCGACATGAGATTGAGGTGCCATGGAATGAGATACTCCAGAAGGACATTGATCACCTCATGAGTATGCTTAGTCGCATTAGGTAATTTGTAAGAAATCCTGTAGCTTCTATTCATCATTAAAGTCGGTTAGCAGAAATATAGATCATCCTCACCCGATTGGAGTGAAATTTTAGTCATTTGCATATTACGAACTCCCTAATATGTATGCCAAATATCATCGAAATGAAATAAGCTTTACTGGGTGTTCGGGTTTCTATGCAACTGAGTTTATATGCATACTTTTCTATGTACAACTTGTATAGTTTTCCTTGTCAACGAAAAACTTACGAAATGCTATTAACACATTCATAATTTTATTCCCGTCATTCATACTAACCATCACGGCAAAGTATTTTTATCATCAACAACACAAAGCGCAGACTAATACGCACAACTCCTTAATTCTCGTCTATCACCAATGCTGACAAATGAAGAGGATTTGTACATTGAGGAGACAAACAAAAAAATAATAACAGCAATGAAAGAAGCGGGAAACAGGTGGAAGCAATCGCTTGGAGTTGGAAAGGAGGAGAAGTTGAGTAATAGTACTAAGAAGTTGATGGAAAAAGAAGAAATCTAACAGACAAAAATCAAATCAACTCAGCTAAGAGAAATCATCAAAGAAATATCAAAGGCTATCCGAAGAGGCTAAGGCTACACAAAACAGAGGAAATATCTAGGGTGATAGAGGAAAACAGGGGAATGAAAGTGCTTAGGAAAAAATTGTTTGAGGGTAAGAAACAATTAAGTGAGATAATTGACAACAAGAATGGACAAACCACCACAAATAAGCGAGACATCCTACTAATCGTGAGAAGCTTCTATGCGGAACTCTATAAGAAAACCACAACAACACAAATTGGAGTAGGCATTCCCGAAATACAAAACCAGGGATCGGAAGACATCTCGGAAATCACTCAAAACGAAATAAACAAATGCTTAAAAGACATGAAAAACAATAAATCACCAGGAGATGACAAAATTAGCACCGAAAATTTAAAACTAGGAGGATCAGCACTTGTAAAAATACTGTGTAATCTATACAACGCTTGTTTAAGAAACTCCATAACACCTGATCAATGGAATAAGTCCATCATAATACTTTTACACAAGAAAGGAGATATAGCCCAAATAGAAAACTACAGACCAATTAGCCCGCTATCCCAGATATATAAGCTGTTTATGAGAATAATCACCAAAAGGCTGACATCTAAACTCGATCTTTACCAACCTATTAAGTAGGCAGGATTTTGTAAGGGCTTCATACAATTAAAATCCTCATTGAAAAATACATAGAGTATAATAAACCGTTAGTTCTCATTTTTGTAGACTATGAAAATGATTTTGACACAATAGAGCACCATAATATGCTTAGTGCCCTCGCTGATTGCAGAGTCGACCATCGCTACATAGACATCATTAAGCAATTATACAAGAACGCAAATGTTGTCATTCGACTTCATGAAATACTCCTAGCTTCCAAATAGAGAGAGGTGTGCGGATGACATCTCCCCCAAATTGTTTACCAACCTTTTAGAGTACATGTTCAAACGCACAAAAATCAAGAACCTCGGAGTCAACATTAATGGTGAAAAACTTAGTCACCTTCGCTTCGCTTATGATCTGATATCAATTACAAATGAACTCAAAGAAGCGCAAGAAATGATGAGCGAGCTGAACCTAGCATCAAGAGAGGTTGGGCTGAAAATCAATATAGGTGTTCGGGACGATAGCAATTTCCCTTTTTTTTTAAATTTCAATTGAAGTGAACTGTAATATTCATTAATGATAATTAATTAAAGGATGACATTTTACCTTTTTACTCATTTCTCGGAGATTAACCGGCCGGCGTTGTACTCGTATCTATGTAGCTTCACCAACACATCTTTTGTACTGTAGCACGCGGTGAGTGTCTTACTACTACGATAATTTACACACACTCGGTGCAAAACTTTGACGAGGTGAAAATGTCAACATTGCGCGGTTGAATTTAAAATATATAAGGCATATCTGGATTCAATCACGAACAATAGGCAAAACAAAGTTCATGACAAATCTAGTTGCCAGTGAACAACTTAAACATTGAGCAAGCATACTCCTACAAATACTTAGGCCACAAGATTCGATTAGGAAGGGATAATCAAACCTGCGCAATTGGCAGAAGAATAGGTCTCACATGGGCAGCCTTTGGAGGATTGAGCTACATCTTAAGATCTGATATTCCCATGTGTCTTAATAAGAAAGTCTTCGAACAATGTATTTTACCAGTACTAACCTACAGAGCCGAAACTCTGACTCTAACAAAGAACACCGCGAACAAAATAAGAGTAGCGCAAAGAAGCATGGAAAGAATAATGTTAGGTTTATCCCTGAGATATAGAGTTCCAAACACAGGGGTGAGAAGGAGAAGTGGAGTAACAGATGCCATCACAAGAATATCGACTCTAAAATGGAACTTGGCGGGTCACCTTGCCAGAATAAACGACGGCAGATGGACTAGAAAAATAACTGAAAGGAGACCGCGAGACCATGCTTTCCGCAGCAGAGGCAGACCGCCCACTCGTAGGTCAGATGATCTGAAGCGCATCCAAACCAACTGGTTAAATGCAGCACAGGATAGGGGGAGATGAAAATATTTAGGGGACGCTTATGTCCAGCAGTGGACGAACATATAACTGTGTGATGATGATGATGATTAAATTCGATGTGAGAAACTCTATGTCATCAATTTATACTGTTACGAAACAGCACACTGGTATAGTCCCTAAATCCGACTCTGTCTAAGCCAGGTATGAAAGTTAAAATTATGGCGGACGCGTAGGGTTTCCTAGAATTGTTTAAGAATAATGACTATCTTATCTACATTGTTTTTGTGACCAGTCTTATCTAGAAAATGCCAGAAAGCCAATTGTTTGTGTAATCCAGAATTATCTAGTGAAAAAGGAATTAATATAAAAGGGACCGATCAAGAAGAGGTCAGTTAGTTGATAATTTGACATCGTGAGATAAACAAGTAAATAAGTGAATATAAATTAGTGAACTGTTTATATAAATTAGTTTAAGTAAATATACTGTGTATATAAGTAGTGAATAGTGTAGTGTTTAAATAAATTAAATAAGTGAATCCACCGAGTGTTTAAAGTTTATCCCACCCGTTTGCTGTTTAAATAAATAACAAAAACATTACAATACCTATCTATCTATTGGAATTATTAAACTTATTTATTGGTATTGAGTGATTTATTTAATTCACGTACATAAAGCAAAGTATCTCATAACTAGATTATTTGAAAAGGTTTTACTAGCTAATTTACTCATTATTTATCTTCTTTATTCATCGGTAAGTGTTTCTTGAAAGTCCTTATAATCAAGTGGCGCATATAAAAGTTAACATAGGACCACTTTTCAAATAATTTAAACTAAACTCACGACTTCAGTGCTCTCTAACGAAAAGCTGCCTTCGGCTTTGTAGCCTCACAAAGTTTTATTAACAATCAGAAGAAAAAGAGGCTACAGTATATTACACACACTGTTTAAATACTGTACTTCAAGAGGCAGTGGCGTAACTAGGATCAAGCTCTGGGGGGGGGGGATGTACTACCGGGTGATCTGGGTATCGGAAATTTTTTCAAACTGCATTTTAGCTTTGTTTTTCTTATGAAATTGTTGCCTACAGTTCTTAGCTTTTAGTACATTTCAATAACATATAGGTTTTCTGTGATTATGTATTGGATTTTTTTTATTTCTAGTGTTCTGGGGGGGGTTCTACCCCCCTCATCCTCCCCCCCCCCCGTAGTTACATCACTGTCAAGAGGTGAAATTTCACTTTAGGGACATCTTCCAATTCAATAGCTACACCTCGGAATATGTATCCTAATCTTTTTCATTTATAGCTTATTTAGTAAGACATATAACCAGAAAATTGTAACATTTATTTATATCATTAACAAATTATTATTATGTATACAAAATTATATTTCTTAATATGCATCTGCAGGAAGAACTGGATTCAAATAAACTTCCACCAAATTACCATTGCTCTCCTTGAAGGAAACAGGTTCTTTCGTGAAATAATCGACAAAAGCCCTCATTGTTCCAAATTCTGGTGAAATACTATTCATGTCCGCATTAAGACGAATTTTATTATTAGCTCTTCGTTCAATGCCTAAGTTATGAAACTTCCCGTTAAATTTGATAGTTAATACTAAGAAATACTTCTCACTTGGACGAAACAAGAAAGCTCCATCTGTTAAATTAGCCAAAAGTCTTTTGGCACCCTTTCTATCGATATTTCTAAAAAATTGTTCGTTGTTGATGTTAACTAAAACAAAAATAATTTGTTATAACCATCTACAAACAACTAAAATGACAATATGCATGATTTTGTGATACACAAGATCTTAATTGAGTGGATGAAAGGCATATGTCACATTTTTTTAAAATGCGTTTTTATGCGCAATATACCTATACGCCCATGGTTCCCAAAGTGTGCGCCGCGGCGCCCCGGGGTGGCGCGAGAATAAACCAGGGGCGCCGCCAGGCGCTCCTGATAAGGTAGAATTTGAGTTACGTTTGGCAACACCGGCGACGTATGAGTGCAGAGCAAGTTTATAGAATTGCCAGAAGCCCGTATTCGACCTGCGCGTCGCTCGACGAGAGTTTTCGCGCACGTATAACCCACAGATAGATGAGACACTGATTGTGGCGCCATCTAAAGAGCCTGTCGACTAAACAACTGAGTGATGTTAAAAAGATTTCTGTAATTTTAGGTTTTGGAGGTATATTCAAATTTACTGTATTTTAATTATTTTATTTAAAAATAACCATTTATAGTCCATCATTTGACATTACATTCAATTTAACTCAGTTGAGTTAAATTAAATGATATATCAAATGATGGACCATAAATGGTTAAATTGGGAAATATAAAACAATAATTATATAAACAGTTTATCTATTTTGGTATAAAAATACACAACAAATAATTTCTTTCAACTTTCACAAAGTACTTTTTTTAACAAACAGACTGACAATAAATAAACTGTAATGTAAAAACAATGCAATAATTAAAAAATAATTTGAGTAACATACATTCTAGATTGGAGATTTTTAAATGATGTTAAATCAAGATAAAAGAAAATTATTTATGATAAGTTTATATTAATTTATTTATTTATTATTAAACTCCTGTAAACACACAGAGCTGGACAAACTACTGGAGTATAACTGCTACTTACTTAATCAAAAAAAGTGTTGGCAATGAGTAGTTAACTACTATTTTTGGCAACTTTCTGTGAAAAAAAAACAATTGAGTATAATTACAGTGAATGTTAGAACAAAAGTAGTTAAAATACTTCTAAAGGAAAAGTTGTTAACTACTGCCCAGCTCTGTAAATACAAGGTGCCAAGTAATTACATATAACAGTGCTAAACAGCACTTGTGACTGTACAAAATTTAAAATAATATATCTAACATTTCATTAACACTTAAAACACATCTTTATTTCTTTACTGGAAGTATTAAATAGGTTTATATCACAAGCTTAAACCTAGTATATTGCATATTTATATATTTCTACATTTAAAAGCATTCCGTTCTCAGGAAACCATCGCATAAGGCAGTTTAAGTAACTCTGCAGCTCCTGGCAGTCTATGATTGTTAAAATGTTTCTTAAGGGCTCTTAAAAGTCCTTTCTCGTTTCTGGTTGAGCTTCTACAAGTAAACACACAAAATAAGAACAATAAATAAGCAAAAACACAAAAATATGTTTGAAAATTTATATCAACAAAAGAAAACAAAATGCGCTTACTATTGAAATAATAAGTTTACACATGTTTTTGTACTAAGCCAAAAAAAATATCGAAAAATGTTTGAATGTATAAATTTTTTTGGTTATTTTGAATTCCTTTTTTTGGAGTTTTCTATTTTTTTAGGAATTCTTGATTTTTTTGGTTTATTGTTTGTTCGATTTATTCCTTTTTTTATTTTTTGTCTTTGTTGGATATTTTGGATTTTTGGTTACCGCTAGACCAAATACTTAGACGAAATGCCTCAACAAAAGTTAATACTCGACTTTCATTTCCCATAAATTGTCATACCATGGGCTATATATGAAAATCGGCAAGGGGTCAATACCTTCCATCCCATAGCTGGTGGAGGGAATAGCTATAACATAAAATATAACCCACATTATTATTTTTTCAATGGGTACATTTTAAAATGGAATTGTCTGAGTATGGTGTACACACTAGATATAAATTGAGTGAATGAAAAGACGAGTACTGAGTGTGTCATTTGATTAAAATTCCAGCTAAGCGCTTTCAGCCATTAGGTCATTCTCAAAGCTGTCGTTAAGAGAAAAACATACAACAGGTATCAAAAAACATCAAACCCTGTAACTGCTACATACAGTGAAATAAAATGTTTCTTGTTACATCATTATATAAGTAAAATTTGTTAAAATTACCCTATAAAGAGGGTGTACACATCATTTAGTTGATAATTTTAAATTAGACGTTTCGTTATGTGAATTACGAGGCATGTTTTTTAAGTAAGTACCGTTTTGCGATTCCGATACCGCAGCGCTACGGTCGGCGTTCCGCGCATGCGTGCTGGTTACCTACATCTCTTATCTATGCACTGACGCCATTACAGTCTGATTCTTCATTGTATACGATGTTGACTGAGTGTTTAAGATGCCTCCGACAATCGTGAGTCCCACCGATTGTGAAGTACGGGCTGTTATACGATTTCTTAATGCTAAAGGTTTGAAACCGATCGATATTCATCTTGAGATCTGTGAAGTTTACGGACAAAACATTATGAGTGATGGAATGGTAAGGAAATGGGTGAGAGCATTTAAAGATGGCCGCACAAATGTGCATGATGAAGAACGGAGTGGGCGTCCGTCGGTCGTTAATAAAGATTTGGTGCAGAAAGTGAACAAAAAAATGAGAGAAAACAAGACGCTTTACAATTTCATCATTGTGCGACTGCTTTCCTCAATATTCTCGTAGTGTTTTGTATCGCATTGTGACCGAGAACTTGAATTACCGAAAATTGTGTTCAGGTTGGGTTCCAAAAATGTTGACGGATTTGCACAAAACCCAACGTTTAGGCAGTGCATTGACTTTCCTTGAGCGGTACCACAATGAAGGTGAAGATTTTTTAGACCAAACTGTTACTGGTGACGAAACATGGGTGGCCTACGTCACACCAGAATCGAAACAACAATCCATGGAATGGCGACATTCATCATCACCCAAAAAAGTGAAGCTTAAGCAAACAATTTCTGCCCGGAAAAGCATGTGCACAGTTTTTTGGGACAAAAAAGAAGTATTGCTAGTGGAGTTTCTGCCTCGTAATGCCTCTTATTGTGTTGAACAATCTGCGTCGTGCAATCCAGAACAAAAGACGTGGCAAGTTGAGTAAGGGTATCGCTTTGCTGCATCACAAAACCCGTCCACATGTGGCTAATCGGACCAAAGATCTTATCAAATCTTTTCAATGGGAAACTCTAGATCATCCTCCATACAGCCCTGATCTGGCGCCCAGCGACTACCATTTGTTCCTGCACTTGAAGAAACACCTGGGCGGTCAGCGTCTTCAAGACGATAACGAAGTCAAAACATTTGTGGTTAACAAGTCAGGCGGCAGAATTTTATGAGGAGGGTATTGAAAAACTGGTGCCACGTTATGACAAGTGCCTCAATATTCACGGAAATTATGTAGAAAAGTAGATTAAGGTACAGGCTTTCATGTAAAAATAAAATTATTGCGATATCTTTGCACGTTCTTTTTTAATTCCAAAACGGTACTTACTTAAAAACATGCCTCGTACAATTGTACACCATCTTTATAGGGTAATTTTAACAAATTTTACTTAAATAATGATGTAACATTAAACATTTTATTTCATTGTATGTAGCAGTTACAGGATTTGATGTTTTTTGGCACCTGTCGTGTTTTTTTGACGACACCTTTGAGAATGGCCTAATGGCTGAAAGCGCTTAGTTGGAATTTTAATAAAATTATACACTCAGTACTTGTCTTTTCATTCACTCAATTTACATTTTAAAATGTCCAAAATTATAGCATACAATAAAACTTACCATCCATTTTTGTTAATTTCCTCTCATATGGGAAGCCAAATCAAACTGTCTTAATAACCTCTCTTCGTCTTTCTCAAATTTAAAGAAATATTGTTTTTGAAAATTAAGAGAACATATCCTCCGTCGTCAACAAATTTAATGCATTCCAGCCATATTAATTTTATCTTCCTGTGTTGGAGGAACAAAAACTGTAAAAAGAAATATTTACTTTAGTATGCAACAATTTTCAGTTTAGCTAATGGAAAAAACAACCATGATCTCTAAAGTTGTCTATTAAATTAGTAAAAATTCTGTATTTTATAAAAATCAAGAAAATCGTTGTTAGTTGAGAAAAAAAATGCTGAAATTTTTTTAATAAAACTTACCAAGTACACCACTTATTAGACTCCTTCAGAATACACTTTGACATTGTCTTTACAATTAATAACAATAAAGCAACGAAACAACAGATAAATATTACACTATAATAATTAAAAAATACACTAAAATACCGAAACGTCATAATAGCCTCTACACTTGAACTAAGAAACGGTAACAGTGTAAAAGATAACCTGTGGGACGAGCAATATGACATCGCGCATACGCAGTAATAAAAATCAATAAATTTGATTACTAACGACGTTACAGTTTTCGTTAATTTTTTGGAATTATCTACCA
Source organism: Galeruca laticollis (assembly GCA_963921935.1). Classification (NCBI taxonomy): domain Eukaryota; kingdom Metazoa; phylum Arthropoda; class Insecta; order Coleoptera; family Chrysomelidae; genus Galeruca; species Galeruca laticollis. Next base: position 287,341,859 of record OY998175.1, on the reverse strand, counting down.
ATTTTAGTTACTCGACAGGCTCTATAGATGGCACGGTCTGCAGTGTCCCTAGCCTGTTTTCGCGAGCGCTCTTTGACAGTATTTAAGTCGCCGAAGTCCGCTTTACCCTGCATTGTTCCCTACGTCGATTGATTGATTGGTTCGTCAGCCGACGAACCAATGAATCAATCAACGACGTAGGGAACAATGCAGCCGCAGCTAGGTTAGTTTACCGTGACACGTAAGAGGAATTGTAAGCGGTTGAATTGTTATGATAAATAGAAGTATATAGTCCAGGAAAATCAGACCCAAAATGATCATTTTTCGATACTTTCATAAATTGTTGACTGACAGGCCTCCGATTGTCCGTAACTCAGTCGTTTGTCAATAAATTCTAACGTATTTTTTTTTCAATTAAAGCTCTTTCCATGCCCCTCCTATGTGCGTACTTAATTCTTGACAAAAATCGGCGTATATAGTGTCAAATTAATTATGCAACTAAGCCAAATATGAAAAAAAATTCGCGTTGTTGCAAAAATGTATTTTTTTAAAAAACAATGATGGGTATCGATGTCTTATTATGAAATCTAACAGTGAAAAAATTGACGCGAGGTGCGTAGCTAACAGAACTCTGCAAGTCAATTTTTAGTTAATTTGTTTATAAGGCCAAAATTCATAAATTGTTACGAAACAGCACACTGGTATATTCCCTAAAACCGACCCTGTCTAAGCCAGGTATAATAGTTAAAATTATGGCGGATACGCAGTTATAAAAAACTGTTTACGATTGAGACTATCTTATCTAAAACTGGCTTTTGTGACCAGAGTTATCTAGAAAAGGCCAGAAAAATTATTTGTGTGTATAAGCCGCAGCCCGGAATTTACTAGTAAAAATGGCTTTAATATATAAGGGGACTGATCAGGAAGAGCTAGGAAGTTGATAATTTGACATCGTGAAATAAACAAATAAATAAGTGAATTAGTGAACTGTTCATATAAATTAGTTTAAGTGAATATACTGTATACATAAATTAAGTGTTAGTGATTAGTTTAGTGTTTAAATAAATTAGTAAGAGCCATACCGTGTGTTTAAAATTTATCCCACCCGATTATTGTTTAAATAAATTAGAAAAACATTACACTATTGAACTTACAGACTCCATCTTTCGTGAGTATCATTTTTTAATGAGTGAGAATAGATAAGCGTGATGTGGAAGTGTTAGTGTAAAAAATGCTCATTATATTTTTATTTATTAACAATAACGTTATCAGTTGTTTATTTGCCAATAACTTTTGACCCAATCATTTTTTTTACGTGTAAGGTCTAGAATTGTAGGTCTGTTAAAGAAGAAAAAAAAGTATTCAACTTTTTGTCTGTACTATCCACGAGAAAAAAGATATACCTGAAAAATCTACAAAAGGCATGAAAAATGAGTGTAAATCGAATCATAAACAATGTTCCGGTCCGATTTGAGAAGTCGCATAAGTTTAGTTTTGTTGTACACCATTTTTACTAACTTTTTACCAAGTATCAGCCGTTACCTCGAAAATGACGCTTACTTACCCAGATTTCCTGGACTAATAGTAATATAGAGTTTTAGTAGTGATACAAAGTGTTGGGATTTACGAACTTAGGATACATAAACGTTCCAATATCGGATCGGTTGCTCCGTTTTTTCGTAAAAAGCTAGTCACAAGATGGAAAGATTTTTATTAAATAAGGAAATGGATAGATCGAGACAGAGTGATCAAGCATCGACAAGTGACGGAGGAGTAAAAAGAAGGAAACATCGCAAATACGATGATGAAAGTTGCAGAATGTACAAAAACAAAATAACGTGTTTACTCAACAAACTTCATTACCTAGCAACGCACTGCTGTCCTCTTTCAAAGTGATATACAGGGTGGCGAAGCGCAAGAAACCTCACACCATCGTAGAAGAACTTATTTTACCGGCTGCTGTCGACATGGTTAACATTATGATACGAGAATCGGCGGGAAAACTAATTTCAATGGTACCTTTATCTAATAACACTATTAGTCGAAGAATCCATCCTATATCTGAGGATCTTAATGATCAATTGATAGAGAAAACGAAAGGCAAGGAATTTGGTCTGCAACTTGATGAGGCTACTGACAGTAATAAAGATGCACACCTAATTTGTAACCGGAAATTTTTTATATCGCACAAATATTATGGCGCAAGTGTAATGAGTGGATGTCATTCAAGCGTGCAAACTCTTGTTAAAAATAATTATAAGTATGCGTTTTGTGTTGACTGTTACGCCGATCAACTCAACTTGATTTTTTCTCAAGCAAATAGTCAAAATCAAGAAGTGCGAGTACTGCTTTTTGTCGTGTGCTGCAGGATTAAAAGTATGTGTTTTGGTTAATAGTCTTTCATCGCGTAAGGTTGGTTTACATCGGTATCAATAATAGTAGAATTGACTAGCAAACTTTTATTCTGAAATTATCTACTATAAGTACTCATTTTGGAAGAGTAACTGTACTCACGTTTACTAGTAATTTGAAAAGAAAGTTCGATCCGTGCGTAATAATGAACAAGCAGCAAAAGTATCGAGCCGTTGTTAAAAAATGTTTAGTGCAAGCTGCAGATATTTCATTAAATGAAGTTATGGGAGTTATAGAGGAAGAAACTAGTAAGCAAAAAAGAATTTGGCAAAGGGATTGGATTAAGAGATGTGATAAATTGGGAGCATCTGCTAATATTTTAAGAGAACCGGCTTTGGAATACCCAGAAGAATATAAAATGTGCTTTAGTGAGAATGACACCTGATAGTATTGAAACACTACTGAATTCAATTTAGCCGCATCCTTGTTCACTAGATACCACTAATTTGATAGTTTCATGTTCCGTTCACTTCATTTTCGTTTATACGTAGTAAGCAAAATTTGAGGTTAAACTTTTAACCAAAATGGCAGAAGCACACAAACAGCCAAAACCGAACTTGTGTTTGTTTACGTTGGTATAGTCAATAAACAAACCAGTAGAGTTGTGTAAGATTGTGGACGTGGGGTGGGATAGTCGAGTGTACTATTCCACACGTGCTATCCACTTTACTCTGCCCTGGACCATCTGTAGTACTCTACTGTCATTAACACAATGTAAACCAGACTATATTACCGCAGGGTATTTTTTTTATAATCAACTACAAAAAACAGTAACCGATCCGGTACAAATACACGCAGCCCTAACATGCTTTGAGAATGCTATTTACAAAGAAAGAAGTAATGTAAAGACAATTGAAAGTGAAATTTCTGAAGATCTGTCCAGGCTAACAGACGTCATATATATTTTAAAAACTGTTGCAGCTAAGGAAGTTTGTCATACTATAAATCCAATGTATAAGAAAAATTTTCATTTTCTGAAATTAACTGTCTCTACCCTTACTTCGTGGAATCTATTCAAAACTAGAAGTACTGCATGTTTGTGATAAAAAACAAGAACTGGATTGAAGAATTAGATATTAGAAGACACTTAAGAAACTCACAATATCAAATCAATGAACAGATAAATCTCGGGAGTTCTCCACTTTTAATGATAAAACGTCCAGCACTCTGTCCTGCCGGAAGCCTCTTTCGGAGGGACAGCTGGACAATCCAATTGGTCCTGCCGGAAGGACGCTTTTTTTTAATTTATATGTCCTTCCAGTAGGACGCAATGAGCTTCCAGCACTACCGCGACATTTTTCATAGGCGTCAGGAATAATGTTGTCAACAGTTTAAAATAATATTAATTAAAAATCAATGAATAGATTAAAAGTTATTTTATTTGTACGACATTGGTAACTTATTTTTGACAAAAATAAATCTCACTAAAAAATAACAAAAAGTTAAGTCTCAAATAATTAAAAAACTATAAAAATTATCAAATAAATAAAAAAACTAAATTCTCAAATAAATAAAAAAAACACTAAGTTCTGGAATAAATAGAAAAATTAAAACAAAAATTAATTTTTGCGGTATTCCGTGTAAGACGTGATACGCAAAACAATGGCGTCCAGTAGTAGGAGAACAAAGAATAGCGTTTTGACCACAGGGTTCACAAAAGTAACTTGTTTTTTGTTGTTTGTGGTGAATACGAGAACAAAGGATTTCTGATGACGGAATTGACTGGTAACTTTTTTTGACGAAACTTTTTAGTGATTTTTATTAGAAAATATAACATAAACATCATTTCTACGTAATATTGGTACTGTTGTTCAAAAACGATATTCTCATTCGTTTTCGAGAAAAACGCAATTGAACAGTTCAGAGTATCGGAAGGGAATTTCAAATAACGGACAATAAAAAAACTTGTATCTTAAGGCTTCTATTTCGACGATAAAGCATAATTAAAAACAATGTAACATAAAAAGAGCAAACTCAAATTAAATGTTCTACGTGGCCTCCTCCGACTTCTATGCCTTTTCAAATTCTTTTAATAAAGGATTTTCGAGCTTCAAAGAACATATTATTCTGTCCCCTTATAAAGTTAGCCCCATTTTGTATTTTCCTCCAGAATTCATGTCTCGAGTTAATTTCATTGGCATAAACTAAGGACTTCATATGTCCCCAAACATAAAAATCAAGCGGGTTATACACAGGATTTCTTGGTGCCCATTCAAAATCACTTCCTCTGCCAATCCATCGTTGAGGAAATATGTCATTTAGATGATTTCTAACAACTAAAGGGAAATGAGGTGGAGCTCCATCCTGCATAAACCACATTTTATTTCTTACAGCTAGTGACAGATTATCCAAAATATCACTAAAAGTATTTTTCAAAAAAATAAATGAATGTCCATTTAAATATGGAGGCAGAACATATGGATCTAGTAGTTGGTCGCCTATAATTCCACACCAAATATTCAATTTAAACTCCGGCTGGAAATATCTTTCTTTCAGAGCATGCGGATTTTTTCTTCCCGATAATGACAGTTTCGCCAATTAAATACCCCATGTCTGGTAAAAGTCGCTTCATCGGTGAACATAATATTCTCAATAACATTTCGGTCATCATTATGCTTGTTGAGAATACGTTGGCAGAACTGTAACCGTCGTGGGAGATCTCTTGGAAGCAAATTTTGAACAGGAGTGAAGTGATAAGGGTGGAACTTTTCTTTTTTTAGAATTCTAATAATATACGACTGACTTACTCCTGTTGCTGATGACAAATGACGTGAACTTACTGTAGGATTTTCATCTATGCGAACCAAAATTTCATCTTCTTGATTAGATGAAATTTATTTCGGGCGACCACCTTGATTTTTTCACCCAAACGATGAAATAGATTTGAAAAAGTTTTGTGATTTGGTTGCCTTCTGCCTGGATATAACAATTCATACCTTCTGGCTGCAGAGCGCCCGCAAAAATGTTCTTGTGCGTATACACAAATCGTATCCCGCATTTCTTCATTCGTAAAATGATTGTGACGAGGCATTTCAATCGAAAAAGTATATGATAAATTAAAAAAATGCAACAATTGACTATAAACTTCACTGACAAGAAATGTCATTTACCAGCAACAATTATCTGACAGTCCAAATCACACTTTTCTTATATGAAATAATATTTGAAATCCCCTTCCGATACTCTGAACCGTTCATTTGCGTTTTTCTCGAAAACGAATGAGAATATCGTGTTTGAACAAGAGTACCAATATTACATGGAAATGATGTTTATGTCATATTTTCTAATAAAAAACACTAAAAAGTTTCGTCAAAAAAAGTTACTAGTCAATTTCATCATCAGAAATCCTTTACGAGGCTCCCCCGGTAACAAAATGTCAAATAATATTGCCTGTATAAAATTATGCCTCTGTGCCGATCTTGATAACAATCGATAAATATACAGTGAAATTATTAGCAAAAAACGAAAAAAGAAATCAACTTTAACGCCCTTTATCTTTTTCCACAGCAATATTTTATTGAGGTATATTTGGTCCTATCGCCATATTTTGGTCCAAACAATCTACCCTTAGCCTATGTCCCAATAGTTATGAATCACCCTGTATATATATATATATATATATATATATATATTAAATAAATTTGCTTTAACTTTACTTTCAAGCAGTATACTCTTAACATTCTTCCATTTATGAAAAAATAAACTCACATATGGAATCGATATACTCCTCCTGTTCGTCTTCTTCTTGTTCTGCCTCTTTCTCAAAAGGTTCGTCTGCTTCTAGCTGATCAGTTTCGTCAACATTGCCATATATTAACTGTGTTTCTTCGTCAGCAGGTTCAGAAATAGGCAATTTACTGTAACTAGATTTTTCTGGTGCATCTCTACTCTCAGCTTTCATCGTCAAATTCCTCGCTTTAAGCGCTTCTGAAAGTTTATATGCCAATGAATCTCTTAAAAATTGGTGCTTGGGTAAAGACGGCTTATCACTAGTATTTGAAGTAGAACGTACAGTTTCTTTGTTTTCATACAGATCCGGTTCATCTACAAGACCAAAAATATGCTAAATATAGTACATTATTAATATGTTGAGAATTTATAAGTAGAGTTATACTAGAAATGAAAAGCAGATTGTTTAGTTAACTTTGACATACATTTTGGCTTCAGTTCACATGGAAGACAATCCAACGCTTATTGATTGGTTAGCATGTCAAACTGTTAAACCCATGTTTCATCACACAATGTGCTTTATAAATGTAAGATCGGAATTGAGTCGTCAGCGGTCCTTAAGCAGAAATTGTAGATATTTTGGCACTAATGAAGCGGCAACAATCGTACAAATTGGTTCCCGAGACACATTAATTTCAGATGCTGTATCTTAGACTTGAACGACGATTATATCAATCACGATTCTACATCAGCCCGGTGATGTGATCTTGGATCCGTTCCAGAAAGAATATGAGCCTTGTGGTATATTAGAACGAATACTATAAAAATGAAGTCGTTCTTTTGAATACTTTTGAACAACGTACGCTTTTGGTTCCCAAGAAATCTGCAGTTTCATGAATTAGAAATAAAAACAATGAAAAAAATACATGAACAAAATACACTTTTGGCTGCCAAGAAATCTGCAGTTTTATGAATTAAAAATAAAAACTATCAAAAAATACATGAACATAAAAAAGACTTTATGTTTCAATAAATTTTAAACGAAGTACACTTACATGAATGAATTTTCCTTGTTTTTTCGTTGAGATTTTCATATATAACATCCTCCTCCTTCTCCTCAGCATCATTATCATTATCGATTTGAAGCAATGGTTTTTTAGGTAAATCTTTCGTAACATCAACATTTTTTCCATTTTCTCTTTTCGTAATTTCGCTAAAAGATGAAGACTTTTTAATACCCTTATCGATTATATGATTATTTGGAATTTCTGGTAGGGGGCGATCTTTAAAAGAATAGCTATTTATATTCATTGGATAGGATGGAACATCTGTTTGAAAAGTATGATTTTCGTAGTTGGAAGTATCTTTTGTTGATTTATATCTATCCACAATGTATTTTCCGATATTTCCCAAACTTCCGAGGAAATTTAGTGGGCGCTTGTCTCTATCCATACCTGAATCGTTAAAAGAATATTTCCTTTGTATGGATTGGAATGATGGCTCATTTTTTACATTTGCTGAGCTCTGAAACAAATATATTTACTGTAATTGGTTTTTCCAGCAACACCGACATAATATCCAACCCTTTTTCAGCATTTAACATTTTCAACATTTTCAACATTTTCAACATTTTCAACATTTTCAACATTATCAACATTTTCAACATTCTCAACATTTTCAACATTTTCAACATTTTCAACATTTTCAACATTTTCAACATTTTCAACATTTTCAACATTTTCAACATTTTCAACATTTTCAACATTTTCAACATTTTCAACATTTTCAACATTTTCAACATTTTCAACATTTTCAACATTTTCAACATTTTCAACATTTTCAACATTTTCAACATTTTCAACATTTTCAACATTTTCAACATTTTCAACATTTTCAACATTTTCAACATTTTCAACATTTTCAACATTTTCAACATTTTCAACATTTTCAACATTTTCAACATTTTCAACATTTTCAACATTTTCAACATTTTCAACATTTTCAACATTTTCAACATTTTCAACATTTTCAACATTTTCAACATTTTCAACATTTTCAACATTTTCAACATTTTCAACATTTTCAACATTTTCAACATTTTCAACATTTTCAACATTTTCAACATTTCCAACATTATCAACATTTTCAACATTTTCAACATTTTCAACATTTTCAACATTTTCAACATTTTCAACATTTTCAACATTTTCAACATTTTCAACATTTTCAACATTTTCAACATTTTCAACATTTTCAACATTTCCAACATTATCAACATTTTCAAACATTTTCCACATTCACACAGATAATCGCATTCTGATCAGGGAATGTCTTACCACGTATCTTGAAGTAGTATTAGTTTTCTGTTCATCTACACGATCATATATATTTGGATGGCCTTCATCATCCTCATCCACGGTTTCTACTGGAACGCTAACATTAAGTGAGCTCTGACGTTCGATTCCATCGTTGGGCAGAGGCAAAGGTCTTCTACTGATATTTGATGAATCTGCAGCTGGTAATATTGAATGTTTATTATATTTTGAAGGCTGTTCATTTGGTGGACACTCATATAAACCGTCTGCATCGTCTTCAGCATCATTTCCTCCATGGAATTGATTTTTATGTAGAAATTTTGATACTAGAAATGATTTAGAATTTTCAGCTGCAGCGGAAATGTAATCAATATCTAAATCTTTAGGTGTGAGATATCCATTATCTGGTATTAATTCAGATTTTTCTTCAAATGTCTCTGTTGGTAAAGGGCAAGCTGGCCTTTCCTTTGTAGATGTAGTCTTTGGTGGCTCTGGTAGAAATGGTTTAGTAATTTTTGGTTTCTCATTAATTTCAGAAAACTCAGCTGGTTCCGTTGGAAGTGGTTTAAAGGGCTTTTTCATATATTCAAATGGTTGGTTTTGTTCCAACGATGATGGTTGTTGTAACTTTAGATTACTATCATTGGATTTAGGACTAGGTGATTGGGTCGAAGATCCTAGGTTGCCCAAGAGTACGCCCATTTTTTTTCTAAATTCGTTACTATCAACATTGTTAGTAGGAGCCTTATATTGTGACACCGGCAAATCAGCATTATTTTGTGGTCTTTTGGTTACCGATGATTTACTAGTACTAAAACTAGGTTTTGATGTAATGGGCACATTTGGCTTTGGAATCTTCGGAGTTGGTGTAAGAGTACTATTAGGTTTTGGTGTAAAAGGAAGGGCAGGTTTAGGTTTAATTTGACGTATTGTATATTCGGATTTCACAAGAATAGAAGGATTTGATTTCACTTCGTCTATAAAAGTGAAAATACTCTTCTGTTGGGCCCGGGATAGTCTCCAACTAATCGTTTGTAGTTCATCACATTCCTAAAATAAATAAATTCAATAAAAATTTGAATCATATTTAATTTTTATGGAATTTGGAAATCATAATTAACTATTTCAAATAAACTGTTCAACGTGGCACATGTTACGTAACAGAATTGCAAGATATACTATCGTTTGATTTCACCAAGGGTAAATTTGGGATATATGCGCTACCTTAATTGATGCCACTATATCATTGAATATATTGACAATTACTCACTGAATTATGTTATGATTGCAATGAATTGATGTTCACAACAAAGTTATATAATTGTAAACATGTTAGTTAAGTCGAAAAACGACTGAAAAAAATAATTTAAAAGTTTTACAAAGTGGGATAAACGCCCTCTTGATGGGATTTATACCCCATGAGTTGAGGATTAATGCCCCTCATAGGGATATATGCCCTGGACACAGTTTAGTTAGAGGGTACAATTTTTTTCCTTCGATGATAGATACTAAATCAACTGTTTAAATATGAGTATTGACTTTGGTGATGAGAAGCTAAAGAGCCACTTGTATAAATGTCAAAAAACGCAGTCTTTACCTCACCAGCTATTCAAAATGAGATCATACAATTATGCAGTGAAGTTATCAAAGAAAAAAATAATCGAAGAGTGTAAATGGGCAAAAGCTTATGCTGTAATGTCTGATGAAACGGCAGATATCGCTGGAAAAGAGAAGCTTTCTATTGGATTAGGGTTCTATGATGCAAGCCAAAAAATATTCAGGGAGGAATTTGTAGGTTACATTAAGTTTAAATGTGAAGATGCTTCAACAATCGCTAGCGCAGTTCAAAGATTTTTAGAAGATAATCATTTTTCCGCCGATAATTGTGTGGGATTAGGATTTGACTGGTGTTCCACAATGGCCGGCAAGGAAGGTGGTTTACAGGCCATTCTTAAAAAAAAGTACGCTAAATCTTTATTTTTCCATTGCTCCAGCCACAGACTTAATCTTGTGGTCAATGATACTAGCAAGCTACCAGAAATAAGAAACACAATTGCAACGGTTAAAGACACAATAACCTTCTTTCGTGAATCGCCAGCCCGCAGGAAATCAGTTCCAAATATTTCAAGGCTCTGTGAGACCAGATGGTCGGTAAAATATAAGAGCATAAACATGTTTCAGAAAGCTTCACTGACATTGGTAAAGCACTAGAACATCTATCTGTCGAAGGAAACTATACAACAAAAAAATCTGTCTACCAATTGCACTGTGCAGTTACTAAACCAATATTCATCTTAGGCTTAAACATAATTGCAAGATACTCTGCAATTTTGGAACCCATTGTAAACGTTTTACAAGGTAAAAGTATGGATTTGGTTATGGTGATGAAACACATTGATGATATTCTAGATGTAATGAAAGAAGATCGACAAGATGTCGAAAATGTTTCGTATGATTTATTTAAAAAATCACTTGATATCGTGGAGAAAGTAGGGGTTGAGTTGTCAGTACCACGAGTCACTCAAAGGCAAGTACATAGAAGTAATCCACCATCTGAGTCTGCAGTTGAATACTGGAAGCGATCAATAATCATCCCCTATCTTGATTCTTTAACTTCGTCTTTGGATGCTAGATTCTCCAACGACAATACACCTCCGGCTTTTGCTTTAACTTATTTTCATCCTTCAAACATGCTCAAAATGGCTTCAAAAGATTTCAAAAATAATGCAGAACCTTTCATGGAATTTTATTATAAGTTTGATGATGTCTCTGCAGAATTAGATTTGTGGTACAATATGTGGAAGAAAAAGAATTTAGCAGAAGACAAATTAAAGGACATTGAAGTGGCTGCATTTTTGGAGGAAGCTGATGTTTTTTTTTCCTGCAACAAGGCACGCACTGATAATATTAAGTGCTTTCCCATTTGCTACTACTGCTACCGTGGAAAGATCGTTCAGTACCCTACGAAGGGTAAAAACCTGGCTCAGAAGTACAATGGGTGATGGCAGACTCACTGGGTTGTGTTTGATGAGTGTGCATCGAAAATTTTTGAAGGAAAATCAGGACTGCATAGTGAAGAAAGTTTTGGATAAATTTAGTTTAAACCCAAGAAAAATGTTATTAGTTTAATTTAAGTATAATTAAAATCTCAAAGTTTTGTTTTCATTTGTCTTTTCCTAAAATTTTTCCTCTTCCAAAAATTTTACATTTTGGACGACCATGGACCATGGTTTGCCCCAACCCCCTATTATAAATCCTGGCTACGCCCTTATTATGTTCGGATTAATTCAGTTCATTTCCTGTACAACAGGGTCCCTACCAACAACAACAAAAAATAAAAGCCCTGATCCAGAAAAGGTTAGAAGCCACTGCTGTAAATGAAGTCAATCCTTGTTACTGAAGCGTTTTTCATTTTCTTTGTTCCAACGAAAAACATCAAAACAAAATTGTTCAGTTTCATGATTCCGTCGAATATAAAATTATTATATTGTATATTTTACTGTCAATAAAATTTTATCGTTAATTTTTTCCTTCCAACAACCAGTTAGTTAAACTATGTAGAGTAAGATCCCATATCGTTCTGACGTAACTTATTGTCACATGGATGAAACCTTCACGACTTAGTAGCGTCTAGTATACTTTAAATAGCTGCCTACTTGTGGAGCTTGCCCTGTGACACCTGGGCAGGTACCAGGTGAGAAAGGTAACTAAAAATATGAGTTATCTAACTTAAATTTGTATGGCTGATTTTTATATATATTTTGTAGAATATTATTCTAAACTAGAAGTATAAGGTGTCAGACACTTTTCATGGACCAGAGCTTTTGTCAGACGCTTTAAAGCTTGACAAAAAATTAATGAACTTTTCATGTCTGACTTTTAAATATGTTATTCAAGTAACTATTGCAAAGTTATATTTCATCAGTCAGACAAATTCGAGTGACCAAACATCCCCTAAACACAAAATCCCCTAAAAACAAAATTATTCAGACGGGAGTGCGAGCGCGAAAGCACTATGCGCATGCATTTCAGAGCGAGTGAGACGTTCACAACAACTTGGTTCCCCTTCTTAAACTCACCATCTGCTCAACTCTACAGTGTATTATACATGCTTATTGCGCGCGCAACCTATAGTATCCAGTGCAGTTCGGGTGTATAAGAGAACATGTATTTGTTGTTTACATCGTGTAATTAGTGACTGATATTGTTATTTGTAATAGTGAACACCATGGCCGGAAGAAGAAAAATCAAAGTGTATATTTTGTAAACAACATCATGATAAATTAAAATTATTTACCGAAGAAACATTTAAAAAATGTAAACAAGTTTTAAAACAGCGAGAACTCCATAACCTAAAATTTAAAGACTTAGTTTTTTCGGAAGATTTGTATGACAATGGTTACCATCGAGAATGTTATAAGAATTTTACTGCTTTGCCAAAAAGCATTCTGCCATTTAAGAAAATCCAAAAATTGCTAAAAAAAAATTTATCGAGTGATGTTGAAAATACATCAGTTACATCGACATCAAGCCTACCAAGTAATCTTAGTACTGATAATGATCAATGTATACAATTTACCTCAAGTCAACAAAATAATTCTATAGTTCCAGATTCAGATGTAGTATCAAACTCAACTCCAGTTAGTACTATGTCTGAACCTATTGTAATACCTGAGCAAAGTGTTGAACCTATTGTTGAATTAGAATCAGTTGAACCGGTGTCATGTATTTCTGAGGAACCTTGTGCGACATTTGAATGTGATGTTAATTCCTCTTGCCATGATGTTTCAATTGAAAATGATATGATAATTGACAAAACCCAGACATGTATATATTGTGACCAAATGACTAAAAGGCATAAATTGAAACGACTACCATTGCATAAGTGCCGTAAAATGATTTTTTAATGAAATTAAATGTTGAAGAAGAAGACTTGGCAGAATTAATTGAGAAAGTGCAAGATGTAACGGATTCAACAATATACTATCATAAAAAATGTCAAATGGAATATTCCTATAACATTTTGTCAAAGAAAAATAAAGCTAAAACATCTTGGCATGATCTTCGTAAACACCATCAAGCAGTTTTTGATGAAGTTTGTAATTTTATACAACAAAATGTAGTAGAAAAAGGTCGATGTTACTTTCTTACATTTCTCCACCGGAACTACATAGAGCTATTTAACGAAGAAGTAGAAAACTCTAAAGAAGTTATGGGGAATTTTACTCCTCATAACTTAGAAGATAAAATAAACAAAGTATTTACAAAGGAGATTAAGTTCATAATGTGTCATAATAAGAAGTTACTTGCTCCGAAACATGTTTCTGTTATTGATGAAGAGTTATTAGAGAATTTGAAGGATCAGGACATTCTTAATAAAGCTGCTTTGATATTGAGGAAATCAGTACTACAAACTGAGAAAAAAAATTGCCAAATAATTTATCTGTTCAGGATCTTAAAAACGGCGAAGTTTCAGTGCCGGAAAACTTATCCCAATTTTATTGTACTCTTATTGCAGGAAGTAACAGCAAAAGGAAAAACAATTTTAAGTGTTCGACTAGTTAAATCTTTGAGTCAGGATGTTGTGTATGGTATCTTGAATGGTAAATGTAAAACGTCAAAGCATATTAAGCTCGGAATGGCTTTAAAAAGCTTAACAAGCAGTCGTGGTATAATCAACATCATCCACAGATATGGCCATTGTATTAGTTATCCAGGGATAGAGGAGCTGGAGACTGAAGCTACTTATTACTCTATGCCAAAATCAACTGTGTGTCCTGAAGCAATTAAAATAAATCCGAATCTCTGTACTGGAGTTGCGTATGATAATTTTGATCGGTTTGTGGAAACAAAAGATGGGAAGGACACGTTACACGACACTGTTGGTATAATTTACCAAAACGTGGATCCAAATTCTTTACACGAATCAGACACTCCAAATTTGCATTTTTCCACCAGCGAAGAACCTGGAACGTCGGCAAAAAGACGACGAAGAACATTAGAGATTACAGAGGTAGAAGGTCGACCATATATGAAAAAACCCAAGATGACTGATAGTTTGGAAATTTCTATTCATGAAGCTGAAGAAACACTACCTAAAAATTTACAATTATATAAAAACATTGATACATGCTTATCATTTACCAAAACTTCCGATGTGGGTTGGCTACAATTGTTTGATCAGTAATAATGAAGATAAGCCAAAGCAAGTTGTTTCTTATCTTACTCCGATCAATCTATCGCCCACAAACACATCGGTTGTTTTGGAGACAATGGAGCAAAGTTTAAAAATTTGCAATGAAGTTAAACAATCTTGCATTCAAATTACTCATGACCTTGCAATAGCAAAAGTAGCCTTACAAATTCAAGCTACTGAAGCACCCAAATTTGACAACCTATTTATTCATTTGGGACCATTCCATATCATGATGTCCTACTTCAAAGCTGTAGGAAAATTTATGGCCGATTGTGACTTGTCCAACGTGGGTCAGTTGCTGGATTTCAGGAAGGAAAACACTTCAATCGGTGTAAGAGGCTTCATCCGTTTGTGTCAGTAGGTCTGCAGATTTTACATTTCAAGTCTTTTGAAATAAGGATGCAAAAATCTTGGATTGAAATTAATAAGTATTTTCAATACATTCCAATTTTTTACTCTGAGAAGCATGCGCATAGTGCTCTCGCGCTCGCACTCCCGGCTGAATAATTTTGTGTTTAGGAGATATTTGGTCACTCGAATTTGTCTGACTGAGGAAATATAACTTTGTAATAGTTACTTGAATAACATATTTAAAAGTCAGACATGAAAAAATAAGTAAAGTTCATTAATTTTTTGTCGAGCTTTAAAGCGTCTGACAAAAGCTCTGGTCCATGAAAAGTGTCTGACACTTTATAATTCTAGTTTAGAATAATATACTACAAAATATATATAAAAATCAGCCATACAAATTTAAGTTAGATAACTCATATTTTTAGTTACCTTTCTCATCTGGTACCTACCCAGGTGTCACAGGGCAAGCTCCACAAGAAGGCAGGTGTTTAAAGGATACTAGACGCTACTAAGTCGTGAAGGTTTCATCCATGTAAAAATAAGTTATGTCAGAACGCTCTGGGATCTTGAACTAATGTTACAATAACAAAAAGTACTAAAAAACCTTCAAATTAGGGTGACTAATTTTATGCTCGACAGTATATGTTTAACAATCTAAGAAAAAATTGTACACTCCTATCACGTAAAAATAAAATTCTATGATATCAAAATTTTATCAGATATAACCTTAATTTTTGTCACGAAAACTCTTTATTGTGACTTTCCTTTTACAAAACATCCTTACTTACCAAAAATGATTGGCCGTTTAGTCCTTTATTTTTCAAAATATTCGCAATTTCTTCATACCCATTCTAAAATTAAAAATAAGAGCTCTAAAGACATATTATTCCATTCCAACTTATTCAAGGACATGAATATATTTTTAATCATTATAAATGATACATTATGTACAGGGTGGCCCATTAAGCAAGGTAACCGGCTGTATCTCGGAAAGTATTTGTCTCAGGTTGGGGGGGAGAAATATTTATAGTAAAAGTGGCCAAGAGAAATTGCTGGAAATTATTTTCAACCTAAAAATTTCACTCCTAGGGGGCGTTATGGCTATGTTCAAATATAAAATTATTATTATCTTAGAAAATCGCAGAATGAGCTATAACTTTGATATCATCATTTGAAAGCCCGTTTAGTACCAGATAATTTTCTACAGTGACATTTCTTTGTATCTGTCATAATAAGCGAGAAGGAATACCATCTATTTTTCTGTGTTTAAATTTTAATCATGCCCTGCGATCTTTTATAGCCACTGCTAAACTGCATTTTTAACGCCATCTATTCGCTTGGAAGGTTACTAACGAACTTTATTTTGCTGATTGCTGTAATACCGTCAAAGTAATACATCAAAATGTCAGGAGTAAAACAATAACAAATAGATCAGTATATTAGAGACTTTGAAAGAGTAATATTGTATTTGTCATTTTTTAAAGAGAAATATTTTTTTAACTTGTAGATGACTTTACTGTAGCACAAATAAAAGCCAAAAAGGCTTTAATTACAACAGACCTTTCGTCTAGTTCCGATATTTACAAAGGACGGGGATCAAATACGGAAAAAAAATACAAGGTATATGTCCCATCACTCTAGTTCTGATTCAGTCGAAAGTCCCTCATGAAATCGTAACATTTATCCTGTTTTTAAACCTACACCACAAACAAATTGTAAGTATTTAAAGAAATTAATAAGAATGTTTTGTGCAAATAATATATATTTTCAGTATTGTATAAAAAGTCGGGGAATTATAAATTGGGTAGTACTTCTCGCGAGATTCAAGTGGAATCTATTGCCGAAACTATGAGGTCTGAAGCTGAAGGAATTTCCCTTGAGAATAAAGAATTAAATGATATAGCGAGATTTGCTGTTCCTAGAGGTAATTTGTTTCTGAAGTTAAATCATAATTTATAATAACCTGAAGTTTGCATATTAAATTTGACTTTTAGTACAAAAATACTTAATTTTATAATGTACCTTTTTTTAATTTTTTTGAGAGTCAAAACCTTGTGGCAGTGGAATCAGATGAACACTTCACAAAAGAGATAAAGCATCACCACAAATAGATACACTTGATGATCAAGGTGACTAAAATAAATAATTTTAATTAATTTTTATATTTAATGATATTTTAAATTTATTTTAGAATTTTAATTGAAAGCGTTGGCACTCTCTTGAAAACACAAAGAATTCCGAGTAACCTGCAAGTAACATCATTTGGAAATAATGTGAAAACGTTATATGAAAAAACTCCAGTAATTCGACATATTTTTAAAATCCAAATTCAACGTACTCGATCAAATACTACAGATTGTACTGGAAAAGACCAAATGCAAATGCAACAAATACTTTCATTGAAATACTTCAAAAATATATAGACGACTGTACATATACAAAAAAATGTAAGATCTCCCATTGGATGACAAATGCTTTACTTACCTCAACTACCACAAAAAATAAAATGGCTCAACTTTTGAGAACAAACAAACAAAATTTTATATCAAATTTTTGAAACTATTTGTCGACATTCGTCTTTTAATAAACTATCCTGGTTAATAAAAACGGATAAAAGCTTTAAACAGCTTTTTGAAACAACCTATCCTAATTTTAAGATAAAAGAAAATAACAGGTTGCTTCAAAAAGTGTTTAAACTTTGTGCGAGTGTTTTTATTTGTTTATTTAATAAAAATATAGGCATAATTTTAAAAACTCTCAGTATTTGCTTGGTTTGCCATCTAGTAGTAGCTAGTAAACTGTGACTGATCATGCAGGTCTCTTTATGATTTCCCTGTTGGTGAATAGCAACCTTCCACCACAATAGATGGCGCAGCACTCGACAAAACTTTGTGGCTTCGGACTTAGTACAGGAGGAATTTGTAAAACCTGCTCGGGTGCCATTTTGTAAGGGTTCGTCAGTGTGGTAGAGCATAAAAAGGGGTTGGATGGTTAGATATACTTTATTCAAACTACAATAAATATTTACAATTAAAATCTAAAGCTCTGTACAATAAGTATATACACGATTTATTGGTCCTGGAGGCGGGCAGTCTCTCTAGGGTGGTCGTCGGATTGGGTCGCGGATGATTCTTCTCGGTGGTCCGGATTCCTCACTGGGACACTAGGTTCCTATAACCAAAGAGGTGTGTCAGAGTCGAGATCCCGCGTTCAACGCACAGCGTGATCTCGGAGGTCGGAAGTTTGCTTCCGTACCGGGCTCAACGCGCTCCGGAATTTCGGCTAATCGGGAAGGCCTCGATCCTGCGCTCAACACGCTGCAGGGCTTGACCTAGGGTAGTTGGCGTCCGCCCATTCTTCCCCGTATTAAAAGTATTTATCTATGGTACCAGATAGTTTTCTACAGTGACATTTCTTTATAACTGTCATAATAAGCGAGAAGGAATACCATCTATTTTTCAGTGTTTAAATTTTAAACCCGTATTAAAAGTATTTATCTATGATTTTAATATTTCGTTAACTATTCAACTTATCACACTGTTTCTGGACTCATGTGAAAGAGAGTTGCACGTATGTGCAACCAACACTAATAACTGGTATGTAGTTTTAAAGGATGTTTATACAGAATGTCCCATTAAGTTTGCTACATATGAAAAACTTTTTTATTTTTAGTTTTATGAAACAAAGTTATTCCTCATGGTTTTAAACCTAAAATGAAACAATCCATTCTCAAATATTATCAGTCATATACGAGGTGTGTCAAATATATTACATTTGTCCAAGAGTAAATTATTATTTCAGACTATATATTTTTTTATTTACAAATTAGTCTTGAAAAACAGATTTCATGAATCTAACACATTTGGGACTTTAAATAATGAGTTTGGAAGTTATAAACAATTTAAAACCGCAATTTTTGAAGTTTAAATGGTTTTTGAGGGAAAATAGGTAACGACGAAGAAAAACAGCTTATATTTATCTTCCTTAATTTTTTAAGGGATATCTGATGATACACACAAACTTATTAAACAGGGTTGTCCGCCAATTCACATATTATGAATATGCCCTGGGATAAGGGTCAACATATAACTTCATTATAAAATATAAATCGATAATGTCTGTCTGTCAAGCCACGTATCTACGACAAGACCAGATATTGAAGAAATAATTGGAAAGGACATTCGCAGCCTAGCACCAGCGGAAATAGATGCTCCCGTTTTTTCTAATCGAGAACGTCTAGAGCAGTGGTGTCAAAGATACGGCCCGCGGGCCACGACCGGCCCTCAAGACATTCTAATCCGGCCCGCTTTGCTGGAGTCAACCAATCACATAGGCCTGCTGTGAATGGTTGAAAATATGCCAACAGTAGTTAGAAATTAATGTTATTATGTTTTAAAATCTTGTAATTTTATAATTATATTCTATAAATATTATAATTAATTGATATAATTGAACATCCTCCACGGGTGTATTAACCAAACGTGTCTAACCAATCATGGCCAACCCGAGCATTTTACTGTACTCTACGGCAACGTCGCCGATGCAATGCCAGAGACGAACAACAGGGCGGGGGAGTGTGCTGTGAACAGTGCAGCAGTCAGCTCAGTCAGTAGCCAGACAAACGTTGTTCACAAGAATATTTATTCTTTTGCGTTGATTGTGCTTGTTGTGTGTAATTTATTTGAGTGCGCCTTGCGTCTGTTGCAATGTCTTCTAATAAACGACAGAAAGTTGATAGCGAGTGTCGAGTTTTTCAAAGTAAGTGGGAACTATTGTATTTTTTCATTGAATGGAAAGGCAAACCACTTTGCTTGGTTTGTAATCAAATTATTGCTGTTTGCAAAGAATTCAACTTGAAAAGACACTATGAAACCCATCATAAAGAGAAGTTTGACAAATTCTCTGACAAGATCAGACTAGAAAAACTAGAATGTTTTAAAAGTAAATTGAAGGGACAGCAATCGTTCTTTACAAAGGCCAAAGTTGATAGTGAGAATGCTATGAGAGCGAGTTATGTAATTGCACTAAAAATTGCAAAGAAATCGAAGCCTTTCAGTGACGGCGAATTTGTTAAGGAATGTATGTTAGATGTGGCTGAGATTTCATTCCCATCCCAGAAACAATCTATTCAAGATATACCCCTGTCCAGAAATACAATTGCTGGCAGAGTAAATGAGTTGGCGGATAATTTGCATAAGCAACATAAAGAAAAAGTGCAAGAATTTATTTTTTATTCCATTGCTGTCGATGAAAGTACCGATATCAAAGATACAGCGCAGCTTGCTGTGTTTATTCGCGGAATCGATAAAAACTTTTTCATTACTGAAGAACTATTGAAATGTGTACCTTTGAAGGATACTACTACAGCTCAAGATATTTACCAGGCGATTGAACAATTAATTCAAAATAATGAACTTGATTGGGGAAAATTATGCAGTATTACGACTGATGGTGCACCAGCCATGGTTGGAAAAAATGCTGGTGTTGTAACGAAAATACGTAAGAAAATTTCAGATGAAGCTACACCTGAACACGAATTTGTGGGGATCCACTGTATGATTCATCAAGAGTCCTTGGCATCTAAAATACTTAAAATGGATCATGTCATGAAGCCAATAATTAAAATTATAAACTTCATTCGGAGCAAAGGCCTAAATCACCGTCAATTCACACAATTTTTAAAAGATCTCGATGAAGCACATTCTGATATTATATATTTTACAGAAGTTCGTTGGCTTAGTCGCGGTTCAATGTTAAAGCGATTTTTCGAATTGCGTGAACATATTGTTAATTTTATGGATCAAAAGGGAAAACCAATTAATCATAGCGACGAATGGTGGCTTGATTGTGCTTTTCTGGTGGATATGACGGAGCATTTCAATAACTTGAACGTTAAGCTTCAAGGCAAAAACATGATTGTCACGCAAATGTACTCAAATATACAGGCGTTTGAGATAAAATTAAAGTTGTTGGAGTCCCAATTGCGAGATCAAGTACTTCACCACTTTCCTAGTATTCGAGCACGTGGTACGTACAGTGCAGAGAAACTAACAGAGTTTGCTACTCTTCTACTTGATCTTATAACGGAGTTTGAAGGTCGTTTCGCAGATTTTCGCGAATTGAACTCCTGTGAATTTCCTTTGTTTAATAATCCATTCACCTTTGAAGTTGCCAAGGCGCCAACAAATATGCAAATGGAACTAATAGACTTGCAATGTGACACTGTTTTAAAAGACAAGTTCAAGGAAGTTGATATTTTGACATTCTACTCAAAATATTTTAAAAGTCATGGTAACTATCCCAACATGAGCAAACACGCTGCTCGTATTTTATGTATGTTTGGAAGTTCATATATATGTGAACAGATGTTTTCAATAATGAAAATCAACCAGTCTAAACACCGTTCGAGACTGACAGATGAACATCTTCAAGCTATTCTGAAAATTAGTACATCTGATTTGACACCAAACATCGACGACATAATGAAGCTGAAACGATGTCAAGTATCTGGGTCATCGAAATAGTTACTATACTAACTTTTTTTATTTTATGTTATTTTATATATTTCGTTGAATAAAGATTTCCGTTATGATATATAAACAAACTTTTTTTAAGCCGGCCCCCCAAGCATGCCTCGAAGAAAAAATGGCACTCATGTAAATTGAGTTTGACACCCCTGGTCTAGAGCGATGTGTCAATAATAATGACAGGCAATTTGAACATTTTTTACGATAAATCAAAAACGAATGAAGATATCAAGATGCGGTTCCCACTAAAATATAAGAAACTTAAAGCTGCTTTAGAATATGTTACTAAATTAGTAACTTTCCATTTAATTATTTTAATAAAATCCTGCATAAAGCGACCTCTAGTTTATATGTTTTAAAGTAATCGATAAGGTATATAAACGGTCTTCAAAATACATGCAACTATTCACTAGCCAAATGGACCGACGATCGTCGACAGGGAACAAATGCTGCCGCAGCTGTACCCGCCTTGGATTGCGATGATTATTATTATTATTTAACGCCGACCACCGTAAACTATCCCAAACCCCTGAAGGCATTTCTCCGCAACATTTTATTCCAATATCAACAAATCACCCTGTTTATTTGCGAGTATTAGTTAATATGAAATAACACTACCCTATTCTTTAAAATTTATTTCAAGACTGATTAATCAGTACAAAATATTTAATTCCCCTAATAATAAAAATACGTACCATCACCAAAGATAAGGAAACTAGTTTTTCTGACTGTCTAAACCCAAATGCTTAATTACTATATACAACATCTCCCTCTTTTATACCAACACTACCCCAATATTTCTTATCATAACAAAATTTCCTCTATAATACGAGTAATTGAACCAAAAACTATAATTATTCATCAAAGCCATAGCGTTGCAGTTTTACAATTTTGCTACGACGACGTAAGTTCCTTCCGGAGTTATCTCCTTCTTTTCCTACATCGTCAATTTCTACACTCACACCACTATTTTCATTTGACTCATTAGTATCAAGAAACGTACTTCCCTCAATGTCACTGTTTTCACTGCTTTGTACATTATTTACATCAAGTACAACATTATTATTTACTTCTGATCGGGGTATGATTGAAACCACTTCTGGATTCACACTACAAGTAGTTTCATGTTTTAATTTCAATTGATCAGAGTGTCTTTTCCAATTCATACCACTATCAGTCTTAACCATGTAAGTTCTCCGACCCAACACCTCTGTAATTATTCCCGGACACCAAGGTGAACTAGAATGTAGTCGAAAATCTTTTATCCATACCTTATCATTTATTTCGAAAATAATATCCTTTATGCGAGACGAAAAATTTTGTTGTTGTCGTTCTTGATTTGATTTTATTATTTCCACGGCTGAAGGCATGAGTAAGTCAAATTTGGTTCTTAATCCTCGGCCAAAAAGCATTTTTGCAGGTGATTCGCCTGTTGTGGTATGCGGCGTATTCCGAAAATGAAACAAAAATCTCTGCAATATCAGATTTAATTCTAATTTAGGATTTTCCTACTCAGATTTTAAAATGGCATTTTTTAAAATTTTTACTGCACTTTCCGCTTGCCCGTTTGTAGGAGGGTGATAAGGAGCCCCCGTACTTTGTTTTATGCCACCTTGAACTAAAAATGTTTGGAATTCTTCTGAAGTGAAAGTTCGACCGTTATCAGTGCATAGCTCTCTCGGCAACCCAAATCTACTAAAAACTTCCCTAAATACTTCAATTGTTCTAGATGCCGATAAATGTTTTACCTCAAAGACTTCCAACCACTTAGATGTCGCGTCCTGAATCATTAAAAATGTCTTTCCGTGGATTGGCCCAAAAAAATCAGCATGTAACCTTGTCCACACTTCTTTGGGCCACTCCCATACAACCAATGAATTTTTTTGTGGATTAGAGCTGTATGCATTACAAGCCTCACAACTTTTAGCCAACGATTCAATATCAGCATTTAAAGAAGGCCACCAAAAATAGGATCGAGCCAAAGCTTTCATTTTTACTACCCCCATATGGAATTTATGTAGTTCATCTAATATTTGACCATAAAATTTTTTAGGTATAATAAGACGGTATCCCCATAATAAACAGTTTTTTTCGGTTGATATTTCATTTTTATGCAAAAAATATGGCCTTATTTCTGAAGAAGGACACTCTGCTGGCCATCCATTTTGTACGTAGAACATGATTTTAGTTAAAAGTGGATCGGAGTTAGTTTCATTTTTAATCTTTTTAAAATTTAGTGGAATTTGTGATTCTTGAATATAATTTAAAAATGAAACTTTAGGATTGATACTTAAATTAAGAATACTTTCCAGTCCATTAAAAAAAAATATTCCTTTCCGGTAATCTGCAATATTTTTTGAAGAAGGCACAAATTTAAGTTCATAATCAAAAGCAGAAAGTATGTGAGCCCATCTTTGCAAACGGTTCGCGGCAAAAATTGGTAAGCCCCTTTTGCTTCAAAAAATTGCTAAAAGAGGTTTGTGATCCGAAAATAAATAAAATTTTCTTCCATATATATATTGGAAAAATGTTTTAACCCCAAATATAATTGCGGCTGCTTCCTTTTCAATCTGTGAATAATTTTGTTCCGTCGAATTTAAAACACGAGATGCAAATACAATAGGTCGTTCAGACCCATCATCGAATATATGACTAAGAGTGGCACCTAAAGCAAAACTAGAAGCATCTACCATTAATTTTATCTTTTTTTCTGGGTCAAAATGTGACAATACCGATGAGGACGATAATAACTTTTTAATAGCCTTAAAGCCATGTCTGCAATCATTTCCCCAGTGCCAGTCAGCGTCCTTTTTTAGTAAGTTATATAAAGGTTTTAAAATGTGTGAGACATTCGGTACAAATCGGCAATAAAAATTTACCATCCCTAAAAATGATTTAAGTTCGATCGTTGAGCTCGGAGTTCCAACATTTTTGATTGCAGAAATTCTTTCATCCGACATATGTAGCCCTTCTTTATCAATCACGTGCCCTAAATATTTTACCGAATCTTGAAACAAAAAACATTTTTCTTTTTTTATTTTAAGACCACATTCCCGCAATATTTCGAAAATATTTTCCAATCTATCCAAGTGCTCCTGATCATCCTTTCCTGTAATAAGAATATCATATAGAAAACATGCTACCCCTGGAATTAAAAACAGTTGTTCCATAATATTTTGAAAAATGGATGGAGCCGTTTTTATACCATAGAGTAAGCGCGTGTATGAGAACATACCTTTATGTGTTGTTATCGTAACAAGCTTTTGAGATTCCTCTGTCAGTACAACTTGTTGATATGCTTCAGATAAGTCAATTTTTGAAAATTTTTGACCGTTTTGAAGTTGAGAAAAATTGATATTCAATACGAGGTAGGGGAAAGTGTTGTGTTACTAAGTGTGAATTTAAAGTAATTTTAAAATCTCCGCACTGCCTTACGGAACCATTTGGTTTTAGAATAGGAACAACAGGTGTAGCCCATTCTGAAAATTGAGGAGGTTTTAAAACTCCATTGGCTACTAATCTATCTATCTCGGTTTCTATTTTGGTTTTAATGCGAAAGGCACTGGTCTGGGTTTGCAAAATTTGGGAATAGTACCTTCTTTTAATTTTAAAGACATTTTAAATTTATTACAACAACCAAGATTTGTCTCTAAAATGTCTTGATAAGTTTCAAGCAATTTTTGAAGTCTTGTCGGAAAACTTACATTTTTGTGTGCAATATTATTTAACAAATTTGAATTTGGTAGTTTACAAATACCTAAACCTAACATTTTCAATCCTTTTCTGCCTATGAGGGGTGGTCCCCCATTTCTAATAACATAGGTTTTTAATATATAAGATTTATTTTCAAATATTATATGAAGTTTTAAAAATCCTAAGGGCTCAATAGTCATACCAATATCATCTCTAAGCGATAAATCATTTTTTTCTAACTTTAAACCCTTAAAATGTTTACGATACATTGTTACAGAAATGGCAGAATGTGCGAAACCAGAGTCCGCTTCAAAATGCATAGGGGTGCTTTCCACGGTTAGTTTTATAAAAGTCGGCCTAATACTTTGAGGAGAATCGTCACCCTCTATGTTATTTATATCCCTTACATTAAAAATGGACTCAGTTTCATCAAAATTATCCAAATCGCTTGAACATTGTTTATCATTATCAATATTATTTTTCGTCAAAAAATTGTGATTATTTTTTTTACATTGAGGTGCTAAATGACCCTTAACGCCGCATCTATAACAAGTGCAACCTTTGAAAGCACAATCACTAGCGAGGTGATTGCCTCTACCGCACACAAAACATTTTTTTTGGTTCTGATTAAAAGGTGATTCACTTACCGAGAAATTTTTTCTGTTACCTTTATTTCCCATTCGAGATGTAGAAGGTCGATTAATACCACTCGACCTATCTGTTTGTTGAACTCTTTTTGTTGATTAAAATTCAACTTATCTTCTTGTTTAATGTGAACGCCCGCTACTGACTGCCTGTCAGAATGTTCCTTTAAAGCTGACTCCTTCGATAACGCTACTTTCATCATCCGGTTCAACGTTGTAGCACTTTTCGAGGCACCTTCTTCAAAAAGACAGTCCATAATTTTATCATCATTCATACCAATGGTAAAAATATCTCGTATAACTACTTCCAGTTCCTTTCCAAATTTACAATTGGATGCTAACTTTTTAACCCGGGCTGACCAATCGGAGACATTTTCATTATTATTTCTCCGTGCTGAATAAAACTTCAACGTTTTGGGCAAACCATGATTTCACCGGTACGCAATGTTCACTTAGTAACGTTACTAGCTCATCAAATGATTTATCTGCAGGTAAACTTGGAACACATAAATTTCGTACTAGTACATAACAACTCTCCGATAATTTGTTTAATAATATCGCTTTTTTCTTTCTGCTTCCTCAATACCATTTGCTATAAAAAATTGGTTCAGTCTTTCATTAAATACCGAAAATTCGGAATTTTTGTGATCAAATTATGTTAAAGTTTCTAAAAAGGCTTGCATTTTCAACACGAAATCACAATCACATATCAAAACTAAACAATTTTACTTGTTAATTCGACACAAAATACTCGTCGCCACTGTTTATTTGCGAGTATTAATCAATATGAAATAACACTACCTTATTATTTACAATTTATTTCAAGACTGGCTAATCAGTACAAAATATTTAATTCCCCAAATCATAAAAATACGTACCAACACCAAAGATACGGAAACTAGTTTTTCTGACTGTCTAAACCCAAATGCTTAATTAGTATATACAACACACCCAATTCTATACAATTTTCAAAAATGTCTCCTATCCGCTAAAATTTCATAAATCTAATAAAAATTACAAATCCTCAATATTTCTCTCTTAATACACCGGAGACGTCCCAAATTTAGTAAAAACCTCCCATTTTTCACTAAATAATGTCCGACACCTAGCCAGCTCAACAGCATATCTTATGTATCGGCAACGATGCATGGTTCGTCTTCCACCAGAACGCTTCCATCCTAGACACTTTTTGTCACACCACTCCGCACACTTTTCAGCTTCGTTGGTTACAAATATCAATCCCCGATACAACTCAACATAAAATCTTCCTCCAGTTACTTTCTAGCGAAAAGCCCTTCCAATTTTCTCAATTCTATACACCTTTTAAAAATTTTTCCTAGTCACTTTTTCAAAATCTTCTAGACATCTTTTCAACTTACCAACTTCGACCAACCACCAATCTACGTTTCACAGTCTCGAACGCGCACTAAAACATACAACACTCCCCCAACCCAGCCCTGAAGAGGAAACTAATCCTACACCAAAACACCATTCTCAAAAATTAACAACTTCACCCACAACCAAGCCGACCCAACAAAAATTCATTACGAATTTCTCTCTCTTTCTTTACGTGCAACTCTCTTTCACATGAATCCAGAAACAGTGTGATAGGTTGAATAGTTAACGAAATATTAAAATTTAAATACTAAAAAATAGATGGTCGTCCCAAGTAGCACAAATTACTTTTTAAAAACGATAATAATAGTATTACCGCATTCTTATATAACTTGATGCTATATAAATTCGAGTTGACAACAACATTTCAGCATCAACAAAGTATTTATATGTCCAAAATAGGCACAAATAATACAGCCTCGACAAGATCTGTAACGGGCATATTAATGCTTATATAGTAATATAACAACTTCTCCGCTGTATTTTATCAGTTCTTATAAACCATGGTATGAAGCTTCTGAGGAGCTACCGTATACCGTCTGTTAATTAGCTTGTATAAACTCGATTTGCTTTGTATAAGGGTTAGGAGTTGTAATTATGAAGCAACCGTATTGAAGTGTTCGCAACTGATTCAAAGTAGTTACTTTTTAGTTGTTTCAAAACAGAGCTATATATGAGTTTGAAAAGCTATATTAGAAATTAAAAAGCAAGGCAATTTTGTGACATATGAGAATTACTGGGAAATAGTTTCTAAATATTATAGGTATTTATAAATCCTTTTTACATATTATGGTTTTGTTAAAGATATTTTGGGAAAAGCTTGAATTATCAAAACATTCAAAATTATATTGCAATGGCGTACATATAAAACCAACTGAAAGTTTTTTACTAACTTACATATAAGTACTTGCTGCCGTCAATGGAAAACCAAATTTGTCATGCGAAGAAAATGTTTCTGTTGAAACATACCCTTCTACGTCGAAATCATTCAACTCACCTCCAAAATATCTACAAATTCTCATTTGAAAAATATTAATTTAAAAAAATATAAAAATAGTTTTTCGTGAAACGGTCTTGAAATAATACATTCATGTTATTACAATGCCTCATGGGTGATATTTCACAGAAATATATCATTTTATATTTAAATTCACTTCAAATACTCGAGCTAGTAACAATGGCCGCGCTGTTACACATCTTTTCATAGCTTTCAACATGGTTTCCTGAATAAATTCGAAGAAGGTGTCCATAAAAGCAGTGATGAAGCTTTCAAAAAGTATTTTGGCTATATGAAAGCGCTACCTACTTTTTAAAACATATTTCTCGAGCAAACTCGGTTATAAAGCAAGCATAAAGTATCAAGAGTGCTATCTTTGAAAAGTGTGATAATTACTGACGTCTAGTGGATCTTTTTAGTAACTCAAGTTGAGTTCTACCACATTTTTACAGTTAATTGTAGTGCGTGCCTATTCTTATAGTAGATAGCTGTAGCCCATTGAATTGTTATTTCAACAAAAAGAACCTGTGCTCTTCTTTCGTTGCTGTGTAAGTGCTGAATAAGTAGGTGGCCAAGGTTGCTTTGAAATTACTTAGAACATAACCTATAAGTATTGTACAAACCTGTATTTTCCACCCACAAAGTGCAGAGTACCTATTATTTTTTATTTTGTGAAGAATAAAATCCACCAAACAGGAGGGTACCTATAATATTTTTTAGAATGTTCAAAATAGTACAAACTATTGAAAGGAGAGAACCCCGACTGTGCGTGGTCCCTCACAAATGGGAAAAACAGAAAGTTATACTGGTCCAAAACGAAGGCAGATAAACTGATTTCAGAAGGAGACTCCGCTCCGGGAAAAAACTGGTTAGAAATGGAATGCACTTTAAAAAGACAGAATTTGTCACTACATGATGCAGAGTATGAATTGGAAATAATGATGAGCTGTACAGATACTGATGAGGTGACAATGATTAATCCAGCAATTTCATCCCAGAAAAAAAACTCAGAGTGCTTCTTCCAAAAAGAACAAACAATTATACAACACAAGATTTCAATGAAATTGCTACTGCACTGGTGAGTTACATATTTAACTATGAAAACATTTTTAGATCTAATCATTATACCTACCTATAGTCATTTGCACATTTATATACTGGGTGTAACAGGATATTGGTGCACCTTCTCTTTTTTGGAATAACTTTGATATTTTTCCCTCTCATAAACTGTATGTTTTTTGTCATCAATCAAAACTTAATGAATAATAATAATATATTTTTTATTTTCAGGTTATGAATGAGTCCCCTCGTTCCACAGGAGTGGGCTAACTGTGGGCCTGCTTCAACTTCTGGAAAGCTCTCTGCGTCCTCCAGTTCAATGTACCCGTCATGGAGTACTTCCTGAAAATCCCCGTTGGAGACTGCTTCCTCAGATATCGCATCGGTTATTTTCACTGAAAATGCTCCCTTAGAATTGATGTTCTCTTGAATTATTGATTTATTATTGTTTTGCGGGTTCGTTTCTTTTAGAATCTTTTGAGTCTCAAATTAACTTTCCTTCTGAAATTCCCACTTCGCCTCACTTTTTTCCAATACGTATCCATATTTTAGAATAACACGACTTACATATACTAAATAATAATATGAACAGATATAAGACCGTTAATAGTACGATTTTAGAGGTTAGGAAACTGTGACGTTTCGTCGTTTAAAGAGTTCTATTGAGGCAGTAGGCTCCAGCTATATATAGCTCCAAAACAGAATTTCTGTTATATGAGTGCTTTATAAAACACGCCTGTTCTACAAGGATAGATCATTCATAAATATACTGTATAAAGTCTGGCATAGATGGCATTTGACTTAAAGTTCTGAAAGGCTGTGAAATTAAGCTTAGACATTATTTAAAACTCTATGCAGAATTAGCGAAGCTGTGAAACAGTTGCGAGATTGCTATATATGTTATGTCAGCATCATTATGTTGTTATGTCTGGCAAAGTCGCTATTATTCAGTACTACACTACACCGGTTTGCAAGTGACAGTTCGTGACAGTTTGAGCTTGGAAGCCGGGTCGGTCGGCGTACTATATCGTTACGGAGTTATTGTTATTAGTTAATTACTTAAATATACCAGCAGTCTATTTAATACTCGTGTATGATTTCAACCCACAACAATACATGGTGTCAGGTGTGGGGTCCACGAGAATAAAAAGTGTTAAAAAATTGACGAGTTTCGCGTGTGTAATTCAGTGCTTAGTCAGTAAAAATGCCCAACAACGATCCAACCTCATTGGTTCCTGCGCAACAACTAACCTCAATAATGGCTCAATCTCTTTCTGTGCCAGTGTCTCCGCCAGATAAATTCGATTTTACAGTACCCCAAGGGTGGCCCCAGTGGCGAAAGCGCTTTGAGCGGTTCATGTCAGTCTCAGGACAAAACACAAAAACCGACGACGAGAAAATAAATATATTCCTGTATATTCTAGGTGAAGAAGCAGAAGAAATCATGATTCAATTTCCCACAGTCCCGATCACATTTGCTGAAACCTTAGCAGCCTTTGAAAGCCATTTCATTCCCCGTCGAAATATTATTTTCGAGAGATACAAATTTAACACACGGGTTCAACAACCAGGTAGAAACGTTTATTACTAACCTTCACATGTTAGCAGAGTTTTGTGACTACAGAACCCTAAAAGAAGAATTAATTCGAGACAGGATTGTAGTAGGAATGATAGATAAAAGGACAAGCGAAAAGCTGCAGTTAAAACTCAATTTAACACTCAGCGAATGCGTAATGGAGGCAAAGCAAGCGGAGCTTCAGGCTTCTCAGAGTAAAGAAATCTACAATGTAGCAGCGGGACGCAGAGCGGAAAGCGAGGTAGCAGCCATAACATCGCAGGTGGAGAACATAAACATTGAATCAAAACGAGGCGCGGTTGCCAAATCTAATTTTCATACGAAGAAAGGAGGGAAAGGTGAAGATATGAGAAAAAAGTGCCAGTTTTGCGGGTTAAGACCACATCCCAGGATACAGTGCCCTGCATTCAAATCAACTTGCAGATTGTGCCAAAAATTAGGTTATTGGGCAACGGTGTGCCATAGCAATCAGGTGAGATCTATCCAATTAAGGGAACATTTTCAAGATAATGTGGAAAACTCTACGGGGTATAACACTAACAATTTCAGGGGGTTTTCAACTGATGAAAATTTTTTAGGTACAATCCAGGTAAATAAAATTACGGTTAAAGAGTGGATTATATCCTTAGAAATTAAAGAAATAAATAAACACCTAGAATTTCCCCATCGGAAAGGTTGAGAGAATTCTCGCCCAGGTTCAAGGCTCTAAATTCTTTAGCCGCCTAGATACAACTTCGGGATTTTACCAAATTCGTCTGAATAAAGAATGCCAGCATTTAACGTGCTTTATAACCCCATTTGGACGTTTTATTTTCAAGAGGTTACCGTTTGGCATCACTTGCGCCCCTGAATATTTTTCAATGAAAAATTTTAAGTGGTCTAGAAGGAGTAATTTTTCATATTGACGATATGTTAGTGCATGCGCCTACCCTAGAAAAGCATAATGAAATACTTTCGGAGGTACTAAAGCGAATTCACGGGGAAGGCATTACTTTAAATAAACAAAAGTGTATTTTCGGGGTGGAATCGCTAGAATTTCTAGGTCATGTTATATCGGGCAATGGTATCTCGGTTGACCCTGAACGTATTTCATCCATAGTGGACTTTCCAGCTCCTTCTAACAAAACAGAACTTATGCGATTTCTAGGTATGGTCAATTTTTCTAGCCGTTTCATACCGGGTAGATCTCAAGTATTAGAACCATTGACCTCTTTACTAAAAAAAAATATTTGTTTTACCTGGGGCATTTCCCAAGAAGAAAGTTTTAATAAAATAAAAAAAATATTACAGGAAAGCCCTTGTTTAGATTATTTTGATACTTCTAAAAACGTTATTATTTCAGCAGACGCCTCTTCTTTCGGGTTGGGAGCGTGTCTAATGCAAGAAAATGGCAACGGGGATAAAAGAGTAATTTCTTATGCATCCAGATTACTATCTCGTACCGAACAACGTTATGCGCAAATAGAACGCGAAAGCTTAGCCCTGACATGGGCGTGCGAAAAATTTTCTGAATATATAACGGGGATCAAAGTTTTAATCGAAACTGATCATAAACCTTTAGTGCAAGTACTTCAGAGCAAGCCTATAGACGAGCTCACACCACGTCTACAAAGATTTCGGCTGAGGCTTATGAGATACGAGTATGAAATATACTACGTACAGGGAAAGGACATGGTGATAGCGGACGCCTTGTCCAGAAATTTTGGTAACGAGAGGTTGCCAGAAGAGAACGAATTAGCTCTAGAAACGGATACATATGTCAATCTAATCACTACTTCTTTAGAGATTAAGCGCAACTTTTTAGAAGAAATCAAATTAGAACAATCCAAGGATCCTATTTGCATTAAGTTGAAGCAATATACTCATGACGGATGGCCACGTAAAAATCTAATAGACCCATTGGTCTCGTCTTATTATCAATACAGGTATAAGATATCTGATTGTGAGGGTTATCTCTTAAGAGGGACTAGAATATTGATTCCTAAAACCCTCCAAAGTAAATGTTTACGTTTTTTACACCAAGGCCATCAGGGAATTGTAAAATGTCGAGCGCGTGCCAAAGCTACTATCTGGTGGTATAAACTTTCCACAGAAATAGAAAATATGATCAAAAATTGCCCACAATGTGTTGAACATCGTGTTAATATTAAAGAACCATTAATTACAGAACCCTTCCCAGACCGCGCTTGGCAGAAAATAGCAATTGACCTGTTTTACTTAAATCGAGGTTGGTACCTAATAGCAGTCGATTATTTTTCTCGATATTTCGAAATTTTCAAACTTTCAAGTTTAACCGAAAACCAAATCATTACCAAACTGAAAGAATTGTTTTCAAGACTAGGAATACCAGAAATTGTGAGATCTGATAACGGGCCACAATTTCAACGTGAATTTAAATTATTTGCGGAAGAATTTGACTTCAAACACATCACAAGTAGCCCCCACTTCTCTCAATGGAACGGAGCAGTGGAGGCGGCCGTAAAAACAGCAAAGAATTTAATTAAAAAAGAAAAAGATATTTACACGGCTCTGCTAGCTTATCGAACCACTCCACTTTCTAATGGTTACACGCCATCAGAACTAATATTTAACAGAAAAATACGCTCGCAACTTTCTGTTTTGCCAAAACTCTTAAACAAAAACATAGACACAAGTCCAGTCCTAAAAATAGAAAAAAATTATAAAAAAAAATTACGCAAAACTACAATTTAAGACATAGAACTAGGCCGTTATCGGATCTTGCGGTCAATGACAAGGTTTGGGTGACAGATCTAAAGTTGTATGGTATGGTTATAAAAATCTTAAAAGAGCCTAGATCTTATTTAGTGGATACTCAACGAGGAACATACAGGAGAAATCGCTGGCATTTAATACCAGCCAAATACTCCCAGCTTCAATTTAGCACTCCCGATAATAGCCCCGTTCTTATCAGCTCAGTCACTCCAACCTTGTCAACCGAATCTAGCACCTCTAGCAATAAGTCCGATTGTAACTTTGATGAAAAAATTGCATCTGATGACTATAATAGCTCCAAAATAAGTGAGGAGGAGATAAAGGATGATAGTTATAATAGTGCCAATGAGGAAGGAATTCCGAAGTGCAGTAATACTCCTTCACGACCAGTGAGAAACATTAAGAAACCTTCTTACCTAAATGATTACATTACATATTAGTTAACGAATCATTTGATAGAGGGAAGGATGTTATGTCAGCATCATTATGTTGTTATGTCTGGCAAAGTCGCTATTATTCAGTACTACACTGCACCGGTTTGCAAGTGACAGTTCGTGACAGTTTGAGCTTGGAAGCCGGGTCGGTCAGCGTACTATATCGTTACGGAGTTATTGTTATTAGTTAATTACTTAAATATACCAGCAGTCTATTTAATACTCGTGTATGATTTCAACCCACAACAATACAATATACAGGCTTAAACAACACTTATGAATGTAAGAAAGATGTAGCCAAACCTTTTACAAAGTAATGAAACGATATATTAGATGCATCAATAAAGCAGACGCGTATTTAAGCGCTTATAAGCAATTTAGTGCCGAAAAAAGCTTTAACGTAGCTTATTAGCTTTATTGGTTGCCAGAATAAATTATTTATAAAGCTTTAAGCAGAATAAGAGGTCTTCGTGTGTTACTTGGGTTCCATTTTGGCTTATTATGACAGATACAAAGAAATGTCACTATAGATAATTATCTGGTATTAAACGGGCTTTCAAACGATGATATCAAAGTTATAGCTGACTCTGCGATTTTCTGAGATAATAATAATTTTGAACATAGCAGGGGTGAAATTTTGAGGTTGAAAATAATTTACAGCAATTTCTTTTGGACTCTTTTACTATCAATATTTTTTCCCGCTACCAGGGACAAATACTTTTCGAGATAGAGCCGGTTACCTCGCTTAATGGGCAACCCCAATTAAATAAAAAAGAAAGTGTCTTTCTTATCATTTATCACTACAGAAGTACAATTGTTAGAACTTGTCTTATCACTAGAATGAAGTGCTTATTTTTCATTAAAGAACAATATCTCAATTTTACATGGTGACCCCATACGAAATAGGCTAAGGGGCATTGCCTCATCCCACGTTCATAGTGATATGGAATACTATCAAGTTGCAGCTAAACATTATTGTTGAGGGTATTGTTCTTTAAAATCTCTAAAAGTGTGTAGTTGAGTTGAAATTTACATTTTAGAGAATATAAATAAAGCTTCACATTTTCGTAACTTCTGGATTTGATAAGGCGAAACATATTTTTCAAAACTTACTTCTCTAATAGCTTTTATCAATTGTTCCTCGTTCAGAAGTCTAATTTTGTTTAAGCTCATCCTTAATTGCTTAAGGTGTTGTTGTCCTCGTTCAAACAATCACAATATTCACTACTAAAAATGTCCTATTTTGCTCTTCAATTTCAATAAAATAAAATGAGGCACTGTTCTAAACAAGAAGATTTTTCGAAATAATTATTTAATAAATCAAAAAACTTGTGGCGTGTGGTGATTAAACAGTATGAATGTATCATTTTATCTGAATTATAAAGGAAACCGCATACAGTATCATTTAACTGGAACTTCCTCGTGATATCTTCATGAAAATGTACTATTATAATTTTATCAATAAATAGACGTAATCAATTCAATCCGAAAAAGAAACCCCCCGCACAATTCTTACAAGGAATAATTGTTTTTTTATCGAATCTTTATACAATGTAATTATGGATACCAAACAGAAATCCTCAAATAGGACCATTTTTTATATTTTTAAATAAAATGATTCACCTACCCCTTCAACTCCCTAAGGGTAATAACTCTAAAAATTTTAAACGAAAAGGAGTAGCGATTACCCGTTTAAGAGGGTTTTTAATTTTTTGTTCTAATTTTTATGATAAAAATGATAGATTGTGGTCTTCACATTCTGAAGAACGTTTTTTAAGCTTATTGTTTGTTTTTGATTAGATGATTCTTTTCATAAAACAGGAACCAAAGCTGTGCAACTAAACGGAAATATTTCCAAAATTGCCAGAATGTCTTCAGCTATCTGCCCAGGTGTCTTTTCTTTACATAGCTACATTTGTTTTAGAAAACACGAAAAAGTCTATATCAAAACATACGAGATGTTTCTATCACACCTATGTTAAATCCTTAAAGCTTTTGATATCACACTAGAAATATGACGAAAGGTCATATACTTGCCCAAGGTAGACAAAGTATCAGACTTAATACTTAAATCATATAGTGTAAGAATTCATAGCATCTATGATTGATAATCGATTGGGTGCTCATGACAATGGTGTCATTTTGTAAAAACGTCAAGTTAGTAAGAACTCTTGTCAATAAATGTATAGTTTATTTACGATAAAAAGACGATGACGTTGCAAAACAAAATATTGTGATGTTGCCAAGCTGTAGTTTTTTCCTTTACTTAACGAAAACTAGAAAAGTCAATCTGATGTTCTTCTTTTTCATTGTTCCGTGCCTCGTAGGGCGTAAGTTAAAAATATTTATTTAAAAATAAAAGGCTTGTATGATAGGCTTGATTAATTTAATATAAATATTTATTCATGAAAAACTATAGGTAAGATACAAGAAATAATAACCAGTCATTCTATATTCGAATTAACATTTAATTATTATACATAGAAGAGGGTTAAATGACGAACTGTAGGTCCTTATACCTTATTCTATGCTCTATAGAACCATCTTCAAGAGCACTGCAAGGGTTTACGCTAAAAGTTATCAATACAAGTGTTAATAACCTCCATGCAAATTTAAATATTGTTTCTTTATACAATACCTATTATATTTATTATAATAAAAATAGAATGGAAAAGAAAAATATAGATACACAAAATAAAATTTTGTTACAAGATATAAAAATAAAAAATCTCCCATTTTATCAGTATTATTTATGTACGGATACTGTGGTCGTTGTTTTAATTTGTGTATTATAAAATAAATTGTACCCAATTAATTTAATAATAGTTATTAGTGATTTTGAAAAGGTGGAAATAAAGCAAATTGGATAAAAATATACAAAAAATAAAACACAAGATTTCCACTATTCCACTACAAAATCATCACTATCTTCATCGTCACTGTCAAAATTAATAATAAGTGGATGCACATCCTGTCTATCAAATACTACTTCTCTATCCCACCCATCTTGTATAATTTTTTCAGTGTGCTCTACTGTCTTTGACCAAATATCAGGAGTCGCTTTTTCTAAAGATTTTTTCCATACACCTATTGCTTGTTCTGTTGAAGAACCATCAGTTCCCACATGATCTCTATAAAAAAATTTAACTATGCCCCAAATTTGTTCAATTGGGTTGAACATACAGTGGTAAGGGGGAAGTCGAAGCACCTTGTGCCATATTTTTCAGATAATATGTCAGCGTCATATACTGTGGATTATTCCTACAAAAATGCATATATTTAAACAAAATAAGTTATCTAAGTATTACCATAATATTTTGAAAAATGTTTATTTATATCAACTTATCGTTATCCTAAATTCAATAATTAGGTTTTGAGGAAAGTATTTTCAAAAGGAATATCATTTTGTATCAACCATTTCTGTATATCAGCCTTTTTGGTAGCTGTTGTTGGTACTTATTGATCACTGTACTGTGATAACTTGCATTATCCACTACAATTGTGGCTTCCAAGTTCACTAAAAGCTGGTATTCAAACCAATGCAAAACAATTTCTCGGTTCATTTCACCGTGGTAATCACCATCTTGTTTTTTGGAAGAAAAAACCAGCCCTGCTCCAGGAATAAATCCAGAAGAGGAACCAGCATGCAATACTATATACCTACAATAAGGAAATAACAAATTATTACTAGGTTTCCTAGATAGACTGCATAGCTCAAAATAACTATTAATAATTATATAGATTTAAATAAAATAGTGTGACTAGTAAATATTTGAAAAGGTCTTAAAATTGCAGGAATGTTAGTACATCATAAATTAATTGCTAAATTTTATTATTCAATTACCTTGGACCACCAATTTTGGTTTTTTTCACGCTTCTATGATTAGAATCTTGCCAAGAACGTCCAATAGTACCGTCTTTAAATATCCAGGTTTCATCCAAAAACACAATTCGATATAAATATTCCTTTTTTATCTTGACATATTCATGTAGAAAATGTACACGTTTTAATGCAATATGTGGCAACTCCATTAAACCACGACCAGGATCATCTTTTTGGTATTTGAATCCAATATTTTTCACTATCTTCCAGAGTGATGTTAAACAACCATTAAAGAGTTCACGTTCCTGGAGTTTGTCTCCTAAAATTTTCAAGGTTATGTGTTCCTCTGAAAAAATATTGTGTTAGTTAATTGTGAATAAAATAAAACAGTAAATTCAATATACTCACTGTTTCCATACATTTCGTATATAACATTTCGGAAAGCATTTTGATCAAAGTTATCAATTTCAACATTAGGTTTTATGCGTTGTCTCTTTTTAGGTAGGCTTTTAGGCTTTTCACCTCTATTATGCTTGGCGGCAATACGGTTAACAGTGGTAACGCTAAGTTGTAAAGCTTCTGCAACTCTCTACAATATAGTTACTTCAATTTATGAAAGAATAGTATATTATCAAGTTTAATTAACCTAACCTAACATTAAAAACATATAATCATTTACATTTAAATATGTAACAATAATATTAATAATGATGAATACAAATAGCGAATACTATTACTTACGTCTCTTACAGCAGTAAGCGGGAGAAGCGGGCCCCCATTTCGCCATTCTCGTTCAAAATAGCTCAACAAAGAAGTTACCATCTCTTGACATTTTCTGTTCAGCTGCTTCGGCATTTTATTGACCTCACACTGTAGATTTGCCTAAATAATTAGTTATGAAAATAACTGTTTTTTTAATCTTAAAGAAGCAATGAATTTAAAAGCACCAAAAAACTTGTAAATATTAGACGATGATCGAATGTCAATAAACGTCAAAACAAACTGGGGAATTTTACCAGTTGATTTGACAACGTCTTGAAGTTTTTCCAACCCGTTAGCTGTAAATTGCCCTGGCTGTTGAGGATAAATTGTATTTACGGTTGGTAAATTAATATTTAAGGAAATCGGCCGGATAGAACGGCCAGACTGACTTCAGTTTTCGTAATTTTTTTAATATATAAGATAAGGCTATTATGTAACACACAAATACCAGCTTGATGTGTATCACAGGGGCCATAAGAACTACTCCGATAGCTGCTGTGGAAGTCTGGCTGAATCTACTGCTTCTACACATTTTCATACAAGGCGAGGCCAGATCTGTAATGCACAGATTAATACATAATCATCAGCACATAAGCCAGACGTATAGTGCGGATTATCGGGAGCTGAAAGCGGACAATGTAATGGAGCAACACACTGATGCAACAATCACAAGATATAGCTTTAATAACAAATTCAAAATAACTATATCAGGTAAGGTAGACTGGTAGGGGGGAAGCGGAAGATACATGGTTCACGGACAGCTCAAAGACATCGGAAGGCGTAGGAGCAGGAGTAGCGGAACTATAACAAGGGATAGCTTTCCCAGTGAGCCTAACAAAGGACGCCACAATTTTCCAGACTAAATTGACAGCAATCCACTACTGTGTGGAAGAATTTAAAAAGCGGAAATAACATCGTTCACTTGCTATCTTAACAGGCAGCCAAGCAGCGCTAAATGCACTCGATTCTGTAGAGGTCAACTCTAAGCTAGTATGGGATCGTGTGTGTTCTCTAAACACTAGTGGCGGCTTGTCCAAGTAGAGCTTCTTCCAAAATGAAAACATTTTGAAATGATTGCAGTTATTACATTTACTATACAATTATTTTAGAAAAACATATTTTTTTTTCGTTCATCGCATATTTATTTTTGCATTGTAGGTATCTTGATATGTGTTCCGGTTTTGTGTATTCTATGAGTGAGTGGTACCGACATCGCACTCACACCAACTTGATACAAATACCTAAATCGAACACTGGAAAATGACTGCAGTCAATGCAGGCCGAGCTATAGCATACAGTGAGTGTATTTAGGGGAAAGGCATGACGCAGATTTATATTTATCGCGGCCTGCAAACATTGATTTAAGGAAACTTGGGCAGAAAGGGAAGCAAATCTACGAGCTGTTCTTATGGGTTAATTGATGTCACTCAGTATTATATTTTTGTTGTTGTAGGGATAATAAAATAAACTTCATACGCAGTTATAAAAAATTTATTATGTAAAATTTTTTTTTAAACTTCTAACATGCCTTGTCCCACTCACTTTTTACCGTTAAACATTTTAGTTTTCCTTCCAGCCTATCTAATATGCTAGTAAAGTATTGGTTTACCCCAAAAAAAGTTGAAATTTTGAAAAAAAATATTCACGTTTTTCATCAAGACCAACACGAAAAAACGGTTTTTAGAAAAAAAATCATGTGTGTATGTCGTCGTCGTCGATGGCCACTTTTCGTTACATGTGATTTTTGGAGAAATTTAAGTTTGTTAGCCTGATACAGCGTCCGGAGTGCAACAAGTCACCAATTTTACGATTGAATATTGTTCAGAACATCTTACAGATGAACCACATTGATTTTCAGCTCACCAGAGCCAGTACAACGGGTGCTATAGTATTTTAAGTACGACATTTTTATCATTTTTGGAGAAATTTCAGTTTGTTAGCACGATACAGACTCCGGAGTATATACAAGTGACCAATTTTATGATTGTATATTATTCAGGGCATCTCACAGATGAACCCAATTGATTTTCAACTCACCAGAGCCAGTACAACCGGTGCTATACTATAAGTACGACATTTTTGTAATTTTTGGAGAATTTTCAGTTTGTTAGCACGATACAACCTCCAGAGTGTATACAAGTGACCAATTTTATGATTTAATATTATTCAGGGCGTCTTATAAATGAACCTTATTTATTTCTAGCTCACCAGAGCTAGTACAACAGGTGTTATGGTACCTGAAGTGCCACACATTTTTGCTCCTTTTTGGAGAAATTTCAGGTTGTTAGCACGATACAGCGTCCAGAATGTATACAAGTGACCAATTTTATAATTGGATATTTTTCAAAGTGTCTTACAGATGTACAATATTAATTTTTAGCTGACTAGAGAGAGTACAGCGGGTCCTATAAATCCAGATGTACTACATTTTTGGTTATTTTTGGAGACATTTCGGTTTGTTAGCACGATACATCCCCCGAAGTGTATACAAGTGACAATTTTATGATAGAATATTGTTCAGGGCATCTAACAAATACGGAAAAGTTAGTTTTAATCCTTAAAACCGTTTATTTTATTTATAAAATTGGGTCTTATTGTGTCTTATACATCTAACAAATTTTAAAATGTAAGATAATTATTTTAGTAGTTGAAGATTATATTTAATTTTGATTATATCTTTACAGAAATGAACGAAGCAAAAATTCAGCGCCGAATTTGCAATATATCAATTTTGCACGACTGATTTTGTATTTAATAAAAATGCCGTATTTTCAACTCGTATTTATTTCTCATTATAATTTTTTTCAGTCCTCCCATAAAAATCTTCCACGAACCGCCACTGATAAACACGCTGATTGACCGTAGTAAAGTCATTGGTAGCTTGAGTATCGGGACAAAAGAATCATAAGTGCAACGAAAAGCCAGACGAAATGGCTAAGGAAGCTGTGTCAATGCCATTCGTTAGAACGGAACCCTTCTGCTCCGTTGCAAAATCAGTAACAAAATCGGCCACAAAAAATGGGTCGAGTATATCTCTTAGGTTATGGTGGAGCAATTTACCTGTCCAAAGACAAGCGAAACAGTTTATATTAGAACAATTACCAAATTCTCGACTGACCTGGTAAGTAAAACAGGAAATCGGTCAAAACTATTGTGGATTTGTTAACAGCGCATTGTAAGCTCAATAAGCATCTAATATTGATGGGGTTGGCAGAAGAGCCCGTGTGTAGATTATGTCGATCAGAGAAAGAAACTGCGGAGCACATGCGTTTATCAAACGTGCGTTTCTCGGTACTAGGCATAGGAACGCCACTAGCAAGGAACTACATGAAAGATTCAGTATCTAAGCTGATAGACTTCATAAGAACAATAAGGCTAGAGAATATGTAATCTACATTTAGGAGACCTCAATAGATCTGAAAAGGTCGCAGTGGAATACGCCTCAAGTATATCTATCTATCAAAACACGCCAGAATCTCTACCTTGCACACGTACCCAAGTAAATGAAACTCAAGAAAAAATAAATACAAGGATGTATTGATATCTAGTTAGCCTAGACCAGTTCCATGCATAAACAAAATATTGCGTTACCATAGCAACGAACAATAACTTATTAGAAGTGTCAGTGTAAAGTTTGACGTCAAAAAAGTAAACCAGAGTTACGCAATAAATTAAATGAAAAAAGATGTCCACCGAAATTGTGAAAATCGAAAAATTGAAGTATCGAACCATCATCAAGTACTTGTATTTAAAAAGGTTAAGATGTAAGCAGATTTACGAAGATATGCTTATACCCTTGGTGATCAATGGCCTTCGTATGCGACCGTGAAAAATTGGACTGCAAGCTTCAAAAGAGGTAAAATTTCCATTGAAGATGATGACCGAACGGGAAGGCCAGTTTCTGTGTCAGTCGCCGAAAATATCGATGCAGTTCATGACATGATTTTATCAGACCGTCGAAATGGGCTAAAACGGATATCTGAAGCACTGAATATTACATACGAACGCGTTCATCATATAGTTCACGTCAATTTGGACATGAGAAAAATGGATTCCCAAATGTTTGAATGTTGACCAAAAGCGTGCAAGGGTAGAAGCATCGCGTTCGTTCTGTGCTCGATTTGAAAACGATGTAGACTTCTTAAACCGAATTTTTACTATGGATGAGACTTGGGTACATTTCTACGATCCAGAAACCAAGCAACAATCGATGGAATGGCGACACTCTGGTTCTCCAAGACCTAAGAAGTTTCGTGTCCAAAAATCTGTTGGAAAAGTTCTTGCTTCAGTTTTTTGGGATTGCCATGGAGTAATCATGATTGATTTTTTGGATAAGGGTAGAACAATAACTGGAGATCACTATTCGACATTACTGACCACTCTACGGGAAAAAATTAAAAAGAAAAGACGCGGAAAGCTATCCAAAGGTGTTTTGTTTTTCAGGACATCGCCCCTGCACACAAATCTCATGTTGCCATGCAAAAAATTCCTCAACTGAAAAAAAGTTTAAAAGGTCGTAATTTTTTTTCCAACGAGGAGGTAATAAAAGCTGTGGAGGTCTGGTTTGCAGAGCAAGAAGAAACATTTTTTTTTGAAAAGTCTAGAGACGTTGCAGGTTCGCTGTAATAAATGTATCCAATTAAGAGGAGAATATATGTTGAGTAATAAAATATTTTGACCTTGAAAGTTTGTTTGGTTCTATAGTAGGCTAAGCATTTTTCAATATATCCTCGTAAAAGGTTATTGTTAGCATAAACAAAAAGTCGAGAGCACTCTAAACGATTGAAAACA
This sequence comes from Galeruca laticollis, assembly GCA_963921935.1. Lineage (NCBI taxonomy): Eukaryota > Metazoa > Arthropoda > Insecta > Coleoptera > Chrysomelidae > Galeruca > Galeruca laticollis. Next base: position 287,298,503 of record OY998175.1, on the reverse strand, counting down.
TCAAGATGGTCTTCTAAAAGTTCAAGAAATAAAGTTATATTTCTATAGCAAATTATTTAAATTTTGTAATAGAAAAATATTATTTCAAATTCATTTTTTTTATATTTTAGATGCAAAAATAATTGCATGCTGCACTTTGTTACGTCATGGAACATTTCTGTAACGTCTGTTTAATATACATTATTAATATTTCGTTTTCAATATATTTATAAGTTTGGTTTAGTTAAGATAATTTTACGTTACGCCACTGCTTGGTATTAGCTGATCCCACTCGCCTATCTTGTCCTCTTTACACACTCCTCTCATCCCGTATCTATTTTAGTTGGTATAACTGTCACGCTGTCAAAATCAGCTGACGAGCTGACATTGACTACTGACACAATTGAATTTTTTATATATTATCAATAATACATTGATTTGCCCTTTAATAATATTACATCGGATTGTTAATAAAAGTGTAAAGATGTGTGAATATAATTGAGACATTTATAAACAAAAATGAATTTACATCAGATTGTTAGTGGCGCTTGCAACGCAGGCGATAAGTGTTTTGCTGTTGGCTCAGTTGAAGGTGTACCCTTTACAGTAAGTTAATTCATGATTATGTCTTAATACTTAATTGCTTAGTGCAACAAATGTTTGAATTAGAAATGTAACAATACGGAGTTCATTACCGTTTTTTATATAATTATATTATTATAATATTAGTACTGTTCGGGGACTACATTGGTAATTATCAATTCTAGGCATATGCAGCAGGATGTAATATTGTCATTCTTGCATCTACGTTTGAAAGGGTTCAGATAATTCCTGGAGCAATACATGACTACATAAGAATAACATCTGTAGATTGTTCTAGTGATACAGGAAAAATTGCTGCCTCTTATGATGATGTTGTATGCATATACGAACCTACTCCCCTAATTCATAACACTTCTACACACGTAAGTTTATTTAAAAATTAAATCAAATATTTAATTCACTATAAACCTATACATTTACAGATTTAGTCGTAATAATTTAGTAGTACATTGACTGCAATGTTTTATTTTAGCGACAACCTATCATAAAGAAACCTTCAAAAATTAAGGTATACAAACTAAAATAATGTGTGCTGAATTTGTTTGATTATAAAATTTTAAGCTTGGAAACAATGCTTGCAGTCGTTTTGTGATTTAAAGTTTCCATAACTTCACTTATCTAATTGATTAATTCTGTTTTATTTTTATCAAAATTTGGACTTTATGTTGATATTCTTTATAACAAAATCCATAATTGAAGTTTCATATCATTCACACTTTGATAACTGCATGTGAAAGCTTTATGTTTTACTAACATTATCAATTCATTTATGGTATATTTGCTGTCTGACTTCAATGTAAACAAAATCACATGTTTATATGTGCAAAATCAATGAGTCAGTGACTAGTCTCATATACAGGACATCCATTCATTTTTGGGTTCTAAAAGACGTACAACAAATAATAATATTTGTAATATTATTAACAGGAGAAATAAGACAGATATAGATAGCACCAAGACATTGTCAGCGCTAGTGCTAGCAGTTGAAATCGGTTTTTTGAATATTCAAATAACCAGTTTCAGATAAAACTGAGTATTCAATTAACTGGTTATTCAGACAACCGGTTAATGGGTAAACAAATTATTTGAATAAATGGTTATATAGAAAACCATTCATTCATAAAACTGATTATTCGGAAAACCGGTTATCCGGATACCCGATTATTCGATAATCCTTTCAATGTTTTCATCAGAATAACCAGTTATACGGATAATCAATTATTTGAACAACTGTCCATTCTCGCGCACCTAATATTGAACATCTCTGATCTCTGTGAGCATCTTCTGTCAGATTAGACCTGCCTTTCAGTCATTTAATGAGCTGCGGAGGGAGAGTTTGACTGTTTTTATTTGCAAGCTTCCTTTGTCAGTATAATATAAGTAAATTATCAGTTGATTGTAATTTGTGTTATTTAAATTTAATCATTCTTAGGATTTTGCAAAGCAGTTCAGCCGTTGAATTTGCAATGTTTAAGCAAACACTTATCAAAATAATTGACACAAAATGAGTGAGTGTTGGAAATATTTAAAAAAAAAGTGATGAAATTTCACATATAATATGTTTTTGTGTAAAACTAAATAATAATTATCTTTAGAAATTTTTATTGAAGTGTGTTTTGATTGTTTACATATTTTTTTAATGATTACTTTGAGTTAATTTTCATTTTTTATGTATGTGGATTTTATAATTATACATTTTCATATTATTTGAGGATTCTATGGAAATTATTATTATCTTTGTGATTACATAACATACGCCTACCTGATAATTGAAGAATCATGCTTAAGCTCTACTGTTATTAACATTAACTTTATTAATTTTAAAGTAACCGAATAATTTCTTAAATTATCAGATATTCTGTTTTGACTGTTATTTGGAAAACAGTTTCTGTTTTAACCAGTTATTTGGATGACTGGTTATTGAAATAACTGGTTATTTAGATAACTGGTTATTCAGATAACCGGTTAATTCAGATAACCGGTTATTCAGATAACCAATTATTTGAATAACAGGTTTTAGAGTATTTGATTTTAATTACTATTCAGTTAACTGGTTTTATCCGAAACCGGTTAACCAGTTGCTTTTCTTCAGTTTTTGTCAGCACTAGTCAGAACTATTTCAAAAATAAACGGTTTTAAATATTAAAACTAACTTTTCCGCATCTGAGATGCCCTGAACAATATTCTATCATAAAATAGTCACTTGTATACACTTCGGGGGATGTATCGTGCTAACAAACCGAACTTTCTCCAAAAATGTAGTATATCTGGATTTATAGGACACTCTCTAGTCAGCTGAAAATCAATAGGGTACATCTGTGAGACACCTTGCAAAATATACAATTATAAAATTGGTCACTTGTATACACTCCAGAGGCTGTATCATGCTAACAACCCGAAATTTCTCCAAAAATGAGGCACTTCGGGGGATGTATCATGCTAACAAACTGAACTTTCTCCAAAAATGTAGTATATCTGGATTTATAGGACTCGCTCTAGTCAGCTGAAAATCAATAGGGTGCATCTGTGAGACACCTCGCAAAATATACAATTATAAAATTGGTCACTTGTATACGCTCCAGAGGCTGTATTGTGCTAACAACCCGAAATTTCTCCAAGAAGGACCAAAAATGTGGCATTTCAGGTACCATAGCACCCTTTGTACTTGCTAAAAATCAATAAGGTTCATCTTTGAGACACCCTGAATAATATCCAATCATAAAATTGGTCACTTGTATATACTCCGGAGGCTGTATCGTGCTAACAAACTGAAATTTCTCCAAAAATGTCGTACTTAAAGTACTATAGCACCTGTTATACTGGCTTTGGTGAGCTGAAAATCAATAGGGTTCATCTGTGAATTGTCCTGAATAATATTCAATCATAAAATTGGTGACTTTTTGTACTTCGGAGGCTGTATCGTCCTATTTTCTGATAGGTAGTGATGTTGCTATAGGTTTTCTTTTATTTTTTATTGTTTTTCAAATGGAGTTATCTTATCTAGTTAAGGAAGAAATATATCTTTCCATTGATTCGTTTTTTATCATTATAAGTTTATCTTTTAGTTTGTTACTTAATTTGGTATATCTTCTTCTATCTTTGGTAATATTGGTGCATTGCCACATAAATCTGGCTCTTCTCTTTTCAGCTAATAATTTTTTCACTTCTGTCGGTATGTAATTGTTGCTCGGTTGTGACTTGCCATTTGGAGTAGATTATTTAGCAGAGTATTGAAGTAGTTATGTTTAAGTTTGTACCCTCTCTATTATTTGTTTATATTTGTCACAGTTGGTTTTCGAGTTGTGTAGTCAAGGGATTGGTTTTTTGATTATTATTGTTGTGCTGATGGTGAAAATAGTTGGAGAATGGTCCGAGTCCAGATCATAGTTTGGTGTTCTGTATATGCGCCTGAAACGCCATTTACCACAAAGAAATCTGCTATTTTGTTTACATCAGTTGGCCAATATGTTGGTGACTCAGTTGAAAGAAAAGAATAATTATTTTCGTTGATAGTACTTGCCAGTTCTCAGCGTCGTTGTTAGACATGATCCCCATTTTATCTCAATTTCTTAGAGTACTTTACTTTTGTCTGTTTTTCTAATTAGAGAGTGAAGAGTGAATTTATCATGATAAATGTTAAGCACCAAAATCAGACCTTATGTATTTTAAGAGCTCCTAAGTCAAGGAATATTTTAAGAACCAATTTTGATTTTTCATCTCATTTTTTTAGGGTAATACTCTTGTCGGCTTTGCTCATGCATCAATTAAGGGTTGTTTAGGGGTTAAGAGAGCGAGCTCAAAAATTGAAATTATATTAATTTGAAAGATCATAATTAACTTCTATGTCTAAGTCAAAAATCAAACTCGTTAATAATGTCAGTGTTGCACTTACCATTTTTTACGATAAATTCAATTCCACTTGTCATTATTTCTATTTCAATAAAAAATATCTATAAACTGAACTTTGCGGATTGCAGAACAAATGTGAAATGACCCTTTCTTTCAAAAACAAGTGGAATATTATCATTTTTCATTTATGTGAAGTTTCCGATAAAAAACAACGATTTACTACTTATTCCTTTGGTTTTGATTCTTACCGTTTACGGCTTACCACTAGGATGCCTTTTACTGAGAGTGCAGTCCCCAAAAACAATTATTTTCCCTCTCTCGTTGTCTGTTTTGACGCACTTTGATTCAGCCGCCTGTGTTTTTTTTTGCATACATTGGAAATGTATAGAATATTTCTGGTTCATAGTTGTATTGGATGATGAACGATTCTTATGAAATGAAATTTGAAAATGAGTAAGTTTGGGATGGTTGACAACATAACATATGTTTTCTTCTTGTTGAAAACCAATCAAAGGTTTAATTCCATATCCAGACTCTGGTTGTTGATCCAATATCAGCTACTCAGAACTTTAGGGGGACATCCCTCCCTCGCATCTGCCAGTGCTTCATTTTGTAACAGGAATCAATTATAAAAAATAACAGATTATCATACCGTTGGCTTAGGCACAATAGATCGCAACCCAAGAAAAATAAGTTTTGCGTTTTTGGCGTCATTTGATTCTAACAGTTTAAACTGTGTCTCTACAATACATCGTAGGCGTCATCTCCATAAAAAACTACTCTATTTTATTATTTCAAAAGGTCGTATCCCCAGCAAGGCTAAAAATTAAATGCAATAAGGTCGGAAGCCTCAAAAAAATCATTTAGTGCAATATATACTAATCTTATCAAATTATTGTTAGTGCTGTGCCAATTAATTCTGAGGAGTGTAGTTATTTAAATACTTTTTACAGTTTCTTGTGTTATATTCTGAAGGTAAGTGAATTAAGAAGAAATTTTACATATAAGTCTTGCACTAGAGAAGCCAGTATCAGTTAATTGTTTCAAGGAATTTTCTCACAGTCAAGATTTGGTTTCTTAATATAGCGTCCTTTCTAATGCAAACCTTTCAGTGATTCAGCCAGTAAAACTTACTGATATAGAAGAAATTCCTCCAAGCGACGTGTTCGTAAATTTGCAACCAGTTGAACCTATTTACTTCGAAAACGAAATTATAGAAGAAAAAGCCTATTCATTTTGTCTGCTAATTAATAAAATAAATTACTTCAAATCCTGAATTAGTGGAAAGTTTACAGCCAGACAACGTCAACAATACCCATGAAACCATGCTTTGTAATACTGTTAAAGAAAAAACTGGTGGCAATGTTAAAAGGGGGAGGAAGACCGCAGACCAAAATGAATGGGCAGCACTAAGATATGTAAATAATTTTCGGAGATCGAAAGACAGGAAATATTCAAAAGATTTTGGTCTTTTACATGGGAACTGAAGAAAATGTATGTAAGAAGCTTGGCTCAGTATATTGAGAAAAAAGGATCCTACACTCGAAGTGAGTCAAGGCGAGGGACTATTGTTTATAGTTTGCAGCTTGATGCCAACAAATTGCCAGATATTTATGTCTACACTTGCAATTGGTGAAATAATTATAGGAAACTGGCTCACTGAACCTGTGCAGCACGCCAAAAAAACAAACTGAGAATTCAGTTTGCAAGAGAGATCATTAACCGTTTTCCATAACTATACAATCGCATTATTGCCGAAAATATTCAAACAAACTTTATCTTGAAGAACGTTTTCGTAATAAAACGGAAATCTATAATGTTTCCAATGAGGAATGCACTAAAAGCAATGAACTGCCTTTGTCAATATTCTTGTTCAGTAAAATTCTAGAAGTAAATAACATAGCAATACATCGTCCTGAAGAGGATCAATGCGACGTATGTTGTTCATATAAAATCGGTCAGGTTGAAGGAGAGTCAAACAAGAAACATATGATTGATAAAAAATAGAGCTAGAAGAGAGAAAGTAAAGGACAAATCTTATGCGTTAGAAAAAAAAAGTTTTATGCCCTGACAATGGACGCGCAAGCGGTTCAATTATACCCTAGATTACTTGTTAGTCAATTATACTTTAAGAGCAAGCTTCAGTTCCATAAATTTTCGGTATATAATGTTGATACACATAAATCTGACAACTACTGCTGGAATGAAAGTAAAGGAGAGCTAGTTTCGTCAGTATTCACAAGTTGTATAATGAACTACCTGAAAAAGCATTGTCTAGAAGTACAATAAACATTTACTCCGATAACTGCAGAAATCAAAATAAAAATTTAATATTGTCAAATGCACTGTTGCCCTTTTCAATGCAAACTGGTATAACGGTAATTCAGAAGTACTTGGAGAAGGGTAACACTCAAATGGAGTGTGATTTTACTCATGCACTTATCAAATGGAAGCTAAAGACCAGATAGATTCATATACCTAGTCAATACTCATTAGCAATAAAAAAAAGCTAGGCTTAAGCATTTTCCTCTGGATGTTCCTTATGTCACACATGATTTTTTCATGAAGTATGATGATAAAGATCTTTATAGATACCAATCCATACGACCAGGACAAAACGTTCATGACGCTAAAGTAGTTGATGTAACAAATTTCAAATATTACCCGGTTGGAAAAATATTTTACGAATTAAGCTACGATGATCAACATTACATTGAACTCCCTTGCCGCTCTAACACAAATAATTTGAGTAAACAGCTTCATTGCCGACTAAAATTACAAAAAAAAATTAAAGATTTACAAGAATTTACTTCAGTATTGTCTAAAGAAGTGAAGAATTTTTACTCAAGCTTACCATATGATCCGGAAGATATAAATCGAGGAAATAAGAAGGTTAAACAAAAACAATCAGAATCAGATGAAGAATCTGAAAACAAGCAAGACATAGTTAACAATAAATAAACTAGTACAAATAAGAAAGCTACAAAACTAAAATCTACAACCAGGATTGAAAAAAGGTCAGTCAGGAAGAGTACAGTCAGGTCAAAAAGTGAGCTAAAGCAGATGCCTTATAAACGAAAACAAAAAAAGACAAGCAATTAAGTACAGTAAACACTACCATTAAATCTCTTTTTGTTCTATACTAGAAAAATATGTGTTCGCTTGCGTTCTATTTTAAGAAATGTTATGTTGTGTGCTGCTTTATACAATCACATTTATTGTAGTGTGCTCTTAGTTATATTTCCTGCAACAAGAGTAAGAACAAATTATAAATCGTATATCATCAGTTGAATTAAACAACAGAGCAACATATGAAATGGAAAATTTCATAAATGAATTATCAATTAACAAATTAGCCATTGAACGTATATTGAAACAAAACAATCCATAATCATTATGAGCAATCGAAATCACTCAGTACAAGATAACAGTGACTATTTGAAACTTAAAGGTGCCACAAAATGTTACAACCAACTAATACGGAATTATTAGAAGAAACTAAACAAGTAAGAAAATTTGTAGAAGCAAGCAGCGTTAAAATTTCATCAAATATTGAAGAAAAATTGGTTGACTAAATTTGAACATTAGAGAAAGAAAATTCGATATTACAAGACAAAGTAGAATATCTGGAGCGTCAAAATAAAAAAAACAATATTATATTCGGTATAAATCAAGTTGTGCCGAATATATCTTCTCAGAGCATTTGCAACAACTTAAACAATTTGCTTGGTACCGATTTAGGAGTTGAACAGATAAACAACGTTTATATCCTAGGCAATTCATCTCAAGCACCTATTAATGTAGAGTTTCTATCCACTCTCACCAAAGTTAAAGGATTCAGTAATTGGCAAAAATTAAAAGGTACTAACTTGACTATTTCGCATGACCTTACATCAGTCCAACGTCAACTGAATAACATGCTGAAAAGGCACCTTAAAAAAGTCAGAACTAACTCCAATAGGTGCTACATCAAAGAGGAGAGGCTATTCGTTTATAACAACATAATAACTTTTCAGGAAGTACTAGAATTTGAACAGGCTGAAACAGAAGCAGAGTATCAACATAGCCAAGAACACACCAGCAATGCTCCTGAGACTCCAACTCCCAACATAACATCTGTTCAAAATCCAATACCAGCCGTTAATCAAACCAATAAAAAAGAAGGGCCGAAGACAAACAAACATCAAGGTGAAAATACTCTAAAGATCGGAAAACCAAAATACACAAACGCAAAACCCAGAATATGCTTTGGATCAACAAAAAATGAATGAATATATTCAAAATTACCATTATAAGAAAATTGATACCAAAGTTATTGAAATTATATCTACATTTAATACCCTATATTCAAGAGGATTAGACAAAGAACTGTTTAAAGTAATACATTGTAACATACGAAGTTTAAATAAGAACTATGATAAGTTGTGTTTGTTTCTAAATTCAATCAAAACTGATTTTCACGTGATTATTTTGACAGAATCGTTCCAACTTTTAATAGATGTATTTTCTTTGGACGATTATGATGTTTTATAGAACGATGGAAGTTTTAACAGCAATTATGGTATAGTTGTTTACATAAAATCAAATTTAACACAAAATATATAGGTCAGTGCAAAGCGGCAGAAGTTAATATTTCCTTTAAAAATAATAACCTTTAACCACTATATACTTATCGACAAATTCCACTCTAACACCTGATATATTCAAAATCGAATTATTATAATATCTTGAAAACTGTTGAAACCAACAGAATCATATCATAATAGGATATATAAACATTAATCTTCTAAGTTATCAAGAATATGTGGAAGACTATAAAAATTGCCTAAACTCATATAATTTCTCATCAAGATTGGAATAATAAAACCCCTCTATAAAAAGGGGAAAAGACTCTGATGCAAAATTATCGACCCGTGTCGACATTATCTGTATTTTCAAAGATTATTGAAAAAGTTATACTGTTTATCACAAACGTTTGTTACAAAAACTTGAGTGTTATGGCTTACGGGAAAAATCTTTAATTTATTAAAATGCTATTTAGATAATAGGATCCAACATGTAGATATTGATACAATACGCAGGGGACCCAGAATTGTTACTTACGGAGTACCCCAAGGTACTGTACTCAGGCTGCTATTATTTACTCAGTACATTAACATATTGCTAAAAATAAATACTAATGGAAATATTATCATCTTCGCTGATGATACTGTAATAACTTACTCTGCCAGAAATTGGAATGAACTGAAAACTATTATTGTAGAAGATTTTATAATAATAAAAATGTGGTTTCAAGTAAATAAACTCACTAAATATAGAAAAAAAACAAATTATTTATCGTTCTCATCTTATATAAACCATCAAACAAATCTTAGACCATTAAATACCATCCAGATCCCAGCATCAATATCGATCTAGGTATTATTGTGGACATGCGTCTTAGGTGGGATCTGCAAATTAATAATGGTACAAATAATATTGGATACTTACGGCATTTTTGAGACGAAAAACAACTAAAATTTTCATATTTTTCCTTAGTCATTCACATCTAAATTATGGGATCCTCAGATGAGGCGGTGCAGTGGATTATCACATGAAAAATTTAATTATATTGCAAAAATGGGTGTTAAAAATTATGCATAGAAAACGAAAAACTTATTCTAGTTATGCACTTTTTACTGAGGCCAAATTGTTCGACATGAGACAACTGTACTTTCAAAACATACTGATAAACATTTTTTAAAATAAAATAAAACTAAACTTTTCCATGCATGAATACTGCACCAGGGGAAACAATACTTACTTACTTACCTTACAACCTCCAATAATACCATTGGTTAACATTTTCCTAGTTACTTTGCACCAAGATTATATAATTTGTTACCAACAGATATAAAAAATATTAGAAGCTTAAAGCGTTATAAAAAAGTTGTAAAGAACTGGTTTTTAAATAATAACAGAGATATTTTCAATGGTTTGGTTAATCTAGATTATGTACAATAACTTTACTATAAAACCTAAATGTAACTTCTGTCATTCTGACGATGATATTCAGTTATCGAAACAATTGTCAATTTTTTAGAATTTTCAACATTTTTCATTATATTGTGGAATTAGCTAGAAACATTGAGTTTCATTTAAAACAATTATTATAAGTCTATTTTAGTATTGTTAACTTAAATTATTAGTAGTGTCTATATATATATTTAGTTAATTACGTTGTTCGATATGTGTTATTTGCTTTTATTTATTTTAATATTAATATAATAAATACCTACATGATAATTAGATTTTCAAATTATTTCAAAATATTATTTACAAGGGACACACAGTGGAACTCCTGCACATAGGCATGTCAAATGCCTCTATAGGAAACCTATGTTTATATTTTTTAAATTTTTGTAATCTTATTTACTGTATTAGCAATAAACATTATTATTATTATTATAAAATAAATATTTTTTATACTTTCACAAAAAATATTTTATTTAACATTTATCTGGTGAATACAATTTGTCGTAAGCCACACATCTTATCCTTGTGCTAACCCTATAAATAAGACATACATTGAGCGTAACACACATAACATTAATACGCAATAGGACGTATCACTCAAAAATAATCAAATAGGGCCGATACTTAGAATATACATTTAAAATACTGTGTCTGATTATATTTCAGTAGTAATGGTCCAAAAAAATATAAAAATGTATTGAATATTGTAACTGTTAAGTATTTTGCGTCTCCTGCAAAATTTTTTGTTAAGAGTTTACGACCTATTGTGCTAAAGAATATCAGTTTTTAATGCTTTGGAGTATCCAATTGGTACACAACACGTTAATGATCTGAATACTAACAGCTTGCAGTACATGCTTAAAACAAGGAATATTATGAATTAGTTATGCATACACAAATATTCAATTAATGTTTTAGTTATAAAGCACAAATCTTTTTCAATATTTGAAATCGCATACATATTAAAAAGTTGACTAATTGTATGACTTTAACACAAATCTTTTTAAAAAGAAATATATAAGATTCTACTTTTTCTACACCATTTAACTACAAATTAATGCACACTGCTTTAATGAAATTGGGACATTATTATCTAAATAATATTTTTAATAGGGTTTGGATTATAGATGGGTACAAACAGGTACTTTAAAAACAGATTCTCCAGTCCGTGCATTAAGCTGGAATTTAGAGGGTACCAGGCTATTAACAGCTGGTGCTCACGTTCAATTATGGCATCTTAAATCTCAAGCAGAAGAGGAACCCAAACAAAAAACAGCTGTTACTTTTACTCTAGGCGGAGGACAACATGATGGAGGGGATGAAGATACCCATGAAGAACATGAGAAACCTCAAGGTTAGATCGTAGATTTTTTTCTTTGCTATGTCAATTAAAAAAGCACTTAAAGGAAATTGTCAAAAAATCAGTGTTGGAAGTTGACTCGGTTGCCAATAAATGTAATATTTTTATCATGTCTTTGATAAAGCAATTTATTTTGTCAAAATGTGCATTCATCGGGTAGTTCAAGATATCAAGATTTTTTGCGCAATAAATTTGCTACTGTATCAAATTTTCTTGCTGGTTTGAGATTTTTTATTCAACATTGGCTCCCGCAAACCTCAACCCTCGATATTTTGCAAAAAGAATACTGTCAAGTTTCATAGGGGTCTATCTTTCTTCCAGAAAAAAAATAATGGTAATAAGCAGTATACATTGTAGATTTGCTACTCCGTTATTTTGCATATTTTATCTAGTTAAACATTGTGTAAAAATTCTATTGTTTTTCATACTAACAGTTCATTTCGTGCCTCAAGATTCATAGATGAATTCATCAAATATAATCAAGTCGTCCATAACTATTCTACTGTTAAGATTTTCTCTGTGTTATTAATAAATAAATGTGTGTATACTTTTTGTTTCAATATTAGCAAGAATATACAATTTGATAAGACTAATTGACTTTTAAGTACTACCTTATAGTCTTGGAATTAATACCAATACTTATACCATATTCTTTCATAGTTCAGGAATATTTAGTGCTACATTTTTCATTTGTGATTATTATAACTTAAACATTTCTTTTAAAATGACCTGTAATTGTTCCGTTTACAGAGATGTACTTTCTGACAGATTATTTGTCATGTTGCGGTGCATTCTACTGAAACTTGCACGGGATTGGGAGCATCCGAGCTTCGGGCCGCAGTTGTGCAGAGAAGAACTCTAGGGTATTTTTGCAGCGACTGTCGTTTGGCTTTTAAGAGTGTGCCCAAGCTACATCGAGAAATTGAGCTTCTTAGGAGCGAAGTTATACTTTTGACGCAGGATGTTCTGGCGTTGAAAGGCGGGGGCGCTGATACATTTTCAATGAATGACATGATGAATGAGTTGCATGATCGGGAAAAAAAGATCTAAAAACCTCTTAACCCTTCAAAAGCGAAGTTTTTTTTTATTTTTTTTTAGTTCCTGAATTGAAATATATGTTTATATCTTCGTAATTAAACGTGTATAATTCGAAAAAAAATATTGGTCTGTCCATTTTGGAAAAAAATGGTGTTCCCATATGGCAACGCAAGGCTTTTATGTATACTTTTTATTAAAAATATTAACTTTACAAAATATTACAATTCTAACTCAAATGCAGGAAAATTTTTGAAAACATTTACTTGGTATGAAATATGGAAAAGCATGGAATACAAAGCCCCAAGTCATATTTGTTACACATTGTGCGGACACTCGATGAACAGCCTTCGCCTGCGGATCTTTTTGTTCTTTTAACCCGGGTTTCAACAACCAAATGATTCATTTCATCAGACCTTATCTCTTCTGAAATTCTATTCAGCGACGGACTGGTTTTTGGGTTTTTAGGTTGTCCACCAGGCTTAGGCATGGTCCCATAACTTTGTAAGTAACACGTTGTAATTTCCCATCGAAATTCGAGTTGCGTCAGTTTTCCACCAGACTTTCTGTGTAGTTGCCAGGCGTTCGTTATTGTGACGTCAACAAACCAGGTGAAAACAGGCTGCGAATACCTATCCTGTATTTTGATACATTCTCGTCCATGAGATCTGTACCGCCCATGGGCGAATTATATTCACCTATCAAATATGGACGAGGTACCATAATAATTCTTTTTTGGGCAGCACTATAGCGTTTTACGTAAGATATTGGTCAAATACCGTCACAGGTTGATGCAACACTAACAACGTTGTTGTCTACCCAACGAACTACCATAATACCCGTTCCTCTTTCAATTGTTCCTTCGTATGTACCTCTTTCTTTTTTTGTGAGAGTGTTTTTGTCTGACATGGGGCAATTTCTGGGAATGCGGTTTTCGCGAACAGTACAAGTCATAAATTTCTTGCCATCTACTATTTTTTCCTTGATTTAACTGAATCGAACGGGTTTACCACGTATAAATTGCTTACATGGATGTCTACCGTAGTATTTGATCATACTCTCATCATAACTCAAGTGTTTTTCTGGCTGATAGTGTTCCAAATATTTAGCCTTTAGTTTGTTTATAAAAGGCCTTAGTTTCCACACTTTGTCGTCCAAGTTCGGCTTCGAATTATCAGCGCAATGGAGAAAACGCATAATTTGAACGAAACGGTCCCGTCTCATGGCTCCACTCACCATTGCATTATTTACATCACCTTGTGATTCCCAATAAGATTTTTTTCCTGGCAATACTACTATTAGTATTGCTATAAAGCATTTCGTTTCATTTTTGGAAACCTTAGGATCGGGTGAATTTTTAAACATTGGAACGATTAGAACGATTAGAAAAATAATCATTTCGTTGTCGAAAAATAGCTCAAAAATTTGAACGGGTGAAAGATCCATAAATTGTTTAAAATCAGGTTCGGGAAAATCTCTTGTCTGCTTGAATGTCACGGCTAATCCAGCTGTAGCTTTTTTTAGACCTTGGGAGGTATGATGAGGTCGAAGCTGAAACGCTGGAAGTGTGAATATCTGGTTCTTTTGGCTATGCAGTGGGGAATATCTGACTCTGCATTGACGTTTTCTTTGTTGAAAAATTTGATTTCGGCGCGAGCTCACAATTGTCAGCCCGTAAGATTGTCAATTGTACACCCAGAATCCTCATCTGCGGAGTCTTCATCAGTCAAAACACTAGCTTCGGGTGGTTCTACTTAAATAGCATCAATATATTCGGAATATACCATATCTAATGCCTCCTGCAAGGAGAAACCGCGCCTGAAAAAAGAGCCACCTGTTAAAACATTGATATTGCATTGGATTGGCGTTATATATGGTAACACCGACAAAAAATACCTCCCTGCAATGAACCCAGCATCTTGTGAGAGGTTCTTCTCGTGGTTAAAAATATACACCAGAAACACGATTAACCAGGATAGACCTCTTTTCATTATTGAAAGGAGTGTTGTAGTAGACATTTCCAAAATTATTGACAACATTGTTTCAGGCAAAAAGAGAAGACTACATTTTGTGTAAAAATAACTTGTGTATCATGATATTGAGTATAAGAGAAAATAATGTATTATGTTTACTCAATTTTTCATTTACCATAAATGGGCCAAGCAAACGTTAATTAAAATTTCGTATACTTTTGAGTTATATGTGAACAATAATTACTATAATATGTGGTTTAGTTAATAACTTGTAAAAATAATCTCAAAAAGCTTCAAAACTTAACAAATCAAAGCCAATTTTTCAAATTTTTCCTGGGGAGGACCTTTGGATGGCCCATTCGGCCCGACCCCTGGCCAACGAGAAGATATTGCCACTGCAGTTAGAAGGCTGAAATGACGCCCATCGTTATGAGTAATTCTAAATTCTTCACAGTATAGTGAATATACATTTCAAACGAATATTGTCTAGAGAATAAGTATGTGTGATTGTAATATTGATTACAAGATATCTGGCTACCATTGGTCTAAAGAGAATAAATATTTGTTTTTTAGAACAAGAACAAACCTCGTGGCAATGCGTTTGGAAAGCAAATACTGCTATTCCTGTTCAACACCTAGCCTTCAGTCCAGATGGAACCCTTTTTGCAACTTGTGGTGAAAATGACAGATTGGTTAAAATTTGGTATGAAAATCGACATGGTAAGTTGCAAAATTTTCCAAACATTTATTGTCATTAGTTTTAGATAAGTTACAAGATATATACAGGAATAATTTTTCAATAGCAGAATATACTGCTTCTGCCTGAAATCTTCTGGCTATTAAACCATTTTCCTGTCCCCCATTTCTCCCGAACTGGTGGCTCATTGATAAGAACTATCCTGTCTTTATGGTTAACATGATCCAAAATAGATCAGCACTGAACTGGCCAGCTATAATTCCCTCAGAGACTTGAAGTGATATACCTGAAAATGCTTGTGAAAACAGGGTCACATTCTATAAAAAAAACTATTATTGTAGGATACATTGAATTGTTGCCAACCCACATAGACTGCTTCTAAACCTCACCTTAATTTTTTTTCATTTATAATTAATTTGTTATGGTCAGTATAATTACAAGCTTTTATGAAAGTCTACTAAAGTTGGTCTGTCGGTTCTTTACCCATGCGTCATCAGTAATATTCATAAGAAATTAGTCGAAAAATTTTATGTTACGATTATTTTGTTCTGTTTTTCACTAGTAATAAAAAGTGATGTCACTTAATAATTATGTCGATTATGTTATCAAGTATTGATGACGCATGGGTAAAGAACCAATAGACCAACTGTATATATTGTTAAATCATTAGTTGTTATTGGTTTCATATTATTTCTTATTTGGAAATGCAGAAAATGTTATACAAGGCTCATGGTTTATCGAATCTATCAAAATCATGTGTGTCAGTCATACAGTGTATCCAAAATTGTTTTTTAGAACCTGTAGTTAGACCTTGATATTTCTAAAAATTTTGTGATCTCTGATCAAATTATTTGTGAATTAGCAGCTACTTCAAATGTTATTCCAATATCGAATTGGTTTTGATTTGGTCAAAGTATCCAACATAAAGGAACTTTCAGACTACCTTGTTTCTTATAGTGTTTTCATTTGCTAATAATGCAAGCTTATGCATCACCCAACTCTTACTGTGTGATATATTAGATATTCTTCATATGTAGCTTTGAGTAGAAAATCTCCAATGGTAAAAAAGTATTAAATTCCTTAATCTCATTTAATTATAGATATAATCCCAATATTTTCTTCTTAGTTTTGTTTACTTCGAAAAGCGCTGAGAGGCCTTTAGAGTTGGACTACAGTTTTGTATACATTGCTCATCCAAGGGCTGTGACTCATATTTCTTGGAGAACAACTAGTAAATATATGCCAAAGTAAGTATCGATAATAATTCATCAAATAATTAATATAAAACATTTGTTATGATTTTAGGGGCTCAGTATCAAACATGCTAGTCACTTCTTGTAAGGATAATATATGTCGACTATGGGTTGAAACAGTATTACCAGAAGATGGTCTAGTTAATTTGTCCCAACTTGATCCTCAAGCACATCATCCAAAATTTAGAACGCACAGGCACAAACATCGTTTCATGCAACGTTTGAAACATATGAAGTAAGTTTTTAAAAAATGTAAATATTAAGTGAGAGTCAACATTGATAGTTTGTTTTTTGGAAGTATGTGTATTTCTTGCATGTGTATTAACAATCGTCGTATACGTTTGAATTGGTATTTTAATTTTGAAAGAATGAAACTTACCAGTAATCAAATTTATTTTGTATATTTCACCTCAATAAGTGTAGTGAAAAATTAAAGAATGCTTAGATCAGCATTATATAGATTATTGCAGGAAGAAAATGATGAAAAAATATTTTATTTAAAAATAAAATCAACAAACCACTCTCTATAAAATAGAAATTTATGTATGATTCAAGTAGTCCTGAAAGGAGAAAAATCTAGTTTTCATCTATTTCTGTTGACATTCCTGTACATGTCACATTAATTGTAAACATCTAAGTATACATTGTATACGCTTAAGTTGGAATATCTTATAATAAAAACAATATTTCTCTGCATAAATACTTCCATTTGTTACATGTACCATTAACATTCAAACAGCAATATGTGGTGTTTGCTGTTGTATTTGTAAGTTAATAAAAGTATCAGAGAGAGCTGCTCTCTAAAAATTTAGAAAGAAACATGTGGTTAACATTAAAAGGACTGGTAGAACATATTTCAGACTTAAACTTTTGTATCAAACTTTTTTTGTCAAGGTATCAATAACCGAGTTGATAAGCTGTTGCGTTACTTCCTACTCACAGTATATTTTACAATATAAAAAGTAAAAAATACCAATATTATTTGAAAAAAAAACTGAAATTTTATGTTTGAAAGATTGCTATGACTGTTTAAGATAACGGACTATCAGTGTTTTCTTTCACTAAATCACTTTGTGTTAGTTGTTTGTTAGCTATCACAGTTACATCAACATTTTGCACCTTTTGAATGATTCCAGACCGTTTTTATGTTGCTTTAAAATTCACACAAGGACATTATGTGGGTGTGGGTAAGTCACAGTCATATTTTTGACTTTTTTTCTTGGTGTCAATAAAATACTACAGCTTCCAGCTTTTTTTAATATAGAACATTCAGGGGGTAATCACTTTATAATACAGGTGTTAACTGTTTTTTTAATTCCATTTTTATTGTCGCATCAACCATGTCGGTTATTAGCGACAAATATTATTTTACAAGGTTTTGATTACAATAATTTCAGTAAGATATCGAACTAATACGTTTATGTCGCAGTTTTGACCTAATACCGATTTCAATGTGCTTGGTATATTGTTTTTCACTAGGGCGTCCTCATTTCTGGAACACTCAACCAGAACATGTTTTACTGTTATCTGCTTGGAACATGTAGGACACTGAGGCATTTCTGTCCTGGCAAGCAAATATTGATGCGTCAGTTTAGTCTTGTCAGTAGTACTTGGTTGGGCCGCCTGTTTGGTATTGTATTCCAGGGTTTTACACTGGGTTTCACCTCGCGTAATTTTGCTTTCGAATCAAGCCACTGATTTAGCCACGCACTTATCGCTTTTTCTTTCACGGTATGCTTCAAATCACTAATGGTCGTCGCGTTTACAACTACCGCACTATCACTTTCCGCTGCTTGTTTTGCCAGTTGGTCTGCTTCTTCATTACCCTGGATTCCTATGTGGGAGGGGATCCACATAAATTTTACATTTATTTGGGATTCTTGTAGTTGGAAGAGTTCCTTCTTCATTTCCATAGCAATGGGATGACTACTATAAACTTGCTGGATGGATTTTAATGAACTGAGGGAATCTGTGATTATGAGGACGTTGGAAGCATTCGCATTTTTAGACAGTTTAAGGACTTGTAGCAATGCATATATTTCTCCAGTGAAGACTGTACTGCAGGTAGGTAATTTAAAAGATAAGTTATGATTTGCCGTAACAACCGCGGCTCCGACGCCAGCTGGTGTTTTCGAGGCATCCGTATATATTTTGAAATGGTCATTATATTCAATGAGTTTTGTCTGGAAGATGTTTTTTATCAGCAAACTGGGTAGTTCATATTTTTTAAAAGAGGTAAGAGTGGTGTCAATTATTGGTTTGGAATTTTGCCAAGGAAGATATGTCTGTTCAAACTTGAATATAGGAACATGTTTGATTTGAAGATCTGCTTTGTATTGTCTCACGTGATTACAGAAAGTTGGACTCGGTTATTGTGCGATATTGTCAATTTCATTTGTATGAATTTTTTGGTACATTGGATGCTCAGTATTATCTAATATAGAGGTAGCATATAACAATGTCAATATTTTTCTTCTCGTAGATAAAGATGGTTCCCCTAATTCTGAATAAAGGATTTTCACCGGTGATGTACGATATGCACCAGATATTATTCGTAAGGCGTTATTGTGAACTGTATCAAGTTTCTTTAAAATATGGCTTTTGGTGGATGCATAGACAATAGATCCATAATCGAGTTTGGAACGTATAATATTTTTATATATAATATGTAGAGTTTTTTGATCTGATCCCCAGTTACGGTTAGAAAGCATTCTTAGAAGATTGATACCTTTCTGACAAGATAATATCAACTTTTTTATATGATCATTCCAGCTCAGTTTCTGGTCAAATATCATACCTAAGAATGTCGTGGAAGTTACATATTGCAGTTTTTCTTCATATAGTGTAAGCGGGGGTGTCTTTTCACAATGTTTTTTCGAAAATAATAAACATTTGGTTTTGGATGCAGAAAAGTTAAAGCCCGACTGTTTTGAGCATTGCTGCAGTTTATTAAGTTGTCTCTGTAGTATATGTTGCATTGTGTCGATGTTTTTACTTTTCATGTATACCACTAAGTCATCCGCATATAGCCTTATTTTAATTGGTTTAAGTACATTTTCAGTAATGTTATTAATAGCGATTAGAAATAATGTGGGACTAATAACAGAACCTTGGGGAGTACCGTTTTCTTGACATTGTTTGGTTGATAGATTACCATTTACTCTTACTCTAAAAGTCCTATAGCTTAGAAATTTTTTAATGAATGCCAACATATGTCCATCTATATTCCATTGCTTTAACGATTTCAGTATATTTATTCTACATGCAGTATCGAATGCTTTGTTAATATGAATAAATATGGCTAAGCATTTCTGTTTATTTGCGAAGGCTTCGTGTATGTCATTTTCTAGATCAATAATATTGTCAATAGTACTTCTCTTTTTCCTAAATCCACTTTGTTCTGGTTTAATTAGTTTGCGACTTTCAAGTTCCCACCTAAGACGATTATTAATAATGTTTTCTAAGAGCTTACACATCGTGCTAGTCAGTGCAATAAGTCTGTATGATTCTATACTTGTTGCTTTCTTAACAGTCTTTAGAATTGGTATGATTGTTGCTTCAGTCCACTGAATTGGAAAAGTTTGTTGTATCCAAATGGTGTTATAAATATTTAAGAGTACTTCTCTGCCGCTCTCCGATAGATATAGCAGGAGAGAAATCGGTATATTATCAGGACTTGGTCTCGAGTTTTTAAAGTCTTTTATCGCTTCATCTAGTTCTGATAGCGTGAGTGGTTGGTTGAGGTACGATGTATTGTTTTCATTATTGATTGGGATTTCTTCGATTGATACTATATTTATTAGAAAAACTTCCTTTAATTTGGCATCGCTCGAGCTCTCTTGGAATGCTTCCGCCAATGCTTCAGCTATATCTTTTGATTTTGTTATTAAGATTTCGTCTTGTTTTATACCAGTGATTTTATTGTATGATTCATTGTCGGATATGGTATTCACTTTTTTCCATACAGATGTTTAAGCTAGTAGAGCTGCTTATATTTTGCACATATTTCATCCATGAGTCTTTTTCACTGTTTCTAAAAATATACCTAGTTTTGGCCCTTAGTGCTTTGAATCGTAAATGATTATCAATCGTGTTATGCCTTTTATAGATATGAAATGCATGTTTACTTTCTTTAAGCGCCTCTTCACATTCTTTATTCCACCATGGTACAGACGTACGGTGTGTTACGATTTTAGTTAGCCCTATTGTTATGTCTGCAGCTGTTATCAATATGTCATTGAAATTGTTTATTGTTTCATTTATGTCCTCACATATTGATGATGTTGATAAAGGTGCGTCAGTTAAAATGGTATATTGTTCCCAGTCTGCTTCATGTAGCTTCCACTTTTGTATAGGCGTTGAATCGTCAGCACTTCTACGTTTATCTACTACAAGGATTGGGGAATGATCACTGTCATATGAAAAAGGTAAGACTTCACATGTTAGGTGTTGATGTAATGAAGGATTACACAAAGTTAAACCTATACCCGAAGAAGTTCCATTATAGGTATTAAATCTGGTTTTACTTCCATCATTAAGAATGTTTAAGTCTGTCATAACCTCTTCTATTATGTTTCCTCGAGTATCTTGTTTCTCACACCCCCACATGAAGTTGTCAGTTGAAGTCGCCCATGATAATTTTAGGATTAGGAACCTTGGAGATTAGATCAGTCAGTTCCATTTTACTTAGGTTTCGGTCAGATGGAATATATATATATATATATATATATATATATATATATATATATATATATTCTGTAGGAAAATAAACGCATACAGCTATTCCTTCAATATTGGTATCTAAATCAATTTGGCTTGAATGAAGGTTTTTATTTACATATCTTGCAACTCCTCTCCCCAACTTTCTATACGAATTCTGTTCTTGTAATATACATTAAAAAATTTTAGTTTGTGTGTATTCTGATTATTAAATGGTGTTTCTTGTAAACAGATAACGTTCGGGTTGTATTTAGATATAATAGTTTTAACATTTCCAGATGGAGGTAATATCCATTTAGATTCCACTGTAGAATACTCATTGTTTTATTTTAAATTTATTGAAGTAGAATGTATATCGTTGCTGTCTGATGAGTCACTGATTGGCTCTTGTTCTATGGGTCCTTCAGCAATATATCTTTTAAGTCTCTTCCTAATTTTTGTGAAGCGCGTCTTCGTTGCTTTGCTCTGTAGTGAGGGGTAAATTTTTTTAATAGTATCTACTAAGTCTTCAAATTCCGACGTGTAGTTTCTAATCACGCTTATTGGATCTGGGTTTCCTTTTATATTTGACAGTAAGTCGGTCAATTGTTCGAAAGAGCATAGTTTTTAGGATCTTTTTCCATTAGCTGTTTCACAGGTTGCATTTGTTCCGATGTAAATTCATCACTTTTATATTTTTTCAGTGTATCAGGTATGATTCTACTATGGGATTAGAAGTTTCGGATAAAGGTCGTTTATTACAGTTTTCTGTATAATCCATTCGCTTTTCTAAGTCACCTTGAGTTGATCTTATGGGATTTTTTAACAAAGATAGGGAGATGTTAGCAGTTTTACTTGTGGATTCTGTTGGGCTTACTTGGGATGAGTTTACTTGTGGATTTTTCTCTCCATCAAATATATTTTGGGAATTATTGATTTTCGGAAGATTTTGTAACAAAGTTTTGTTCAGCGTTTGGACACTTTGATGCAATGTGACCAGTTTGTTCACATTTGTGACAATTCTGATTATCAAATGTAAGGTAGATCCGATAGGAAGTGTTGTCATCTTGGATGATAATACTATCTGGAATATTTAAGTTGTTGGAGGGGGTTACATATACTTGGCGTCGGAAACTGAGGATATGGTTGTATTCTGGTTTTGTCGTTCCAACTCTTAGGGGCATTATTGGGGATATGTTGTTTATGTCTAGACCCCACAATTCGGATAGTAGTACATCATTGGGAATCGAGGGACAGACGTTTGATAGTACCAGCCGTTCAGAAGGTGTTTGTAATCTACGGGTTTTAATTAAGTTTCCATTGATAGAGAATTTTCCTCCCTGTTCACTGAAAAATAAATCTACTGCTTATTTGGATGATAGATATATGCATATTCTGTTGTTTGACATTCGAGAGGCGTAAAGGATATTTCGAGGGCCTACAATGTCTCCGATTTGATATAGATAATCTTCAAGCTTAGGACCATTTAATGAGGTAAGGGAGTGTGGGTTGAGATTGTTTTGATAAGGCAGTTGAATAAGGCATTGTGCTAGGTTGAGATTGGTTTATTTTTTATTTAGTAGGTGTTCTGAACGCGGTCCTGCTTTTCGAGGTAAGGTGCGTAAGGAACTGGTTCCCTTATCGCTCGCCTCGTTTGTGATATATATGTTTTGATTTGTTTTCAGACGATATTTTATCAGTGGATTATTATTTACTGGTAAACTTTTTACTTACAGTTATTTGCGTGAAGCACTTTGTTATTAATGTAAATGATATAATTCACAGTCTTGAAATTATCATTCACTTTTTACACTAAATTTGTCATTTATTCGGGACCGATCACAAAAAGGTGTTTAAACCATAGTTGCCAGGTCCGAACTCCAGGTGTTAAAAATCCAAATTCGATAATATATAATCCTGGAAGATGAAACGCAGTGTACGTTAGTTTTTCTATTCCATATACTTTTCGAAATTGGACATTCATTAATCAGAGATTTTCCTAAAGGACAAAATTATTATATAGATTCCTTTTTATTTTAACTATTGTAATTTTATTAAAACAATAAACAAAATTTCAATAATTAGACTTTATCAACTTTCCCTTTTTTAATTTGCCAGTGCATTTCCAACATATACAGTACTAAGAATATTCTTGGTAACATGGAGTTTAACACAGTAGCCATAAGCGATAATGTGTTAGAAAGAAACAAGTATATTCAGTGTATCACCTATTTTCTTTAACAGGGTATCATAACATGCGAAAGAAGTATCGTATGCTAATAATATTTGTATTATAACTAATAATCTATTCTAAGACATGGATTGTCTATCTCTCCATGCCTCTCTCTAAAGCACTGTTAACCCCATGTGCCTTATGCATTTTCCCTTTGACTATGAGACGATTATCGTTTTACGATAGACTTAAATGGGAACTGTTGTTTTCAATACGGAATAATTTGTCGGCACTAGCAATTTTATCATGTACACTGAAAATGAAGAGAGGGAATAAATAAAAATAGAATTATGGTTCTCTAGGAAATCGTTTTATTAGGAGCGTATGAATGACAAGCTGTCTACAGACCGAGTTCATTTTTGAATGTTTGTAAATCTTAAAATGTGTAGTCTGCAGATACACCAAATAGTGCAAATAGTAAAATGGTATTACCAAGGTAATTCATATCGAAAAATAGCAGAAAATTTGTTTATTGTCGCATTTGAAAATGGGGATTTTTTTTTCGCCTCTTTATATCGGCTAAAAAATTCTCCATCCTTTAGTCAAAGATTCAGCTTTGTATGCTTATTTATAAAAGAGATATAAATTATTTTGTTGTTACGTTTAACATTGTTCTTATGGACTTTCCAAATCGAAAAAGGCCTCTGTAGTAAATCGTTGCACAAACTGTTAAATTGTCTTTCAAATATCACTCCAATCATTATAAAGATTCTAAAAATAGGTTGAAAATCTAATAATTGTAATGGCTTTAATATGAAAAACAATAAATCGACGATAGTGACATTGAATAGGCTACTTTTTTAAATAATTTATTATTGCAACTCGATAATTAATTACTGTACATATTATAAAATGGCAAATATTCAATTCTGAACGATTAGTGTAAACATCTCTTCCCCACCAGTAACGTCTCAATAAAATGTAAACCGCCTGTAATTCTTACGCTCCTGATAAAACGATTTCGTCTAGAGCCGTACTTCTTCTATCCCCTCTCTCCATTTTCAATCTTCACGTTGAACGTTTAAGTGCCCATTCAATATACCTTTTTAATAATAGTAGAAATCATTCCTTATTTAATTCTAATGTAAAACAATAATAGCCTCATAGTCAACGGAAAAATGTAAGAGGCACATGGCATTACCAGTGTGTTAGAGAGAGGCATGGTGAAATAGACAATCTAAACGTAGATTATTACAGTTAAAATAAGGATACTAGAATGTATGAATTCGATTTTATTTAAGTTTATTATCGAAAGCGTTTTTTTTTAATTTGTACCGTGTGTATTTACACAAAAAAATCGTTTCTCGTTTGAAAACAAACGTAAAAACAGTGAAACCATTTTTATTTATACAAAAAAGTGCTCAGGCGAAATATTTCCATGTTGCCGAGTCGCAAAAAGGTTTTAACCGCTTTCAAACTGAAAACTAGAACAATTTCCAGCATTTCAATAAAATGTTCAACAAATAGATCGGATTAATTATCTTGATGTGTTACAGCCTCTCGAATTATCATAATTAGAAGCTTCTTATAACTTGTTCTCGTGTTAGAACAATGCATTTTACAATTAATATAAACTTACAATATTCCTGTCCCTCATTTCTCCCTAACTGGGGGCTCATTGATAAGATATATCCTGCCTTTATGGTTAACATGATCCAAAATAGAACAGCACTGATCTGGCCAGCTATAGTATCGATAATAATTCATCAAATAATGAATATAAAACATTTTCACCTTTCAATTCAATGCATATCATTGTTATGATTTTAGGGGTTCAGTATCGAACATGCTAGTCACTTCTTGTAAGGATAATATACAGGGTAGGGCACCACATATGGCACGGAATCTGGTGCCCAAACCATAACAACCTAAAGAAATATATTGCTATGCATATGTGTAGGTCGATAAGAGATACATTTTAAAAAGATTTATAAATATACGGGATGGTTCAAAAACATTTAGCATATCAAAGTTATACTTTTTTAAATGGAATACTCTGTATATTATTACATTTTCGAATTCAACGAAAACAAATAATGTCTGTTTCTTAAGGATTCCATATACCTATCTTTTATGGTTTTCGAAATATCTCGGTTTTTCTCGAAATACAGTATGTCACAAAAATAAGAATAACGATAAAACTAATAAGAATAAAAAAAATTCCCTTGGATCAGTTGATTTTAAGCCTTTGGGCTACTATTCGCAATATTTAGGATTATGTATAAATGTACAAGGTGTTCCAAAAAGTGCGAAATATTATGGACTCTTGCTAACTTGAAAAACATGCTTATCTTAAATGGAACACCCGGTATTTTTGTATCCTACCGGATACAGATTCCCTTTCAAACGGTATTAAGGTTTCCTATAGCCAAGTTTGGTATTTTTCACATAATCAATACAAAACATATTTAAAGTCAGCTCTGTGTCTTTCTCTTATGCTATAAAGGAGTAGTAGGCTGTGCATTATTCTAAACAATACTTGAAATGTCAAATTTAACGTCATGTTGTTGAAATTTTCCATGAAACTTCGCCAATTGAAGTACTGCATTAAAATATTCACAATTAATTCATTATAATATTCAGAATGAAAACATATTCAATGCAAGAAAGAATTGACATGATTTTAGTATTGGGCGAGTGTCTAAAAAGTTGACTATTAGCTTCACGTGTATATGCGCAAAAATACCCCGACAGGAATCATCCGAAAAAGGAAAGTTTTGAGAAGTTACTCAACATATTTCAAAATACTAGAAGTGTATCTTATCAAAAACCCAATAAACAAAGCACGATTGTAGGCAATGAGAATATTGAATTCCAAGTAATTGGTTCACTTGTAGAAGATCCTTGTACAAGCCAAAGACAAATTAGAAACAAGTAGAAGCGTATCCAGGATAATAAAAAAATACAAAGTTCATCCTTATCACATACACATACACCAGGAGCTTTACGATAGAGATTTTGATCAATGGATAGATTTTTGTTTAAGGGGAATGGAACAAGTGGCGGTAACTGTAAACTTTTTAATTTTGTATTATTTACTGATGAAGCCACATTCCATACGAATGGTGTAGTGAACATACATAATTTTCATTACTATATCGATGAAAATCCCCACTATTTCCGGACACTCGACCATCAAAAACGATGGTCATTGAATGTATGGGGAGGAATACTCGGATGAATGGTGATAGGTCCTTACGTCTTTAATGGAAATTTAAATGCTGCAAAATTTCGTAGATTCTTACTGCGTCAACTTAATCCCTGAACTTTTGGGCGTTCCGTAAAAAAGTAGACGAAGAATGTGGATTCAGTTAGATGGTGCTTCAGTCCATTTTAGTGTAAGAGTAAGAAATTGCGTAAATAGGTTAAAATGGACTGGTAGAGGTGGGCTGCATAAACGGGCACCAAGATCCCCAGATTTAACGTCTATCGATTTATTTTTATGGGGCTATTGTTTATAATACCAAGTCGAACACTCCAGATGACATGAAAATGAGAATAATAGCTGCTTTCGCAACAGTATCACCTCAACAGTTAAGAGAAGTTGAAAACATTTTTTTTAAAAGAGTTCAATTGTTTATTGAACAAGTCGGCCATCATTTTGAACACCTTCTTTAGTTGTTAGTTTGAGTTTGTTTGAAAGTGTATTGTCATTGCTAGATGTTGTTTACTGTATGCTGTTCATGTTGGTCTTTTGTTGTAACATGTAATTAAAATTATTTTCTCCTGTTGCCTATTATTTTGATGACGTAATGAAATTGAATAATATGGATTCAATCATTTCAATATTTCAGGCATTGCTCAGAATAACACACAGCCTACTACTCCTTTATAATATAAGAGAAAGACACAGGGCTGACTTTAAAATATGTTTTCTATTGATTACGTGAAAAATACCAAACTTAGCTATAGGGAACCCTAATACTGTTTGAAAGAGAATCGTTTACTGTATCGGATAGGATAAACAAACACCGGGTGTTTTATTTAAGATAAGCATGTTTTTCAAGTTACAAAGGCTTCAAATGAACTTATCCCATGCAATTTTTTTTATTCCCACCTGTTTTATCGTTATTCTTTTTTTTTGAGACATAGGTACTGTATTTCAAGAAAAACCGAGATATTTCGAAAACCATAAAATATATGTATAGGGAATCCTTAAGAAACAGACATTATTTTTTTCATTTAATTCTAAAATGTCATAATATACAGGGTAATCCATTTAAAAAAATATAACTTTGATATGCCAAAACTTTTTGAACCACCCTGTATATTTATAAATATTTTTAGAATGTAGCTCTTATTATACATATATGCATATCAAAATATTTTTTTAAATTGTTATGGTTTGGGCACCAGATTCCGTGCCGTATGTGGTGCCCCACCCTGTATGTCGACTATGGGTTGGAACAGTATTTCCAGAAGATGCTCTAGTTGATTTGTCCTAATTTGATCCTCAAGCACATCATCCGAAATTTAGAACACACTGGCACAAACATCTTTTCATACAACGTTTGAATCATTCATTGATTCATTGATTCGTTCGCCATTTAATAGTACTCCTGCTTCCGTGTAATCTAGGGCTTCTTAGAAAATTGCCTCCTAAGTCCATGTTGAATATGAGAGGTGACAATATACATCCCTTGGCGTACTCCTCTTAAGATTTGCACTTCCTCTGTTTTGGCATGGTTAATTCTAACGCAAGTTGATTGATTCCAGTATAAGTTCTTAATTATGCGTAGGTCTTTGCCGTCAATTACACTATCTTGCAGAACTTCCATCGTTTTGTTGTGTTGAACTTTACCAAACGCCTGTTGATAATCAATGAAACAAGCATATACCTCACAATTCATATTCCTGCAACGCTGAAAAAGCACCTGTACACTGAAAAGGGACTCTCTTGTTCCAAGTCCCTTCATAAAACCAAACTGTGTTGGCGATATATGTTCTTCACAGAGTTTGTACAGTCTCCGATTATGATTTTTTTAAATAATTTTAATAAGTGACTCATAAGGCGTATTGTTCTGTAGTCACTGCACTTTTGGCCCCTGCTTCTTTGGGAGAACTATAAACTCCGATCTCAACCATTATCTGGGTATTTTCCCACTGTTGTATATTTCATTGAATGTGATAGTTAGTTCTTTTTTGAAATCCTCATCAAAAAGTTTGATAATCTGTGACTGCACCTCATCTGGATCAGCCGCTTTTCCATCCTTGAGGGTCAGTATTACTACCTCAACTTTGTCTAAACGGATGCCCTGTCCTGTTATATCGTTTGTTATTTGTTGTTCTGTTCTTGTGACTGAGAACAATTCTTTCACATAGTCTTTCCATGTTGATTTTATTTGTTCAATATCTACAATTATTTCGCCTTGTTCATTTTCCATTTTTCCTATTAATTTCTTTTTGAATTTTCCTGTTATTTCCTTGATATTCTTATATACACCAAATGTGTCGTGCTTTGATGGTGATATTTCAATCTCTTTGCACTTGTTTTTGACTTCTTGTTCTTTTGCTTCTCTGATTATTCTCCTAATCTGGTTGTTGATGGATCAATATCAGTTCGTGTCATTATTTATTTTGGTCTTCCTTCTTTCTTCCATTAATTTCAGTATAATAATAATAATAATAATAATATTTATTTACACATAACTCAGAAATACAAACAAACAAAACAAACGACATTATGCGAAATAAATATATACACTTGCGAAGCCCATGAGGCTTGTTTGCAAGGATAAAATAATAATAATATAAAACTTATACTAGGTAACAAATAATAATAAGTATAGGTAATTAATAAAAAATGTATACTATAATTAAGGATTAATAAAGTAGAAATAGAAATTGATAGAAACATTATCAGTAATTAATTTCGATAAGGTTGTGAATAGAGCGCCTACTTGTATTGGTGATATACTCATGAAGTTTCAAAGTTAGCATCATCTCTTCAGTCATCCAGGGTTTCCTCTTGTCTATATTTGCTATTAGTATATCTTTCTTTATTGTTTTTGTGACTTCGACTATTTTTTCCTCGATATCTGAGCTGTTTTTTACATCCAGTAAGGCGTTACTTATTAGGTTCATGGCCTAAGTTCTTACCTGTGGTTTATTGATCTTTCTTCTATCATAAGTGGTTGTGCTTGGTTTTATTTTCAGTTTCTTCCATTGTACCCTAAATTCTGCTACCAATTAATTGTGATCAGAGTTCATGTCAGCTCCCGCATAAGTTTTGGCAATTTTACAGCTGTTTCTATATCTTTGATTAACCATTATGTAGTCAATTTGTTTTCGTATGATTATACCATCTTTTCTTGCTTTTGGTTAGGTATATAATCTGCGTGGAAGCATCTCGAAAAATGTGTTAATTATAACCAAATCGTTTTCTCCTGCAAAAGTACAGAGTTTTTCTCCACACGCATTTCTTACTCCATAGCCATGGAATCCAATATGGCTTCCTGATCATCCTTTTCCCGCTTTTGCATTAAAATCACCAATTATTATAAGTAGTTCTTTTTTAGGGATTTTTCTGATGAGGGTGGATAATTCTGTGAAAAATTATTTATATATTCTTCATCATGTTCTCTAGTGGGTGCATACACCTGTATGATGTTGACGTTTGTTGGAATTGCTTTTATTTGTACTAGTACTATAGTCTATTTGAAAATGAAGAGAGAGTAAATTCCCAGAAATGTTTTGCAGTTATCAGTGTTAAAGGCAGTAAACCATAGACGTGCGTTTTCAAAATTAAATTAATATGGAAATAGAAATATTTAATTTGTTTTAGTTATTTATACCTAGATTACCAATTTTAGATAGATAAACATAATTCGTAAGTAGTAATTTAATTTGGGTAAAACGAAGAAAAAGTCAATATTATTTTAGGCATATGTTTATTTATAAAATATGTATATAATATGTACAGATAATTACAATTATTTATAAATTAATATGAGGAGCTAAAAAAACAATTAAGTAGGTATATGAGAAAAACAAAACCAACCGCAAGGATAAAATTTGACGAGCAACATGCAAAAAATACGACAATATTAAATCTTAAAAAATTAAAATCTAAAAATAAAATTAAAGTACATAAATTAATAATTTTAAAGTTATGGTTCCTCGCACTCTGTGTCAGAAGATTCACCATCTGATTCTAGAGAAATTACAATGGGCTCTATAGTAATATCAATTATGTTATCTAGCTCCCACATTTTTTTTTCTATTTCCGTAACGTGTCTAATACATTTTTGCCAATTTTCACTTGTTACTTCAGATATTGCCTTATTGAAGAGATTTTTAACATCTGATAATTTAAAAGTCGTGTTATTTCTGGCAACATAACCTTTAACTTGAGCCCATATTAATTCTATCGGATTCATCTCACAATGGTAGGGTGGTAAACGAAGGATTTCAATTTCTCGTTTTTTGGCTATCTCCTCAATATTATATTTTTTATAATTTTGCTTATGTTTTTTAGCAATAGTTAACAATTCTGCCCTCAGCATTGTATTGTCAAAGGCTAAATTTTTAGAAGATAACCATTTTGCAATTTCATCCTTTTTCCATTTAGTGGTTGGTAAAGGTTCAAGTAATCTGGAGTGGTAACTTGCATTGTCCATTATAATAACCGATCCTTTTGGTATGAATTGAATCATCTGTTCAAAATATTCCTCAAACACGTCTCCATTCATTTCTTCGTGATAATCAACGGTTTTTTTTTATTCAAATAAGAGTAAACCATTCTCAAGAAAACCGTTTGTACTGCCTATATGACAAATAATTAATCTTTTACCTTTTCCTATAGGTTCCTTAAAACCAGTAGTATATCCTTCTAGAAAAGCTTGATGGGATGATTTTATATTTTTGTCTTTCCAAACTCTTCCTACACAATGTCCTTCATTAACCCATGTTTCATCTAAATAATAAATGTTTTTATTTTGAGCTTTAACTTGTTGTATTCTTCTGAGGTACTGTCTTCTCCAACATACAATTTCTTCAGAATCAATTATCATTGAGTGTCTGCCCATTTTTTCAAATTTAAAGTTTAACTCATGTAACACTTTCCATAGTTTATCCCGGCTTATTGTGGGTAAATCAACATCATTCGTAATGGCTTGCAAAACTTTATCTAAAGTTGGTATTTGCTTGTTTATAAAAAATGAGTGAACAAGCTTACGAATAGCATTTTTAAAAAACTCGTCCACGTTGACTTTTAATAGTGTTGGTCTACCTGGTTTCGGCTTTGGTGAGGTTACTCCACCTGATTTTTCCTCCTTTAGAACTCTATATATTGTAGATTTTCCATATCCCATTGCCTTAGATGTTGTTTCAACTACACTGTCAATAGTGTTTGAGGGATTTTGATGTTTAAAATAGTGGTACACATTCACTACAGCACTCTTTTCATTGAGCGATAAATGGTCTAGTTTTAATTTTTTCACTGGCGTATACTCACAAACTGCTTCCATTTTTAGTCACTACTATTTGTCACGTTTATCGAAAATCAAATAACTGCATTTCTAGAAACTTAAGCACTATTTAAGTCAAAATATCTGTCATTAGAAGCGGTCGGCGGGCGTAATTTCGGCCGGTAATCCCTTGGCCTACCTGCATAAATCAAAGGGTACCATTTATGACAGGGGTAATTTCGGCCGAGGGGTTGATGTTTACGATGAGATTAAAATATTGGTAATTACGCTTAATAGTTTCTGTAAAATATTAGTTGTGTATTTATTTGGAAATACCTAATCCTGTGTACCTGTCGGAAATACCTTTAATTTACTTATCTCTTTATTCTAATAACTATGTTGTACCTACTTAAGATTATTCCTTTAAATGTATAAAATTCACAAATAACAGGTATAAAATTATTATAGCTAGTCAGTATTATAACTTATCTTTAAGCTACTAGTCGATAGAAAGCATAAAATATATTATTTGTATACGATGGCATCAGTTTCAGTAATTAAGAGTTCACGCGGTTGTGACTTACTAGTTGTAGAAAAGTTTCAGTTTTGTAAACAGGACGTATTAAAAAGTGGTGAAGTACGTTGGAGGTGTATAAAGAAAAATTTAAGATGTTTAGCCAAACTGTACACTGTTGGTGCGGAATACACAGTTACTAGAAGTGAATTAATCCACAACCACGAGTCCGATGAAACTACGTTGGAGAGAAAAATAGTGACGACTTCATGCAAGCGCAAAGCTGAGGAAGACATATCGGAGAAACATTCAAAAATTATTAAAAGCGTTCTTTCAAATCATTTGCCTGAGAATTTGTCATCGATAGATGTCAGTCTAATAAGAAGAAATTTGTACAACAGCCGCCGTAAGCTCTTACCAGCCCTGCCTAAGGATATTCACGATGTACATTCTGTACTCGATAGTTATGGACCGAAAACCACAACAGGTGAAAATTTTTTGTTTATTAACAGCACAGCTGATAATATCATTGTTTTTTCTTGCCATACAAATATAATAAGTTTATGTAAAATGAAAGATTTTTACATGGATGGCACATTTTCTTATTGTACAAAATATTTTTATCAGTTATTTACCATCCATGGACTGGAAAATAGGCATTATGTTCCTTTTTTGTATTGTCTGTTGCCCAATAAGACCAGTGACACATATATGAGACTTTTTCTGTTGGTAAAATCTAAAATTTTTGAACTTTATAATATTGTTTTTGAACCGAAGGAGGTATTTGTGGATTTTGAAATCGCAATTCATAACGCATTAAAAGTTGTCTTTCCCAAAACCAAACTAAATGGTTGTAGATTCCACTTGCACCAGGCGTGGTATAGGAAAATACAATCATTAGGGTTAACCCAAATGTATAAAGATAAAAACTGCGAGGAAAGCAAATGGCTTACTCATACTTTTGGGCTAACTTATTTAGACCCCTCTGAAGTTGAAGATTGTTTCATATTTGATCTCATGTCATACAAACCGGACCATAAACTTATAGATAAATACGCAGACTATTTATTAGAAAACTACATAGCGCCAGAATCTCATTTTCCACCAAATATATGGGCATATGAAAACCCATCAATTAAAAGAACCACAAATGCCTGCGAATCATTCCATTCGCACTTTAATTCTAGTTTTTATTCAAGTCACCCTTCTATATTTATTTTTATAGAAAAATTAAAAGATTGTCAGATCGATGCATATTTAAAAATAAAAAATTTAAATATTCCAGCAAAAATTAAAGACAAACAAGTAAAAAACAAACTAAATTTTATCGAAAACATGGTAAATATGCTTCGATCTGACAATATTTCTAGAATTAATTTCGTTAAATCTGTATCACATCAAAACGTTTTTTAAAAATTTATAGTTTACCTAAGTTATAGAAATAAGTTGATGTAATAATTTTATTGAAATAAAGAAATATTTTAATATAAAGCATTCTGTTATTTTATTTGATTTGCGGCCGAAAATACCTATGAGATAAGGAAGCAACTTAAAACCTCCGGCCGAATTTACCTACCGGCTTTTAGTACCTGCCCTTTTTCCGGCCGAAATTACATCCGCCCGAAGCGGTTGCCATTCTTGCCATTCGGAGGTCGTTAAATAACAATTATCCCTTTCTATTCTGGTTACGCCTATGACGCACGTTAATCCTCTTAGGCCTACTGTAGTAACAATGAAAGATCATAAAATAATGTGATAGTCCAAGAAATGTAATAAATTTTGTATTGAAATTAACAAAAACCATTTAGAATGCATTACAAATATTGAAGTTTTACCGCACGTACTGTACTATAGTTTTGCATACCGAATTAGTTTTTATTCTGGGAATTTACTCTCTCTTGATTTTCAAATAGACTATAGTATTATTCTTTCATCTACGGGCACAAAGTTTGTGACATTTTGTGTAGTATGACTCCTACTCCATATTCATATTTAGCAGGACATCCTGAGTAGTATATTCTATGTTCTTCAATATCGCAGTAATTTGCATTTAGCGATCTCATTTCACGTATTCAGGAAATTGAGATTTTCAGTCGCTCCATTTCTTTGAAGGCATTTTGTATATTAACTGTTTGGGTCATGGTTCTCACATTCCAGGTACCCAGTCTTCTACGTTGTTGACCGAGCTTTTGTGTCTTCACATCCTTGTTCATACTTGCTCCTCCCGGAGATCCGATCGGGGTGCTTACTCCGGAATCATTATTTAGTTTCAACATTGCCATGAGAATGAATACTAGGGTTGCTTTGTAAGCCTTCAATGCAGAGGTTACCCATAATGCCTTCTGCATCCCAATGCCGTTGACTAATTGTTTTAGTTCATCCGCCTTTGGGGTTAATTTCTCAACCCCAGGACAATGAGTGTCCTGCCACTTGTCAGTTCTTCCACCCAAAGCTGTTGACTGACAAATGGGGATTACTTACACCCGTAATCACTCGGTCGACAGAGTCTCGTTGGTTATCTGGTAGGGTGCACCACGTGCAGATAAGGTTGTTAGTTGCTTAATGATCATAAACAATCAGATATAAATTATAGAAGAAAAATAACGTAGATATCTCTATAATTAAGAACAATGCAGGAATAGGAAAAATATCTCTTTGGCGTTCTACGTCAATATGACTTGACATCTATAGACAATTTTATTCGCTATTTAAATATGTCTATTGTCAATAGGAGCAAGTCAACGGCAGCTGACACTGGTACCGCCGAATAAGATGTCAAGTTTATGGATATGCCTTTATTGTGGTAGTATTAAAAAAATGTCAATCTTGTTAAATTTTTGGGCATGTAAATAACATCTATGGAAATTAATCGTTTATAATTAAGTTAATGCAGTGTTTGCCCCCTTGATTATTTGACACTTTTTTATCATTTGCTCATCAAATATTTGCATCAGTAAGGGCTTTTTGTTAATTTCAAACCGAAAACCTAAGACGCTTATTTTATCCGAATATTTTCTAATATAATCGCCAAAAAAATTAAAATTTATTAGGTTTAAATTGTTTGAAAATAACACTCGTTAATGTGTCGCTTTTAAAGAGCATTGTACAAGTTTTATGAAAAATATAAATACTATATCGCCTTTGAATGCTTGAATTGATTAAAAGTTTTTTTATTATTCAAATAAAATTAAGATTTATGTAGGAGTTACATCTCCTCTATTCTATAGAATATAATCAGTCATTACAGAAACAATTTGAAGCGTGTATATATAGAAAACTTTCTCGTTTTTATAGTAAGATGAGATTCAAAAATGTTCATCTGCTACAGATAATAATACAAAATTAAAAATGACAGAGAAGCACATCAATTAAAGAACTCCTGCAATGAATTGGAGTATCAACAATCAGCTTTTAATACCCATCGGTAATGGTATGCAACATCAACATGCCATTTGTTGAGATAACAAAAGATATATACATTTTTTTGCTTATCAACAATCACCTTTTAATACCCATGGGTAATGATATGCAACATCAACATGCCATTTGTTGAGATAGAGAAGTGCATTTGTTTGCTAACTTCTCGCCATTTGTTATATTTACATTTTAAAAACAGTGTAAACCTTTAAAAATGTCATTCATAATTTAGAATTGATTAGTAAATGTCACATGTTAATCATTCTTTTTTCTGCGAATTTAAAATTTTAGTATAATAATATATTAATGTTAGTTCAATGATTTATTTATAATTGCACTCATATATTTCAGGCCTTTCTTACTTTCATATTTTTTCTTTGAATTTGTGCAATGCTGTGATATGATTTCGTGTGAGCATGTTATATCTACATTATTTTTTCTTCGAGCTATTTTAGGTGTTGAACAAAAAAACAAGATTTAGGAATTTTTTATTGTCTCAATAAAATTGTTCTTTCATATTTGTATAACAATATTTGGTATGTACCCTGAAAAGTTTGCAAATCCCTATAATAATAATTGAATTGTAAGATTGTAATTTTATTAATTCTTGACAAACCAATCAAGGATATTTAAGAGGAACAAGACGTATATTGGTATTTTGAATTCAGAACATATTTTGTTGATGTGTTTTATAGCTCAACTTATTCTGGAAGTAGTTTCTCAGTATTTCGTTTTAAGACATCAAACTTCTTTCATTGTTTATCAAATCTCAATACATTATTACTAACTGACAGGCCTGCAAAAAAAAATATTTTTTTAAATTGTTTTAGTTTTTGATAACTGATTATTGGGTTGTTTTTAGTGCTGATTTCAGAAATAATAGTGTTTTTTTTTCTATCACGTAAGGTATGTCTACAAAATGAGGTAAAACATTTAGCAAAAATCATAAAATTGACATATTTTATATCGGTATTATTTATGTACAATGTTATTAAAATTGCTTTAAAGCTTTAAACATAACTAATTCTTAATAATACAGTAAGACAAGTTAATAAGGCTTTACTACAATATATTTGCAAGTTTTTGTAGTAACGTTTCCTTTTTCCTTCAAAACTTCGTTTAGTCCTTTTCCTGCTGTGGGATTGAAGATCTTCCCTCTTTAACATCCAGCAATAGTCAACCATCATGTTAACGTTCCAGTGTCCTTGATATCTGCGTTTCATTTCTTTTATATCCTGGTGGAATCGTTCTCCTTGTTCCTCACTCATTGCTCCAAGATTTTCCGGAAAATAGTCCAGATGAGAATGTAGGAAATGAACTTCAACACTCATATTGCAGCCCAAAAGTTTGTAGTTATTTAGCAGATTGGCAACAATATTGTTGTAGTTTGGGTCTTTTTTATTTCCTAGGAAGCTAGTTAAAGACTTCCATGCTTTCTTTTCCTGATCTTCCATTTTCAACTCGAAGTCTTCATCCTTCATAAGTTTCCTTATATCCGGACGAACAAATACCCCTTCTTTAAGTTTTGCCTCAGAAAAACCGGGAAACTGCTCACAGAGATATCTGAAACACTCTCCTTCTTTAGGCAATGATTTGACGAATTGCTTCATTAGTCCCAACATGATGTGAAATGGCGGAAGTAGAATCTTTTTAGGATCCAGTAAACTCTTTTTCCCAACATTTTTAAATCCAGGAACCAAAGTGCTTCTTACTGGCCATTCTTTTTTTACGTACTGTTGTTTACAGTCACGACTATCCCATTCACAGAGAAAGCAGGGAAACCACTCTGTTGGCCTAGTAACATAGAGATCACTTTTAAATAGCAACAAACAGTCCATTCATGATCGGAGTTCCTAAGCTTGTTAAGTAAAAATTCGAGGTTCTCACAACATTATTTTAAGTGAACTGAATCCCCTACTGGTACAGACGCATATTGGTTGTCATTGTGAAGAACAGCTTTCATGCTTCTTTTGGAGGAATCAATGAAGAGTCTCAATTCTTCAGGGTCGTATTTTATATTGAATGTCTCCATCAACCCAGGAACATTAATACAAAATACAAGATCACCCTCTCGAGAGTAAAAAGGCTCAAATTCTTTTTCTCTACTTCTTTACCAAGAGAATGATATTCCAGGAGCCAACGAATGTACTTCTTTCAACCTCGACTCTAAAACTCCAGCTGAATCCTTTGCAAGGCTTAAGTCTCTAACCAAATCGTTTAGTTCCGACCGCCTGAAGAGTTTTGGCTCTTTGTTGGTGGGCTCGTACGTACCATCATTGTCGTCGTCATCACTGTCTGGAGACAACTGATCAACATCATCGAAAATGATTTCAAGTGTAACTGGGGGACAAGGTACAGGTGAAGCAGGCCCATGAGGAACAGGGCGCACAGCGAAGGAATGTTTGGATACGAAATCTCCTTTTTATTTTTCAAATTAAAACCTTACACACAGCAAGAGCAAAAGTAACTATCATCACTGTGATTTGCAGGTTCTCTCCAAGCCGTAGGTATTGCAAAGCGAAATGATTTCTTCTTACCTTGAAACCATTGTCAACACGCACAGAATACACTTTATGGGGAGCCCATTGTTTGTCTTGATCCCCTAGTTTCATACCAAAGTAGGCAAAGTAAACATTTTTAACAAAATCCGCAATGTTTCTGTGTTGCTTTTTAACAGTGTAAGACCTACAAATGTAGCAGAAACAATCAGGAGAGTTCACACAATCTCTAGAAGTCATTTCACACAACCTCAAAACACAAAACTAAAACTCGCGACGAGACAGTGAGTGTTCAGCGGAGTGGTTACATCCACACTGACTACAGATAGTAACTTGACCATGAACCGAGAGTGGATGAGGAAGAGAGGAAGGGGTACTAACAAAAACAGAATACTGGCAGCAAATCTAGTATGAACCAGATTTTACCAGTTTTACTGTACAGTTTTCTAATCAAAAGAAAGGCTGTCTCATGTTTCCAATCTAAAATTAAGTTCATTACACTAGTAAAATATAGTATGTAGCAAAAAAATTTAATTGAAAATTTATATAAATTTATTTCACAAAGATCACAGTTTTTTCATGTTATATAGAAACCTGAATGTGTGGGTAAACAGGGGGTGATGGAATTTTTTCATTATTTTTTCTGTAATCAGCGCAAAAAATACCATTAAAAGCACTAACAATTTTTTCATCACAGGCCTGTGTAATCTTCTATGCCTCTTGACCCATCGTTTTATAATAGGGCTTAAGCTCATTTAAAAACAAATTCGAAATCTCTCTTCTACTACTTTTCTAATATATGTTACTATTTTCACACGTAGAAAGCAGCAACAAATTATGAGAATAAAATCTTAAGTCACACTCTTGACTTACTTATTTTCCTCCTTGTAATTTAAAACTTGTTTGGTAAAGTATTCTGTATTACCCGCAGAATCATTACTTGCTGAGATAAGTCGTCAATTTACAGAGCGTTCTTTATGTCTTTGCTTATATTAATTCAAATTTACAACTTTTCAGAACCTGTTTCCATATTAGACGCAATGCTAAACACTATGGAATTGGCCTGGGGGGACCATCTCCACCAATCCCTACGTTACCGTCGACATACAGTGTACACGATTTCCATTCTTACGGTTATCATGGAACGGGTAAGTTATAAGTGCCTTATTAAAATTTGTTCGGTTTTTTGTTTCTTATTTACGGTATAAACTGACTAGCTAATTTTTTTTATTTTTCATTATGTGTTTATGTGGACCTATCTACGTAAAGGGCTGTTTTAAAAACAGTACTCTAATCCAGAGGTGTCCAGACCCGGCCCGACAGGTGATTTTATACGGCCCGCGACATTTTTAAAATGTACCTACATTTTTAAACATCATTTTTTTCATATATTTTTAGAATATAATTTATTGTTTTCAAAAATATCGAGTACGACCCGATCAGGTGCTGACACTGCTGACTGTAAAATGCATGGACTTGTTTACTTCTTTTTTAAGTTAGTTCAAATCTAGATTTATTTCTTTCTTTTATGTGGAATAAATTCCACATCCTGAGCCTACATTGGTTTTAAACCCATCTGTGAAGAGTCAGATTGCGCCTTCTTCTAATGGGTCTTGTTTGTTATTTTTAATGATTACCTTATAGGGCTTGTGAGCCATTTATGGTTTAGGTGATATTCTTGTTGGCAAGTGCATTTGTCTTTATTTTCCAGCGATCTTTCGATGCGGCCCGCCACGAGATGAAAAGCCGAATCGGTAGATTTCCCTAGGTGTATGCATGCTGATTTGGTGCAGTGAATTTTGTGTTATCACCACATCTCTTA
This sequence comes from Galeruca laticollis, assembly GCA_963921935.1. NCBI lineage: Eukaryota > Metazoa > Arthropoda > Insecta > Coleoptera > Chrysomelidae > Galeruca > Galeruca laticollis. The sequence continues at coordinate 287,258,149 of OY998175.1, read as the reverse complement.
TATATCGTTCGCACAGCCTCTCCAAGGTCTTCATTGAAAACGATTTGAGGCTAATGTGTCGATATGCTTTTGGAATGGAATAATCCATTCTTCCAGGTTTTGGTATGTACACAACTTTGACTTCTATCCAACCTTTTGGAGTATACCTCAGTGCCAATGATGATCTGAGGATTCCCACCAGGTGCGGCATTAAATAATCCAGGCCCCACTGAAGTAGAGCTTGATAAATGCTGTCCGTTCCTGGATATTTAAAGGAGGTCTGTCCGCGTCGACGCGCTGTTGCGTTGTACGCCAGCCGTCGTGTAGTGATTCTACTCTTCCTCCCATATTACCGTGTTTGCGTTTCTGGAGTCGGGGAAGTGGGTTGACATTAATAATTTACGGCTTTCCTTCAGGTTGGCAATTTTTGTGCCGTCCTCTCTGGTTACTGTACCGTGGGACAGTAGGGATCCTTGTCGAGGGCTTTTTGGAGTCTAGCTGCTGGGGGAAATTCGATTTCCTCGCAGTAAATTCTCCATGCTTCTCTTTGTTTTTGTCTAATTACTGTTTTATCCTCCTTGAGGTGAGACTTGTATGTGTTCCAGTCCTCTTCGAGTCTGGTGCTTTTTGCCTTGTTGAAAGTTGTCCTAGCACTCCTCCTGAGCTGGTCAATCTCATGGCACCACCATGAAGTGGAGGCTCCGTTAAGATCGACTCGCCTGAGGGGACAACAGATCTTATAGGTATTAATTATGGAGTTTTGAATAGTTTCAGAGTAATTTTGCAAATCTCCTTTATTGTTAGGCAACACATCTTGGACTCCTCCCATAACCAAACAGTGGACATATTTTATCCGGTGCGTTTCTCTGGGGTCGCGTGTTCATGTGGAGGTTGTGAGCACAAGTTTTATTTCAAATTTAATACAGCGGTGGTTCGATATTGAAATGTCGTCGGATGCATGCCAGCGGGAGATTATATTCGAAATATTTATAGTATTCGCGTTTGACTTCGAGAGTTATAAAAGTTGGTTTAATACATCTATTTAGAAACCAGAGATTTTTGTTAATTATGTAGATAATCATAAAGAGACTTGCCTCTAATATCTAATATCTTTGCTGCCCCAGCTTACGTGGTAAGTGTTTGAATCGCCGCCTATTACCAATTCAAACTTCTGGGTGAGACAGTGTTCCACGAAGTCCTCCAGTTTCTTTATTGGTGGTGATTTAGTTGCATTTGAGAGGAGGTATGCGCATGCCAGTATTAGCTCTTTTGACCTTTCTGCGCATTTCCAACCTTCACTACCGTAGGTCTTAAATTTCCTATGGACATACATAGCTTGGGAAGCTGAAATTTAAACCTTTTGTATTATTTAGGCAAAATATTTTAGTTTGTCTTATCCAGGATTCCTGGATAAGTGCTATTGTGTCCTGCATCACATTCTAGGTGGTAGCATAGTGTTGCCGAAGTCACCTTTTTATGATGAAGGTTACATTGTCGTCCATCGCTACTTGATGATGGTGAAATAGGATCTTGTCTGTTTAGGCCATCTCCACATCCGCACTTGGAGGTGGATTGGCGTTGCTTATATCTTCGCTTGGAGCTGTTAGTTCTACCAAGAAACTGTCGGTCGCCATCTTAGGAGATGGTTCGACGGCTCTTTGAGGCACCTCGGAGGGGGGAGAAGGATCCACATTGGATCCCTTATCACTTTTCCTTTCCGGGTCGTTCTATTTTAACGATCATTTAGGTGAACGCGTAGCTCAACCTCATCGATCGTTTTTCTAGGGCTCCCATTTACTTGTCTCCTATGCTGAAGACGAAGAGGTGTCGTTTGGGGTTGACCTTCGTCTCGTGGTGAAAGGAAAACCACGCATCCATCCGAAGGTCTGGGTTTTGCTTACACAGCCTCTTTGTCGTTCAGGTTAGCGTGAGCTTCATTAGGGACCCAGTGGGTGGCTTTTATCAGCTGTGGGAGGTTGTGGACGTGCACCATGTCGATCCTAGCCTCCTCCCACGGTTTCAGTTTCGAAACCGTGTTCTTTAGCCACTGTAGCGTTTCGTCATTGTCGCAGGTGACTCTGATTATTTTGCTAGAGTGCGACCATGACCTAAAAGTAGGTGGCTTATTTTAACTGCCGTAGGCGGACATAAGGATTTCGTGCAGAGCCTCCATTAGCTTTCTCTTGACAGGGTCTCCATTATAGGTAATTATCTTACCGTATTGGTCGGCCTTATCTACTCGTATAATAGCTACCTGTAAATGGTTGGTAGCTGCTTCAATGTAGCTCTTTGTTTTGGCGTCAGTCCGTAGCCTCTTTCCTCTGGAAGAATTCTCCTCCGAGGTATTGGAGCGGATGCGCTTCTTATCCTGTGGGGCGACGTATTATAGGCCTCTTTTGGAAGAGGAACTGGTATTGCTGCCCATGCTTTTTTGGCCGCTGGTGGTGTCTGTAGAGACGCAAGCCTGCTGCCTCTCTTTGTCTTTACCTCAGAACTTCAGACTCTTTTATCTCGACGGTGCTTTTGTTTTGAAGTTTTTTCGCCCATCCTCTGGTTTTTGTTGTTGTTGATCCATTCTGATCCCACGAGTAGCTAGGGGTTATCCCTGGCAGAGCGCTGCATGCCAGTGAAAGGCTAATTTCAAGGGGGTACCAGGGGAACGTTCGCGACCGCATTCCCTGCGGCCATTTAGCCATCGGCTCGTTACTTTACAGCTTAGCTTGTGTTTACTTGGAGTGTCATTGGGTTTGTCAACACTGCTGTTACTGTGATCAATAGTATTAACGTATCCAGCGGTGCCACGAGGAGACACGCATTCGGTAGTTCTGTATCTGTATCTGTAAAGGTTGGAAGGGTGGGTAGACCCCACAGCACTTAGGCCACAATTGGCCCATTGTGCATCCTTCTGAGGTTCAAAACTTCATTCTTACTCGTCATCCAGCCTACTTTTCTGAAGTAGGCGATAACGTCGCCTGAATTAAGTTCCCTCATATTGGCGTGTGTTAGCCTGTGCTCGCCGAATACATGAAACCTAAGATGAGAGAGTGGCTGACATTCACAAAGAATGTGCTCGACAGTCTCATCTTCTTGCTCACATCCTCTACAAAGTGGGGTGTCAGAGAGACCCAGTCTGTGAAGGTGTTCTCGTAGGTGGCAGTGACCAGTCAGAATACCCGTGGCTGTTCGTAGGTTCCGCCTGTTCATTGTCACGTATTTTTTGGCTACTTTGCTGTCCGGATATCGTAGCAGTTCCTTGGCAATCCTGCAGCCTTCTGCGTCGTCCCATCTACCCTTAACCTTATTAAGGGAGTGTTCCTTTAATAGGTCGACCGTCGCTGACGCCGATAGACCAATGAAAGTGCCAGGTCCCAAAAGTTTATGGGAGGCTGCCTTCCTGGCTAGCAAGTCTGCAATACGGTTTCCTTTCGATTTCTCATGGCCCTTAATCCAGCCTAAAGTGACCGTGTTGTTGTTACAGGCTTCGATTAAGGCCATGTGGCATTCTAGTACTAGGCCTGATGTAATATGTGGTCTGTTCAGGGCTAGTAGTGTTTGTCTACTGTCCGTAAGGATGTATATGTTATTACCTGTGGCTTTCCTTTTGGTAATCTCTTTTGCAGCGATGCAGATAGCTGTGAGCTCTGTTTGAGCAACACTTGCATTGCAGCCCATTGCCCATTTTATGTTTAGATTCAGGGGTCTGGAGAAAATTCCACATCCTGAACCCACATTAGATTTAGACCCATCTGTGAAGATACGGATTGCGTCTTCTTCCGTTGGGTCTTGTTCGTTGTTTTTAAAGATTACCTTGTAGGGCCTGTGGAAGGCATATCGCGGTGGAATCGAGTCCGTATTGGCCTGCAGCAGTGGGACCTCCCTGAGGGCATCATGCAACAAGTTACGTCTCAGTTTACCGGATCCTACATCAGGTTGTATACCGGTAGAGCGTAGACGTGTCATGATCATCAAAACAACCTCCTTGATGTATATGTCAAGGGGAGTGAGACCGAGGATTACCTCCATAGCTCTTGTTGGTGTGGTTCTCATGCCTCCTGTAGTGTTGAGGCATGCTGTTCTTTGGATTTGATCCAGTTTACGGACGACTGTCAGCTGGTTGGCTTTAGCTCCCCAGGCAATCGCGCCGTACGTTAGCATAGGTCTGATGATGGCAGTGTAGATCCAGGCAGCAACTCTAGGTGACATTCCCCAGGTGCGGCCGATGGTTCTACGACACAGCTCATAACAAATATATGCTTTTTTAACTCTGTTTTCTAAGTGAGAGTTCCACGTTAACTTACTGTCAAAGGTGACCCATAAATATTTCACCTCTGAAGAGAAATTAAGTTTGGTATCTAGGAGCTTTAGGACTTGATGTTTTGCAAGCTTCCTTTTTTTCGTGAAAAGAACCATCTCCGTCTTTTTTGGATTTATTGATAGCGAATGGTCCCTGCACCATTGTTCTGTGATATTGAGGGCCTCTTGCATTAAAGAGCAGAGTGTCTCCTCGAATCTTCCTGTTAGCAGTATCACTAGGTCATCTGCGTATGCTATTGTGTAGAAGTTGCTTTCGTTGAGGTGACTGACCAAGGAGTCTAAGACCATGTTCCACAGTAGTGGCGAGAGCACCCCTCCCTGTGGACAACCTTTTACAACCAAGCCTCTGATGGTTACATCATCTACACTGATTTTTATCGCTCTTTTTGAGAGCATGTTATATATCCAGCCATTTATGGTGTGGGGGATATTTTTGTTGGAAAGTGCATTTGTTATTTTAGGAAAAGTGTGATCCTGGAGTGTATGCATGTTGATTTGGATGCAGTGGATTTCGTGTTATCACCACATCTCTTATGTATCGTTCGCACAGCCTCTCCAAAGTCTCCAATGAAAACGATGTGAGGCTAATGGGTCGATATGCTTTTGGGATGGAATGGTCCATTCTTTCTGGTTTTGGTATGAACACGACTTTGACTTCTCTCCAACCTTTTGGAATATACCTCAGTGCCAGTGAGGATCTGAGGATTTCTACCAGGTGCGGCATTAGGTCATCCAGGCCCCACTGAAGTAGGGCTGGATAAATGCCGTCTGTTCCCGGGGATTTAAAGGGGGAGAAGCCTGAGAGGACCCACCTCAGTTTGTCCGAGTCGACGATCTGACGTGATATACGTCAGTCGTCGTCCGTCGGGTTATGATTCTCCTCATCCTCCCAGGCTACCGAATTTGTGATTTTGGAGTCCGGGAAGTGAGTTGACAACAATAATTGAATGCTTTCCTTTAGGTTGGCAGTTTTTGTGCCATCCTCTCTGGTTAGTATACCGATATGACGGTGGGGATCTTTTGAGAGAGCTTTTTGGAGTCTTAGCTGCTTGGGGGAAATCCTCGATTTCCTCGCAATAGATTCTCCATGCTTCTCTTTGTTTTTGTCTGATGACTTTTTTATACTCCTCGAGGTGAGACTTGTATAAGTTCCAATCCTCATTGAGTCTGGTTCTTTTAGCCTTATTAAATGATTTCCTCGCCGTCCCCTGAGCTGGTCAATCTCATGGCACCACCACGGAGTGGGGATCCATCAAGATCGACCCGCCTGAGTGGGCAAGACATCTTATAGGCATTAATTATGGAGTTTTGGATAGTTTTTGAATAACTTTCCAAATCTCCTTTATTGTTGGGCAGCTCTTCCTCGACTCCTCGCTGATCCCCTTTCAAACAGTGGACATATTTTGTCCTATCCGTTTTCCTGGGGTCACGAGTCATTGTAGAGGTTGTGAGCGCTAGTTTTATTTCGAATTTTATCCAGCGGTGGTCCGACATTGAAATATCGTCGGATACATGCCAGCCGGAAATTATATTCGAAGTATTTATAGTAGATAGTGTAATATCTATTCGCGTTTGACTACGAGAGTCAATAAAAGTTGGTTCAGTACCTCTATTTAGAATACAGAGATTCTTGTTAGTTATATAATCATAAAAAGACTTACCTCTAGTGTTAATATATTTGCTGCCCCAGCTTACATGGTGAGAGTTTGAATCGCAGCCTATTACCAATTCAAGCTTTTGGGTGAGACAGTGTTCCACAAGGTCCTCCAGCTCCTTGGTTGGTAGTGGTTCAGCTGCGTCTGAGGGGAGGTATGCGGATGCCAGTATTAACACTTTCTTTTGACCTTTCTGTGCATATTCAACCTTCACTACCGTTAGGTCGGAGGACGAAAAATGCGTCAGTGGGTAGGTCTTAAAATACCTAGGGACATATATGGCCGTCCTAGGTTGCTGATTGCTTGGGAAGCTGAAAATTAAACCTTTTGGATTATTTAGACCCATGATTTTAGTTTGCCTTATCCAGGGTTCTTGGATAAGTGCTATTGTATCCTGCATCACATCCAAGTGGCGGCATAAAGTTGCCGAAGCCACTTTTTTGTGTTGAAGGTTACACTGAATAAATCTTACCTTTCCATTGTCCATCTCTGCTTGATGGTGGTGAGATGGTTTATGGTTACTTTTTAGGCCATCTCCACTTCCTCACTTGGAGGTGGGTTGACGTCGCCTGTGTCTTGGCTTAGAGCTGTTAGTTCCTCCAGGAGACTGTCGGTCGTCATCTTGGAAGATGGCTCGACAGTCTCCGCAGTAGCAACAGCTCCTTGGGATTTCTCGGATGGGAGAGGGGGATCCGTACTCGATCTCCTCCGTTCCGGGTCAGATTTTTTGGTTTTTACAATCAATGAGGTGAATGCGTAGCTCATTCTCATTGATCGTTTTTTTAGGACTCCCATTTCCTCGTCTCTTATACCAAAGACGAAAAGGTGTCCTTTGGGATTGACCTTCGCTTCGTGGTGGAAGGAAAACCATGCATCCACCCGAAGGTCTGGGTTTTGCTTGTCCAGCCGGCGCAGCACATCCTCTTTGTCACCCAGGTCAGCGTGAGCTTCGCTAGGGACCCAGAGGGTGGCTTTCGTCAGCTGGGGAAGGTTGTCGACGTGTACCACGTCGAGCTTAGCCTCCTTCCATGGTTCCTATTGTGAAACCGTGTTCTTTAGCCACTCTAGCGTTTCGTCATTATCGCAGGTGACTCTGATTATTTCGCCAGAGTGCGACCATGACCTAAAGGAAGGTGGCTTTTTCTGACTGCCGGAGGCGGACATAAGGGTTTTGTCCAAAGCCTCCATTAGTTGTCTTTTGACAAGGTCTCAATTATTGGTAGTTATTTTACCGTATGGATCGGCCTTGTCTATGATAGCTACCCGTAGATGACTGGTAGCTGCTTCGCTATAGCTTTTTGTATTTGCGTCCATCCGTATCCTTTTTCCTCGGGTAGAGTTTTCCTCCGAGGTATTGGAGCGGATGCGCTTCTTTTCTTGGGAGCGACGCGTTCCGGGCCTCTTTTGGAGGAGGAACTGACATTGTTTTTTTTTCTTTGTCCATTTCTGATCCCACGAGTTGCTAGGGAAAGGTTTGTCATTCCTGGCAGTGCCCTGCATGCCAGGAAAAGGCTATATGCAAGGGGGTGTCGCCTGGTACCCTCAGGGGAACGTTCACGGTCGCATACCCTGCGGCCATTCAGCCATCGGCACGTTCCTTACACCTTAGCTTGGGTTTCGTTGGAGTGCCATTTGGTTGGTCAACACTGCTGTCACTGATGATCCGCAGTGCCAACGTATCCGGCGGTGCCACGAGGAGGCAGACACTCGATGGTTGCATTTCTCCATTGGACTGCAGAAAGCTACCCACCAGCAGACAAGCAAGCGCATGCAAGCAAATAAGAAAACCAACTACAAAGCAATGGCCAACTTACAACCAACCCCGATAGTTAGATTTCTGCAGAAAACTACCCACAAGCAAACCAAATACAAAATGACAAACTTACTACCGACTCCGCCCACTTTGGATCTTTTACAGCCAATAATTAAATACTTGTTAAAACCTGTCAAACAGTACCTGTCTCATGAAAATTACACAAAAAATTGGATATTCGCTACAGAAAATGCTGATAATAATAATGGAATGGGCAAACCTTCTCATAATAAGATTTTTCATACTATCAGTTGAAGCTCAATGCCTTCTAATAGCATTTACCTAATTTGCCACAGCTTTATATTAATCCTTCCATATTTACATGTTATAGTGTAGTCTAAAATGCTTTTTTAAATGAAATTAACTGTTTCTAGATAATTCCACAATATATTTTGGAGCTATCTAGAAACAGTTAGTTTCATTTAAAAAAGTAATATCAGTAGATTCCACTGAGTAAGGGTCTAAACAGTAAATTTTATTAGTTTAAAATATATTTTTGATTTCAATGTTTCAGGCATAACTCCAGGTCTCCATTTCCATTTGGCTGCGTCAGTAAATGCTGAAACTGATATACCCCTTGTACCGAACATTAGTTACTGCAATCCCAAACCTGCGTTTGTATTACATTGGCTGGATAACAAAGAGATGCAGTTTAGTCTTCAAGCTGAACTATTTTTGGAAGAGTTTGCCAGGTGAGAATCATTTCAATGACAATGAGACATGCAATATGTATTAAATGTTTTTAGTGATTGTATTATATACACAACTGGATATTGGTTAATACTTTCTGGGCTTAAACCAAATATGACTTGATATTTTACTATATTTAAACTGACAGAAGTTTCATGGATCGGCAATATGTATATTTCGATGTCTTACTCTTAAGTTTTTATTTTGAAACTTATCGCAAGATCAATGGGTGTTTCCCACATACTAGTCAATATTATCCCTTTTAGTTAGTGTTGATGCAATAATAATTTAATTTCAACTCATATTTATCATTTCCACATTTTTATCATCTTTATTCTTACATTTGTTTGGATGTGCAGACCAGTGGTAGATAATCCAGAGTCAGAAGACTCAGAAGAACCACTAATGGAATCTGGAGGTTCAGATGGAGTAGATGCTCGAATAGAAAGTTTCTTAAGAGACTGGCATCACAGTCCTGATTTACTATTCAGCATTCATCCAGTTGACGGCAGCTTCTTGATATGGTAATTTATACTAATATCATATCCATTTAGCTGTGCAATATACTTACTTGATATTTCAGGGTTGTGGAATGGTTAGATGAGTTCCATCCTGGGTCTTTCAGACAAGCTCAAGTATCATTTTCGACCCGTATACCATCTGCTTTTCCATTGGGTGACTCCATGAGTATGTCGACAACTGTAAGCCTTTATAATACAACTCCGTTACTGAAACATTTAGTTAAAGATGCTATTCATAAGGAACTTGTTTCAGACAGGAATTTATCTATAGTTAAGGAAGAAGATGAAAACAGATCACAAAAAGATGTAAGTTTTTTACTTTTCAAGTTATTAAATGTATTGATATTATGTAGCAATTTCTGCCAGTTTAAACTTCTTGGCTTATTAGATGTAAGAATATTAAATAATACCCATATTGGTCTTCATTATATTATAACTTTAGCTTTTCAATACAATCTCCCTGTAATGCGTCGACAGAAGCCGCGAAATCGCTCTTTTTTGAAGACCCACACAAAATTTTCGTATAACTTAATGGGACCTGTGCAGATCGATTGGTCATTTGATTTTACATAAGGAATGGAAATGTATGACACGCAACAAAAGTTATTTGGAAAAATCGAGAATTAATAGGAATTTTCACATTTTTAAATATATTTGCTGTAACTACTGTTCTAATAGAGTTATCTTGATGATTATTTCGCTGTTCGATAGGCGTTTGTTTCATAATGGTCCATTCATACGTACTGAACTTATCACAACATCTATAAGAATTTTAAAATGTTGATGTGAGAGGTTTTCATGTTTATAAAGCAAGAAGTGGGTATGAAATCACCAAAACATATGGAATTATCCGTTTCTATCATATTTGAGTGAAATTAAAGTGAATTAGATATTGAATGGATATCTATGATATCATTTATTTACTATAAATATTGAAATACTAAAATAATTTTCAAAATATTTACCATATTAAATAGTTCATACATATATCAGGCTATAAATATTCATTAGATATAATAATCAGTTCTAAATTTGGCATATACTTCATAGAGATTATCCAAAACAAAGAAAAACCTAAAAGAATGAATCCAAATATTTAGATCATTATAATACATACGATTTAACAAGAATTTAGAAGCAAAAGTACCATTTTTAAGATTTTATTATTATTATTATTATGACGCAGAGAACTGTCAACAATATGTGAACGTCAAAATTATTTTCAAAGCATAGAATGCTAGCGACAGAATTTTTTTAACATTGAACTATATGTGTTTCTGATGGGTATATTAAGCGTTATGACGAGAAACAGCACACAAATATTTTAATTAAATAGAAATTTCAGGCCGAGTTTATAATGAATTATAATTGTAGAAGAATTCTGAAATGAATGGAAAAGGACTGCATAATGTATTTCAGAGTAATTAGATTGTAGATTTGTTTATATGAGAATGGAGAAGTAATACATAATAAGAGGTTTTTTTATAAATAGGGATAGTTTTTAGAGAAGTAGAGTTTTAATTAAGTACAATAAATTATTTTGGAAATGAAAAGAACATTAAATATTCTAATATAGTTAAGAAAGATATTAAATTAAATAACAAACCTCAGATATGTAAATAGTTGTAAAAAAAATCTAGTTAGATGATTCGTTTTTGTCCATAACAACGGGAGGAAAAAAATAGTTTGTTGATTGAGAAGCAGACGCCAGTAAGTGATGTGATATTATTGAAAGCGGATATATGTAAATGAAAATTAAAAAAAAATTAATAAAATATAAGAAAAGTCCTCATATAATTAATAGAAAAGTATCGGAAAAAGTTAAATAAAGTTGAAGAAGTAATTTGAGATTTAAAAGTTAATTAAAGGAACAGAAGGTAAATAATTAAAATAGATATAAAATGAAGGCATTAGGATAATAAAATATAGAGAAAGCATCATTTGAAAAGATCTCTAAACTAAAGAAACCAGATTTTAAAAGAAAAGAAGAAAAATAAGATATTATAAAGTATATCAAGAAATATAATTTCAAGACTTACATGGAGGAGTTTTGTTAAGTTGGAGTCCAGAGGAAGTAAATGCAGTAGGCACATTAATAAAAGAGTTGTGTTCTTGGAGATTGGTGATCGTCGTTGCCAGAAGAAATCATCGTTAGCGCAATTTCATTGGTTAACCAATTTAAAAAAATTCTGATTTGGCCATTTAAATTTATTTCGATTTGCGTAAAGGAATACCGATTTATTGAGTTTATTAAGTTATAGTTATTTGTTCAACATTTTAGATTCAAATTTTGTTTGCATTGATATAGGTAATTCTTTTCTAATTTCCATTTCAATTTTTGATAATATATAATTAAAGTGATCTTCATAGTCGTTTCATTATACAAGTGTCAATACTAAATAAAGGAATAGGTTTGATACCATAGGCGTCCCAACGTAAATTTGACCAGGAATATTTCATATCTTAATTCATAGATAAAAACAAATAATTCTTTAATAATTCCATGAAAATAAGATATTTATTGACATAGAACAACGGTTTAAGCTAGAACTCAAAGAGAGTAAGGAGTTACTCATGCCCCACTTTATATATTTAGCCTGAGCTAGACAACATTTATATATATAAATTTGTAATAAAATAATTATAAATATTTATTGATATAATTATAGTACATACATACATCTATACATTTCTGGTGAAATTATTTGCGCTCTTTGAGCTCTTGAATTCCTTTATCGGGATGTTGTTTTCTGATGTCTCTTTTTCTTCATAGTTTTTTGTGTTTTTTTGGCTTGTCTACAATTTTTCTCCACTTTTTCCTGTTCTGGCACAGTTTATTCCAGTTTCTAATTTCTTGGGTTTTAATGTCATCAATTATTTGATTCCTCCAATTCTCTTTTATCCTTCCCCTTGGTCTTGTTGTTTGTGGGGTCCATGCAGTGATTTTTCTTATTATCTCCTGTGATTGTCGGCAATGAATGTGCCCCCACCACCGTAGTCTTTGGGCTTTAACTACATTAACGATGTCATCTCCTTCTCTCATTATTGTTTAGGCTCCTGTACTGATCGTTATTTATTCTTTTGGGACCATTAATTTTTCGTATGATTTTCCTTTCAAATATTTTTAGTTTTTCTGTTTCCTTGGCTGTGAGGCACATTTCTTCTGCTGCATATGTTACAATTGGACGTATTGCTACTTTATATACTTTCAGCTTTGTTTGTTTGCTCAAATTTTTATCTTTCAGTATTTTTTTGTACTTCCAAAATATCTTATTGCCCGTTAGTATTTGCTGGGTTATTTCCTCGCTTCGATTATTATTGCTGGTAATAATTACCCCTAGGTATTTAAAGAGTGATAATGTTTCAAAACAATTTTCCCCTATTTTTATCTCTTCTATATTCGGTTTCTCTCTTCTTGTGCATATGAGGTATTTTGTCTTTTCTTCGTTAATTTGTAATCTTCTCTTTCCTGTCTCTCTTATGAGAGTTAACAATGCGTTTTCCATGCTTCTCTTGTCTGTTGCCATTAACGCTATATCGTCGGCTACCTGCGTTGAAGCTTGCGCAATTGTTCGACTTATTTCATTCCATTCAGTATTATATAATTTTCAAAAAAAAACGAAAAAATCACATAGTTCAGTTCACCTCTGTGAGTTACAGCAATTATATTTAAAAATTTGAAAACTCCAATTATTTCTTGATTTTTCCCCATAACTTTTGTCGCGACCAACATATGTATTGTAGATTTCCATTACCTATGTTAAATTACAGGTCCCTGCTGTCGCCGGACTACTGGTAACATTCTTTATGTTCACTTGATAATCTAATTTTCTATCATTTCTAGTCAAGCTAGAAGGTTTACATTACAACTGTAACAAATCCAACACTTTTGTCAGAGTGTCATTCTACTTTGGTATTTGTTAATCAGGAATGCCAATAATTTATTTTAATTTGATTAGAAAACTTTCTTGATTATTGCGTCTTATATCACAGATTTTAATATTTTAGTTTCAACTTTGGCATTTTTAACTAACAAAAACGATTATTTTGCTCGTCTCATTTTCTACAAGGTTTCTTATGACAATTTTTCCATTTCAATACTCCCTCATCATATAATTCCTTTTATTTCCAGTACATTTATGATTGTTGCAAATATTTTTGTTACCTGCAGCCAAAACAAAATTAATTCTATGTAATCTTTTTCACTTTAAGATTCCGATACCAATCCCTGAAGATCAAAACGAAGCAGCTCCCGTAGTATCGTTAGTAACCAAACATGACAATGGTACTCTGAATTTGTGGCAAATAACTTTTGCTGACAAGAGTAAATTCAGCCAAGTATTGAGCATTGGACATAAGAGCAGAGCTTCTGGTCACAGGTTCAGAGTCAACGATATAACGTGCCATCCAGTACTGCCTCTACTTTTAACTACCAGCCATCATAATATAATAGATCAGATGAGTAAAGATCAAAAAAGAACAGTAAGTTGTTATTCTATATAATTTATGTAAAAATTGTGTGCCATCTTAAGCGTAATTATGCAATTATTTGAACCTCAGCGTTTCAAAGAGTTATAAATTTTGAAGTAAGTTAATAGTGACTTGAAAATGTCGACAGTTACTACACACAATTCTAGGCCAATTTGACTTCGCTAGGATCTAATATAGCTGAATACGAAAAGATAATAGCCTTATGAACACACTTCATTCTGCCATTTCACCAAAACTGGAGTATGTTTCACGAAAGTTGAAGCCGCCTGAAGTTGCAGTCGTATGTGCCAAGTGCCAACTTGTCAAAACCACCGCCATATTGTAAAATTGAAAATCAGTAGCCTAACGATTTCACATTTTGAAGGTTAACACAACATTAAAATATAAATAATTTATTTATTCCAAACAGGTTTTATAAACTAATTACATGAAATAAGAATTGATAATACATACATTTTACCCTAACATTGTGTTGTATGGCCATTGTAAATATAACAGTAATAGATTGATTAATGTAGAGAATTAAAAATAAGGCAAAGCGGACTGAGCTCCAGAACTGTTCCTTCATACACCAAATTTCTTAATATATTCTGTTCTGTTCTTAAATTGTGTAATTAACATTTTCCAATCTACTTCAGTAACAATATTTATTGGCAATTTTTAACACGATCTCGAGGAGAACAAACTAAAATGTTCTTAGTCTCCCAAACAATAAAGAGAATCGAGTTAACCTTGAGGGAACTTTGAAAAGAATTAAGTACAATACATTACTAGATGTCAATATACAAATAATTATTTTATACAATAAAATCATCATATTCAATTTACGTCAACTAGTGATAGGTTTACCTCTTCTTCCCGTAATCTAGTTGTCCTAATTGTTCTATAATCCGGCCAACGATACCGCTTTCTAGATATTTTCTAAATACATTTGAGGTTGATATCCCAGTTAATAGGTCCAAACTCAGGTTTAGGTCTTACTAAAGTATTAAACAACATTTTTAGTCTCAATATTTGAAAGAAGAGTGGTTTTTCTGAAAACTAAACCCATTATCCAATTGGCACTCTTAACTGATTTTTGTATATATGAAAAGAAATACATTCGACTATTATGACTATTATAAGTAACTCCGTGACTTCATCCTTCCCAGAACAGGAAGGATGAAGAATATTAATAATAACAATTTATTCATCGTGGTATAACAGTTCCTTTGAAAATTGCTGGTGTATTTAAAGTTTTATCGTTATATAATGCTCATAGGTTATGGTTAGGAAAAACAAACGCTACTAAAAGTTTAATTAAGGTAGTAATTAAATTAAAAACAAAGTAATTTGCAAACTTCCCTCGAGTCGTAAGTAGGTACATAATTTAGGTATCAAAAAAGGTGAAAAACAAACACAAAATAGGAAGTTATAAAATTGCTTATTTTAATTTATGAAAAATAGAGATAGAGAAATTCTAATTTAACATAAAGTAAATACAAGTTTTACACAAATATTTAAATACCCATTATATTTTTCATTAGGATAGTGTTCTTGTTTCTCTGTTTTTATTATTTTACACACTTCCTCTTCTTCTGGAATTTGCATGACATATATTTTTCGTTTTTTCAAATGCCTCATTGAATTTTGCCAATGGTTCGTAATTTAAATTGTTGATTATATCATTAATTTTTTAAATGGAATCCTGTTGAAGTATTTTTTTTTAAATATTCATGAAATATCAATTACAATTACTTTTCTTATTCCTTCTAAGCTAAGTAATGCTTGTGCACTGGACCTTTCTTCAATAAAATGTGTTACTTCTTTTTGATAATTCAATTAATGTCTCATCTATATAAAAATCATCTTTTGATGTAGTGCTGGCAATGGCTGAAACAAACTTGCTCTCCTGCAATATCCTATCTGTTAATTTCCTATACTATTTTGAGTTCTTCATTCAATCTTTTGGCACGTATTTCATCTTTGTGTCCCACATGTGGTTGCGTGATTAGTACCATTATATTTCCTTTAAATTATAACAACAAGTACGTTAAAATATAATATTCAAAGTATCATTACCTGATAAATAGATACCATCACTTTCAATATAAATTTTAATTCTTGATGGACACTTTCCGTGAATATGGATGCTTCCTCGGATCTTATTGCATTTCTTATATGCAGAAAAAAATCCTAAAATTATTCATTCATAAAAACTAAACAATCATAATAAAAGGGATGTACCATTTGAAACAAAATGGATCTTTCCCATTTGCAAGTTTTTTCTGTCCCTGCAACAATAATCAACTTCTCTGATCTGTGATTCTCTCTAAACTGTAAACTCTTCCATATTCTTAAAATATAAAACATATTGATTGGTATTAACTTTGTGAGAATTAATGTCTTCTTGTAAACCTGGGTTATTAATCGCTTTCAGAGCCACTAAGAAATTCGATAACACTACTAGATTTGTCACACGATCCTGTTTTTACATTAATCTTAGAGAATCTACAGCATTATCAAAAATGTGTTCCTTTTAATGCATTCAGATTCGCATTTCTTTACATGTTCGCAAATAGAACACCGTTCCTGAACATATACTTCAGAAAATTTCTTCCTGACTAATTTCAAATCTATTCCTTATACATTGTACCATACCTTGGATTGCACATGCAAGCTGTGGATGTATATTTCATCACTATACGCAATATTCCAGCCTTCGGTTTCGTATTTAATAATATTTGCTAAGAAATTAATTCTTTTAAGGTGAATATCATGCGATTCCATAATCACATTTTTGTTTACTTGTGTTTGTTGCCATTTACAATAAAGGCATTATTTTTAATTAAATTCTTATGCATGTTACATATTAATATTTTTAGTTTTTCAATGTTTTTTGTAGTTTTATCTTAATTTTGTTCTGATCATGAATTTGTTCCACTCATTCAACATTTTTCCCCATTCACAAAATAATTGTCACGCTTGTATTTTCAATAACTAATAAAAACTATCTACTTACCTAAAACTTATACATTTTAGCAGCCGCCACAAAGAAGTTCTACTTATAGTAAATTGAAGTAAAACAATGTGCACTTTGTGAAGACTACATAGAAAAAAATGAATAGGTATACTTTAATATATAACTATTTTTCTCTTAACACCATTAAAAGTAATTCTAGATTAAAAACACGTGTTAGAAGTAAACTGACAGAAGTTTTTGTAATTAGTTTTAGGATCTTTATTATTTAATTTGATCAAACTTACATTTTAAAGTAGGAACCCTTTTCTCCAAGATGTAGATATTGTAAATGATATCCCGAATCTTTTGCAGGTCTCCAAATTTTAGTGCATTGACTATGATCATTTTTGCTTTTACACCAACACGTTTTTTAGAAAATATGGTTTTAGATTAAATAGAACACACAACAATCACTTATAAACTAGCTAAACGTCTTAAAATATTCAAAATCAGAAATATTCGACGAATAAACAACCAGAAACATAACCCTCAAATGTCAAGTTTTAAAGTGGCTATCGACATAAATCATCATTCTAAGCCAGTGGTCGTTACTAAACTAAGTAGATTAACAAGTCTGTGATTGTCAATGTTCCAACTCAGGTGGCTGCAACATTCAGGAAACGAAGTCTACTTTCCACTGTCTGATCCAAGTTTCCATAATTAAGTTAGTGTTTTCAGAAGTTGAAGGTAAACTAAAGTTTTGCTGGATTTTTGGAATAATATTCCAATTTTTGGCGCCCAAAACAGGAAAATTAATTACTTTTTACTTAATAAACTATAAAGTGCACTGTAAGGAATTGGTCTTTTGTCTTTATGTAAATAATTATTACTGTTAGCTTTGTTATTTAATAATTTAACGTTTACTGAAGATATTGTATGATTCAGACCAAAATCATGTTCAGCAACACAGAATTTGTATATAAGCGTATATTTCAATTGAACCAGATCTTTTAGTTTTCCCAACCTACTTCTTACAATAAATACAGTTGTTTTCATAAATCCATTTCCATTATTTTATCTTTTAAGTTATCTCAACTGTTTTAGGTTTGAAAAACAGTGCAGTCCTCTTTTTCTATTTGTGCATTAAAATATCCCACTAACCCTATTGATTGCACAATGAAAAACTAATTTCCTGTAATTAGGAAATACCTAGAAATATTCTTTTCATTTTAGGGCTTCTGTAGTGAACTAATCCTGTGGAAAGTAGATGCTGTTGGTCCTTTATCAAAATCCGGAGGTATATGTGAATTAGCCAGAATAAGTTCCCCGGAACCCTCTGCTTTTAGTAACGTGGCCTGGATTCCAACACTTCTCCCATCCAGCACTTTAGGAAATCTTTCGAATTCTCCCAGCGCCTGTTTCGTAGCTTCAGACGGTCAATGTTTGAGAGTATACCAGGCTGTTATTGATGCAAGAACTTTGCTAGCTGATTTGTCTTTTAAAGAAAACAGAAATAACGATGACGATGAAACTGTTTCTGACTTATCCTCATTTAACCAAGAAAGTATTTTGGAGAATATAAATATCGTTTCGCAACAGAGCACTTCAAGGCCCGGCTGTATTATTCAATTGGAAACTATTTCTGAGGCGATAAAATGGCAGAATACTACATTCTTGCATGTGTATCAAGAACAACTGATCACAGGTAAGAGATATAATTTGATTTTCTATAAGTGATTAAATTGTTGAACCTGTGAATATGTATTTTCCGATACAATTACAAATCCAGTTTATGTCTTGAGTATAGAACATTTCATTTGAAAGTCATCAAATTTATAATTAAATTAACAGGCTCCGCCACTGATAACTTATTTCAGGTCTTAGTGATGGCTAAGAACTCTGAATTGTATTATATATAAATGATTGTGTGGCTTTACAAAAACTCAGTATACTTTATTTATATAATATCATGTATCTTTGTTATAGGGCAGAAGAGCACACCTATAAATCTATCTGGGAATGATGCTATGGTCGATTTACAACAGGCGTCTGTCTTCAAAGAACCATTCTTCATAGTTTTATTGGATTGTACAGACCAAAATACTATAATTCATATGTGGAAATTAACGATTGCTTCCACTGATACAGAGTACTCGCTCAGTGCTAGTCAGATGTACGTTCCAGATTCCGTATTAGTTCAGGATGAAAATGATCTATCAAGGAAGAATAGCATGGAATCTTTACATTTGAAGCCTTCAAAGGTAGGAAAATACATTATATTCAACGTTTTTTTTAAGTGCGCATTTAATGTTTAATAAAAAAATTTGTCTATGAATGTTTTATAATGTATTCAATAATAGTATATTCTATATCAAGCGTGGAATAAGCAAAATTCAACATGAGTAGAAAGATTTGTGGACGAGGGAAACGGTTCTACGTGTGTAGAATTTTGAGTTACATCCGTGTTTTAGACTATAATTTTTCTACGACTGTCAAATAAAAAACAAAACAACATAATATATTGAATTGCTAACTCCTTAATTTCTGGAGGAGTTGCGGTGAAATCGTCACTCCTGTCAGTATCAAACACTAAAAAGGAATGAAGCCATGTAATAGTTAAACAAAACAATATAAATTAACTTACTTTATATGAAGTGTTAATCAATAGTAATCTAAAATTTAAAAAAATAGATATTAAATAAACAATTTTGACAATCGACATTTTTGACAGTTGACAATTGTTGCTAGATACCGTTTTCTATTTTCTTCTTTTTTTCCTAAAAAGTGCCACAAAATAGTCTTTTATGCTGCACTTCTGGCTCTAACAATTGATACTCAACGACCATATTAGTCATTCTACGTTCACTTTAGAGGATTTTTTATGCATTTTGATATTTCTGCACTGCTTCTAATCTGCGTAGTGCAGCTGGTGTGGAAAGCGGAACACGCCTATTTTCTCTTTCTGTCAAATGAACCGTGACATTTAGAAGGCGCCACAACTATTCATTGCAGGCGCCACAACTATTCATTGCATACCAAAGGCGAGAATGAATATTCTTAATTTAGGGCTAGAATGAAGCTATTCCATAATCAAAAACTACGTCGGAATATAGAAAATATATAATAGTTGTAGAAAAACATTACCTACTATATGATTATCATAACCCTTATATATTATTATAAACACAAATACTTTATGATTTAATTTTTAGTATAAAAAGAGGGGAGCATTTAATCATTCAAATTATTCATTGGATATGTATACTCGTTCCAAACTCAGTTTAAAAACGATAATTTTACCAGGGCACTGCGATATTTCGTTAATATGCCCTTTAACAAGTTAACTGCCATGAGGTACATATGTCGTGCCATGGCCTATTTTCCTGTGCTGCTTTGAGGTACAAATGTAGTGCCTTACACATTGTTATGATTTGTCGCTCTGTGACTAGGCATTTGTACCTCGCCTACCCTCTAACAATATGGGATTATAATAATAACAATAATCGTCTTTATTAATATACATAAACAAAATTATGAATTATAATATATGAAATGCAAGGCGAAGTTCAACCTTTACTGCGTAAAAAATGCTGTACAACTTGCTCTTCCACTTAATCTTGTATACCTACTACACAATACATAATATATACGGCAACACATGTTGTATTATATTACATTAGTAGTTTGATGCGTAAGGCCATCAATTCCTCCCACAATTCTGAACCCAATTAATTCTGATGATCAAACAAGTATTTCCGATTAGACTCTTTGAATTTTTTAAAATGCTGATATTTGATTTCCATTGGAAGTCCATTATAAACAAAGCCAGTTTGATATCTAAAAGACCGTCGAGAAATTTCCAATTTAAAGGGAGGTATAGTAATTACCCCTTTATTTCGAATATTAATTTTATGAACGTCCGTCCTGAAGGAGATTTTTCTATATAAGTATGATGGTTTCTTTGTCATAATTGGTTTATTATAAAGACACGCAGAATGTAACATTCACCTATTATCCATATTCAACCACTGTATTACTTTTAACTTGTTAGAAATAGTACGTCGTTTACGTATGCCAAATATTAACTAAATGCAGCAGTTTTGCATTTTTTGAATTTTCTTTTTATATTGCACACTTAAGTGTGGACCATATAGAATGTCAGCATAATTAAATAATGATAAAACTAATGAGTCACACAAAGTCTTTTTTACTTGAAACGGTAAAAAATGTCGGACACCATAAATTGTTTTTAATTCTATGTATGCTTTCTGGAGGTTGTACAGCTGTGTCCCTTTCTGAAGCCAGATTGAATCGTCGGTAACAATGAAAATTTTTCCAAATGTTCCTTAATTTGTGTTTCCATAGCTCTCTCGATTACTTTAGATAGAGTCGGTAATATACTTATTGGTCGAAGATCTTTAAATTCTTTAGGATTGTTAACTTCAGGTAGCACCCGCACAACTGCCCTCTTCCAAATTGAAGGAAAAACACTTTCAATAAGACAGAAGTTTACAATATGTGTGATGTAGGGTACCACATGTGGACAACAAAGTTTTATCATATTGATAGTTAGTTGGTCCGAACCTACCGCATTCGTTCCAATTCCGCAAATTGTTTGGTATACAAAAAAGTCATTAACTTCTGTAAAGCGAAAATCCGATGCAACTAATGTACTATTTCTATAAAAATTCAGTATCTCACTACTTGCATTAGATCTAGGAACAGAATCAATAAAATATCGATTTATATTATTAGCATTTTTTAAATTATCCAGTAGTTCTGCTTTCTTATCCGTTAAAACCTTTGTGTTCTTAATGTTTTCCACATTTCTTTTTTATTACATTTATTAATATAATGTGCAAAGTACGCCTTTTTTCACGAATAACTGCCTTATTAATGTAATTACGTAATTCTCTGTATGACATAAGATGGATATTTGATTTAGTTCTTCTAAATTTCTCCAGAGCACTATCCCTCTCCCGCATCATTTGTTTTACGGAATATGTTAACCATGGAGCTTTGGGTTTGGTCATTCTGGCTGTAACTATAGGAGCATGTCTATCGAATAGTTTGTGTATACAGTTAGTAAAATATGAAACTTTTTCATCGATAGTTTCCTGATCATAGATTCTGAAAAATGATGTGTTAAATAAATCGGCTTGAAATAGTTCATCATCGAAATTATTGAAGTTTCTATATGTATGCATTTTTGGATTTTTCCTATTATGTTGTACCTGTACCTCACAGTAAACGATACCATGATCTGAAATATCATGCTGTATAACGCCCCTATCAACTACAGCCTCCTCCCGAATTATTAAATAGTCTAAAAGAGTGGATTAATTAGCTGTAACTCGAGTTGGAACATCTATTAATTGAGATAAATTTAACGATTCAATTAAAGAGTAGAACCTATTTACATTATTATTATCAAGATCTAATAAGTCTAAATTAAAGTGGCACAGAGCGACGGTATGTATTATATGGGAGGAGATTTCAAGAAAACCTAAAAATCTTGCAGAAAACTTTAGTTTATTGAACGGTATAAAAAATACAGGAAAATATCTGATATTATTTGATATTTGCTATATGAACTTTAAAAAACAATTGATACAAAATGGTTCGTTGCAAACACTGCATTTACAGGTGGACCTCGCAGCTTTATTCTGTGCTACTTTCCGTCCAAACTCCTCGTATATATTTTGGTAGCAAACTGTGCATCGAAGTCTTGTGCCACTTTGTTCTAACTCATGATTTTCGGTCTTATTAGGAGTCTCTGTTTGTTTATTCTTTTGCAGAATATGTGTCAATATTTCTCCTTTGAAATTAGTGATCGTAATTTTCTCTTTGGTCACTTCTGTGTATGTTACAAACGCATAGATGAGAGCAGTTCCCAAAATCAGTTCGACACCTAACTTTTGATACCATTTGACTCCCCGTCGAAGTGGTGAATTATTTGCTTTTTTCATGTCGGAAAAATCAACAAATGCTCTTGTATTATTGTAATCAACAATGAGCTGAGGTTTTGCTCGTTCTGGATTTCGGCGGCTTGGCATTTGCTTTGTTTCTGTGAGATGCTTAGTACTCAAACACAAAACTTCCCTTTTGTCTTTCCAGTTCAATATTGTTATTCCTGGTTTCGAAAACCTTGCAAAAACGTCTCCTTTTTTCAATTTTGCGTTCTCTACTTCTTTGCAGTTGAACTTTCTGTTTCTTCTCAAGGTGCCTACTAGGTGAGTTTTCCTGCTAAACAAAAATTTTGCTATTGAACAGTTGTGTAAGTAATAATTGTCTACATACAAAGTTCTTCCTTTAACCAAAAGTATTCCCAATAGATCAATTACTACTTCTTCAGATGCTGACCTTCCGTCCGCTCTATCACTTTTTCCACAATAGATGCTGAAATTATAAGTATATCCACCATCAATGCATAGCTTATATAATTTAATTCCAAACTTATGTATCTTATTTTTAATGTATTGACGAAAGCCAATTCTTCCCAAGAAGGGAACCAATGTTTCGTTGATGCAAATATGTTGGTCAGAAACAATAGCATACTGAAATATTTCCATCAGTTTTTCAACTAATGGCTGTATTTTACGTAACTTGTCAACGTTCTGACCATCAAGAGGGTGCTGGTTATCACAAAAATGAAGCATTCGTAATAAAAGCCGGAACCTGTTTAGAGACATATAGTTTCTGAGTTTGCTAAGATAAATTTCATTTGTAGACTATCGCTATAAGATTTATAATATTGTCTGTGACAAAAATCGTATGGACTCTTGGTAAGGTAATTTTCTATTAGATCTAGTATGATTCCTACTAAGCTTTCAGTAAAATCAAAATCCGTCAATTTTACTGTAGTTGAACTCCACAGCAAATCGCCCACATCATCTTCATCCTCGCTGTCTTCCGATGAAAGTTCTAAATCTTGTTCAGCTCGCATTATCACGTCATCTATAGTCTGCGTAATGCTATCAATGTTTTCAGTTACTGACTCATTATTTGAGTGAGGCACAATCTAACAAGAGAAAACCATTTGAAGAATAGTACATTACTCCGACTCACCTTGTGTATTTGAAGGACTTGCGACATCTGCACCAAATTTAAGTCTTTTGGATTTAGAGTAGCCAACATTTTTTTTCAAACGACTCCCACGTTTTTTTTTCATCACTTTCACTACTTTCCGAACTATTTCCGGGAGAGTAGTTGTCTGATGAAGCGTCGGTAATAAAGGGACCATTTTCATCGTCTGACATCAATTGATCATACAGATTCTGCAGCTGACGCTGCTGTTCTTCGTAACTCATTATCCACGCCTTTCACCGTAAGGTTCGCCCGCTTAAGATTAGATTAGATTTTAACGGAGTTACTGTGCACTGAAACCAAAGGTTTATTGTGCCCCCCCTATCAGAGCTGTTGTCGCTACTACTACAGCTCGCCTTCCAGTTCCAAGGTTCTAATGAACTCTAGTATTTGGGACGGCTTCAGCGAGGTTAGGTCCTCACTCTTACAAGTTTCTTGTCCAAAGCATTTCTTGCGTTGGCTTGCAATGGCGAGGCATTCCAGAACTAGGTGATCAGGAGTTTCATCCTCCTCCCCACAGAATCTACACTCGTCAATCTCTGCTAGGCCTATTCTCATTAAGTGCTTCCTAAGGCGGCAGTGTCCTGTAAGAAAGCCCGTGAGGAGATGTAGCTTATCTTTACTGAGGTCCAAATATTTTTTGGACCTAGCAGTGTCAAAGTTCCCCAGGAACTTTTTGGAATGTTCCAACCCGGGAAGGCACCGCCAGAGTGCTTCTCTTTCGGTTTCCTCTTTCTTCCGAAACTCTTTATTGTAGGAGCATTTTGCTGCACCACAGAAAGGCTCCGGGCCAATAAAGGGCATTTGTGCTCCTTTCCTGGCAAGTGTATTGGCCTCTTCATTTCCCGTGATTCCCGAGTGGCCAGGAACCCAGACTAAAGAGACCCTATTATTCTTGCCTAATTCATCAAGTTTTCTTCGGCACTCCCATGCCAACTTTGAGTCAATGACATGGGAGCTCAATGCTTTGATAGCTGCTTGACTATCAGAATGGATCGATATGTCACATTTCTGGTAGTTTCTTTCTGCCTGAAAGACGCTCGGGAAGGAGCCTAACGATAATGAGTATCTGGTGCCAGGCCCAAATACTCCAGCGCCTGCGCCAATGGTGATTTTTGAACCATCCGTATACCATCTAATGGTGTTTTTTTTGAGAGTTTGGGTGGTGTATTCCCTTTCCCAGTCTCTCCTCGTATTTAGCATCGTAGTGAAATTCTTTTCGATGCTTACTTTCCTGATCATTTCGTCACTGGGAAGATTCGCTAATGAGGTGTATCTTGTCAGAGAGGACCAAGCTCCCTGATTTTTAATACTCTCATTGCCTGAACCTTCCTTAGATATTCTAAGAATTGCCTCTTGGGCAGATCTTTCTATCACCAGATGTAGAGGTGTGAGATCTGTAATGATCTCAAGTGCCCTAGTTGGACACGTTCTCATAGCTCCAGTGATGCACACACAGGCAAGCCTTTGAACTTTATCGAGGGTTTTCCTCGTGCTGTACTGACTTGCTTTTGTGTGCCAAACTATTGCCCCATACGTAATTGCTGGTCTCACAATAATGGCGTACATCCATCGCAGTATTTTTGGGTTATAGCCCCACATCTTACCAGCTAGATTTCGGCACGCCATCAAAGCTCTTATTGCTTTACTAGCAGTTATTTCAACATGCTTATTCCACAGAAGCTTACTGTCTAGGGTTATCCCTAGATATTTAACCTCTGATTTCCATTCTATGATTTCCCCATTTAAGGATATGGGTTTCATGGCTGGAAGTGTTCTTTTCCGGGTAAATGGAATTACTATGGTCTTGCTTGGGTTAATGTTTAGCCCCACTGACAAGCACCATTGCTTAATGATTCTGAGGCCCTTTTGTAATAAATCACACAAGGTGCTCTCGAACTTGCCTCTGACTATTAAAACAATGTCATCGGCGTAGCCCATACATTCGAAGCCAAGCTCCGTTAGCCTGTAGAGCAACTCATCTACTACGAGGCTCCATAGAAGGGGAGATATCACTCCCCCTTGAGGTGTCCCCCGAGTGGCTTTAACTGAGGTGGTTTGATTCCCCACCTATGTCTCAGCTATCCTCGTTGTCAACAACTCATACATCCATTTTACAATGGTTTCATTCACTCCTCGCCTTTTTAGTGCTTCTTTGACAGACACATGAGTTGTGTTGTCAAAGGCACCTGATATATCCAGGAACGCGCACATTGCTATTTCTTTGTTGTTCAGAGTTCTCTGGATGACTTCTGTCAGCTGATACAGAGCCGTCTCAGTTGATCGACCCGCTCTGTAGGCATGCTGACATTTATGAAGTGATATATTCTCCAGATTCTCTGTTCTTATGTAGTTATCCACTACTTTCTCCATCGATTTGAGTAGAAACGATGTTAGACAGATGGGTCTAAAATATCGGGGATCAGTCCCATCTTTTTTCCCTATTTTTGGTATGAAGGTTACCCTTGCCCTTCTCCATTTTCTAGGTATTAGACCCACTGCTAGACTGCTTCTTGTAATCTTCAGCAGGTGAGGAAGAATCTCCTCTATCCCTTGCTGTAGGAGTGCTGGAAATATTTCATCCACTCCTGGTGATTTATATGGTTAAAAGGTACTTATTGCCCATTCCAACCGTTGTCTGGTAAATATTTTCTTAGCAATGTCCCAATCTTCCTAGCGGGATTTTTTGGTGTAGTTCATTGCTATTTCGGTGCTTGTTGCTGGTTCACTACCCGGGAAGTGGGTTTTAAGAAGAAGGATTGATCGTTCCTCTTCACCTTCCGTGTATGATCCGTCTGGCTTTTTCAGCGACATTGTGGGGTTAGTTCCCCCATTTGCCATGACCTTTTGTAATCTGGCCGCAGTGTGAGTGGAAGTGATCTTTTCGCAAAATGCTTGAAAATTAAGCCTTATGTCGTTTTTTTTTCATCACTTTCACTACTTTCCGAACTATTTCCGGGAGAGTAGTTGTCTGATGAAGCGTCAGTAATAAAGGGACCATTTTCATCGTCTGACATCAATTGATCATACAGATTCTGCAGCTGACGCTGCTGTTCTTCGTAACTCATTATCCACGCCTTTCACCGTAAGGTTCGCCCGCATAAACTCTACTGACGATACTAAGCAATGCAATGTCTTTTCTTCCATAAAATTTTGCAAGTTACGGTTCATAGTGGCAAGCATACGTAACTCGCCTCTCTGCCGAGAGGTACCAACCTTGTGCCTCAATTTTCCTTATGCACAAATAGAAAAAAATGGGTCTTTGACTTTATTATTTAGATGTTATTGATTATTGTGACATAAAGATCACGAAAATAAAAGAAAAAACATTATGGCACCTGGGTCTCGATTTTTTCGCATAGTGTGTATACTGAGTAATACCGATAAATTTACCAATACATATTGGTCGCCCCTTTTTATAATCACACGGGTAGCAAAACTTATTTTGAATATAAACGTCGCTAATACTCTTTCATCAAATTATCAGTCGACTATCTAGTTGGCGCGTGTTCCTTGAATAGAGTCATGGATCATTCTTAAAATAGTGATGTTTAATTTTCCATCATCATGTTGATGGCTTTTCAATATGTTTTTTCATATATTGTTTGTGTTTTCTATCTAGTACTCCTTTATATTGGTTGCTCAAGTCTTCTTCTTGTAAAGTCAAACCATAAATGATTGAAACTTCATTATCTCTTCAATAATGAGTGGCATGCCGAAACTAAAGGGGTGCGTATTAATGGGTGAGATGCTTAAAAACTAACCAAAATAAAATGTTCTTTATTTTTACAAACTAAATGCAACAGTAAGTCTTATATAAATAAGGAAATGTTTATCTTACATACCATAAAAAAATTATGTCTAATAAAAATCTCTGCAAACTCTGCAAATCAATAATCAAGTCTCAAAGTTTCAATTAATTTTCAATTAAACGTCTAATTTCATTTTTCCCGCAACTAAAGAGGATTTGTAAATATGGCAAAGCAGTGGAAGTGTCCTGCAAGTGAGCTTAGAATGTGACTCAATGTTTGGGGCAGGAAAAAGTAAAAAAAAAATATCTATTTTATTTGTTAATCTGAGATTGAAACTATAGGGGAGAGGAAAATGGTCATTGAACTTGTTTGCCACTGAATTTTGAGGTATGGCAACGCTGGTATGAATATGAAAAATCTGACATTGAGAGAGAGAGACATAAACTTTATTGTCATGAAAATTTTTACAATTTTATGGATAAAGCGAAATAATTTAAAAATAGCTAAATATAAAAAAGTATATAAAAAATAATATAAAGATATAAAAAATACTGACAATACTAACGATACAAAACATAATATATAAAAATACAAAATTAAATTAATAATAATTATAATACAATGTTACCATCGTACATCATACCAAATATTGATCGACGCCGATGTAACTCAAAAGTCTAGGGTAGAATGCAGAATTCTACCACTGAATAGTAAGGTCTCTCAAGCAGAAACGCCCTTGTCAATCTCCGGAACCTATTAAATGTATTTGCCACTTTTAATTCTAAAGGTAGCTGATTGAATAGTTTTTTGGCATTGCAGATGATGGAATTTTTTACCAGATCAGAGGTGGGTATTGTTAAGTAGATATCGAAATTTTTTCTTCTAGTAGGGTAACTATGAATTGGCCTCTCAGTTAAATTGTGAAAGTGTTTGCGAATCAAACACACGGATTCCAAAATGAATAGAGCAGGAAGAGTTAAAATTTTGTATTTTTTAAAATGGAATTCGCAATGCGTCCTACGACTCAAACCATAAATATAACGATTAGCTCTTTTTTGTAGTTTGAAAATAGATGTGAAGAGGTATAAACTACAAGACCCCCAGAAAGGCAAACCATAGCGAAACCATTGTCATCGAAAAGTTTGACATTTTTAATGGTGAACATACTCACAACTCGTCATACAGTGCCGTTCGCACAGATACTTGAAACATTGATCTTCGTCCAAACATGGAATTAAATCGTGAACATATTCGTGCTTCGACTGTTAATGAAGCTCCATCTCGAGACATCATGTTTCGCTGGTTTTCTGAATACAATCGCTACAGGATGAATTTCGTAAAGGTCGTCCAAAATCGACTGTTATACCAAAACACAACGATGCTGTGCATTAATTAATATTGCAAGATCGTCATATGGCATACCATGAGATTGATGCATACTTGGGCAATCGTTCCACTCGCAAACATCCAATGTTCCATGAACATTTGGCCGTTAAATAGATTTGTTGGCGTTGAATACTGCATAATTTGACAATCGCTCAAAATCGCTCGTGTCGATTGGTGCAAATAAATGTTGAAATAATTCAATCGCTATGCTTCTAAAGATGTCTATGAGGTCGTCACACGCGATGAATCAGAGATCTATGCATATGAACCCGAAACCAAGCAACAATCTACTGTATGAGTCTTTCAAAACAACAGAAGTTGTTAGCGCACGAAGCACTTCGAAGCAAATGCTCGCCTGTTTTTTCGGAATAACTGGAAATGTCGACACTGTTCCATTAGAGCAACATAGAACGGTACACCAGCATTTGTTTGTCAGAAATGTTAAATCAGGGAAAGCAATCGCAGAAGACGAATCATTCTCCACTACGACAATGCCAGCTCTCACACATCAGCTCAGATAAAAACGTTTTAGAAGCAGCAAAACATCGAAATGATGGGTTATCCGCTTTACAATCCTTATTCGGCACCTAATGATTTCTTCTTTTTTACGCATATCAAAAGTAAATTGCGAGTTCAACGTTGTTCGACGCCTGAAGAAGCGGTTGATGCGTTCAAATCACATGTTTTTGTGTCATTACTGTATTTGATAAGTATTTTTATTCTGTATGCACTTGTTAATTACAAATAGGATAACCTATTGATGATTCTTTTGTATTGTTTTTGGTATAATAGGTCATTGCTAAAATGTAATAATCATAATATATCAGTAAAATAAGATGTCGTAAACTCTGTCATTTATAGTTTGACTTCAGTAGATTTAAAGTGAACCTCTGATTTACAACTTTTCTTTCCATCTTCACAGGCTGTACTTGCAGCTCCCTATCTCTTGCATACTATTCATTCCATAATCTAAACACTGTTGATAGTTTATCACGCTATGAAAACAAGTTATATGTCATTTAACGTTTTATAGGTCAGTCCTCATATTAGCCTAATGGTAACCAGAGAAGTTAAACAGATTCTACCTTTGTCTGACGGTATAGAAATAGTACACGCCACTCCAGCTGCAGGTCATTTAAGCTCAGCGTCCATATATCCAGCATGTCTAGCACCATATTGTTTTGCGACAGCTTGCAGCGACGGAGTTATACGATTTTGGACAGTATCTTCTAACCCAAATCAAGTTAGAGAATTCAGTCATTTGATGTTGGAAGAAGACGGTACTGTCGTTAATACCGGCCAAGTTTGGACCGAATGGAATATGATTAAGGAATCTGCCATTGAAATTGAAGGACAGGTTAGTAATAATATATATTATTAAAAACTTATAGTGATATTTCGATATGGCTAAATATTAGATTATAAAGACCTAAGCTTCTATAATTTGTTTTAATTAAGTTCATATTAATTCATGGATTATTTCAATCCTTTTCATAGGTTCTTAACATTAGTGTGGCTTATTCTGGAAGATTAGCGTGTGCTTACAAATATGGAAAAAGCTTCACCAGACCAAATAAAAATGATCAAGATTCAAGATTTATCAACTTATGTGTTGCTATTTACGAATGCGAATCTACGGGAGGTAGTGAATGGATTTTAGAAGACGTTATCCATCTGAAAAATATTCATCTTCCTCGTATAGATATAAACAAACATTTAGATCTAAGCTACTTGTACGATTCAAGAACCTTAAAAAAGAAACAGAGAATCAACGAAGTTTTACATAATTTCACAGGTGACGACCGACAAACTTTAACTACTGAGCCTAGTATTAAATCTACTTTATTAGCCGTACCAAGTTTCACAACATTACAATCCTTAAGAAAATCTATTTCTGAAATGGGTAATATTTGTCCTTTGACACAAAAACATATTGTCCAGTTAGATTGGGTATCAAATGAAGATGGTTCTCATGTTCTGACGGTAGCTGTTGGAAGTAAAATTATGCTCTATACTCCTCTATCTACAGATTTAGCTCAAGCCAACGTTAAAGCCATGAAAGAAAGCCTAAACAATTACAGACCTATATTGAGAAAAGCTAGTTCTCTAGCTCAACCCATGTTTGTGGACGATTTCAAATGGATGACTTTGAGAAAAATTGAGTTACAAACGGCTGATGGTCTACCGGCTCTACCAATGCACATCAGCTGGGTGAGAGATGGTATTTTAGTGGTGGGCATGGATTCAGAAATGCATGTTTATACACAGTGGAAACCTCAAAATCCTTCTCTACAGCAAAATCAAACCTCTGAATCAGATGGAAGAAATGGTGAGCATAAAAATTTATTATTTAAAAGTTATCATCAAAATGGTTTATCTTGATTTCCGGAAAAACTACAAGTCCTATGGAAAAAAGTTAAATAGCAAAGTTGTAGGTAATAAAAAGATCTACAACTTTTGTATTCGCAATTTTTTCACATAACCTCAAAATTTAGGTGGAGAATTCAAAAAACCACGTTTTTGGTTTTTTATTTAAATCTTTTTCAAAAAAAAATTATTATGTTCCAAATACACTGTAATTTATTTGATTTAAAATATTTATTTTTTCGCCTTATGTTAACTTAATATTTTCAATCGAAAATTCTGACGTCAAAATATCGGCTTTTTTCAAAAAGTCTGGTGGCTTTTTGTTCGTTGAAATATCTACTTTCTGATGGTGTAAAAAAATATACATTACTATATGAAATGTTCTCAGAAAATGCAAAAAATTGAAAAATACTCAAATTCGAAAAATTGTTTTCAATCATTATGTACAATTTTGAGGTATTTATTAAAATTTACACTTTAATTGCTCAAAAACGTAAGATTTCATGTTTTTTTTTGGTTTCATGGTGGTTGGAGGTATCCATGCAGCCAAATACTTTGTGTTAGGTTATATATACAGTATATATAGTGATGTATTTGAAGTTTATATTTGAAACCAATTTCAATTAAGTGCCAATCAGAATCGATACCGAATTAGTTATTGATTTTCGTGTTGTGAATATGTATCTTATTACTTAAGCGAGCCCTAATTCAACCTATCAACGTCTGCGATTCAAGTTAATACCGCTTTTTGATCAAAGGATTGGCACAGGGTTACAAGTTTTCTCGCCCAGGCGTCGTTCAGGGCTTTATTTGAACACATACAAAGGTAGACCACGGATGGAAGGTATAAACATTTGGGAAAGGGTAACAAAGGTCACAAGCTCTATATAACTTAACTATATCGATATGTTAGTCATCCTTAGAAATTTTACTAGGCAGTCTAAATTTTGATGTTATTCAGCGCCAGTAAGTGTAACATTTTGATGGGAGGGAATATTTTTGCATGTATTATGTTATTATAAAGTTCTTTCGTGGCATTACGATATTCCGAGCATTCAAAAAATATATGATCCAGGTCTCCTATGACATTGCAGGCTGTGCATAAGTTTGATTCGATTACGCCTATTTTGCTCAAGTGCTCTGGGTAAGACGCGTGTTCAAATTTCATTCGAATTATACTGCTAATTTCCCTACGTGAATAATTGATTCCTTTATACCACTGTTGTTTTGGTATTTCCCTAAGCAGTAGTGTGTATCTAGTAGGCATTGTTTTTACATAGTGGTCCCATTTCTCTTTCCATGCTGCTTGAAATTTTCTTTTGTATTTATTTAAGCAATCTTGTAGTGCCACTTCGTTCGGTTGACATTCATCTTTTTCAGCTTTTTCGTTGCCGTAAATTCCATAATGTGCTTTTACCCATATTATTTGAACGTCACTCTCTTTAGTAAGTTGGTGTAGCAGGGATTGAATTTTCTTAATGTGTGGGTGAGTGATGGTATCTACTGCATTATTATTCAAACATTGGATAACAGACAGCGAATCCGTTAGGATAGATACATTTTTCTTTTTTTTTGGTGGATTGTGTGTTCTAGCGCCTTCATTATGCCTGCAGCTTCTGCTGAAAATATAGAATAATCGTTGCTTAGCTTAAAGGTTTTTCCTTCTTTCGTTTCTTGCACATAGAACGCTGTGCCTGTACCTTTTGTTGTTTTTGATGCATCTGTATATATTGTTATTGTACTGTTGATGTCTTTTTTTGTAAGTTTGATAATTTTTTCTTTGTTTAATTCTGGTATTTCTGAGTACGCAGGAATTATTATTTTTGCAGAGTGTTCTATGTTCTCAAAGTAATTGCAACTTTCATAGGTTAAAATTTCTTCTTTATTGGTGTTACGAAATGCGGTGCATATCGGTGGCGAGTTCTTTTTTCCCAATATTTATTCGTCAGGTCCAATGTATTTAACGCACATATTTTGGCCATCAGTGTAGAATTTTTTGCTTTATTCTTAAGTACCATTTTTTCAGCGAGAAATGTTACTCCTAAGTACTTAATTTCTTTTTTATATGGTATCATGTGGTCCCCCAACTGGATGTTCTGAGTTTCTGGGATACGGTGCCTTGAAAATATGGTGACATTTGATTTAGACGTTGATTGATCGAACCCTACATCTTCAATAGCTTTTATGATGTTTGAGGTGGCCTTGTTTAGAGTATTTATACAATTTTCATATTTTTTGTCCTTGACATATATTACAAAGTCATCAGCATATTGTATAAGTGTGTAATTCCTGCATGCTTGATGCATTTTGATGGTATATATGTTGAATAACAGTGGTGCTAAAACGGAGCCCTGTGGTAAACCTCTAGATGTATGTCTTGGTCCTAATAATGCGTCTTTTTGTCTTATAAATATTTTTCTGTCTGTCATAATATCGCACAGAATATTTCGTATTTTGGTAGGCATACCGATTTGTTTCAGCATTCCGTTCAGTATTGGAATTTCTACAGAGTCGTATGCGCCTTTTACATCCAGGAATGTAGCTGCAGTATACCCATTTTCTCCAAAGTTAATTTGTATATCAGTGACAAGTTGGCTCACCGCGTCCATTGTGCCATATCCTTTCCTGAATCCGTACTGATGAATTGGTAATATTTTGTGTTCTTCTAAGTAGCTTTCTCAAAACGGTTGGTATATTTCTTATCTTCATTTCTTCCTATATTTGGCTTTGTTTCTCCAGTTTTTAATTTTTATCTCATTTGTGTCTTTTATTCGTACATCCATCACACTTTGGGTCTACCACTTTTCTCCTTCCTCCAATCTTATTTTTTGTTTCTGTATTTCTTCATCATTCATTCTTTCTTCATGAACTCTTCATCTCAATATGTTTCCTTTTGCATTCCCTATTATATCAGTTTGATCGATTAATTCTCTTAGTTCCTTATTCGTTAGCATTTGCCATATTTCACATGTGTTCTTTCTTTTATAAATTATGGGTAGAGACTTTATTTCCCAGGTAGCTAGTATTATTTGTTCTCCTTTATCTATTGTTAAGGTTTCACTACCAAATAATACTACAGGTCTTGGAACCGATTTGTATATTCTCATCTTAGCACTTCTAGATAATATTTTACAATTAAGCACATTGTTTTGCTTATACATACGTTTATTTCCCTTCAGGATTCTATTTTATATTTCTTCTTTTATATTTGGTTTTATAGTGAATTCTGCGCCTAATTATGTAAACGATTCTACTTCATGGAAACCGTACATTTTTCCTTTTTCAGTCTTCGTCTTCTTTTCGTTTATTTCCAGCCCTATTGTTTCTGCACTCTATTCAACTCTCATCACTACCTCTCTTAACTCTTTTTTGCTTCATGTCACTATTGCAATATCGTCTGCAAATGCTAGGCACCGATGTCGTTTATGACATATTAACCCTCTC
The DNA here is from genome assembly GCA_963921935.1 of Galeruca laticollis. Lineage (NCBI taxonomy): Eukaryota > Metazoa > Arthropoda > Insecta > Coleoptera > Chrysomelidae > Galeruca > Galeruca laticollis. The sequence goes on along the minus strand of OY998175.1, from coordinate 287,223,710 downwards.
CGGTTTATATTAGCTTTTCTCACAATATATTCCAGGACAAAATTAAACTGCGTTAAAGATAAATGGTCACCTTGCCTCACTCCTTCCTGCACCTCAAAAATTTTAGTTACTTCGTTTCTTACTCTTACACAAGCATTTTGTCTCGTCCAATGTTAGTTTTATCATTCTGATCAGCTTATCATTCGCTTCCAATTCTTTTAATGCTGGATATTCGTAGCTCTCCGCCTGAATTTCCCTAAGTGCGAATATTTGTTCTGCCACTGATCTTTCTGTATGACATCCACATTGATGTTCACCGACCACCTTTTCCATTTTTGATAATAATAAGTATGAGGCAAGTACTTCGTAAGCTATATTTAACAGTGCTATGCCTTAGTGTTCTTACAAACAAATTTCACACCTTTCTTGTGTATCATGCATATCAATTAATTAAGTTTTTGCCACCATATTTAAACATTTCAGATGTTACGTAATCCTTACCAGCACTTTTGTTATTTCTGATTTTATCTATAATCTCTTTAACTGCTTTATTCTTTGTACTTCTTCGTTCGCTTCTGCTTCTTCTAGTTCTACTACTTCTGCGTCGTTATTTTTATTGTTCTGAGATCTCAGTAATTCTTCAAAGTATTCCTTCCACCACTCTAGTATTTCACTTTTTCCAGCTATCAGCCTACCGCCTTAATCTTTCATAAACTGACTCTTCCCTTGATATCCCTTTTATAACTCTTTGGTACCTATGTACTTTTTATCTTCTTTGTTCTCCATACTTATTTTTAGCTTCTCCTGTGCTGTGCTTTAGCATATTATTCTCTTTTTTTATTCGTTGTCCTTAGTTCATTTTCACATTCTTTGTTGAGCCATTCATGTTTTTCGGTCCTACTTTCCGCTTCACATTCTTCTACCACATGAACTTTTCTTTCACTCATCTCCTCCCATATTTCTTCTATGTCGCTATTTTCATGCACATCCTCCAATCCTCTTTCTCATTTCATTTTTTGCGTCTTTCGTCCCTCATTTTTCTAAAGTCAATACGAACTTTTATGTCTCTCTTTTTCTTCCATTTTTCAGTACAGGTGTCTCTTGTTTCATTTGAATTCCTAATAAAATGGAATCGGTATCCGCGTCTGGTCTTCTATAGGTTCTAATTTTTGTTATACATATTTCTTGGCGTTCTTCTATTAGCACTTAGTCTATTTGATTTATAGTTGATCCATCTGGTGATCGCCAAGTTCCTTAATGTATTTCCTTTCTCTGGAAGTAAGTACTTTTTATTCTCATATTTTTTTCTTTTGCAAAATAAATCAGTAGCTGTCCATTTTCATTTGTTTCATCATGTTTGCTATACTTTCCTATCGTTTGCTGGTAAATCGTTGCGTTTCCTATCTTTTATTTTTTTTAATTTTCTATTATTTGATTTTTTAGATCTCTAGTTACAATAAGTATAAGAATTACATACACAAAATGTAAAGCCGATGATTCTGGCGTTTCTTCTAATTATTGTGCGCGTCTGTGGTCGAGACATGGCTCCTTGCTGAATAGCATAATCCATACAGTTTGACTATTTATAATAAATGTGTCCCTGGTATGTGTTTGTGGCTTCTAGATTCTTTCGGCTGAGTTTTTCCTTTCCTATCTGAGCATTTGCATCACCAAGTATTATTTTCCCATCCTCTCATACTCATTATTCAATTCATTATAAAATTCTTCTTTAATTTGTACTTCCTTGTCTTCAGTTGAGACGTATATGTTTATCAATGTTATTTTTTTGATATCTTCCTATAATTCCTAACTTACACATTCTATCTGAAACAACTTTAAATTCAACGATCATAGACAGTAAATTTCATAGACTTCAGTTTTGTATGCAATATGAATCCTGTACCAAATAATCTGTAATTTCCACCATTTTTATTACATATATTATTGTAAATAAAAAAGGTTTTAATAGAAATAAATGCTCAATAAATTCATTATCCAACAATAATCAAAGCAGAGTAGAGCCAATGTTCTATCTCACCTCAACATGTATATATTTATGTCTTCAGATAGTGGTGATTCTTTGCATTATCTATTACATTGAAATGGTATATAGTTGTTATGCACTTTGTAAATAATTATGATTCTCAAAATTTTTCCATTGATTTATCCCTAAAAAAACAGTATTTCAAAAAGACCTTTATATTAACACAGAACTTTGACAACAGGTAGAGATGTTGATTTCCGCACTTTAACACAAGAGAATCAGAAGAAACTAGCCGCTGTGCCTACTCTTGGTAGAATCAGCTCTGTTAATCTACAAATTCTAGATAGAAAGAGAAATAAAGAACAAAATTCAGATTACATGCCTGATTATGGATTGTTTGAAGCTTCCAGAATAGCTTGTCCAGTTTTACCCCAGTACCATCCTAAACAGCTTATGGAATTGTTGAATTCTGGAAAAATAAGGTAAGTTATCAATCCTTCCCAATCTTATGTTACGTAATTTTGTTCTATTTTTTTAGATGGGTTAAGGCAATCTTAGCCCACTTAGTAAAATGTATAGGTGGTAACCAAGAAGCTTCTGAAGAAATACAAGGCTGGACACGGACCCGAACGTTGTCAGTGAGCTATCCACCAGGTAGTCCTGAACACAGGACTAGTATAGGGGATATAAATCTAGATTATGATGAGATCAACAACATACCTCCTTTACCTCTATGGACTCTTCTCGCTGCTGATAAGGAATCGAACGTAAATCAAGAAGAACAGAAAGATTATAATGCACTCTTCGACAGTAACATTGTTATGGAAGATACTTTGGATAATTTGTTAGAGGATCAGGAAGATCAACGTCGACCTTCTGAAAGAAATGTTGGTGTGATGCATTTTACACCCAAGGAAGGAAGAGTGTTATCGAGACTTTTGACTCACATACATTTACCAGGTAAGTTGATTACAAAAATATGAATTTAGCACAAAATAAAATTTGAAAGCAACAACAACGTTGTTTTACCAAAACAATCTAGTAAAAAATAGCGCAGTTACGTGTCATAAAGATGACTTCATATGACATTGATTATTTAATTCCCTGTTTCATTTAATTTTCATTGCATGGATCTTATATTTAAACTATGTATAGAATTATCTCCAGTGTCCAATACAATATGTCTTACAAAGTCTATTTCAATTATTGACTGTAGTGAACCTTAAGTTATTTACATAAAAAAGCAATTTATACTAGAATCGTGATCGAGATTGAGTAATAAATCAAAATTTGATGGGAAATATACAGCACAGGTGGCCCAAACAAACTCTATGGTTTTAGTAAGTCTCCTGTTAAAAATGTTGTGTCAACTGGTATTATGGAAATATAACAATGACCAACAATTTTCTTAATTTTTTATGGACGTATTTTTATGGACTTGTGTTTCAATATTAATTAATTTTTTTCATATTACTTTGTATCCTATTCCTATTTCTCGTATAATGGTTCCGGTTGTAGATTCAAAAAAAATGTTTATAATAAATCCAGTGTTTATTTATTCAAATAGACTAATCTATTATTTACAATAACAATTATTTTAAAAGAAATATTTTGAATGGTCACATACCAAAATAATTCATACATACATAATGGCTTGATACCTCTGCTGGGGTTTCACCGCCTTCGCTTTCTAAATCAGTTTTTTGGGGTGGATCAATCTTTAGAGTTTCTCCGTCAATTTCTCCATAGTTTCCTATCCTTAACTTTGTCCTTCCATCCACCAATTCCGACTCTTGTCATATGGTCCTTCACCTATTCCAGCCATTTTATTGTAGGTATATCCCTTCAACTTCTTCCCCCAGGATCCCATTGTGTTATTTATTGTTCTTCTGCTCTATATATGTGTCCCAATCATTTTACTATTTGTCTTTTTATTTTTCGTACCATGTCTTCTTCTATTTCTTGCTCTATTTCATAATTCATTGTTTGTCTGTGTTCATTATCTCTCAATTTGATTGATCCTAATATTGTTTTCATCTTTCTTTCTATTATTAGAGGCAATTAAAATTATTCAGTTTTTCTTAATACAGGAACTCCAAATCTCGTAATTAGTACTGGACAAAGAAAAAGCACTATAGACATAATAGTATGTTCCCAAGAAGTAAGTGATCTGTTTAATTGGGAAGTAATTCAGGACCCTCATGGATCAAATCACACAGACACGCAAAATATGGAAAATAGATAAAGCAGACTGGCTTATGTACAAAAACTATTTACAGATAACGGATAACAGTTACAATAAATTAATAAATGATATCAACAAAGCTGCAAACTTAGCTATATCAAAATACAACCCACATCATACATACAGACCAGGAAAATGCAAACCCTGGTGGAATGAAGCGAATAATGAGGCTGTTTTGAAATGAAAAGAATTTTTTAGATGATATCTTGAAAATCCAAATTTAGAAAATCTTAATAATTACCAAAATCAAGATGTAATCGTTAAAAAAGTCACAAATCATGCAAAAAGGCAGCAGTCTAAATAAAAGTACACCAATGAAAGGTCTGATCTAAACTAAATAGGTATAAAAACAGAAAACCATCAAATATGTTTAAGTTGGGCTAATGAGAAACATCTGGAAATCTCAGATCAAGATCAGTCTCTTCCATTATGCATACCATTTACTATAACCAAGTTAGAACATGCTATAAAGAAATAGAAGATTACTTCTCCAGGTATTGACAACATCCATTATCGAATGATTTCGCAACTTCCTCAGTTAGCTAAAGATCGACCTTTAAATATGTTTAACAAGATTTGGACCAACGAGTCTGAAATACTAGAAGTTTGGCTTAATTACCTTATAATACCAATTCCTAAACCTGGCAAAAACAGAAGCGATGCTCAGTCTTATTGACCCATCTCTATTGGGCCATGTGTAATGAAACCCTAAGAAAGACTAAAAAACAGATTGGAACAGTGGCCGGAAAAATATCAAACCTTACCAATAACGCAATATGGTTTCAGAAAGGGGCGATCAACACAAGAAACCCTAGCTGCGCTTACTACAGATGTATAACTAGCTTTTACAAATAACTCTATTTCCGCATTATTTTTAGACATAAAAGGAGCTTATTATGCAGTTAATCATCATACACTAGCAAGCAAACTACAAAATGTACAAATTACAAAAGCCAACGGGGTTGATAAATAATCTTTACAGATTATATACAAACAGACATCTATATCTAAAAATTAATGGACAAATTATTTGATCAAGGACAACATCGTAAAGTCTACCTCAAGGAAGTATCGTAAGCCCGATCCTCTTCATTTTATTCTGCGGAATTTTATGGATCATGTTGAACCTGAAATTAGACTGTTATAATTAGCACATGAATTTTGTTTGTATTCAGAAAATAGAATAATAAGGGATTTGAATAATACAATTGATAGTGTGGTTAAATGGACTAACCAAAACGGGTCTGAGATATGTCAAGAAAAATCACTCATGTTCATTTACGCGGCATCGCTATAAGCATCCAAACAAAATCAAGTTAGGACCATACACTATTTCCTACAAATCTTTGGTTAAATATTTTGGCATGATACGTAATCAAAAACTATCTTGGAATGACCATATTAATCACTGAACAAAAAAAAATGTTAAAACGCTTTAAATGTGTTAATAGCTTTCTGTAACACAAAATGGGGTGCAGATCCAACATATCACTAAGATTTTATAAAGCTTTAATACATTCTATATTAGATTATATGGAAATGCCAGTTTTTGCCAATTGAAAACTGTCGATACAATTAAGAACAAATGTTTACGGCTATGTTTAGGAGCCCTAAAAAGTACACCAATTAATATATCAGAAGCAGGCGCAGTAGAACTACCCCTAGAATTAAGGAGATACTACCTCAGTGATGCTTTTTATTTCTAAAGTTTTTGCCCAAAACATAACAACAAAAATTGAACATTTGAGCGATAAAATAATAACAAATTCTGGTTACACAAAAAACAACCTCTTCTAGTGAAGAGTTTTCAACAGATTAAACAATTGGAAGATTGTATATATAGGAGCGACAAACGACTCTGTTATGATGGTGAATATAAACTGTTTAATTTCCATGCACCACACTACTTTCTGAACACAGAAGAAAGATACAGTATTAATTTGTTGAATCTTGAATTGTGAATTTTTCCATTCAAATGACAACGCGTCAAGAAGATCTAAAATTCCAGATAATACGCCAATATTTAATGCAGAGCTTGTGGCTATTTTGAAAGCACTAGTATGCATAAATAATCATAAAAAGTCCAATTTTGTTATTTTTACAGAGAGCAAAAGTTCTATAGAAGCAATAAAAAATAAATTATTAAGCACCGCCCAAATCATCATATTAAATATACTAAAGATTATTAAAACCTTGAATAATAGAGACAAGTTGGACACTCTGGTTTGGATTAAAGGGCATCAGGGTATCATAGGTAATGAAAAAGTCGATCAGTTAGCAAAAGAGTCCACGGAGGATGGGAAATTCATCAGAAGAGTGTTAACTCCAGTGTCTGACCGGTGACCCTTATTTAAGAAACACATTCTCAAGGAATGGCAGCAACAATAACTGTGTAAAAGGCGTCCAATTCACGAACATCTTAAACAAACCTTGGTTTTCTGGTACATCAAATTATTACCTCATTAAAACAATGAATATATTAAGAAGCAGAATAGAAGTTTAACATTGGTTTGGAAGATTCCCCAAATTGTCCCTGCGGTGAGATGGGAAGTTTGCAGCACATAATTTTTCACTGTCAAACATACAACCAAGAAAATGCAGAATTCTACAGAAATCTTCACATAGCGGGAGTAGCACTCCCCACTAACTTAGATGCGCCTTTTTATCTACGGAATGTAAATATATATGTAAGTATTTGTAAACATTTGGAAAAGGTAAAATTAGATATTTGAAAAAAGGGGAAGAATATAAAAAAAGTGGTCCGAGTCCGCATTGCTCCTCTGTATAATCTTACTTCCTTTATTGATGTTTGTTTTCTCCTGTTAATTAAAATATGGTGTATTTTAAAGTTTGTTTTGTTATTAAGCGACACCCATGCTATTTTATGCTTTTTGGATGTGGAAATATTGTGCACTTATATACATATTCGTGCTTGCAGCGAGATTACACAGTCGTTCATTGTTATTTGTTTTTTCGTGTATCGTTTATTTTCCTGCGACACATTTTATATAGTATTTTTTACCTCTTTGGGCATCAAAATTTCCAAATATTATTATAGTATCTTCTTTTCGTATTATTTCTAATTCTCTCTTCACCTTTTCGTAAAATGTATTCTTCTTTTCTTCATTGCTGTCCTCTGTTCGCACATAAATATTTAATGGGAATATGTTGCTAAGCCATCCTTTCATCTATTATAATAATAATCTTTATTCAATAAATACAAATACAAAGGAGTATCTTACAAAAAAAAATGAATAAAGCGAGTGAGCGATAAGTGCTGTTCCACTTGTTTCGCATAAATATAAAAAGGTTTATAAGAATTATTACATACATTACACAAATATATATTTATAAGTAGTTCCCAAAAATAGAGATGATAATATAAAATACTTATAAATTATAAACAATTAACAATGGAGATGAAAATAAATACACGATATATAGAATAACAATCAGTTTCTCCTCATTTATACAAGCAGCACACTGTAACATATTAGGATCATGATTTGTTCAGCTTGCGTAAGTATCGAAATGGCGATGAATTAATTGTCTTTGATTGTCAAGAATGAATTTTTTCAACGCATTTTTGAATTGCGGTGGATATATACATGTTTTCATTCATTCAGGTAAATTATTATAAAATTTTGGTGCCAAGAAATTGAAGGAACGTTGTGTTACTGATTTCATCATGTAGGGAACTGTGTGTTGATTTCAATTTCATGTATTGTATGGATGATTATCTATTAATGCTGTTTGTTTTGTGGTGTGATATTTTATGAGTGTGTGATGTATAGTTGTCTGGTGTCCATAATTTTTGTTTCTAGGTACAGTTGATCAGAGTTGTATTGTCGATCTTTATAAAAAATGAGTTTGAGAAAACGTTTCTGACATATTTCTAAGAGGTGTATGTAGGTTTTCGCTGCAGCTCCCCATCCTAGTATTCCATAGCGGAGATGGCTTTCCACTAGTGCGTAGTATAGTGTTTTTAGGAGGTGGGTTGGTAATATGTTTTTAAGGTATCTGAATTTGTATAAAATAATTTGTAGTTTTTTTATGACATATTTAATGTGAAAGTCCCATCTTAAATGTGAATCAATGATGACTCACAGATATTTAATTTTATTAAGCGGTGAAATATGATAGGGCTTGTCAATTTATATTTACAGTTAAGTTATCGAAAATCGGTAATCCAGTTCTTTTATAGCTAAAAGGGACGTAGTTCGTTTTTTCTAAGTTCACTGTGAGTAATTTACTATCTAAAAAAGATTTTATTTTACTAAAATCTTTTTGGGATTTTTCTTTTAGTTCTTCCCAAGTGTCAGCTGTATAGAGTATTGCCGTATCATCAGCGAAACTTAGAATGAAACCATCACTTTCAAGAGAATATAATTCATTCACATAAATATTGAAAAGAATCGGCCCTAATACTGTACCTTGTGGTATTCCGAATTCAATTTTTCTTGTCTCGCTAATGACTTCACCAAGTTTTACTCGCTGGTATCCATTTGATATGTAATTTTCGAGCAGCTTCAGACTTTGTCCTCGTATACCTACAGAGCGGGTCGATCAACTGAGACGGCTCTGTATCAGCTGACAGAAGTCATCCAGAGAACTCTGAACAACAAAAAAATCGCAATGTGCGCATTCCTGGATATATCAGGGGCCTTTGACAACACAACTCATGTGTCTGTCAAAGAAGCACTAAAAAGGTGAGGAGTGAATGAAACCATTGTAAAATGGATGTATGAGTTGTTGACAACGAGGATAGCTGAGACACAGGTGGGGAATCAAACCACCTCAGTTAAAGCCACTCGGGGGACACCTCAAGGGGGAGTGATATCTCCCCTTCTATGGAGTCTCGTAGTAGATGAGTTGCTCTACAGGCTAACGGAGCTTGGCTTCGAATCTATGGGCTACTCCGATGACATTGTTTTAATAGTCAGAGGCAAGTTCAAGAGCACCTTGTGTGATTTATTACAAAAGGGCCTCAGAATCATTGAGCAATGGTGCTTGTCAGTGGGGCTAAACATTAACCCAAGCAAGACCATAGTAATTTCATTTACCCGGAAAAGAACACTTCCAGCCATGAAACCCATATCATTAAATGGGGAAATCATAGAATGGAAATCAGAGGTTAAATATCTAGGGATAACCCTAAACAGTAAGCTTCTGTGGAATAAGCATGTTGAAATAACTGCTTGTAAAGCAATAAGAGCTTTGATGGCGTGCAGAAATCTAGCTGGTAAGAGGTGGGGCTGTAACCCAAAAATACTGCGATGGATGTACGCCATGATTGTGAGACCAGCAATTACGTATGGGGCAATAGTTTGGCACACAAAAGCAAGTCAGTACAGCACGAGGAAAACCCTCGATAAAGTTCAAAGGCTTGCCTGTGTGTGCATCACTAGAGCTATGAGAACGTGTCCAACTAGGGCACTTGAGATCATTACAGATCTCACACCTCTACATCTGGTGACAGAAAGATCTGCCCAAGAGGCAATTCTTAGAATATCTAAGGAAGGTTCAGGCAATGAGAGTATTAAAAATCAGGGAGCTTGGTCCTCTCTGACAAGATACACCTCATTAGCGAGTCTTCCCAGAGACGAAATGATCAGGAAAGTAAGCATCGAAAAGAATTTCACCACGATGCTAAATACGAGGAGAGACTGGGAAAGGGAATACACCACCCAAACTCTCAAAGAAAACACCATTAGATGGTATACGGATGGTTCAAAAACCACCATTGGAGCAGGCGCTGGAGTATTTGGGCCTGGCACCAGATACTCATTATCGTTAGGCTCCTTCCCGAGTGTCTTTCAGGCAGAAATACTTGCGATCGAAAGATGCGTGGAAATGAACCTAGAAAGAAACTACCAGAAATGTGACATATAGATCCATTCTGATAGTCAAGCAGCTATCAAAGCATTGAGCTCCCATGTCATTGACTCAAAGTTGGCATGGGAGTGCCGAAGAAAACTTGATGAATTAGGCAAGAATAACAGGGTCTCTTTAGTCTGGATTCCTGGCCACTCGGGAATCACGGGAAATGAAGAGGCCAATACACTTGCCAGGAAAGGAGCACAAATGCCCTTTATTGGCCCGAAGCCTTTCTGTGGTGTAGCAAAATGCTCCTACAAGAAAGAGTTTCGGAAGAAAGAGGAAACCGAAAGAGAAGCACTCTGGTGGTGCCTTCCCGGGTTGGAACATTCCAAAAAGTTCCTGGGGAACTTTGACATTGCTAGATCCAAAAAATATTTGGACCTCAGTAAAGATAAGCTACATCTCCTCACGGGCTTTCTTACAGGACATTGCCGCCCTAGGAAGCACTTAATGAGAATAGGTCTAGCAGAGATTGACGAGTGTAGATTCTGTGGGGAGGAGGATGAAACTCCTGATCACCTAGTTCTGGAATGCCTCGCCATTGCAAGCCAACGCAAGAAATGCTTTGGACAAGAAACTTGTAAGAGTGAGGACCTAACCTCGCTGAAGCCGTCCCAAATGCTAGAGTTCATTAGAACCTTGGAACTGGAAGGCGAGCTGTAGTAGTAGCGACAACAGCTCTGATAGGGGGGGGGGCACAATAAACCTTAGGTTTCAGTGCACTGTAACCCCGTTAAAATCTAATCTAATCTTATACCTATGTTTTCAAGTGATTTCAAAAGCAAATTGTAGTGAACCGTGTCGAATGCTTTGGAAAGATCGATGAAAACGCAAAGACACGGACTACTATCATTTAGTGCTGTGGTTATTCTTGATGTCAAGGTTAATATCGCATCCTCCGTAGATTTCTTCTCTCTAAAACCAAATTGATTATTAGAGATTATATTATATTTCTTCGGGAGAGAATCTAAACGATTTTTTAAAGCCTTTTCGAAAATTTTGGAGATGTGTGTTATCAGAGAAATAGGGCGATAATTTGTGATTGTGGTTCGATCTCCTTTTTTGTATAGCGGGATTATAAGTCTCTTTAAAGTCTGACAGCCATATTCCTGACTCGAAACATCTGTTGGTAAGGTTTTTTAAAGGTTCCAGAATATGATTTGCAACTGATTTGAGGGTTTCTGATTTTATGTTGTCTATACCAGCAACTTTTTTAATTTTCTGTTCCTGAATTATACTGCGCAGCTCTTTAGTATCTATTGGAAGAAGAATCATAGGATTGCACACGGATTTATTTGCTGGTGTATAGGTTGGTGTTCTGCTTATCTTGTTTGCCAGTGTTTTTCCAATGGATACAAACACGCCGTTAAATTCATTGGTAATATCTTTTTTGTCGGTTATAAGTTAACCAGTATTATTTTTAACAGCGTCAATGTTTCGGTGTGATTTATTATTTTTGCTAATTTTTTTAACTACATTCCATAATTTTTTTGAATCCTTATTGTTGTTTTCTATCTGTCTATTGTAATATTTTCGTTTAGTAATCTTAATTAAGGAGGTCAGCTTGTTTTTGTAGTGGTTATATTGCAGTTTCAATTGTAAGTTGTTAGGATTTTTAGTCAAATTTTTATGTAGTGTGTTCTTTGTATTTATGGATTTAAGTAAAGCATTAGTAATCCACGGAGCGATTTGTGTATGTTTTCTTTTTATTTGACGTTTTTCTGTGGATTCTTTGATTGCATTGGATAATGTTTCTATAAATACGCTAGTAGCAACATCTGGATTTTTTTGATTGTATACTTTGGTCCAAGAAGTGTTCTCTAATTTGTTATTTAGTGTTTTGATGTTTATTGTTTCAACGTAATTTGTCTTGTCTACTTTAGTCACTTTTTCCTTATTAAATATCACTTGTAAGATAGTAGTTGAGTGGTCTGTTATATTTGTTTGGAGTACGATTGGTAGTATGTTCTCAGTAATATTATTTTTGGCTTAATAGTTGAGATGTAGTCGAATTCGTTTAGAAGGTTTGTGTATTCAATTGTGGTGAGATCGAATTCCAAGATATTGATGTTTAGATCTCCAATGAAAATGTATAATTCTTCTGAATTTGTATCATGTGTGTCGAGGTAGTTTTGTAAATTTGTAATAAATTCCTTTGGATTTGTATCGGGTGATCTGTATAATGCATAAATTATAGCACAACGATTTTTATATAGATGTATTTTCATCGACAATATGTTTATATTATTGTATAATTTCGTATGAATAGTTATAATTGTTTTTTATATATATAATACAAAGCCATCGTTTTGGTTGTATCTACTATCATTATAAATTAATTCATACCCATCAACTTGATGCAAGCTAGTGTCTGGTATCTGCCAGGTTTCAGTTGAAATGATCAGATCAATATCGGAATTCAGATTTGATAAAAACAGCTTGAATTCGTCTAGATTTTTGTTTATGCTTCGTATGTTATAGTGTACTACTATAAAGTTAGAGTTACGTTTATTTACATTCAAGATGTGAGAGCATTCTTCTGTGGTTTCTAATGTATAAGTCTCAATTTTTTCAACAATAAAATCACGAATATATTGATTCATAGTTCTTAAAATTACGTGTAATATTTCTATGGTGTATAATATTCAAAGAATTAAATTTTGTGTAATTGTATAAACAAGAGAAATAAAAACATTTACAGGTATTAATCTATAAGATGAAATTATTGGTTTGAATTCAATCATTTTTTTTGTCATTCACTGAAATATCATAAATCCTACTCCACAGTTTCCTTGCTTTTTGTCTCCATACCAAAATAATTCTAAACAATATTTAAAATAAAATAAATAATGTGTATAATGTTCTGTTTTGGAACCCGTAAAAATAATAAATACGCACATCTGAAACTACGAGCTCCAGCAGGTTAATTACTCCGTCCCGATCGCGATTTTACTGTAAATGTGAGTACTTATTTCAATAAATATCAAATAAAACTTAAGAACACTTTTAGGACTGGTTGAGTAATAAGGCATTGCATTTTCCTTCCCACTTCTTAAAAAATATCAAAAACTTTTTGCTCCACATGTTCGCAAAAAGGGAAAGAAAAAATGTCCTTGGCTGAACTATTCTTTTCTCAATAGTGATTTATTTATTATACAAAATGAAACATCACTTTCAGAAATGATGGAAACTCTTCTGAAAATATTGGCCATAAGTAAACCTGGATAGAATTAATCATTTACTTACGAAATTATTTCTTAAATTTCAGTTGAGCTAGTATCTACAAAAGCTTTACGAAGTATTTCAAATTATTTTCAATAGATAACAAAAAATGTGGAAGCTGCTAAATGCTCAAAATTTGATTCAGAAGCAATTTTTTATTAATTCACTAGTGACACAAATATCCCGAGAGGCATTCGCAGTTCTGATGGAAAATTTCAAGGATCCTTTGAAATACCTTTTGTTCATAAATAGCAGCTTTCAATTATTCAACTAACTACGAAGACTAAATATTTATGTAACTTCAATGCTTAGTGCTTTTTTTATATTGGCAGGTTTATCCAGCTTGGATCAAATGCACCTCTTGGCATTAGCTGATACAGTGTCAACCTGTAATACTGACTTGGCAGAACGTTTCGCTATCGATGCTGCCAAGTCCGCAATGGTAAAAGAAAATTTAATGGGACAAAAAGAAGAGTTAATAACAGACAATTTGGATGATTGCGGTTTGAGATTTTTATTAGCGATGAAACATTACGGATATTTATTGAGGTAAAACTTACAAGTGTGTGTATGTGTGTGTTTCAAAATTCAATTTTTCGGTACATCTAATTTATTTTTTCTTGTGTAATTTGTGTCTATTGTGTTAAAAGTATCTTCAATTGTTCCATTTTTTTTGTTTCAACATGCCATTATTATTGTATTCTTTCATTTATCTCATAATTTGGAAAATATTGAAACCCATTATCTACTTTATCTCTGAGAATAATAAGGGAGAAATTGTTAAAATAAAGTGATAAACAGATGACAACAAATGGAAACAAAAAAGATAAAAAATCAATTTGAAGTTGAAAAAATATGATTAACAATTTAGCAAAATAACTTTAAAAAAATTTTATGTTCTACTCACTTCACCTAGTTGGCATCCAACTTTAGACATAAAAATGCTAATAATGTTTTTCTAATTTAATATATTTCTTTGCAATTGACTCCGAAATTAATTATTTCAGAATATTATGTGAAAAGTTTAATTATATATTAACATTTCAGAATATGTTTTTAATTTTTTGATTTCACTATATCCAAAAATGAAGGTAATTTGTTTTCTAATGTGAAAGAGTGATCAAATCTAAATTTATATTGACAGGGCCCATTAAATGGGATGAACAACTTAAAAATTGAATTGTAAACTTTCAATAACAATTTTTAAGAATTCCCGTAATTTGCTTATAATTTAAAATTAATTTTTTTTATTTAGAAAGATGCATATTCGCCACATAAGTATGTAAAAAATATTAGTGTTTTAAATGAAACTTACTGTTTCTAGTTACAATATATTGAAAAAATGTTAAAAATTCTAAAAAATTGACAATTGTTTCGATATTACCTAAATATCATCGTCAGAATGACAGAAGTTACATTTCATTTAATGCCTATCTGATGTTTAATTATTTTTGGCTTGATTGACTTAATATATGTTAATAGAAAAAAGAAGATATGATATTACAAATATTAAAGCTTAGATATTATTAGCCCTATGGGAATATCCTGGATATCATTTTCCCAATTAAGATCAGTATAACTGTGCAATGATATAGAAAACCAGGAAAACTATATCTGCTGATCTTTACAATTATCACTTAAGAAGACAACTTAAAAGTGGAGAACTCCCTAGATTTATCTGTTCATTGACGACTTCATATCGAGACAGTTAATTTCATGAAAAAATAATGTTTTTTTAATATTCTATGAATAAAAAAAAGTTTCAAATGGGGATCGTGGTATGTATGGCGTAAATGAAACCAAAACCCATCAACTTATGACAAATCTTTATTGTTTTGAACACAAAATCAACTATTAACATGAAACAGGGTGTTTTTTTTAAATTACAAAACAATTTAATAGTGGTTCATTAGATAGGTCTAGAGTATTTTGACAATGGTGCCTTAGAGCTTCTTTTGCAAAAATGGAAAACATTCAACACGGAGGCCTACATTGCACTTGTGACATTGTTTTCTGGCGTTTGACTTGCAAATCGCACACTTCCTTTGCTTGCCATCAGAAGTTCTTTGTATGAAGTGGCTCACTGGATCAAATCTGATACTTCCCATCATTCTTTTTTTTTTGAGGATTTGGTAGACAAGGCCTTCCCATGTTTTTTGTATCGGATAGAGATGACAAAGTAATGTAAGTTCTGGCAATAGTTGTTTTGAAATCAAGTGGTGGCGGCATCTTTTGTCCAACCAAGCATGAAATAATGTAGGCATTGACAATGACCATATTAAGTAGGTTGGTAAAGAGAGGGAAATACCACCTTTTAGCTCTGATTTTGGTCCTGTATTTGTTAATAGACCAGTCCATTCTATCTACTCCTCCCATCCACTTGTTGATGCGGTAATGCACTTTGAATGAGGAACTTTAACCTTCTCTTTTCCACGCTTTGACCAGCGAGTAACAGCTAATTGTGGTTCAATACCTTCATGGTTATATAACGTTTTCACATTGGTGTGTTGTGTTATCTTTCCAAGTAATAGCAAAGAGTTTGTTACTCTGGCCAAATCGATAGTTACCCATCAACAACAACCCGTTAAGTGAAGCAACACATTCTACTATTCCTTTTCTAGAAGACAAACTACACATTATACTGATCTATGTTCACCCAAACGCTAAAATAGAGAAGACAATATTTAATAAAGCAAGCAAGTACAAATATTCTTTAATTATTAAACAGCTAAAGGATTTTATGGACAACAGTCCATTTAAAAAAGCACAAACCCCCCTACATTCCACATGATAAGCAATAACGATACCACTTTAGTCCTGATGCTATTTACAGAAAACCTAGAACACAACATAGAGCAAGTTATTACTCATCCTGACCTGGGCTGTAAACACTCAGCAATAGATGTTACCATTAACTTGAAAAAGAAAATAGATCTCAGTGATAAATATTTAGTTAATTTAAATAAACGTAACATAGCGGAAGTTAACATAAAACTAACCAAGCATATCGAGGAGCAGGAAAACACACATGAACTGTCCCGAACAACTAGGGATGACATTAAACAGTTCAGCACACTGTTAGAATCAGTTATTATAGAAAATTTTGAGCTACCACCATTCATTATACAACTAATTAAGAACAAGAGAAAAATGTACAGAGATTACCTAAAAAAATCCCAATGTAGATTATAAACGTCACATATACACCTATAACAAGAATATTCAAACGTTAATAAAATAGTACAGAGAACACAAATGGATCAACACATGTAATTAAATTAATAGACTAAGAGGAAAAAACTACTGGTAACAAATTAAAGGAATGGGTAATTAAAAAGCTGACCACATCATACCAGGTCTGGAGAAAAATGGAATCCTATTCTCTACTGACCAAGAGAAAGCAGATCTATTTGCTGAACATTTTACAGAGGCATTCACAGAAGACAATGATCCCCAATATGACAATATTGGTTCAACGCTCACTTTAAAGAAAATATCGGACGAGAAGATAGGACTATTGAGGAAGAAACATACTTTGAAATCATACACAGGGGCGGAAACGCAGCTCTAGGATATGATTAAATTACCCGGAAAATATTGAAAAAATTGAACTTTAAAATTCGTTTATATATCATAAAGATATATGAATTTTGTTTAAAAACATCGCATTTTCCACAGGAATGGAAACACGGGATCTTAATTACGATTCCAAAGCCCAACACATGCCAGTCGGATGTTAAAAATTATCGACCAATAACACTCCTGTCTGTCCTAGCTAAACATTTTGAAAATATTATAAAAAACTTACTATGGAGGGAAATTGGAAAATATATACCATCATACCAGTTTGGATTTAGGGAAAAGTGCTCCACTATACACCCAATAGCAATCCTCACATCGAATATACAAACCTCTAAGCTGCAAGGAGAACACAGTGCTGCTATTTTCCTGGACATTAATAACGCCTTTGACAGTGTATGGCACTGTGGATTGTTGTACAAACTACAACAAAGGAAATGCCCGGAATACCTGCTACTAATAATAAAAAATTACCTCAGTGACAGAACAATACAAATAAAAGTTAACAACAGTTTGTCAAAAACAATTGTACTCCAACAAGGAGTCCCGCAAGGCTCCCCACTTTCTCTTTGCTCTACAATCTTTACTGTTATGACATCTACAACTTCGGGCTAGCACCAGATCACATAAATTTACAAAAATACATATTGCAGTACGCAGATGACACCGCTTTAATCAGTCATAATAACAGCGTAAAAAAACAATGAACGAACTGCAAACACTAATGAACAGAACGGAGAAATGGTTCAACAGGTGGAGAGTGAAGCCTAATCCTTTGAAATCTCAATTAATGATCTTTAATCATACAATAACACATAAAACACCATCTATTTATATTAACAACATAATTCCATGTACATTAACTGTAAGGTACCTTGGTATGACTATTGACAACAAACGTAACTTCAATAAAAACGTAGAGATAGCAAAGAAAAAATGTATTAGCAGAGGAAAGCACTTTCGAAGCATAACGTACAAAAACATGGGAATAAGTAAGAAAACTGCAGCACACATATACAAAAGTATCTGTAGACCCATACTCTAGTATGACCATACAATATACCAGATAATAAGAAAACTCTTATGGAAAACAATACAGGCAGCAGAGACAACAACCCTAAGATCCATCACAAAAATGAGACATCCATCAAACCCTCTCCACAATCCATCAAACAAACTTCTATACCAAACCACAAAGGTACAGCCACTAAAAGGTAGATTGACAACTCTGTCCCAGGCATTCTCTAAGCGGATGCATAATAAAGAAATTATGGATACACTATGCATAGAATGAGATTACACACAAGAGTCGAAACGAAAATATCTTCATAAGACAGTTTGGGAAGTGGTAAATAGTCATTAAAGGAAAATGATAAAGTGAAAATTCTAACAATAACCTTTTTTTGTTTAGTTGCTTATACCCTTTTTTTACATATACACACAATGTTACTTTTATTTCTATTAAGTTTATTATACTAAATAATGTAAGTATTACTGGCTGAAGGAACTTGGTCGATGGCCATTTGGTTGTACCAATAAATGACGTTTTATTATTATTATTATTATTAAAACTAATAATAACAAAAGTGGGCTACGTACCTGTTACAAGATGAAACACTTTCACACGCTAAACTAAGAAGGCACCAAATTGACAACGGTTGTGTATCAGCTTAATCTCAAATCACCTGAGAATGTCTGCAAACAGCTGGTGCTATAAAAAGTAGTGCTGCCAACTTATCCTGTTTCAAACACTAAATCCCCAAATGGGGATCATGGCAGAGAACGGGTTAAAAAGGAGTTTGGTGATTAAAAGTAATGTAGGTAGTTTATTTAGCTTCTGTGGTGCTTCTGGGTTTTTCTTTTGTATTGTCCCTTGGACTATTGTGATTTGGAAGACCTGATGTAGCATCTACCTCTTAGGATTTTAGTGTTTACTGTATTAAACCCCATAGCTCAGTACCATTGGTCCATATTGGAATAATCACCGTATTGTAAATAGTGTTTTGTTTCCTTTTCCAATGGTGAATGTTATATGTTGATACTTTTATTTTTAATCCCTCATCTTAAGGAAGCAATTATTTGATAACAGTGACATCTTTAAATGTGCCTATTGTGGTGGTATCTGATGTGTCTGCATGTGCCTTTACCTAAGATAATCATTTTCTTAAAAAAACACTATATTTGTGAAAGCAATACAACCATATTGTTAACTCTTAGAACATATCTACATAATATACACCCAGCATAATTATGTATTTTTATGACACGAAATTTAGATTTAATCCGCTGTGTAATTATATAATAATACAGTGAATATCACTGGGTTTAACAGTTCAATAAATATTTGTTACTCTCTCACGCTAGGAAACAGAGTATAGTAGTTTCATTAAACCGTACTAATCCGCTTAAATGGGGGAATTGGGTATTTTGTTCTTGACATTTTTCTCACTTGCAGCTTTGGCATCAAACGCGAGTTGAATGCATCTTTACGTACGTCCGCCCGGAAAAATTACTGGTGTGGTATAGTTTAATGTGTTTGCTATTCGGCGTCAGTTATTTAAGTTATTTATATCAAAGCAGTGTTTCTACCAAACAGTTTTCACGACGTTATGGTAGATTGGCTTATGTTTCAAATAAACCGAGTCCAGTAATTACTAACCACTTGTTTCTAACTTAATTAATGGTTTTTATGAAATAAAAATATTTGTCGTAATACAACAAAAATGTTCACATACATTATATACAATTAGTTGTAATAAAATATTTTTTTAAAGAGAACCTTTTCTAAACGTAATATCACAATCTGATCATTGTTGACCATTTCTGTTATTTATATCAAAGCAGTGTTTCTACCAAACAGTTTTCACGACGTTATGGTAGATTGGCTTATGTTGCAAATAAACCGAGTCCAGTAATTACTAACCACTTGTTTCTAACTTAATTAATGGTTTTTATGAAATAAAAATATTTGTCGTAATACAACAAAAATGTTCACATACATTATATACAATTAGTTGTATTAAAATATTTTTTTAAAGAGAACCTTTTCTAAACGTAATATCACAATCTGATCATTGTTGACCATTTCTGCTTCTAAAACTAAAATTTTGCAACCATTAGTTTTTATTTCATTAACATTGGTAAGACTGAAACATATATTATCATTAAGAGACTTTTTCAAAACCCAAAAGTATCATCTAATTACTTCATTAATCTTTTTCTATACACAAACTCTTTAGTATAATGTATTCTAGCCTCAATTTCAGCAAGATAAATACTTTCAACTGCTTCCCAAATCATATCTATAATACTATACATTATGTAGTATTGGAATAAATCGAAATCTTTCATTCTTCAGTTGATAATACTGAGTGTATTAATCGTATCAGTAAAATGTTCATAAGTTAATCTTGATAATATATTATTTCATTGAAACCTGTAATCTGCATGTAAATCAAAGTCGTATGTTTCCCTAGATGTGATTAAATAAATCTAAATGAATTTGGTCTAAATATGTATTGTTACAATAAAAAATTATGCTATTAAAAACAAATTTGATACAAAACAAATAATGAAACTCATACATACAACATACTTCCATTACATAGAAATCAGTGGCATCACGGAATAATACACTGTAGAATTACATTTTTCTATTGTGTTTAGTAAATAACAATCTAACAATCGGAATTAAGAATTCTATAAGTTATTTTGCCGGTCGGGAAGTTTCGCTAGTATTCTCCAGTGAGAAGATATCCTTCCTTGCTTTAGTCATTAAATTTTCTTTTTAGTCTTCCAACCTCTGCTGCTTGCAGTAAAGCTTGGAGTGCGTGATTGTAACCCTTGGAAATATATTCGTCTTGTCATATTATTTCTTTAGAATTTAAAGGTTATCAGGGAGCATTGACAATTATTTGTAGAATCTTAGATTGAGCTCTTTGGATTTGACACTTGAACTTAGAAGTTAATATTTCTAGAAAGTATAGAATTTGTTGAACAAATACATATGTTTAATATTATTGAAAGTAAAGTAGGACAGTTTCTCAGGAGGTTTCCCCTTATTATTTCTTGAAGATCGTCTTAAATACTCCAACCCTTCATCATCCAAACGTGTCTCTTCACTTTCAATATTAGTATTATTTTCGGACTTTCAATATTAGTATTATTTTCGGCAATAACCTTTTCCTCAATACTTTCTTCCTCTTCGTTTACAAAAACTATTTCACTGTTTTCATCCAAGATTTTGATAGATTCAGATTTCATCAGTGTAGTTTTTATCTTCGAAGAATTTTATAGTTCTACTAATTATTATTTTATTGGTTTCTGGATTCAAAACTCCATACCATTGGAAGTTTCATTCTATCCTACCAAAATCCCTGCTCGTGCTCGAGCATCCCATTTTGTTCTTGTTTGTTTAGGAACATAGGTTTAGGCCACACTGCCGAAAGCTCGGAGATTATCCAATCTTGGTTTTTCTGAATTCCACAGTTCATATGGTGTACATTCGATAGCTTTTGTAGGAAGGAGATTTTGAAGATAATTCGCTGTGGCAATTGCTTCACCCCAATATTTATTCGGCAATCCTGCATCAAACAACATACACTTCGCATAAGGTTCGATTTTTACGTTCTGCTATGCCATTTTGTTCGGGCGAATATGGATCTGTAGTTCGAAAGGAAATACCTTTCTTCTTCAGAAAACCTTGAACTGCTGATCCACAATACCCTCCTCCATTATCAAATCTGAACATTCTGGGTGTAACACTCCGAATTTATTTTCAACAACAGCGACGAATTCTTCAAATTTCTGAAATACTTCATCTTTGGAATGTAGGAAGTATAATATGGTATAACGGGAGTGGTCATCAATAAATGTCAAAAAATATCGTTTCTTTCCTGGAGTTTCTGTTTTCATCGGACCACAAATCTAGACATTGATTTGATCGTTTGTCACAATTCTTCAAAAATAATTTCTTTGTTAGTTTTCCTTTTAAGCTGGATTTATAAACTCTGTTGTTCGTTATTCGTTGTTCGTGATTCCCGCTGCTCGAAAATAAAACATTGATATCACATACATGCGTTTATAAACCGTTGTTGTGTTGTTCGTCGTTTCCACGTCGTTCGTCGTTGCTCTCAAATAACCAAATTTCATATCTTGTTATTCGTGATTTCCAGTTCCACGGGACTTGATTTCTACCAATCATTTTAAAGTCAAAACTGGAACTACTGTTCTTGCGGTCAGTAAAGAGAGGCGCTACATTCAAATAAGCTACTGTTTATTGATGCACTTCGGCAGCATGAAATGACGTCACCGTTATGACCAATCAAATTTCAAGAACGCTAACAACGAAGAACCGATATAAATTAGTCGACTCGGGAACAACTATGAATAACGAATCGCCAGCAACTTGGAAAAGACGGCAAGCAACGAACAACGGGAACAACAGAGTTTATAAATCCAGCTTTATGCAACTCACACAATTCATAATTTCATTGCAATTTTCAATTTTTATTCCTGAGGCTAGATCATGTGACACAAGTCTTTTGATATCGAACGGATTTTTATGACCTAGTCGTTTATGCCATGCGTGAATACAATTTTCATGCCGGCTTTGTGTTGTTATATTTGCTCGCTCATCTGACTTCAAACATAATCTATAAATACCATTCTCAAATATTCTCATAGCAATATTTTTCTCGCCCATTTTTACTGAACAATGTTGTTGATCAAAAACAACGTTGAATCCGTTTTCTCTTCACTGATAATAGATTACTTCGTAATTGAGGCACATATAAAACGTCTGTGACATGAACATTTTGACATTTAAGGTATCCATGTCCAATTACTGAACATACCATTTCTTGACCATTTACAACAAAAATTTTATCTCTATCGGTACATCGGAGGTTGACGAAGATATTTTTGTTGCTTGTCATATGATTAGAAGCTTCAGAATCGTTGTACCATTCGTTCGAATTCCGGTTACTTTCACAAAAACAGAATTCTTCTACTGCACTCTTTGCAATTTCATCATTTTTCGTAGTCTTTTCATTGCTTCTTTCAATATTCTTTTTACGGAAATAACAATCTTTCTGAATATGACCCTTCTTTTTACAGATGAAACATTCTTTATCGAATCTACTTTCTGTCTCTTTCTTCTGCTTGTTATATGTCTTCAATGCAGTTTCTCTACCTTTTTCACTGTCGTTTCCTTGCTTTCTATTGAACTCATCCATTCATTTTCCTTTCACATATTCGTCGGGTCTAGCATCTAGTGCTGTAACTAAAGTTTCGAATTTCACCGATACCTCTTAACATCCAAAGTTGTTCTTATGTATTCCGACAAATTTTGTCCAGGTTCAAGTTTGGCTTGGTATAATTTTCTCAGTAAATAAAGCTTATTGGATAACTTCGCTCTTTTGGAGAATATCCCACATATCCTTAGCTGATGTACAATTACAGGTGTATATGGATGGTATGTGGATTATTTGGTTATTTTCTACTGATAAGGGTATAGAACTCTGTGCCTTCTCATCCAAACTTGACCAATTTTCATCTGAAGTCTCTGGTTTTGGTTTGTCGACAACCTTCCATGTTCCCTCTCTAATCAACATCATCTTCATTTTGAATTTCCATGGTTGATAATTGCTGTTATTCAATTTGGCAATTCCAAATCGTGAATTGTCAGAGGACGATTCCATTACTGTATGGTTTTACTGCAGCCTTATGTTTCTGCTTCACTTTTTACACAGTCTGCCTTAAACAACTACTGGACCCATAACCTAATGGTTTTGAAATGGAAGAACAGCCTAATATTACTAATGAAATACTATTCGGAAACGTAAACTGCAAAATTAATTTTATTGTCAAAACTTGACAGACAACAACAACAACTTAACAAAAATATCACATAGAGAGATCACATCTACAAATCTGGCGATCTTGAATATTTCTTTCTAACAAATATAACTTGTCGAATTCTTACAGATTATAATTAATTACTTCAATAATATTCTAAATAAAACTTTGGTCTGCAGTACTTGAAGATTCCTTAACATATTGTTATGGAAATCACTGACCATATTAAACTTTTGCCGTGTTATTTATAGTTTAAATTATTTGTTTTGTGATAAAATTAATTGAAATGAATGAAATGGGCGGAGTAGCTGATCCCTGGCAATCCTGCCAATCCAGTAGGGCAACTTCTCGTTCTGAAGCCAGGGTATCCAGAGCGTCTGCGCATTCCTGAACCAGTAACATACTAGTTCTGGTTCTAGTACTTGACTATTCGAGAAAATGCTGTTAGGACTTCTAGACGCGTCCCGTTCTGTTATTTGCTCTGCGGTTTTAAGAATATTTCTGAATGGAAGATCGTGGAGTATCTACCCAGAGCATAACTCTTTTGCACTGCTATCTCCTATGTCCTTTATCAGGACACCTGCTCCCGGGTGGAATCAAACTTGTTCACCATTCCACTGCTCTCTTGGCGGAATGATGACTTTGAACTTGTTGTCTGTCCTCACTTTGTCTTCTTTTGTAACAGTTTTGTATTTAGAATTAGGTTCTATCATTAAACATAAGTTTTATTTCCACATTTTGTAACATTTTAAATTGGGACTACCCGTTAATAAATAAATAACCTTAGAGACCCAGAATTGAAACCTCCGTTTCTATTCGTTCTTTTGGCTATCATTCTGTGGCATTCGCCACCCGCCATTCCACCCATTGTCCCTCAATCTCACAAAGGTCGCCATCCAGGTGGCAATCCTAAGAGGACATCGAGCGCTGGTGTGGTCCTAAAAGCTCCTGTAACTCCTAAGCTTGCTACTCACTGGACATGTGCCAACTTGTGGGACACTCGTTGCTTCTTCATAGCCGGCCACCAGACCACGGAACCATATTAGATCCTCGGTGTAATGACCGCAGTGTAAAACCAGTGGAGTATATATATTGGGATTTACTCCCCAGCTCTTCCCCACGGCTTGTCGCAGCTGCCATATTGTAATTATTGGCTTGCTCAGTCAGTATGTGTTTCCCAATTTACCTTCTTGTCAAGCACTACTCCCAGGTATTTGGCCTCCTCCCAAAATTTTTGGGGAGTACCAAATAACTTGGGTGGCTTGGCGTTTTCAATTGTTCTTCTTCGTCTAAACAAGACCATCTCGGTTTTATTTGCATTAACCGAGAGTGCTACTTCATTGCACCATTTATCGATGATATTGCATGATCTCGCATACTGTGGTAATGAAACGGCCTATTACTAGCACCAGTCCATCGTCGGAGTATGTTTGCGCATAGAATCCTTTTTTCGTTAGTCTTTTTAATAGGCTGTCCATAATGAGGTTCGATAGACAACCCCGAGGGAAGCCTTTCCCCGCGCGAATCTATTGAGAGCAGCCTTCTAGTGTTGCTGTTAATCTTCTGCTTTTGAGGCCAGATGTTACCCAGGAGACAATAGTGGGGGGGATTCCCCTGGATAGCAGTGTTGTCTCTATAAGATTTGCTCTCGCCTTGTCCTCCTTAAGTTGTAGTGCCTTCTCCACCCTTTGCGTGGAGGGCAGTTTCCGTTGACCTACCTTGCCAATAAGCGTGCTGATGTGGGTGAAATGGGCACTATTTTAAAATCCCTTCTAATTTGCACAAACAATACCTGAAGTCTTATTCATTATATAAACCATACCGAATGATTATTTTTAAGGTGTCTTCCGTTAGCCCAGCGAACCCAATTCCAAAAACAAGGAGTAGGTAATAACAATTTAGCTTGGGCTTATCATTCAGAAAACCAAGAGGAACTTTTGAACCTGATCCCTAGTTACGCAAAAGGAGAACCTACCTGGCCTCAGTTAAGAGAATTGGGTGTAGGATGGTGGATCAGAAATCTTAATCTACTCAAAGTATCTGTTCAAGTGCTAGCAAAAGCTGCCTATCAGGTTAATCAGGATCCCATGGACGCTGCATTATATTATTTGGCTTTGAACAAGAAGAATCTGTTATGGGGATTGTACAGGTTAGTAACAGAATGTTTGTTTATTCCTCATTCGCTCATTCGATTCTTAAATAATATCAATCGATCGTTGTATTTTTTAGATCAAAGCGGGATGAAAGAATGACTTCATTCTTTTCAAATAACTTTTCAGAAGATAGATGGCGTAAGGCTGCTTTAAAAAATGCATATGCATTGTTAGGTAAACAAAGGTTCGATCATGCTGCAGCCTTCTTTTTGTTAGCTGGTAATCTTAAAGATGCTGTTGAAATTTGCTTACATCGTTTACAGGACCTACAGTTGGCAATCATTATCATTAGAATTTATCAAGGAGATTGTGAATATCTGAAGAAATTGTTATATCTAGAAATTTTAGGTAATCTGCATGCATACATTATATTCTGTAGTATATGTGCAATTGTGAAAAAATATTTAACAATATTTTACTTTTAGGGTGTGATGAAAATGGAGAAAATCAAGACATGACTAAAGCTCACCCGGATCCATTCTTAAGATCAATGGCATTATGGACGCTAAAACAGTACCAGGCTTCTTTGGATACTCTTTTAGTGGGAAATGCCGGTACACAACATTATGCACACGACGACGAAGCTAGAGAAACCAAAGAAGCAGATCCTAATGTATTTAATTTCTATGTTTACCTTAGAACCCATCCGTTATTAGGTATGTATTCAATCAATTTTTTTATATAAGGCTTCCCATACAGATTGGCAACTTGGCCCAGCAAAGGTTGTAAAAAGTCCAGCACTCTCTCCATCACTTTGGTGGTTTTCTTCAAGTTCTTCCTCAATTCTTGCCAGGAGATGTCTTTTGTGTGAAATAAGTGCTGTTTTTCCAATCTGTTGACATAATTAGTTGAGTAGATTGAATCACATATGTTGAGGTCCTAAGGAGGGTGGGCAAGCAGAAGCAAATTCTAAACAGCTTGAAAATAAATAAATTACACTACTTCAGACATATTATGAGACACCCAGAAAACAATTCCATATTACATTTATTAATGCTAGAGAAATTAGAAGAAATAAAGACCCAATGAGGAGAAAATCATTCTGGATAAAGCTGTAGAGGAATATCCTGGATAAAGAATCTAAGAAAACGGCACTGCTTAGGGCAACCTGCGTTAAAGTAATCATCTTCGACATGATCGCCAATATTTGATAATCAAAAGTAAAATTTTATCCATTCCTCAAATTGAATAAAACTCAAAATCAATAAGTCAGTCAATCATTTACTAGATTCGTCATTTAATGTCCATCTTTGGCGAAGTAAACACAGCAAATTAGGCAAAAAACGTACATGTCAAAGCGATTATTTTAGAAAGGATAAGTGTGGTAAATTGGTAAAACAAGGTTATATTGGAAATCAAAATTTGTGTTAAATCTATTCCAATTACTTTATTACAATTTTTTTATACTTATTTGAATATTTCAGTTCGTCAACATTTGGCCAACTATGGTAAAAGAAAAGTATGGGTGCCAGGAGGTAAACAAATCGTTGTAGACGAATGGATAACACCTTTAGAAAGACAATTATATTTCGCCACGGCTCACGGACATTTTAGAGCTGGTTGTCCTGCTCTTGCACTTGAAGTTCTGTCCAAACTTCCATACGTGGTGTCTGAAAGACCTAAACAGAATTCTATAGATTTGAAAAAAAATGAAAATCTAGATGATTCAAATATTATTACTGGTACAGTTACTTCATGGGATAGTAAACCACAGCTAAGGTAAAAATGTTGACAATGACAATACATATTTATAAAACACAATTTTGGCCGTTTTCTGATGGAAAAGCAACCACCTTTCTGCCTATATGCTACTATCAATATCGAATTAAATTTTTTTCAAATATTTTCATAAACTATTTTATAGTCATATGCTATACGGCTTTGTTTTGCAGTTTATCTTATTTTTAGCACCGACCTTGATTGGGGAGCTCCAGTTTCTGACTTAGGAGTGAAAACAGACGATTTGGAATTAAAATGGGATGATAATGAAAAAGACGACTCGGAAGATTCGGATGAAGGCTTGAGTATGGTTATCGGTAAGAAAGATAAGGAAGAATCTAAAGATATTGAGGATAATGAAGGGGAAGATGAGGAGGAGAAACAACAACATATTGACATCATGGCACAGCAATTGAAATTTGTAGCTTGCCTAAAAATTTTAATGGAGGAATTATCCACTTTGGCGACAGGATTTGAAGTTGATGGTATGTATACTCAAAAGTATAATATTGTTTTGGTAAATATTTTCACGAGTCGTCATATAGCCGATTTTAAATTTCAGGTGGACAATTAAGGTACCAACTGTATATGTGGTTAGAAAAAGAAGTTGAAGCACTTAGAGAACTTTGTAATTACACATCTTCAGAAGTTTCAGATAACACAGACTTAGAACAAAGTCCAGAGCCAGAAAATACAAGTAGTGTAGATACTAGTACTAAACCAACTTTACACGAAATACTGATCCAAGAAAAACTTGATTTCGAAGCCAAGGTACACAGAGCAGCCAAAAGAAAACGCTGGTTAAGAGGTATGTTTTGCCTTTTCACTATTTATATATAATTTTTACTTTGTACAAACAGTTAACAATAATGTAAACTCTCTGCAGCACTTTTTATAAATCGTAATCTGATAAATTTGATAGCTTTCCAAGAAATTTAGTTTGGCAAAGCTTGCGACAAAGAGGTGTTGGAAATAAATTAAGTAACAATATTCATTTCCTCGTGTGGCCTCCGAACGTGAAGGTATTATTTTCGTTTGAGTGCTCATTATCTTTATCAACACAAGTGATTAGTTTTTTTGTGTCAAATATTTGCTGGCCCATATTGGTATGTGTTTATTTACACTGTTTGAAACTTAAAATTAAATCTTCTATAGGCTAGTTGCTTGGTCTGTATAGTTTATTAAATATTTTAGCATCCAAAATATTTTAACATGTCAACTCAACCCACTCCACGAAGTTTTGCTGCTGTTACTAAGTCATGAAAATCAACTTTGACACCTATAACATATCCTAGTAGAAATCAAGCTATCGTAATAAATGCAATTCCAGATACAGTTCTCTTAAATTACATCAAGGTAATCAGTGAAATTGTGACACCAAAGGGAATCACCCATGCTTCCCGTATATCTAACCAACGTATTTGCATCTTTCTCGCTTCTACTTTACTCGTTGATAACCTCCTTAAAAACCATTCTTCAGTTACCATTAAAGAAAAAATCGTCCCCATACGCAGACATATCAGTTCTACTAAAAGATTACTAATATCTAACGTATGTCCCTCAATTCCTAATCAACTCATCGAACGATCTCTAAAAAACGATCTCGGACTTCAACTTGCATCCTCCATCACCAATATCCGTACTGGTTCACTCGAAGAAGATTATTCGCATATCATAAGCTTTCGTCGGTCCATCTGTCATACCAGACAAAGATAACTTCGAAATAGAAACCTCTGTTTTAATACATTTCGAAAATACTGCTTTCCGGATCTTCTTTATCTTAGATAAATTGGAGTGCTTCCTCTGCAAACACACTGCATGGACATACTGCTGATACCTGCCAAAAATCTCTTGACACTTCCTCCCTCTCCAGAACTACCCCTATCCAGAACGATTCTACCGATAATATTATAACGAGAAAAACCTACCAACCCTCTCAGTGCTCGTTATAGGTATGCGGGTTGTCTCATGTGGTATAACCCGTGCTCGCCAGTCGACTAGCTTCGAGTCGAAAAAGGGGTGGATTCTTCAAAGAATTATTAAGTTTACAAAAAGGGCGCCAGAGAAGTTTTGGCAAGCACCCAAGACTTCTTTAAATTAGCCCACAACTTCTCAGTGGGTTAACAACACTCACTACACACTCCAAACGTTAAACTGATAGGTAAGATATCATAAGAAGATAAAAGTCAGCAAGTATCCCCTGATTGAAGCTTTAATTAGTCATTGTCGACCAAAGGTCTCTTTTCGAAATATTTATTACAATATCACTACAAAAATGTTGCAAATAATGTCTGAACTCCGCTGAAGGCTGTAAACTCAGAATGTAGATGGGCTGAAGGCCGAAATCTACATAAATCCAAAAATTTCTAACTAATTTATCAGTTACAGTTTAAGTGATTAACTGTCAAGCAGATTCTATAAACTCTGAGCAGAGCTGAAGGCTTCAAACTTAGGGTGCAGAAGAGCTGAGGGCCCCAAACTACACCGATGTCTCAATTCTAAAATTCTAGAGAAACGACCAAATAGTTCATGTACAATACCTCAAAAATACAACGATAATATATATCAAAATTAACAATGTACAGTTACAAGGGTTCACACTTCCGCAATTTATACCAATATCAATATAAATATATTTACTTGCATAAGCATAAAATTTAAATAGCGAACGAGTTTAGCGTTGCTAGAGAAAATACAATTCAAAAGTATGTACGGCGCAAGTTATATGCATAAAATCGTCAGGATTAGAAAAATCCACAAAATGTCGCAGTACCAGATACGTACCGTAGTATCTTAGCGTATTTTAAACTATAAGCAAGATTTCAAATTTTTAAATACAAAGTACAAGTGTAAAGCGAGATTATAATAATTGCCGCAAAAAAAATAAATAAAACTTTAAATGAAAAACGGTGATATGTGACGCATAAATGTGAATGTACTAATGAAAATGAAGAATAAAAAAAAAGGAAACTGTTCACTTATCCTTTTTCCGGAACCAGAACAGGAACTGATGTTGCTCCAGACTATTCCAGCTCTCCTTGAACTGGTCTCACTGGCTCATTAAATTCCAGTCAGTGATTTTAATATCCACATACAAAAACCCCCCTAAAATAGAGAAACGAATTAGCCTCTACATAGGGTTTACATTTTACCCTGGTCAAATTTTCGACGTACCCCCGTAATATCCCATTATACTGATTATATTAACAACACCCGAAATTCGCAAATAATCATACATCCTGACTTTTAACTGTATAAAAGTCATTTACACTGAGAATAAAAACTATATGACTGGTTTTTTTCCGCTTCGCAAAAAAACTACGATACCAAAAAAACCCATAATATAAAAATTATGTCGTTAAACACATCCCTGAACATTTATACAACCCCCGTGATATATTCTTATTTCAAAAAAAATATAAAGCAATGAAGAATATGAACTAATAAGAATTTATGAAATGCCTCGAAACTATCTCGTGAAATCCAGATTACATGCTCCAATAAACTACGATTCAAAGCTAAAATTTCTACGTTAATAAACCTATAACTGTTAATTCCGAGAAAGTATTTTCAACCATTTACCTCTATAATGAATCTTTCGAACTAGGCCGTCTACGGAAATTTACCACGAATACGCAATTCCCCTAATGTCTTCTGGTATCCACAGTCAACGACCGTTTCTAGACCAGAAGCCTATCGGGTCGGTGCTACCAGCTGTCGGTTTCAGCCGTATTTTCCTTCCCCTACGTCGGAATTGTCGGGTTTTTAGTAAAATGCTTATGGCTCCCAGAGCACATGCAAGGATTTTAAATTGGAAACGTGTGTTTACACCTTGACGGCAAATGGAGGACTGAATTTTAACTTCGCTCCGTCAGAGCTGTGACTTCTCTCAGTCGACAGGCTAGCCAATATTAAATCTCCGACGGCTCGGCAAATTTTCGCGTTACAATATTTCTATTGATCCTACTTCCACGGATCCTACTTTCTCTCCTACCACTGTCCCTATATCCTCCACCGACAATCATTCCGGCAACACAGTTCCTCCTTTAGACCAACCTACTCCTAGTATTTCTGGTCTCAAACGACTTCATTTTACTGACTCTAGCCTCGAAGCACCCCTTTTAATTATCTCGTCTGTTCCTCTCACACTCAGCCAAGACAAAACAGATTCACTATCCGACAACAATTTAAATATCGCTTCTGGTACCTTTTCTGACATTGATCTAAGCATTTGTGATCCCAAAACTGCCCCTAACTTAACCTGGCAAACTGCTGATGATTTATATGATAGCAATCATTACCCCATAATTATATGTGACAACTCAAATGAGCAAGCTCATTATTGGCGCCTCAGAAAGCGAAATGGCCGGAGTTTTCTCTGGAGGCTGAATCTCTTCTGGGTGAATTAACTGCCACCAATAATATTGATGATTCTATTAAGCTTTTCCCGGATTCCATCATTACAGCAGCATTCACTCAGATTGGCAAAAACACCCATATTTCCCGTCGCAAAATCATTCCTTGGTGGAACCCACAATGCGAACAAGCAGTGCGACAATCCAAAACTGCCCTCAACATTTTCTACAAACACAAAAGTCCTGAAAACCTAGTTAAAGTTAAAAGACTCAAACTCAAGCCTCTCTTTACAACTATTCCTCATGAATCTACCTACCCCAAACTCACTTTACCTCACATTCAAGATATCGACGATATTAATTCACCTTTTTCATTTACTGAACTAACAACTGCCTTATCTTCATATAAAAACTCTGTCGCTGCTCCTAACGACATCCCTTACATTTTTCTTAGAAATGTATCCACCTATATATAGTCTTACTAAACTATTAAAAATGTATAACATCATTTAGCCTTTTCAATTATTCCCTAGTCAATGGAACACATCCATTATCATTCCTGTCCTAAAACCATCACAACCATCTACATATCCACAGTCTGATTTCTCTTACATGTACTACATGCAAATTAATGGAAAAGATGATAAACAGACGACTCGTGCGGATCATCGAAAAACACCAAATCTTACCAAATGAACAATCCGATTTCCGTCGTCACCGATCTACAAGAGATAACCTGTCCGATGCTATAAATCGTAAACAAGAGGTGTTAGCCTTTGTCTTTGACATCAAAGCTGCATTTTACACCTTATTAAGGCAGACAATTATTGATAAACTTTCATTTTATGGCCTCAATGGTAACATTTTCTCATTTATCAGACTTTTTCTTAGTAATAGATCCTTTAGGGTCTTAGTAAATGGCTGCTTATCATTATCTCATGTCCAAGAAGACGGTGTGCCCTAGGGCTCTATTCTTAGCACTACATTATTCATTCTAACTATTAGTCATTTATGTAACAATCTTCCCTCTCCTGTCAAACCTGCTGCATATGTAGACGACCTTTGTTATCTACTGTCACGATGCCTCGACTCCTACTACATGCAAACTTCTCTAATCTGCTGTAAACCTATTACATAGTAGAATATATTCACTTGGCCTTTCCTTCTCCCTTACAAAATCAATGCTCATAAGATTCAGCAGAAAAGCCCCATCCCCTCACCCTGAAATTTTAGTTAACAACCACCCTCTCCTAGTCATCGAACACTGCAAAATTCTGGGAGTGACATTCGACTCTCGACTTTCTTGGAAACACCATATCCGAGAAACCAGAGGATACTGCCTAAAACTCTTGAATATCATCAAAACACTCTACCACCATCAGTGGGGAGCTAGCGAATATACCCTCCTGAAAGTATACCGGGCTCTCATTTGATCCAAACTAGGTTATGGCAGTATCGCATATATATCAGCATCCAAAAACGTCCTGAAAACTCTGTACACAATACTGCCATCCTACTTTGTTTAGGCGCATTTCGCTCTAGTCCAGCCGAGAGCCTGGGCCTTGAAGCCAATGAACCTCCACTCTGGAACAGACGTCAATATATCCTCCTTTCTTATGCAGCTACGACCTCATCAACCCTTCTAATCCAGCTTCCTCTTTAATAACCAAAATATCTCACATTCTTAGCTCCCCACTATCCAACCCGCGTATACATATCATACCCCACTTTCTTCAAAAATTAATACCTCACACTCAAATATCCCTAACCAGCCCTACCCCTGTCCCACATAACTCACCCTGGACCAAAATGCTCCAAAGATGTAACATCTCACTGACCATGTTCAGCAAGTTGAAACCAGTCACGAACTCATAAGGAAATCGTTCTTAGAAATCATAATTTCGAAAAAATACGACCAGATACTCTTCACTGACGCCTCAAAAAACGAGACTAGTGTCAGATGTGCTGTTACCATTACGCAAACAGCCCATCAACAAGTTGCTATTTGTACAGACTCTCTCTCATCTATTCAATCCATCAACAATTTATTTACAAATCATCCCCTCGTTCAACGCATCCACGACACCTATCAAACCCTTATTTCTCATGTAACTCGCTATTATATGTATTCCCTCCCACATAATATATAACTGATAATGAAAACGCCGATCGCCTCGCTAAAAAAGCTGTCTCATCTACCACTACACCTATTATTCTGCAAATTTCTAGAGACCTAAAATTCCCTATGAAGAAATTTATACGGAAGAAATAGCTAAACCACTGGAACCATTCCGCAACATTCTTAAGGAAAATACATCCGAATATTGAACAGTTTGTTATCCCCGATCTACGGAGAAACGAGAAGGTCGTTGCAAGAAGAATGCGTATTGGTCACAACCGACTTACTCCTGGCCACATTATGACCACTTCCGCCTAGCAAAACTGCCAATCTCTACTTGACAATCAACACATTCTCGTAGATTGTCCGCAGGTTTTCACTCTATCAGAGTAAGATAGGACATATTTAATCCTTTAAGCTCACACAGCTTCCAAATGTAAAAACAACCTCACTTGTCCATCCTATGGTCATCTCTCACACGACGACTCCCTATGTCATACTCAAATAAAATGTGTAAATTGCAAAGAAAACCATTCTCCTCGCTACAAAGGATGCTCAGCCTTTAAACGCGAATTCGAAATTCAAAAAATTATAGTAAAAGATAACATTTCATATTTCGACGCAAAGAAAAAATACATTTCTTCAAACCCACCACACATTTTTAAATATAGTTCAATAGCCTCCGTAATTCCCACCCATTCAACACCCAAAGTATCAATATCTATCCAATGCGACCTCCTACAACAAAATCCTTCATCAAATAACAAAACCCCACTCATTTCATCTCCACTCCCTCCTACCCCTACCCGAAACCAACAATTCAAAAAGTTCATCCACCAAATCTCATAAACGTAAAACTTCCACAAAGAATTCTTCAAATTCCTCACTATCAGACAGATATCGATCAAGACATTGATCAACTTCCTTGAACTTCCAGCCAATATTTACAAACTCCTCAATCAAATTATCATATCTTTTTTTTACCTCCTATCAATAACATTCAACTTCTTCCTCCCAATCCTACAATGGAATATTAACGGTTTTCAACCAAGACAGGAGGAGTTGAAAATCCTAATAAAAACATACTCTCCCTCCATTATATGTCTCCAAGAGACCAACTTTAAAAACAAACTCTCAGCAAACATTTCAATGTTCATTTCACAAGCACACCTGACACAAATCGTGCTGCCGCCGAGTAGCCATCTATATACATGAATCCCTAGAGTACGACAAAATAAATATCGTTTCCAACCTAGAAGTATGTGCCATCAGAACCCATTTACATAGTCCTATTACCATATGTAATCTCTATCTTCCCCCCACAGCAAATATCTCTCTTGAAGAACTCATTTCCTTATTATCCCAACTTCCCCATCCATTTATACTACTAGGCGATTTCAACTCCCATAACTCCACCTGGGGCTCCAAATATACCGTTCATAGAGGCCATATCATAGAAAATACGATAACTCAGCTTTTGCTCGCCTTACTAAACGTCAATGCTCCTACCTCCCTGTGTAGTTCAACTGGTTCACTTTCCACCCTTGATCTTTCCTTCTGTTCCCCCTCTATCTTTCCCCATTTTCAATGGAAAATTCTACATGACACTCATGGAAGCGATCATTTTCCATTATTAATCAGATGTCAACACCCAACCAACACTTCAATAAAAATTCACAACAGATGGAATCTCAAAAAAGCAAACTGGCCGTTATATCAAACAATCATTACATCTCTGCCCCTCCCAGATCATACCGATCAGGAACATTTTCTTCAATCTCTTTGTTCAAACATTTTACAAGCCACATCTCAATCATTACCCAAACTCTCTTACCCAGAACACAAAATTCCAACTCCTTGGTGGAATAAAAAATGCGCCACAGCTATCAAGAACAGAAAAAAAACACTTCAAACATTCAAAAGACACCCCACAGAAACCAATTTCATAATATTAAAAAAACTCAGAGCACTATCCAAAACAATAATAAAAACGGTAAAAATCGAAACTTGGAACAAATTTACATCGAATTTAAACCACAATACTTCCCCCAAGACTATTTGGGATGGCTTCAAAAAATGAAAAATATCCCTTCCAGACACATACCCGGTATTCACTATAATGACAAATGGATAACAAATCCTACTGATATAAGTAACCTCTTTGCGAAATCCTTCCATTATAAAGCCTCTAATTCATCCTACAACTCAAAATTCCTCAGGAAAAAAAAGAAAGCGAAAAAGACAATATCATTTTTACCACTTCCTCTGACTCCTATAACACTCCCTTCTCTCTACAAGAACTCCATCATGCCCTTTCCAAATCTAGGAACTCCGCTCCAGGCCCAGATGACATTTTAATACCAATGATCCAAAATCTACCAATATTCATTAAACAGGAAATCTTGAACTTCAACAATCATTTATAGACTATTCAAATATTTCCTTCATCCTAGACTCACTCGATTATAATACCTATTCATAACCTAACAAACCCAAAAACCTCTTAGAAAGTTTCCGCCCTCACAAATCATCTAAGCAAATTACTAGAAATAATGGTCAACTTTCGACTATCGTCGGTCCTAGAATCCAAGAATATTCTAAATATTAATCAACTCGGATCAGACCCAAACGATCCACAATAGATTATCTGTCTAGTCTCGAAATAAACATACAAACATCTTTTCGTAAACATCACCTCACAGCAGCTTCTCTCGACCTTTCTAATGCATATGACACCTCCTGGAGGTACAATATTATCTATCAGCTCAAAGACTTCGGACTCAACGGTAAACTTCCCATATTTATTACAAACGTCTTAAAACAAAGATCCTTCTCTGTAAGAATCAATAATCACGAATCCATCCTCACCTCCCTCGAAAATGGAATCCCCCAAGGATCTGTCCTAAGTTCCACCCTCTTCATCATATCTATCAACTCTATATCAAAATACATCCCGCCTTCCATATCCTACAGAATGTATGCCGATGATCTAATAATTTATCATTCCTCTGTAACGAGTTATTTTTTTGAAGCATTATATGATTTTGTTCCGATGGTATTTTAAGTTCAATAAGTGAATATAACTCGTTACTTACTTTCCAACTCTGTTTTCTGGTACCGTTTCAAGCCCATAATATTAATTTAAGTATTTATTTCATTAATAACTGAAAAACCGTGATTTATCATTCAAGGAAATATATAAAATGTAATAGATTACACTTTTCAAAATTTAAATTATCAAGGACGCCCGGTATATACACTATTTTATTTAAAATCGGAGTCGTTCCGTACAAATAGAAATACTTCTTGCTGTAATTAAATCGATTTTCCCTCACCACCGATATTGCCAAAATTTAGGTAGGAAGTAAATTATAAATTCAAAAACCGAGCGTTAAAACGGGATTAATTATTAAGTGATTGGCGATTAAAATTTCTTATTTTGATTTTTGAAGTTATCATTCGGGTTTTGATACTCAGTTATTATTTTCGGTTAGCGAAATTAAGTTTTCATATTCGGTATTACGATAAAGATTTTGTTCAGTTGTTGGTAAAATTCATTATAGTGAATTATAATTTGGCCGTAGAACGAGTGTCCGACCGTCCAGTTTTTCTTCCAAGTAAGTGGAAATTATTTTATACACCCGATAAAGCATTTCACCGAGTTTCAAAGTTTTATATTTTAATTTCCAAAAACAATTTAGCAGTTTGGTTATCAAGAATATTCCGTATTTTGGTAAAGCCGATAGCCGGTAGATTTTTTTCGAAGCAATAAAAACAATCCTATTCACAGTTTTTATTATCACGTTCTATATATTGTTTCTCTGGAATTAGGGCCTGATTGGAATATCATTTTGATTTTAAATTCTACGAATAGTTCTAATAATTCCGTACTTTGAAAACTGATAAGCCGGTATATTTTTTTTTTCGAAACGATAAAAAACCCGAAGTTATTTACAGTTTTTTTATCACCACGTTTTGTATATTGTTTCTTTGGAATTCCGGTCTGAGCCTTCAATACATTGAAGTAGCATTTTGATTTTAATTTTTTTGGGATACAGATTGTTATACCTAGTGTCCCATTTAAAAATACCCAAGTACAAATTAGATTCAAGTTGCATTCTAAGACACAGTTTTATTTTACTATTATTTGGGAAACCGCTGTTCTACTCTCCGACCAGTATTTTAAAAGAGTTTTAGCACGTAATTTAATTTCATTTGAAAAGTTGTTAGTTTCTTTTGTTATAAACGGGTCTTTTCACATTTTCCCATCTATCCCGATTGACTATCCCTACCGCTAAAATATAAAATTTAAAGTGTCAATTTCCCTGTATAAAAATTAGATTCTCAATCGAGTACGAGGCCGATGCCACTGATCGCTTGGTAATCTAATTTAAATTTGTTAGTTTCTTTTGTTATAAACTAGGCTTTTCACATTTTTCCATCTTTCCCGATTGACTATCCCTACCGCTAAAATATAAAATTTAAAGTGTCAATTTCCCTGTATAAAAATTAGATTCTCAATCGAGTACGAGGCCGATGCCACTGATCGCTTGGTAATCTAATTTAGTTTGATTTGAAAGTTTAAAGTGTCAATTCCCCTGTATAAAAATTAGATTCTCAATCGAGTACGAGGCCGATGCCACTGATCGCTTGGTAATCTAATTTAAATTTGTTAGTTTCTTTTGTTATAAACTAGGCTTTTCACATTTTTCCATCTTTCCCGATTGACTATCCCTACCGTGGAAATATAAAGTTTAAAGTGTCAATGTCCCTGTATAAAATTTAGACTCTCAATCAAGTACAAGGCCGATGCCACTGATTGCTTGGTAATCCAATTTAACTTTTTTAGTTTCTTTCGTTATAAACTGGTCTGGTCACATTTTTCCATCTATCCCGATTGACTATCCCTACCGCGAGTCATATGGAGACATCCTGTTAAACTCATATAATATTATTGTTAAATTGCTGTCAGGACGTTTCCCACATTATTGGATTTATAATTTTAACCTTAATCAGCAAACACGTGGAGACATCCTGTTTACACAATTCTTATAACTTTCTTATCATATATTTTTCTCCTTTATTCAGCATTATACTACATTTTCCTTATTCTTGTAAACTAAAAAAGAAATCAGTCATAATTATAACATCAACTGTAACTAATCACTAAGTTTAAATAAATCTTTTTAAAAAGTATATTTTTTACTTAATAAATTTAACTGGCGCTGCGAACAGGATACTGTCAGTAGAAAATACCCTTTCTGTGTGGTAAAACGTCTACGTTTTCTATCAAGAAATTAAGATAGTATCCGAACCAATAAACTGTGTGAAACAAGTTACGGTGTGTGAAAAGACTGACTCCAACCCGACGATTCCTCCAGTGAAGAAGACGGTTGTTCAAGAAGACGGCTCAAGTTCCTTCAGAGAATAAGAGACAAGGAACAAGCTAGCAGATGATCCTTCAGTGCATCCTCCTGTAAGTTTTTCCTTTAATTTTATTATTTATCGGCTAATTATTGTTTTGAATATTATAATATTTTTTTTACTACAATATAAGTGTTATTTGAATTGCAATTTAAACATTCCAATTTTAATGTTCGTATAAAATTAATATATTATTGAAGTCAATCTCTTAATGTCACAAAATCGTGATCGATCCAGATCTCCATTATCTGTACGTCGATCCAGATCTCCATTACCTCTAAGTCGCAACTTAAATACTAATACCGAGATGTCTACTGCAATTTCACAAATCGAATTATCTTTAGCAAACAATATTGTCCCAACATATAACGGTCGTTCTAAAGATTTAGCATATTATTTAAGACAATCTGAAAAATATTTAACTCTTTTAAAAACCGAAAATAATGATTTATTCAACAATCTTCTGTTAGAGCAAGTCAAATCTAAATTATTAGGTCCAGCTAGAGACGTAATCATAAATAGATCTTTTGATAAATGGTCCGATTTAAAAACCGCTCTTATAACTCGTTTTGGCGATCCTAGATCTGAAGAAATATTAGCACATGATTTAAATACTTCTATTCGAACTCATTCTCAATCATTCTCCGACTTTCATTTCTCAAAAATTACAAGTCCTTAAAGAACACCTAGCTATAAATTCTGATAACAGAGAAGTTAGAATTTCTAAGGAAACTATGTATACTGATCAAGCCCTTATGGTATTTAAAACAGGTCTCTTAAATCCCTACAGAGATCTTTACTTCATATATCAATTTCATCTCTAGAACAAGCATTGTACGAATGTAGAAGATTAGACAACGAAAGATCTCAAATTGAATTTGCTAACTTTCTTAGATCTCAAAAAGGTCAAAGAAATCGCCCACCTCCAAAACATAATACTTCATATAATCAATCACCAAGAAACCAACCTTCATTTAATAATTATAATTCGTCTCAAAGACCACAAGTTCCTCAAAACCATAATTATAGACCATTTAATAGATATTAACAATCAAAGATTCCATTACCAAAATATCTATCAAGGACCAAATAATCAATCAAATAATAGACAAACATAATCTCCTAATAATCAAAATTTTAATCGTCCCTCTCAACCTTCCACAAGTAATTACAAACCAACCCCAATGAGTATATCTACAGCAAATACTTATAGACCTCCACAACAAAATTCTTTTAGACAAACAGGACCTCCGAACGTAGTTGTCGAAGAATTGTTCAATATTGAAGATACTGACGAAAATTCTGATGAATCATCATATGCTAACCCTCAAAACGAACAATACGATGAAACTCAAAATTTTTAATTACGAGCCTCGGAATTGATATAAATAATATAAATTCAACCCCTAAACTTCCATTTATATACCTCTCAAATCTAGACTTAAAAATATTGATTGACCCCGGTGCAAGCAATTCCATTATAAACCCCGAACCAGCCTGTAGATTATTTTCAGATTCCATTTATGAATCAACATTTTCTGTTAAATCAATTAAAACAACTTACAATGGCAATTTTAGCTGCAAATATCCTCTTTTGAAAGAATTCGGCATTAAATACATGTTCCATATGTTTATCGTACCTTGGCACGATAGATTCGATGCATTAATAGGTAGTCAGGACTTTGATAAATTAAAAGCACTTATTAATTTCGAAAATCATTTATTACAAATTAATTCTATTAAAATACCATTCTATTTGGAAGTCAATCCCAACTTATTTACCCCTTATTCTGAATTTCTAGATAAAAGTATTTTAAATATCCCTGTGAATATTGATAATGGACAAGTAGTTCTTCCAGAATTAAAATTAAACAACATAATAATACCTGAATGTATAGCTCTAGCGAAAGACGGTTACTGTAAAATACCTATAGAACAAGAAATCTCTTTAAATAATATTTCTATAAATTTTCATGAACCTCTCCAAGTCCAACCCTTATCGAAATTTGATGAAACAATTCCTTTATCATCTTATAATAATAATATTGATATTACCAAACTTCTTCAAACAGATCATCTGAATCCCGAAGAAAAAGATGCAATAATTTCTCTTTGTAAAAAATTTAAAAATATATTCTATAATGAAAACTCCGACTTAACTTTTACTCATGCAGTTAAACATCACATTAGAACGGTCGACGATGTACCGATTTATCAAAAATCATATAGATACCCTTACCATTTAAAACAAGAAATTCAAAATCAAATACAAAAGCTCCTAGACAATAAAATAATTAAACCTAGTATATCTCCGTACAGTTTCCCTACCTTTCTCGTCCCCAAACGAATGGACGCCAGTGGAAAGAAAAAATTCCGATTAGTTATCGATTACCGAAAACTAAATGAAAAAACTATCGAAGATAAATATCCCCTTCCTCGTATCGATGAAATTCTCGACAATCTTGGTCGAAGTACTTACTTTTCCACTTTAGATTTGGCACAAGGATTTCACCAAATTGAAATACACCCAGATTCGGCAGAAAAAACTGCATTTACCGTAGATAATGGCCACTACGAATATACTCGTATGCCATTTGGCCTAAAAAACGCTCCTGCCACTTTTCAACGTGTCATGGACACAATTCTCCGTCATTTTCTCTATAAACAATGTTTCGTATACATGGATGACATAGTCATATTTTCAAAGTCCCTCCAAGACCATATTCTTCATATAAAACAAATATTCAGTGAATTAGAAAAATATAATTTGAAAGTCCAAATAGACAAATCAGAATTCCTCAGAAAAGAAGTTGCCTTCTTAGGCCATGTCATAACCCCTGAGGGTATTAAACCAAATCCAGATAAAATCAAGTCCATCCAAAACTTTCCTTTGCCCGAAAATGAAAAACAAATAAAATCATTTCTCGGCATGCTCTCCTATTATCGTAAATTCATTCAAAATTTCTCCAAAATAACCTACCCAATAAATAAATATCTTAAAAAAGGAACTAAATTAGATTTAAACGACCCAGAATACCTCAATGCTTTCCAAAAATGCAAACAACTTCTTTGTTATTCTCCTATTTTAGCATACCCCGATTTCACAAAAACATTTACTTTAACGACCGATGCTTCAAACATCGCTATAGGAAGCGTACTTTCTCAAGATACCCATCCAATAGCTTTTTACTCTCGAACACTTAATTCAGCTGAAAGAAATTATGGCACTATCGAAAAAGAACTCTTAGCTATAATCGATAGCTGTAAACATTTCCGACCATATTTATATTCCAAAAAATTTATTATTGAAACTGATCATAAGCCACTCGTCTGGCTACATTCTCTTAATGAAGCCAATCAACGTCTAATAAGATGGAAACTAAAGTTGGAAGAATTCGATTTTGAAGTTAATTATAAAAAAGGTAAAGAAAATTACGTCGCTGATGCATTGTCGAGAATTGAACTCAATGCAATCGATAAAAAACTTCCTAAACGTGATCTAAAAATTAATATAATTAGTCATATCGTTATTACTCCCCCAAACTCAAAAACAAATACTAAAGAATTCAAACAAAACCCTGATGATATCGATGCCATTTCAACTATGGCAAGAGCAAATTCCGATCCAAATCTAGCATTAAGTGATGCTAACGAAATTTTAAGTAAAATATCCGACGATAACAAAAGTACTGCTTCAGGCGACACTAGACACTCCGCACAAGAAAATCCAATTTTTGGTTTCCCAATTTCAGAAAAAACTTTAAATTCCGCACATTTTCAAATAATCCTAAAATACGGAGACAAAAACGACATAGATTATTCTAAGCCATTTGGCAAAAATCGCTATATTCTTACTTTTAGAAAAGGATCCGACCATAATGTTATAAGTAATATGTTTTTAGAAATAGTTGATCCAACAAAAACATACTATATATACTGCCCCAATGATTCATTACTTAATATTGCTTCTACAGAATGTTCAAAAATCTTGGAACCAAACGTAAAAATCATTAAAACAAATACTTTTCTGAAAGACATAATTAATAAGGAAGAACAAGTCCGATTAATTTCAGACTATCATTCAGAAACTCATAACGGTATCACAGAAACTACGAAACATATAAAGTCCCTGTATTATTTTCCGAAAATACAAGAATTAGTAACGAATCACGTTAATAATTGCGAATTATGTCTCACCTCAAAATATGATAGAAACCCTCGAAAAATTCCATTTTCCGGCCCACTTATTTCTAAAAGACCTTTCGAAAATATTCACATAGACGTATTCTCTACAGAAAATAAACAATTTCTTACAATACTCGATTTATTCTCTAGGTACCTTCAAGCTTACGAAATTAGTGACTCAAATTCTATCACCATACTTAGTAAACTCCGTCATTATTTTTCTCATCATAACTACCCTTCGCAAATAACTTGCGACAATGCCAGAGAATTCACTAGCGAAACCTTTAAACAATTCATGTCACTCTTTCATATAAAAATACATTATACAGCACCTCAATCTCATACCGGCAATTCTCC
The DNA here is from genome assembly GCA_963921935.1 of Galeruca laticollis. Classification (NCBI taxonomy): domain Eukaryota; kingdom Metazoa; phylum Arthropoda; class Insecta; order Coleoptera; family Chrysomelidae; genus Galeruca; species Galeruca laticollis. Next base: position 287,179,651 of record OY998175.1, on the reverse strand, counting down.
GATAGAAAGAGCACATTCAACTTTAATCGAAAAATTAAGAGTCTTAAGACAAAAATCAAAAGAAAATATTACCGACTTAGTTACAACTGCTATTCTTATATATAATCAATCAATTCATTCAGTAACAAATTTTACCCCATTTTCACTTCTTTATGGACCATACGAAAATCTAAATCTTCATGAAATAGATCCCCATAAACAAGTATTCCAAAATTACAACGAATATCGAAAAACAGAAATTATGCCATTTTTCGACGATCTTTATCAAAAACAATTAACAAAAAGAACCGAACAATTAGATAAAATTAATAGTAAACGAACAGACGATATCCCAAAAACAGATGTCGTATATTTAGATATGGAACCACGAAATAAAATTAAACCTAAATATAAGAAAATATTAGTAGACACAAATCAATCCAACGATAAGTTAGTTTCTCAAAAATCTAAAAAGATTAGCAAACACATGATTAAAAATACTAAATCTTTCCAGGTTAACCATGAAGATAGCCACCCAGGCACTTCAAGTCAAAACAATTGAACCCCCAGGTTACATATTAAATAGTTTAGGATTAGCTAAATATAAGACCAATTATCATAAGATTTATTTTAGTATAAGTATTGAAGAAATTGAAAACTCATATAGTAAATTAGTATTAAATCAAGTTCATTTAGCTAGTAGACTTGACGATTCAACAATAACTTTAGCAAAAATTTATAACAGAGACATCGACTTACTCTCAGAAGATATAAATAAACTTAGAATGTATGCTCGATCAAATAAAGTAATTGAAAGAGATCGAATAGACGGCCTAGGTACAGTAGTAAAATATATTTCAGGAAATCTTGATCAAAACGACTTAATCGAAATTCAAAATACATTTGAAAAAATCAATTTAAATGAAAAGAAACTAATGACTGAAATTTCGAAGTTGCATTCATTTACAGGACAGATTACTCAACTCTGGCAAACAGACCTACGTAAAATACAAAATTATGCTGAAAACGTTCTAAGAAACTTAAATACTTTGAATGATAGATTGAATAACGAAATTATTATTCATATTCAACTAGAACAAATTAGAGACCTAAGAAATTATATTCAAATTTTACTAAGAACAATATCATTCAGTAACCAAGAAATTTTAAATGTAGAATTAATTAAACAAAAGGAATTGGAAAAAATTCTTAATTATTTACATACTATTCATTCTCACAATGAAATCGCTTCCGATATTCCTACTTTATTAGAAATAATCAAAGTCAATCTTATGTTTACTTCAAAAACTTTATATATTACTCTTAAAATACCCATATTAGCCGATGAATTACTTTATATTTCCAAAATTATCCCTATTCCCAGTAAATAAAATAATATCCTTCTACCCCCATACGCCTTCACATTAAATTCCAAAAGATCAACAAAATGGACAAACGAAGAATGCAGGAAGACCTTTTCGTTCTGGTATTGCGAAAAAGAACCACACGAAGACCCTTGTAACTTGGAAGACCTTTCACTCTGCAACTACGCTCAAGTAAAAAATGACTTTTCACTTTTCACACAATTAACTAATGGAAATACAATAATTTGCTCAAAGATGATAACTACCATCAATGAAGACTGCAAACAAAATTTTAAATCATTGAAAATATCAAAATGTAACATCGTACTAGGAAACAATGATTGTATTTATTCTTTTCAAAAACATACTTGGATGGGATCCAATAAAACATTTACTCAAGAATGGCCCAGCCTCAAAGAACCCACAGAAATTCATCACAAAATCAGCATCAACAACTTACATCTGGACGATCCAACCAAGCTACTACCACAGTTTCAAGAACCAAATTTGCTACCTATAGAACTTCATCAAAGCCATTTAGGAATAACAACAATAATAATTTTCATTTTATTAATTCTACTATTTTTGTATTTGTATAGAAAATATTTTAGAAAAATCAAAAATCCAGAACAATCCCAGGGTGAACCAATGGAGCTACCCCAATCCCTTTTGGAGCCAAAGCCACGAGGTCGTGCCTTTATCAAAGAGGGGAGGAGTCATATGGAGACATCCTGTTAAACTCATATAATATTATTGTTAAATACTGACAGGACGTTTCCCACATTATTGGATTTATAATTTTAACCTTAATCAGCAAACACGTGGAGACATCCTGTTTACACAATTGTTATAACTTTCTTATCATATATTTTTCTCCTTTATTCAGCATTATACTACATTTTCCTTATTCTTGTAAACTAAAAAAGAAATCAGTCATAATTATAACATCAACTGTAACTAATCACTAAGTTTAAATAAATCTTTTTAAAAAGTATGTTTTTTACTTAATAAATTTAACTCGCGAAAATAGTTTTATTCCGTGGACTACCGTGATAGGTAATTATTGTTTTATTGCTGCTTACCGCATAAATTTACAAAACTGCTTATACCGCTTCCGCTGTTATTAACAAATTGCATTTGCTTGATTACACCTGTTTTATTGTATCATTGCTCACATTCCTTAATACCGGCAAATTTCGCATGGTGCATAATAACATAAGGCTTGAACACTTTTGCTTACTGTTGATATATTGAATTGATTCGGTACCGCGTGATCAGAAATTGTTGAATATTAAACTGTGTATCTACATATTAAGTAAATCTTGTAATATACCAATAAATACGATCAGTGTTTTCTTAATATCCCGTAGCATCACCGTCTAAGGTTTATAGGTTCTATAGGTGTGTTAAATTCAACGAGACCCCTGGAATTTTCCGTAACCTCCATCTGAGGCTACCTGGAACTCTTGACGCAGAGGGTCAAGGGGCCGTGGAGTAAACCACGTAAAATAATCTGGCGCCCGAGTATTTGTTTTGCAAAAGAACTTTGCATCGAGGGTGTCCAAAGTGACGCGTCGGTCGCTGAGAACCTGTGTGAGAGGTGAAGAAGAAGTAAGCGGCGGGGGGAAGCGCGTCACACCTCCTCCACTTCCATAACATCTGAAAGACAAATTCAAATTTGTATTAACAACCTATATAAAGGGTCCCTAAACACTGGCTATTCGTTCTCCCACACAAAATCCTCCATCATTCACTTCTGTGAAAGAGAAATTGTTCCAAACTCAACACAATCTTCATCAATAATGATGAAATTACCATAAAAGATAACATAAAAATATTAGGCTTATATTTCGACTCTTATCTAAATTGGAAGTCTCATATAAATTACCTAAAATCCATAACTCAACGCCATCTTAACATCCTGAAACCCCTATCCCATCACACCTGGGGTTCAGACTACAATACATTAATTAAAATATATCAAACAGTAATTTTACCAAAACTAATGTATGGTGGATTCATTTTCGATTCCGCAAGATCCTCATATAAAAAACGGCTCAACCCAATCCAATATCAAGCCCTCAGAATCTCAACAGGAGCATACCGAACTTCACCCATAGAAAGCCTACAAAGTATCACTAACTCCCCTTCCCTAAAGAATCTCAGACAAATCCAACTGATAAAATACTCTGTTACCATGAAACAAAGACTTTTCATCCAAAAAACTAACAACCTACTGTCTCCTTCCTCTCCAACAATGCGAATCAATCCCACCCCCGGCTCCAACTACCGGCTAAACACACTTCTCAACAACATAAATACCTCTCTCCCAAATGTCATACCAATAAACTTCAACATATTTCCCTCATGGACACTTTACTTTCTCAATAATACCTCTATGCTCTCATTCGATAAATCTACCCTTCCTAATTCATTCTTTACATCTCACTTTTCACAACTCATCCACCAAAGATACAATCAACACCTCTTAATATTTACAGACGGTTCCAAATCTGAAAACGGAGTTGGATCTTCCTTTTATTCATCTAACTCGCCTATAAAACTAAAACTTCACCCTAATAATACAATCCTCTCAGCAGAACTCCTCGCAATTCGCGAAGTTATAAAACACATTTTAAAAAACAAAACACCTCTATCTCTACTAATCTCAGATTCCTTTAACTCACTGAAGCTTATACACAAATTTACCCCCAATCATCCTATCTCTATCCAAATACAAGATTTACTCAATATCTCCAAACTGAGAAATCTAGAAATTAGCTTCCTTTGGATCCCCAGTCACAAAGACATAACAGGCAACAGAAGAGCAGATTTTCTTGCCAAACAAGCAACCACAGATGGCTCACCTATCCTAATCCTATAAAAAAAACTAACTCCTTCCTCTCCCCCTATCAATTGATATCTAATTCAAAAAGATTGGCACGCTACTAACGATAAAAACAAATTATACAAAGTGAAAAACAATTTATTCGATTCATATAATTTCCCTGATTTACCTAGGAAAGACAATGTTAAATTGAAAAGAATTGCCATAGGTCACTCCAATGTAACACATTCTTTCCTTCTCAAAAATGAACCTCCTCCATCCTGCCCCTTCTGCACTTCCATCCTCTCAATAAAACACATAATCATAGATTGTCCTCATCTTCAAAACAAAAGAATCAGCATATTATACTCAAATTCATTCAAAGACATCATGTCTCCAAATTTAACAGCAGCCAAAAAACTTATTCAATATATGAAAGAAATCAATTTATACAACAAACTCTAAAACATATAACAAAGAATTTTCTTTAAAAATTTGCAATACGAAAGAATTATTGTTATTACTGACTTCAACATAAAAGTTAAAGTAATTCCACACAATGCATATCCATAATAAAACTCTTATGGGTGCTAAATGGCCAAGATGTTGATGCACATAATCCCCCTAACATTTCCTTCCTTCCTAGATTGCCCCTGCTATATTAAAAGACGTCGGCTGCTTGGAATATAAACCGACATTAACGATATCCTAACTAGTACACACCAAATCACCATAGCCATCCAGTTTCTAAAAGAAGGGAACATTCTGAATAAAATTTAAAGACTTACAGTTCATTATTGTTTATAATTATTTTCACATTATTATTTATAATCTATTGTAAATTACTGTACCTTGTACTAATGGTCATAGCTGTCTCAAGCACGTTAAATTGACTAAAAAAAGAAACAATATTAGGAGCATCTATAAAACAACTAGAAATTATGTGAGGAAAGACAATGCAGAATTTGTAACAAAGGAGGGTCTAAGACTAAGGTGAGTATTGGTCCTGTACTATTTATCATGCTAATGGATGATGTACTGAAGGAACTTGAAGAAAATTTAAAGAAGATATATATAGGATTCAGACATATGAAAGATATTAACATATCTGAGTGGAAGTTTCAGTTATCTTCGCAAAGAACGAAAGAGATCTCCAACATAATTTATTAGCATGGAAAGAGTTGGTAATAATTCGGAATATGCATTTAAATATAGAAAAAAGTAAAGTAATGGTGATAGGGAAAGAAGACGAAAGCTCAAATCTACAAATAGAAAGAACTGATTTAGAACAAGTAAATAGTTTCAGATATTTAGAAATACAGATACAAAGTAACAGAAAACAAGAAACAAACAAAAGGATAATTCTGTCCAATTCTTACATATGGTTGTGAAAAATCACTCTATAGCAAACTACAGGCAGCGGAAATAAAGTATTTAAAGTGAAAAGACTAACTAGAAGGGGTCAAATAAGATATGAAATCATAAGGGAAGAGTTAAAAGTCGAACCAATAATAAAGAAGATACAGAGGCATCAATTAAAGTGGTTTGGACATGCCACCAGAATGGAAAATAATATACCTGTTAAGAAGACATGGCATTCCAGAATAATCAAGAGAAGACAAAAAGGGCGGCCAAGGCATACATGGAACAATGCAGTGGCAGAAATTCTAGGAATGAGGAATATTACATGAACTGAAGCAACTGCAAAGGCTAGAAACAGAAAAGAATGGGCCAAATTTGTGTATGAAAATTAAAAAAGCCACCCTGACACTCGTAGGGTAAACTAGGTGTTCCGGAGAATGAAAATGTTTTCGTTAAGTTATGAAAAGGTACAAATTATATATATAAAAAAATAAGATGCAAGCAAATCGTCCAAGACGGTATTCTTACCTGAAGGTCTCGGGTGATCTTCTGCGGAGTTGCAACCCTTCTTGAAATCGATATTGTGGACTGTATCAGGAGTTCAGTGGGTTTTTATTAAAGTTAAATTAAATATTAACTACAAATGGTTCACTTCGACAACTGTTGTTCTTCTCTCTCGCCGCTTGGAGAGCTGGGTTTTAAATTGAACATAATGTATGTATACCGTATGTCCGCTAGGTTTAAAAAAACCACCGATTTGCATAAGAATTGCACATTTAAATTTTATTATTAAATAAGCTTAAATATTAAATATAGATAAAATAAGGATCATAACAAATTAAAATAAAATGAATGAATACTTAACACTAGGGTTAATATTAAGGGTTAAGTGACATTATTGTAAATTTTGCAGTTTAATAATTTTTAATTTCATGATTGTCTTGATTCCTTTGCATTTTGTTTAATTTTCACTTGGTTTTCAAATAATTCCTTCTGACACTTTGAATTTATCTAACTTATGTTTTGAATGAAAGGAAAACAATTCAACTTCAGATTGTTATCAACTGTATTATTTTTTCGAATTTTTAAATTAATATCATATACAACAATATCGAATTTATGTTTCAGCAAATGAAACTTTATTGAGAACACTTCTAAGTTATTGTTCTCTTCACGGGGCGACAGGAGGTCTGGCTTCTGTTAGAATGGAACTTATGTTGTTACTACAAGAACTGCAACAGGAAAAAACACACCAACAGTTACTAAGTCCTCTTCCATTCCCTACTAGTTTGCCTCTTTTGGCGGCTAGCGTCGCTAGCAGTAAAACTGTTGTTGCTGATCCAATCAGGTATCTACAATGTCTTACCCATGATATGCTACAAACGGTAAGTTACACTGATATCAAAATCTGAACTTTTGGAATGAATTATCCAAATATTGTGCTTTTGTTATATCATTCTATGGTATCACATTGAATGTTTATTTTGTATAAAAAAATTATTTCATTGTTATAATAATTTTTTGTACTATATTAAACAATGCAATTTATTTTCAAATTATCAATTCCTGGTACTTAATTAACTATATTGAAATATTATTTTTAAACATATAAGTAAATTATTTCATGTTGTAATTTTTTGTAGTTGGTTGAGTTAAATCAACCTAATACTGGACAGAGTCAATTGTTGGTAATAAGAGACTTGGCAATAGCTTTATCTGCCTGCATTTACCAATCCTTATGCGATTCTGACACTTTCAAGAATTCTATACAAGAGGGCCAAGTAAGTAGAAATGATCTTTGTATACATATAAAAAGGATGCTATACCAAAACATTTTTTAAATTGAAAACGTGTTTGTTACTTGTAAGAAACTGTGTTATTTTCTTTGCAATGATGCCAAACAATATTGCTGATCCATTATCGTGTTGAGCTTCATCGAGTAAACATCGTCAAAGCCAACAACAAATTTTTTGCTAATTAGACTACGAGTTTTATCACCAATATGTGATAAGTAAACGAGTTTTTATTTCTGTTGCAATATTTTTACAGCTATAATTGGATATTTATTATCCTAGTAATTATTAGTGAATTCCAGTGGTGTACCGTTAGAAAACTCTACTAGACTTAGGTGAGTTCCTTCTTAACTTCTTCCGCTCTGGAAGAGAGTCTGTACTACCTTTCTTTTCTCTTCTGTGTAGTGTTCTTGGTAACCAAGATCACACACACGAACAATGACTACCCACAATAACTTACATTCAACAAACAACAACACTATCACCAAATCAAAATCATATGTCGCTGCCGCACTCACCAAACCACCTCCTCCTACTTTTCCCAAAAGAGACCAAGCTATTGTTATGCACTCAATACCAAACACTGTACTAAGTGAATATATTAAATCCATTGGTGAAATAGTTACTCCAAAAAATATCACATTTGCTTCTCGTATTTCCAATAACAGAATTTGCATTTTCCTCTCTTCCACTCAAATCGTTGATCAACTTCTGAACAGTACATCATATATCACGGTTAGCTCCACTGTCGTTCCCATTCGGAGACTAATCTCACCTTCTAAGAGAATTCTAATCTCAAACGTATGCCTTTCCATTCCTCATACTTTAATTGAGAAATCTCTAAAAGATCTTGGTTTGCAGCTTGCAGCTCCTATCACTTTTGTGAAATGTGGAACAATAGACGATCAATATGCTCATATCATGAGTTTTCGCAGGGTAACCTTCATCATCCCCGATAAGGATGACTTTGAGTTACAAACATCCTTACTAATTAATCACGAAAATACATCCTTTAGAATATTCATATCCACCGACAGACTTGAATGTTTTCTCTGTAAACTCACCGGACATACCGCAGACTCCTGCCCTAAAGTCCCTACTGGTCCTGATACCAATTTACTCTCAACCAATCCTCCCCCCTCTTCATCTTCCCTTGTTGACTCTTCAACTACACTGATTAGCCCTACACCGTTAGAACCTGAGCCCTCTCTAGATGATTTCTCTCTACCTCTTACAAAGAATCCTGAACCTCCAACTACCTCTTCTGCTACCTCCCCTCCAATAGCCACAGGCCAAAAAAGAGGCCACTCTTCTACCGACAGCCCTCTTGACACTCCTCCAATACTGTCTCCCTCCATTATTTTATCAGCCTCAAGTTCCACATTACCTCCTTCTTTCACTGTACCACCCAAACCAATAAATAAAAAGTCCAAAACCAATGCTAATAATCCCTCAGAACATTCATTAGGACTTAACTGTGTTGCTGTTATCCAAAATCTCTACAAAGACAACCCATCTAACTTCACTCTTACCTCAACCCAACTAATCGCTTTTCTCGAAAATTCTTTTGGATGTCCTTACCCGCTACAGGAAGCACAAAAATTCTTCTCTGATATAGATGGTATACAAAAGGACTTAGCACAGCTTTACGCTGCTACAAAGGAAAGAGCACTAAAAAATCGTCTCACAAGACTTTTAAACAAATTAAAACACCAGCATAACCCAATTGATTTCCCCGACAACATAAGCATCTCTTCGGATAACCTCACAGATACAGAATCTAACCACAGTTCACAGAACGAATACTAACTCTTTAATCCCTACACCTTTTATAACCCTTCCATTTTCAAATTATTACAATGGAACTGTGATGGATTCTTTCCACGATTAGAGAGAATCCAACATTTAATATCAGAATCTACACCAGACATTGTATGCCTTCAGGAAACCAATGTGAAAAACTCCAAACTTCCCCTATTGAAAAATTTTGAGGGATATCATAATATCAGAACCAATTGCCTAAGAGCTAGTGGTGGTACCTCAATATTTGTCTCCTCTGACTTTTTTTCTGTCCACCTCCCGCTTTCCTCTGAATTAAAAGCCATAGCCATAACCTGTTGGTGTCCCGATAAACTCACTATTTCTAGTCTTTATGTCTCACCAGATCACCCTCTTAAAGAGGAAGAGCTTGTTAATCTCATATTCGAACTTCCGCAAGCCTACATTCTCGTAGGAGATTTCAATGCTCACAATACAATATGGGGTTCCAGTCATACATTTGGTAAAGGAAAGATTGTTGAAAACGTTATAAATTGCACAGGTATTTGTATCTTGAACACCGGTTCCAACACCCACTTTAACATTTCATCTGGCTCCTTTTCTAAAATCGATCTTAGTTTTAGTGACCCCAAGCTAGCTCCCTCATTAACATCGTTTACTGAAGATGACCTTCACGACAGTAATCATTTTCCCATCTTTATAACTAACACCGATAATTCAAATGACCGAGCTCTAACAAAAAGTTACTGGCGTCTAAAATATGCTAATTGGCCTGAATATATTACTAAAACTGAACAATCCATACCCAATCTCTCTTTTACTAACAATATTGATGAGTCTGTTACCTTGTTCGCAAATACTATTCGACTTGCTGCAGAGACTCACATTGGGAAATCAGTCATCTCCCCTTCACAAAAAACTGTTCCATGGTGGAACTCATCATGCAAACATGTGGTTCAGCAGCAAAAAACTGCACTAAAATTATTCCGCACTAACAAAACTCAAGAAAACCTCATCAATCTCAAAAGAGCAAGAGCAAAAGCCAGATATACTATAAAACTAAGTAAAAAATCCTCCTGGCGAAATTTCGCTTCTTCCGTAAATGAAAACACTAACCCCAATCAAGTGTGGAAAAAAATCGGACAAATCCAGGGTAAGAAAAGTAATATAAAAATCACCAGTCTATTTCACAACCAAACCAATGTCACTGATAGTCAAGATATTGCCAAGGTCCTAGCTGAAAACTATGCAGCGAAGTTTTGCAGTAAACCTAGTCCTATTTTATCGAAGTCGCCTCCCCAACCACCTTTGCCTTGCTCATCCTCTTCCATTCCAGATATTCGTACGCTCAACTCTCCACTCACGTTTCCAGAATTAAAATTTGCTCTAAAATCCTGTAAAAACAATGCTTCTGGCCCAGATGATCTCCCCTATATATTTTTCAAAAAACTTTCTTTTCCAAGTCTTCAAAAACTCCTAGAAATGTATAATATTATCTGGTTATCCCAAAAATTCCCAAACGAAGAGCGGTCCTCCTTAATAATACCATTAAAAAAACCTGATCAACCTGCTACTTCTCCTAATTCTTACAGACCTATATCGCTCACATGTACCTTGTGTAAAATACTAGAGAAAATAATTAACAAACGCCTCGTTTGATTCCTTGACAAATACAACATTATACCAAAAGAACAATCAGGCTTTCGACGTCATAGATCTACCCTCGATAATCTTGTTCTGCTACAAAATGACATTGCCAACTCAATAAATAACAAATATGAAGTTATCGCCGCCATCTTTGATATCGAAGGAGCTTTTGACAGAATTAGTCGTCAAGCCATAATCTCTAAACTAAATCAATACCATATCAACGGAAATATATTTTATTTTATACAAAACTTTCTAACTCAAAGGTCCTTTAGGGTTTCTGTAAACGGCCATTTTTCATCTTTGTACACCCAGACCGATGGTGCTCCTCAAGGATCAGTCTTAAGCCCAACTCTATTCAACTTAGCAATAAGTGATCTGTGCCATAACTTACCTTCTCCCACCAAATATGTAGCTTACGCTGACGATTTAATACTATACTGTCATAGTCGTTCAGCAACCACTAGCTCCAAAATTCTACAAACCGCGGTAAATCTCTTACTTACACGGACACGTTCTATAGGATTAACCTCATCTTCAACAAAATCAAAAATCATTAAATTTGGCAGGCGACCTCAATCTCCTATCTCCCACATATTTATTAATGATTCCCCCTCCCAGTGGTTAATCACTGCAAAATACTAGGTATGACATTTGTTCTCGCCTCTCTTGGAAACAGCATATTCTTGAAACAAAAGGTATCTGTTACAAACGATTAAATATAATTAAAACCCTATCTCATTATCACTGGGGTGCGGACGAGAGATCCCTACTGAAAATTTATAAAGCACTCATTCGCTCCAAATTAGATTATGGCTGCATCGTTTACATGTCAGCTTCTAAGACAGATCTAGGATCACTAAATCCTATTCATAATACGGCCCTGCGACTTTGCTTATGCGCTTTCCGTAGCAGCCCATCTGAAAGTCTCTACTGCGAAGCTGATGAACCCCCACTATGGATTAGACGACAATATCTGCTTCTATCCTACGCAGCCTCAGTCTCATCTAACCCTCTCAATCCTGTCTATTCTCTGTTCACATCAACTGCCAGCCCTCTTATCAACCCTTCACCAATAATTAAACCTATCGCTCTTATATTATCCTCATTAACAAATAACATTAACCTCTCACTCACTAATCCCATTCCTTTTTCTCCAACCCCTTCCTGGATTATGCACCCTCCTCAGGTCAATACTTATTTATCCAAATTTAATAAACACGAAACACCTTAAAAGCTCATGATTAAATCTTTTTATGAAATCATTCATAACAATCACTACGACTTTGTATTACACTCCGATGCTTCCAAAAGTGATACTGGCGTTGGCTGCTCAGTCACCACAGCAAACACTCTCATCAGCACTTCCCTAATCCCTCCTTTATGCAGTGTGCATACTGGAGAATTGTATAGTATTCTACAAGCTTTTAAGCACATCAACCGTTCCAATAGAAAAGTTGCCATTTGTACAGACTCTCTAGCGTCTATCCTATCTATCCAAGAATTATTCACTGAACATCCCATTGTCCAAGATATCCATCACTCTTATCACCACCTGTATTCTCTAAACACCACAGTCACCATTATATGGATACCATCACATATTGGTATACCTGGAAATGAACTAGCCCATCAGCATGCCAAAACAGCGTCAACTACAGCCACAATAACTTCTCATATCCAAATTTGCAAGGATGTTAAAGCAGAAGCAAAAAGAATCGTCAGATATATATGGCAAACTCACTGGAACTCCACCAAGACTTCCCTACTATCTATCCAGCCTCTTCTCAACACACCTCTGAATACTGACCCCACTGGACTCTCTAGACAAGAATTATCAATACTACGTAGACTTCGAATAGGTCACACCAAACTTACACACAGCTACTTAATGACCTCAAGCATCAGACCTTCCTGCCAAAGCTGCCAGTGCCCACTTACTGTTAAACACATTCTGGTTGATTGTCACCAATTTAGCACAAGAAGACGACAACATAATCTTAAATCCCAGCTGCAAGACATCCTAGGGGACCCAAACCAAATCGAGTCTACACTGAAATTCTTAAAAGATATATCACTATATCATAAACTTTAAACTATGTTTTTTAACTATCTGTAATAACTACTGTTTTTTGTAATCGCACCTGTGCAAGTGGCCATAGTTGCCGAGCACGTTAATTGAATAAAAAAAAAATATTGCTGATCCAATGTTCTCTATATTTTCTAACTTGTTTTAATGATAATACTAATTATAGGAAATTGGTGCAACACATCTAGTAGGACGCAAACGTCGTATATCTGTAAATGAAGGCCATCACATTATAACCCTTCCATCGAAATGGCCTGGTGTGACGAGTTTAAGAGCTCTTTTAGCCCGGGAAAAAGACGAAGACACTCCCAGATTGACAGTAATGTTATGCGAAGCATTTACAGCTGTTTATTTAGCTCTGGTGCTGTATGGATTGGTAACTTTTGATTGTGTTATTTTATTCCATGTAAACGCACATTCGTTCGATTCAGATGTCTGGGGAAGGTAATTTGAGACAAAATTAATTTTATGATAATATTACACATTTTTATGTTGTAGACTTTTTGGCGGAGGAATTAAAAAACTTCTCAGAACCGCAAGTCTAAGTGGAAGCAATCCTCATCATCCTCATTACGTTTCCCAACAAAGTGTCCAAACTCCCGATGAAAGTAGCGGTCCTGCCAACTGGTTGAATAAGCAAAGAGTAAAACTGAACACCAAATTATTGGGTCAGCAACCTTCTATAATGAAAGAAGATAAACCAACTTATAGAGAACAATTTGTTCCTCCAGATATGAGTATCTTGGCCTACTTGCTGCAAAGGGTGAGAGTAAGAATTTATGCATTTATTATTCATAAACATCAACAAGGGAATTAGCTTCATCACATCATATGAATCAGTAGATTGAATACAATAAAATATAAATTATCACTGAAATTGATGAAGATAAACAAGAACAAATTTGGGTTTATCAAATTTTACAGATTCGTTTCAGGGGTAAATTTGTCACGAGAAATTGTTCAGGTAAAGCTCTAAATAATTCGCATGAGACAGTGGAAGATTGACATCGGATGATTGGATTCACATTTTCTTTGTATCTTCTGCTTCATACTTTCTTTCTTCATTTATTTACTTCGTACAATATTTTTATATACTCTTCTGCATCTTTTACTTTGGATGAAGAAGTTTATACAGGTCAAGTTGTTATTTTTTAGCCTGCTACTACTCATTACATTGAAGAAGAAGAAAGCGATGTAGAGGAAGAAGACGAAGATGAGGATGTTTTTGATGCTCCCACAACTAAAACTATTAAAACTGTCAACAATGAACATTCAGATTCCAATTCTTATTCGTGGCTGGTATTAAGATTAGCAACTTTGAGAATTGTTCAAAATAAAATCAACGATTTCTTGAACGTAAGTTTTGCTTATATAGGGTTAGAAATGAATTATTATAATATTAAAATTACATATAGAACTAAAAATAAAGTACAGTATAATACTTTTTAAATCGACTTATTAATGATGTTAATAAAAATCTTGCAAACTTACAAATAAAATGTTTGCTTTGAGTTTATTATGTAAACTCATCTTATTTCTTATTCTTTAACGGTCATTCTTTAATTTTTCTTTATTGACAAAACTTGCAATTTGCAAATCCTTCTCATCTACTAAGTTTTCTTATTTATATTTTTTGCTTCAATAAATATTCTTCCTAATACTGTTTTATTTTACTCTAATTTGTAGGTGGCAGGATTGGAAGCAAGTGAATTACCTGTAGCTAGTCCAATGATACATAGCAGTCTCAGAAAATTGATTTGTTGGCAAGAAAATTTGAGAAAAGAGTTGGAAAGTAGGCAGACACCTAGTGAATACATACCAGGATGTTTTGTAGAAAATTCAACTGGCCCTCCAATTCAAAAATATAGGTAATATATTTTCCTACTTTTATTATTACTTCGGACTTTTAACTAATTAAAAGAACTAATTGGATGGCTTTTTTTTCTTTTTAATAAATTTTCTCAAGTTACATAAACAGAAAACTGCATTCTTCATACAATCTTTTCAAAAACTGTTAAAACTATGTGTGCCAACATAAAAACATTTTGCTATGTTTCAAAAAAACTTTAAAGATTAAAACAAAACATTACATGAAAATTTTCTTTTCTTTAATTCTCATAGCTTCTCGAACTGACATCTTAGCAGTGCTTTTGTTAATATATCTGCTTCTTTTTCTCTTGTATTAATGCACTCGGGATTAAGGCATCCAATTTCATATTTTTCTCTGATAAGCTTAAACTTGATGTCTATATGCTTAGTTCTTTGGTGGAACTCTGGATATTTGATTAATTTAATGGCAGTATGGTTGTCAAAATAAAGTGTCACTGGCTTCTTAATCTTCTCTTCTAGTTTTGATAATAGTTGTTCCGATCAAATAGCTTCCTTTATAACTTGTGCTGCTGCTATGAACTGTAATTCTGTTGAAATTTACTGTCTCGACCCTTACTTCGTGGAATCTACGCATTTTACTATTTTAAATGAAACTAACTGTGCCTAGATAATTCCACAATATATTGAAGAATTCTAAAAAACTGACAATTGTTTCGATATTAAATATCATCGTAAGAATGATATTTCATATCGAAATAATTGTCAATATCTTAGAATTTTTTTACATGTTTTCAATATATTGTGGAATTATCTAGAAACAGTTAGTTTCAGTTAAAACAGTAATCTTATTCTGTTGTCGACAAGGATACTGTGGATTACTTTTTATCGTCCATGTCACACATCAATTTGCTAATCTCAATTAATATAAATGTATTCATTGAGATGTACATATAAAAACGCAGGCTACTAAGAGTCTAAGTGACTCATCAGATTTGGTTGTTATATTTCTATATAGTCTACTCCTTCCATTTGAGCAAATCCTTGGCGCATAATCTTGCTTTATACCTTACAATTTTCCCATTTCGAATCGGTAGGCTTCTTTTCTTCTGGTAACTTTACCATTTCCCATGTTTCATTCTTTAGTAATACATCTAGTTTTTCTTTTATAGCGATTTTCCAATGATCTTTGTCTTTTATTGTTTATTCTGAACTTTGTAGTATGTCAATTTCCGTAAAATTTACTTCATATTCTGTATAGCATAAGAATTTTCCTTTGAGTTTTCTTCATTTTTTTTGCAGAGGGTTATTAGCGACTGCTGTATTTATTCAACGATACAATACATATTATACATTACATATAGAGATGCATACACAATACAGTCATGCACAATTTTCATTTCTAATTATTTCTTAGATTTTGTCAACTAAGTTAATGGTTTTAAGGTATGCGCACAAGTTTTCAACGTTATACTGTTCCCCTAAGACCACTTTTAGGTTAGTTTCTATTGACCACTGTGTTCTCGCGGGCTTGAATGACGGAAACTCCACAAGAAAATATTTTACCAATATATTCTTTTGTCACGTTTGTTTTTGTGATTATGTGTGAATAAGTGGCAAATGTATGTCCAATTCTTAATCTGGTTAAAATCACTTGATACCTTGAGTTCGCTGGGACATTCTTCCATTTTTTCACTGATGTTTTTACTTCAAAGAATTTGAATGATGAATTATTCCAGTATATTTGCCAGTTGGAGGTAATAATGTTTCTGTAAAACTGCAAGAGGTGTCTTATTCTCAATCTCAGCATTTTGGGAAGTAGCGTTTTTAGCTAGGTCATCTGCTTTTTCATTTTGTGCGATGTCGACATGTGCTGGAATCTACATAAATTTAATTATCCGTTTGACGTTATTAGCCGTGAAAAGTTCATTTTTTATATACGAAACAATTGGGTGTGAATGTTGGAACTGCTGTATATTAGTGGGCGCTAGTGTAAATGACTGTTGTAGATTCTCCAGAACCATGGATGCACCCACACCTTGTTCAGTTTTCGAACCGTCAGTATATAAATATATGTTTGTAGCTTTGGTAATTGTTTATTTTACTTTGAAAGAATTTCCTAATCATTGTGAGGTTCATTATAGATTTACTGAATTCAGTCATACTAGAGTCACAACTTGGGAGATGAAACACCAGGGAGGGAAGGATGGTTTGTAGCAGAGGATGTAAGTGAGAGGTAAAGATATGTTTAGTTTGCTTTGGTAAGAGTATACTCTTTCAAGAAATGGGGGATCCAGTCTCCGATGCAGCTGAAACATATTTCTGAACCAATTTGCAAATACGTTTCGATTGACGGATTTTTCTGGGATCGGTGCGACAGATGCCGCGTAACTGAGAGTTATTTACATTCGCCTTCGGTATAAATCTGGTTCACTTAGTTCACATAGAATACTGTCAACTGGGCTTGTGCAGAATGCTCCCAAGGCAATTCTAACGGCATTGTTTTGAATAGCGTCCAATTGTTTTATTATGTCCCTTTTAGCGGAATTATAGATGATGACACCATAATCTAATTTTGATCTAATGATGGATCTCTATATTTTGGTTAACATTGTGCTATCAGCTCCCCACATTTTTGAGGATATTCTTCGCATGAGATTTAGGTCTCTTTGGCAATTAATTTTCAAATTTTGAATGTGTTTCTTCCAGCTGAGGCTTTGATCAAAAAACATTCCCAGGAACTGAATTCCATCCACATAAGATTGCTCATATAATTTAAAATTTGGAAGTATTATATCCGGGTTGCGTTTGGTGAATATCAAACTTTTGTTTTTTTGTGCCGAAAATTGTAGTCCTAAAGTTTCTGACCAGTTTTATAAGTGAGCTAGAAAATATTGTAGTTGGTTATACAATGAAGTTATGTTCCGTCCTCTCGAGTATATTACCCCTAAGTCATCTGCATATAGACTAGCTTTAATAATGGAATTACAGTTTTGGACCAACTTTCTAATGTTTTTATGATCTTGTGATGCCAAACAGTATCATAGACTCGATATATTAAGGAAAATTCCTAACACTTATTGTTTGTTAACAAAGGCTTCATGTATTTCTGATTCTAGATCCACTAAGTTATCAATTGCTGATCTTCGTTTTCTGAAACTACTTTGTTCAGGAATAAGAAGATTTAGACTTTCCAAAGTCCACATTAATCTGTCATTGATAATTTTATCTAATATACCCATTGCACATGTGAGCGAGATTGGTTTGTGAGAGCTTGTGAGTGATTTGGGTTTACCATGTTTATGCATTGGAATAACAATATATTTAAACCAAATCTGAGAAAAGGTATTGTTTGTCCATATCCTATTGTAAATATGTAGTAGCAGTTCCTTGGCTAGACTTGGGAGTCTTTTGAGGAATGTTACTGGAATATTATCTGGTCCAGCTGCTGTAGTGTATTGCGTGATTTAATTCCTGCATTATTATTGGTTCATTGACTGGTTCATGAGAATCTTCTTCTAGTTCTATGAAAGTTTGTTCCTGGAATAAATTTTCCTGAGACTTCATTTTCTTGTATTTGTTAAATGCTTTTTTGTAGTTCTTCGTAGTTCTTTGTTGCTTCTGCGCATTGATTATTCCGACAAGGAGCAGCTGGATGTTTTTTGATAATTCTAGTTCTTCCGATAGCAGATTCTGCAATGGTTCTGATAATGTTAGAGAACTTTTTCACCATCTCATCTACATCTGAGTTCAGAATATCATTGATACAATTGTCACTGAGCTTGTTGAGTATTAGATTATTAAAGTAGTCCCAATTGGATTTGTTAAAGTTCCATTTTTCCGGAGGGGGGACTTCATTTGCTGAGTTGCCATAAATAATGATAGGGTAATAATCGCTATCGTAAATATCTTGCAGGACATCCCAGTTGAATATCAGTGATAAGGTAGGATCACAAATGGAGAGATCTATCGCCGATTCTGCGCCAGTGGCCGTATTAAATCTGGTTGGTCGACCATCATTCATAAGATTTATATTTTTTTGGTTAACTATTTGTTCCAGTGTATTTCCAAATGGAGAGTTGCTTTTTAAGCTCCAAATATCTTTATGGACATTGAAGTCGCCGACTATAAATCTTGGAAGTGGGAGTTGAGTTAGTAAATCTTCAATCTCTTGCATATTGGGTAAAGTGTTTAGAGGACAATAAATATTACATAAAGATAATTTCGTTGGTCCATCGATGCAATCGGCGACAGCCTCGAGATTAGTTTTGAATTGTATGGGTACTGCGTCTATAGAATTTTTCACGTAAATATCCACTCCTCCGCTTGCAATAGGATGGTTTGTTCTATTTTTATAAAAGCAAGAGTAATTATTCATGTGATAGATCCTATTAGAGAGACGTGTCTCTTGTAGACATATTATTGAAGTAGACCGTTCAGCTAGTGAAATTTTTAATATTTCTAAATGGGCGTATAACCCGTTTAGATTCCATTGTAGTATAGTCGTGAATTTATTAGGTGTCTGAAAGTCTTGACGTCGAGCACGGTGGTATTGATGATACAGACGAATCGCTATCCTCTTGATTACTAGATTCTTGACTTAATTGAGATATCATTTTTTTAGAAATCCTGGTACATTTACTTTTAATTTTTTTATCTGTGAAGTAGGGATACATACTGTGTAATTGATCAATGAGGCCATTAATATCTTCTGTATATAATTTGGCTACGCTTAGTGGGTTCGGTGAACTAAGCACATTTTCGAAAAAATCGCACAATTGTTGGTAGATAAGCACATGTTTATCTGTCGTCTACTGTAGTTAGCGTTTGAACTTTAATTTTTGCTTTTTTGGGAGTTTTGTTATATTTTGGGCTTGGTGAAATTCATTTCGATGGTTTGTTCAATGTTCAACAGAGAAAGGAGTTTTAGATACGAATCGTTTGGTTTTGTTAGAGGATAAGGAAGGAGATGTGTTTATTTTAATAGCATTTGAACTTTGTGGTTCAGTTTTAGAAGTTGTGTCAGATATAATTGAGTTTTTATTGGTTTCTTCTAGAGATGTATCAGATATCAGGTTTGTCATAGACAGGTTTTCCGACTGCAGTATTGATGTTGGAGTAGAAGTAATAGGATAGAGAGTTGCTGCTGGCATATGTGTTCTCGAAACCGTTGATTGTTGTGGTGTTGGTACGGCTACATGAGCAGGTGGTAAAGCTGTTGATGTGGTTGTTGTTAGGTTTGTTGGTGGTACTTGTGACTGTGTATTAGGGCACGTACATTCTGTTGAAACATGCCCTTTCTGCTTACAGTTATAGCATATATAGTCATCGAGGGAGAGAAAGATTCGATAAGAGGTGCTTTCATGATTCACAAATCTGGGATTTGTATCTGGTTCTGGTCTGTAGGTAAAATATAAGTTTGCCTACGAAAACTTAGAATGTGGTTGAATTCTGGATGTGAAGTTCCAATGCGAAGAAATTCTGTGGATAGTTTCAGCAAAAGTAAAGAATACTCATTACATTTATTTTGGTTCACTGTGCCAAACGATCTTAAATGAAGAAAATGATCAAGTGTATGGCTTTTTATCTGATTTTCTCATAGTATTAGTTTTGTTTTGAATGTACGAATATGCGAATACATTCGAGTGACGATCAAATCTTTCCCCTGTAACTTCGCGGGCCGTATTCAGATGGCTTGAGGGCCGGATGCGGTCCGCGGGCCGTATCTTTGACATGACTGGTTTACGTATTCAGCGCCGCCATCTGTGTGTAAAATCTTGACTGAATGTCTAAACTTCGTTTTGATATTTGCATTACATGTTTTAAAACTATCAAAAACATCTGATTTATGTCTAATACAGTAACCTGAATACTCATCTTTAAAAGTGACAAAATACCTTGCGTCTTGCATAGACGGCGTTTGCATTGGTCCATAGACATCACTGAAAATTCTTTCACCAGTTTTTAACTTTTGTTGTGGACTGGACCTTGCCTCGAAGGATTTTTTCTGCTGTTTTTCAAACAAACATGGTTCGCAAACAAAATTTTCAGCAGTCTTGCTACTTACTTCTTTTGTTAGATTCAATTAAGCATTTCTACTGAGTACTTGTTATTCATGTGTCCAAGACGCTTATGCCACAATATTAGGTTCTCCTCAGTTGTTATAAGGGTACTCTGAATGATTGTACGAAACAGCATTTTGTTGGTACTTACTATTACTATCGTTTATTCCAATTCTGAATTTTCGAAGAATTTTGCTTTTTTGGTACAGACATATCGTTATTTGTTAGAACACCTTCCAAAAATAAATTCTTTCCGAGTTGAGGAACGTATAATACATTAATGAAATTAACTGTCTCGACCCTTACTTCGTGGAATCTACTCATATTAGTGTTTTAAATGAAACTCAATGTTTCTATCTAAATCCACAATATAATGAAAAATGTTGAAAATTCTAAAAAATTGACAATTATTATCGAAACAATTGTCAATTTTTTAGAATTTTCAATATTTTTCATTATATTGTGGAATTAGCTAGAAACATTGAGTTTCATTTAAAACACTAGTATAATACATTATTTATTGAAGCAGGAAATCATTCTCCATTTATTAGTTTTTGAATCCTGACTGTTCCTTTCTCTTCAATAGTTAAAGTTTGATTATTACCAAGATAAACACTGGACTGGAAGTTCTCATCTATATCTGCAAAATATTCTTTTTTATATGTCATGTGGGCTGACGCCTCTCTGTACGTGACCCAGGAGTCACCTGTATAGTTAAACTGCATTTCTTTATTTTCTCAGTATTGAAGGCAGTTCCATAACTGAGATTAAACACATTACCTTCATTTAAGTTTTTGGATCTGGATATCTGCTACTATAGCCTCTACCTCAAGTTTTCCTCTATAATTATTTATGTTATCAGTTTCTTGCAAATGTAGCACAAAACTCTCTCTTTCTCTTCATTCCATTACCTTTTTGTACCGACAATGTTGCTAAAGCTTGTTCTGCTTCCTCATATGACATTAAGCTACTCTCTTCATCCAACAAATGTGCAGTTAGTTAAATTGTCAATTCTTGGTTTGGTGCTATCAAGTGATAGCCAAGCTTTCCTCACATTTCTAAATTTCTTGTACTCAATATCTTAGTCATGATTGCTATGTCACTAACATCATCTCCAGTCTCTTTTATCTGCTTTACGAGATTTTATACTTTGAGTACATGCTTTTCTATGCTGTCTGTTGGTTTATATTGATGGAACCTTTCATGTAGCATAATTTTGCTTGTTTCTGTTTTTTGTTCCACTGATAAAAATCGAACTCATCAACTGTGGCATCTATTTTGTCACCCAGTTTCACTCGAATAATGTCCGTATTATTAAAAAAAACACCGTCGACGACAAACGCCAGTTTCTTTTAATTGTACATTTCAAGGTTAATAACCTTCGCTGAGGGACATACCCAAAAGTTTTTTTTCTTTCATGTGCGCGAAACGTGGTTTGGGCCAGTAACCTTTTGTATTTTTATAATTACTTACTTCGGATTTTTAACTAACTAAGAGGACTATTATTACGGCTTTTTTTTCTTTTTAATAAACTTTCTCAAGTTACAATAACTGGAAACTACTTTCTTCCTACAAACTTCACAAATACTATCAGAAAAAAATTGATGGCTAACTAAAAAACACCTAATTGACATATATTTTTTATTAAAAAGTGTTGCTCATGTTTAATAAAATTCTTTCATATAAAATTTATTTACAGTCTCGTTTATCAACACATTTTTTCTGATTATATAAAACATTAAATAAAATGCTCAATTTTAAGTCATATTTATTTATTCAGACAACTTCTGGAGCCACATAACACTCCATTTAGTAATAAAAGCTCAGCCGGTGCTGCTAGAAACCTATGGACATATTTAGTGCACCAGGAGCTTGTTCAAGATATATTTATTAGAGCCGTTTTTGGCAAACGAAGATCTTCTGGTACTATAGAAGACGTCCTTCCCCATCTGGAAACACCTGTTCTAGAACCTGTGAGAATTATTCACAAAGAACAAGATTCTATTGCCGCATTTTGTCTTAATCAGGTATGTTTGTTAATTACTTTACATGTATATTACGTAAAAAATTCTAATTCCAATTGATTGGTAGGCAGTATTATATATAGACTTAACTTTACTTGAAATGACTTGTAACAATTTTAACAAAATAAAACACAGTTTTACATTGTGTGCATTTTACTTAGACGAAACATGTACATTGTTCTTCTCAATTAAAATTATTATTTTCTATGAAAAGGTTAATGCAGGCTTGATTGCCATCGCCACCCCAAGGGAGCTCCAAGAAATGGATATATCTCTCCTACTAGAACTACCAGCTTGGTTAGAGGATGAGTGCGAGCTGGATATTCTCAACCTCAATAAAGATGTACCGGACCCTACTGTCCCTCCATTTTTAGTTATTCAAAGCGCCAACGATAAGGGTAAGGATACACAACCAGGAAGTCCACAAGCTGGAGGTGCTGGACAGAGTGGAAGAGGAGCTAGCGTTGTAAGAATTACACTACTTACTTTCTATTATTCTGGTGGCGGGTTTGAGATTTTTGAATTTTAATTGATTTTGGAAGAACATTTGTTATCAGATTGGAACATCAAAAGTTATATCATAAATTTTAAAAATCTCCTAATAATTAAAAGACTCTTATCCTTCATAATATTATATATGTATTTTTGCAAATTCTAGTATTCATAACTTTACACCATTTTAAACAGTGTAGGACAATGGAAAGTTTGAACAACAACACAATCAAAGGATAACACATTGTATCTAATAACAATTGCAATTTTTTCCTGACAAAGTAAATTCAATAGAATTTAAGCAATTTAACATAAACATGTTATTAATTTTATTGTGGTGGGTCACGAAAAAACATATCCAACTCTGCTTGGTTTTCTAAAATATTATTTGAATTATCAATCTCAGGAATCCTATGATATATTTTCATATTTTTTTTTTATTTAATTAATGTTGCCCGAACCACTTAGGTTATAAGCGACAACAGTTATAATTCCTTATTGGAAGTTACTTATGTTCTACGTTAATATACAGTGTATTCTCTACATTAGCATTATAGATAGTTATGTTATTAGTTATGAGGTATGATCGTTTTAAATTTAAATAATGCTCATGTTAATCTCCTTAAGAAACTTAATGATGTTGTCCATATTGCTATTGTCTCTGAGTATGTCGGATATGTTCTGTGCAAAGTTGAATTTATTTCTGGTGTTTTATGAATTTTTGACATTCCACTAAAATGTGTTTTACTGTTATGTTAGTTTGGCATGTATCACAGTAAGGGATGTTTTCTTTTGTGATAAGATGGAGGTGTGTGTGGCGAGTGTGGCCGATTCGAAGACGTGAGAATGTCATTTGCTTACCCCTAGATGGTAGAAAGACTGGTCGTTGTAGCGCGTTTTCTTTGATTTAATTTAGCTTCTCGGAGCACTGCGACCACTTGATTTGCCACGTACTGCGGACTATATTTTTAATACACGATTTTAGATCACTGAGCACTATCTTGTTTATTTGAACGCAAACGTCTTTTGTTGCTGCTTCGCGTGCCAGATGGTCCGATGACTCGTTTCCACTGACTCCGATATGTGAGGGTACCCAGATAAATACTGCCTCTTTTCCTAGATTTCTGGAGTTCGCTGTTAATTTCTTTCTGTATCGGGTTATAGGGATACATGCGTTGGATCTTGCACAGGGCACTCATTGAGTCCGTTATAATTGTAAATTTGTTTTGGTCGGATTTATTAATGTGTTTCAGCGCTTCTAGGATTGCGTAGAGCTCTGCGTTGAAAATGCTGAAGTTATTGTGTTGCTTGAAATTGGCGTTGTGGGTTTTGGAGAAGATAGCTGCTCCTACTCCTTCGGCTGTTTTCGAAACATCAGTGTAAATATGGTGATAGTCGTTGAATTTGTTTATTATGTCACTGAAGTGGTTTTGTATAACGGCTGCTGAGATTTCGTGTTTATTAAATTTCGATAGTTCTGTGATTATTTGCTGTTGGATTATAGTCCATGGTGGGGGCGAGTTTTTTCTGGGATAGTAAATTGTGGGAAAGTTTATGGAGTATTTGTGGAGTAAGCGGTTGAGTCGCTCGTAAAAGGGCGGATGGTATCGGGGGTGAGTTGAGAAGTACAAGTTGAAACGGTTGCTATGGACATTATAATATGTTGGGTTTTCAGGTGTGGCTAAAACTTTGCTAGCATAGGACAAACTTAGATAGTCTCTCCTGAAGTCTAAGGGAATTTGACCTGCTTCACAACACATGCTAAGAGTGGGGCTTGTACAAAAAGCTCCTAGTGCAATACGTAGTCCAGTGTTTTGAATGACGTCTAGTTGTTTTACGACGGATTTATTAGGTGAGTTGTATACCACTGAACCGTAATCGATTTTTGACCTTATTAAAGATGTGTATATGCTTAATAGAGTTGATGTATCGCTTCCCCAGGAAATATTTGAAAGAGCTTTTAGTATGTTTATGGCTTGGTGACAGGCGCTCTTAAGGTTTGTAACGTGGCTTTTCCAGGATAGTTTGCTGTCAAAAGTTAGACCGAGAAATTTTGTTTCCGTAACAAGTTAGGTCCTTGCCATTTAATGTTAATACTGGGTTACTTCCTGTCTCTTTTTTTGAGAAGATAAGGCATTTTGTTTTTTCGGAGAAATTGAGTCCGGTTGCGTGTGGCCATTTCTGAAGGTCGTCTAGTGTGGCTTGGAGAATCCGTTGGGTGGATTTTAGGTTTGTTCCTCTTAGTAGAAGGACAAGGTCATCCGCATAAAGCCTGCCTTTCACTGGTAAGTGGCAGTATTTCATGATGTCATTGATTGCTACTAAAAATAAAGTCGTGCTCAAAACTGATCCTTGAGGCACTCCGTTTTCTTGAATTCTGAGTGTTGATATCTTTCCATTTGATCGTACTCTGAATGTTCTAAATTGAAGGAAATTTTGAATGAACTTTAGTAAATATCCGTGTATGTCCCAGGATTGTAGCTTTTTAATGATACCGAATCTCCATGTGCAATCATAAGCTTTTGTTATGTCACAGAAAACAGCCAAACAATGCTGCTTGTTTATTAGCGCTTCATGAATTTCGGATTCCAAGTCCACTAGATTACCGGTGGTAGATCTGTTTTGGCGAAAACCGTTTTGTTCGGGGATCAGGAGCTGTTTGTTTTCCAAGAACCATCTTAGCCTTCGGTGTATAATCTTTTCGAATAATTTACAAGTTGACGAGGTTAGAGAAATCGGTCTGTAGGAGTCGGGGTCTGATTTTGGTTTTTGAGGTTTAAGGATGGGGATTATATATGAGTTTGACCAAGATGTTGCGAAGTGATGTTGTATCCAAACTGTGTTTAGGATGTCAAGGAGATATTTTCTCGCACTAGAACTTAATTTTTGGATAAAGATTAGAGGTATGTCGTCTGGACCAGGAGCCGAACTTTTCGTGTTAAATAAGGCGTCGTCTAGTTCTTCTAATGAAATAGTAGAGTTTATGCTGTCATTGTCATTATATGTTACTTGTATTTCCTCTTTTTCATTTCTAATTTTGTATTGTAGAAATTGTGGAATTTTGTTCAAAATGGTCTGCGAATATTTCTCCTATATCTTCAGCTGTAGAGATCGTTTTGTCTTCATGTTTTAAAATTTCGATTTCACTGTTATGCCGTTGTCCGGATAGGTGACGAATTTTTTCCCACATGGTAGAGACGGGAGTGCAATGGTTGATGGAGGATACAAAGGTTTTCCAGCTTTCTTTTTTGCTTTTTTTGGTTTGATAACGTGCTTCAGCTCTGCATTTTTTATATTCCATTTTGTTGTCAGTTGTGGGGTGTCGTCGATATTTATTGAAGGCTTGCTTGTATTTTTTTATGGCTTCGCTGCATTTATTATTCCACCATGGGGCTGGGGTGTTTTGGTTTTGCCAACTGGCATATGAGCTGCTTGTAATACTGCTTGTGAGAATCATGAGAAGGTTAGGAAGGTCTCGAAGACATTGGTCTACTTGGTCTGCGAAAAGTGTCCAGTTAGCTTGGTTTAATTTCCATGTTGAGAAAGGAGTAGTATTGGCAGTGGAATAAGTTCGGTTTATAAGTATGGGAAAATGATCGCTGCCATATAAGTAGGGGTAGATATCCCAATTTAAAGAAGTTTGTAGGCCAGGATCGCACATAGTTAAGTTGATGGCTGAGGCGTCTCCGGATTGAATGTTAAATCTTGTAGGTTTTCCTGTGTTTAGGATATTTATATTGTTATTTTCCAGCAGTTGTTCGATAACTCTTCCTTTCGATGAGCTGTGTTTAGATCCCCAGTATGGGCTATGGCTGTTGAAATCTCCTAATACGATACGAGGGGACGGGATCTGTTGAAGTAGTTCCTCGATTACGTGGATTGTGAGAATTTCATTGGGGGAATATAGAGGTTGCATATTGAGATTTGTTTGTCGCTGTTTATGGTGATAGCAACTGCCTCTAGAAATGTATTTAAAGTTATAGGTTTTGTTTCAAAAGTCTCATTGACGTAGATGGCTACTCCGCCACTTGCCTTATCTTTATTGGTTCTGTTTCTGTAAAAACATTTGAAATTTTTTAATTCGGCATGATAGGAACCTCTAAAGCTGGTTTCTCGGAGACAGATTATTGATGGTGTGTTTTGAGAGATCAGAATTTTTAACATTTCATAACAGGTATGGTACCCGTTAAGGTTCCATTGCAATATGGACTTGAATGATAAGAGCTAAGGATACTCTTGGGAGGAGGAAAGATCGCTGTCTAGTATTGCGGATTTTCGGAGTTGGTAGTTAATTTTCCGTTTTACCTTTGAAATTCTTGTTTCATTTTTTTGAGCATTGGGCATATATTGTATTCATAACGTTTAGGAACCCTGGTATGTCATCTGTGTACGTTTTAAGAAGATCCAAAATGTCTGCGGTGTCGAGGGATGATTCAAAAAAATTTAGAGTTTGGTTAAAATTTAGCGTAAAATTGTCTTTGTTGTCCTCGAAAATTTGTTGTAACGGATGCATTTCTTCTTATATAGATTTTTCTGATTTTATTTTCTTTGGATTGGGTCTTTGAAATACGGGATTTTGTTTGAGGTCTTCTATCGGTGGTGTTAAATCCGATACTTGTCGTTTAACAGAGTTCGTTGAGGGTTCTTGGACTGTGTTTTCCTATTGTTAACCTCAAAACGACTATTCCTATCTTTGCTACTTCTACTATTGTTAAATCTACCCCTACCTTGTGGCCTTCCTCCAATACTACCAAAATTAAAGATTTTTCCATCATTTTGTTTTTGGTATCTGAATAAACTTAATTTGACACAACTTTCTACTAAAAGACTACTTTGGGTAATTTACATCTCATTTAAGTTACTTTTAATAGCTTCCAAATATATCATACATCTTTCAAATCTATTAAGATGTCTCTAAACTTATCTAATTCTTTAAAATCACGGTTTTTAACACTTTTGTCATTTCTTCTGTCAACATTGTTTTTCAATAAATTCCTTACAATAAATATTCAAATTCTTTACCTTTTAGCTATGCCACATTTATTTTATATAATTCGTCGAGTTTGATTCCTCTCCAATTTAAACTAATTCTTTGCTCGCTCTTATTTGATTTGCCATATGTCTTTCCATTCATTTTTTATGAACCTCTTTTTGTATTAATTCTTCTTTAGACTGTTCTTCTTGGCCCATTTTCAATTATTTTGAAACCATAACCATTTAAGTTGCCCTTTTCTTTTTTTGCCAAAGATCTGACAGGATCACTATGTGAAGATGGAACTTGTTAACTTGTTTAAACACTTTCAACCTAACTCTCTTTATATTTTCTATATTATAATGAATTAGAAAAATCTATTATATTACACTAGCATCCCAAATAACGGTGCTTAAACTACAATTAATATTTTTCAAACTTATTGCATAAAATACCCACCTAAAAACTAATTGTTAAATGTTAAATAATAATAATATACTATACTATATTAACTACTATATAATATCTCTACACTGAATATAAGTGTAGGAATTATATTGTTAATAAAAACAATACATATTCATCTAGAACATTGATTGTGTTTCTTTATTAAAAGATGAATAGCTGTTAATAAATTTAAACTTTATTCTCAAAATCAAGAAGTAATCCTCAAATTTTCAATACATTCATTAATACTATGTACTTTTTATAATCTTATACCTCGGTTTTTTTAAGGTCTTCATTGGATGATTTCTATTTCGCAAATATTCATTTTTCTCATGTGTCTTTTCACTCCTCATTGTTTTTTTTGTTATTTTCCTTTATATGCTTATGTAAACATCAATACTAGGGCTATTATTATTATTTATTTCGGGCCATTATTAGTAGAGTAGCTAAAGATATCTATCCTCCAATTAATATATTTTTTCAAAAATTTGAGCTATTTTGATTATGTAGTTTAGCAAACAGTACATTTGGAATTTGTGAAATGCTAGAACAAGAACCTAGTTGAAAATTAGGTAGAAGATAATTGAATTTTATATAATAATTATTATAAAAGAATATACCTAATAATTCTAGAAATTACTGAAAAATTCTTTCACCTAATATCTTTAACTTTTAATATTTGAACTTCCAATCTGTGTTTATAGATATTTTTCTAAATATTAGTATGAAATGTTAATCTGAACAAAATTAAGATTCAAAAAACAAAATAATATTGGATTTGATTATAACTATGTGTGTGACTTTTTTCAGTAGATTGACAAGGTATTGAGTAGGTATTGTTTGTTAGTAATTCATTCAATTGATTTGAAAGTCTTTCAAATATTAATTAACAACCATAACTATTTTAAATCCAATATAGTTTCACTATTTTTAATAACTTTAACTTGTTTTAAATTTCTTACACTTTTAAAAATCCAAAATAGACTTGTAACTTAGCTGCTACGTAATATATTTTTCTACCATAAACTTTTAATTTTCCGGAATGCAAGAAATATTTATATCATGTGTAGAAAAACACAATAATATTCTACAATAACAAAGATTTGAAATGTCATTCGGAGTTAACTGGAAAAATCAGTTCTCTATCAAATAGAAACAACCAGTTTTCTTCTATCTCCGCTTCCCACCATCCAGGAAATCAGGATGTAACCCTCTTCCAGTAATCAATGTCATATATTAGAAGGGAAATTCGAGATATCACTTTTGAATGTACTACTAAGAACTAAAAACGTTACATCTATTCTAGTCGTTCCAAGATAAACTTCATATTTTCAAATTCTTATGTTTTGGATTTAGTTCTTTCTGTCCTGCATCTGTCTGTCATAGCCTAGTGCTCTCAAACTTTTTATATCGTTTACAACCTATTTTCCCATCTAATTTCTGATCTTATTGACAATATTTCTTCATTAGGTCTCCATTCTGTATTTCTCCCTAACCCTGTTCTTTTTCCATTCTTTTAATATGCCCGTACCAACGTATCCTTTTTGATTTAATTATGTTTACTATATCCTCATTTTTTAATATATTTTTAATAGTTCATAAGTGTTCAGTACTTGTTATACCCTAGTTTCACTGGTCCATAATTTTTTCTAATTATTCTCCTCTCATATATACTCAATTGTTCGTCATCCTCATTTGTTAGTTTCTGCCTCGTACGTAATTACCGGTTTTATCGCCGTCCTGTAGACTCTTAATTTTGTTGCTCGGCTTATTCTCTTACTCTGCACGATGTTTTGATATATATTATATGCCCTATACCCTGATTGAATTATTTACCTTATCTTGATTTTTGTGTCGTTTTTGTTACTAATCATTGTTCCAGGTACTTAAAGGTTTTAACAACTTCAAAACTGAATGCATTTATCTTTACTGTTTCTCTGGTTTGTAGACTTCCATTTTTCTTTTTATTTCCATATACTTCGTCTTCTGATTTATTTTTAATCCTCTTTTTCCCGCTTCTTTTATAATTTTCTCTAACGTTTCTTCAATACTTCTTCAGTATATCACTATTATAGTTAAATAATCAGCATATGCTATTATTTGTTTTGATTTTTTAATTATACTTCCATTGATATTACAAGTCTTATTTATGCCATCTACTGTTATATTAAACAATACCGCTGAGAGCCCATCTCCAGCATTTACTTCAAATTCCTCAAATCAACCTTCCCTTGACATTACTCTTGCCCTAGAATCTTTCATCATCATTTTCACCAATCGTATTATCTTTTGTGGAACTTTTAGCTGTTCCATGTCCTTTATAATTGTCCTCCGTTTCAGTCCGTCGATGGCTTGCTTCAAGTCAATTAATAGCATTTGGACTCCAATATTATGTTTATAACATTTTTCAATTACTTGACTTATAGTATGTATGGCATCTATTGTTGATTTTCCGTGTCGAAAACCTTTTTGAAACTCCCCTATTTCCGATTATATTACCTTTTTAGTCTTTTATTTATTATCATTGTTAAAATTTTATATACGGTCTTGAGCAAACTAATTCCTCTATAATTGTTACATATATTATACTCGATAGTCGAAATTGTGTAAAGTGAGTCAGAGCTATCTAATCAACACTTTGGTTAAAGCGCAGTTGCCATATGTATTCTAGAGAGAAATGCTGTATTTTATAAATACACTTCAAATCCATTGTGTCAATATTTCAGGTACAAAAGATGCAATGTAATTAAGTCAATACCAATTTAATATATTTATTTCAAATTTCAAGCAGACTAATAATAATTAGTTTACTTGAAATGTGAAATAAAGTGTTTATGTATATTTCTTGAACGCAAAGTTTGTTGTGAAAAACTCGCCGATTTGACAATGTTGGAGAGTCGCTTCAATGTTCCGGCTTTGAGAACGAGATAGATAGATCGAGCTACGCGAATGAGACAGTGATAGTAAACAGTTATGTGAGGTGTTTATTCTCTTCATGAGCGTAACATCAGTATTTGTGTTGTGGTTTTGTGTGATAAATCGGTTATTATTGGTATTTATTGTAATATTTATATCGGTATATTTAGTGACAATAATGGCGGAGTGTAGCGGTGTTGGCGATAAAAAACGGCGTCGTAACAATTTAATTCGGGAAGAAAAAGTCCTCATATTAAATGTGTACGAAGGACTGCGTGCCATGGACAAACAGTTGGGTGTTAGTGACGCTGTGATTAAGTGCAGTTATTTAACTAAAGTTTCTGAGAGTACTATATACAATATTCTAAAGAAATCGCGGGACGGATCTTTGACAAGAGAACGAGGTGAAAACTGTAAACCGGAAAGTAGGGGAAGAAAGAAAATTGTTTTGGACGACCAAACACGGAATGCTATACGTAGGGAAATACATTCTTTTTATTTTAGGAATGAAATCCCCTCGGTAGCTAAATTGAGCAAGGTAATAGAAGCTGATGATACTTTACCAAACATCAGTGATAAAGTTTTGAGACGAACTTTAAAATTAATGAATTTTCGTTACCAAACAAGAAGTAGAAACAGTGCCTTAATTGAACGAAATGACATTGTGGAATGGAGGAGAAATTATTTAAAACAGATACGACAGTTTCGTAACGAAGGACGGCACATATATTATCTTGACGAAACATGGTTAAATGAAGGCCACACTGTGTCAAAAGTGTGGCAAGACATGAATATACGAAGCAATCGACAAGCCTTTATGGAGGGCTTCTCTTCCGGTTTAAAAGCTCCCTCTGGGAAAGGACGTCGACTGATTATCACTCACATTGGCAGCGAGGAAGGATTTGTAGAAGGTGGATTACTAAGTTTTCAGTCCAAAAAAACTGTCGATTACCATGAAGAGATGGATGGTAACCGGTTTGAAACATGGTTTAGATCAATTTTAACAAAGGTAACTCCTGGTTCAGTGATAGTTATGGATAATACTTCATACCACTCTCGTCGACTGGAGCAAATACCTACTTCAGCTAGCCGCAAGAGGGTTATAATTGATTGGTTAGAGAGTAAAAGCATTCCGCACAACGAGGCAATGCTAAAAGTTGAATTATTATCTCTCGTACGGAAACATAAAAGCAGTTATATTAAGTACGTTGTCGATGAAATGGCGAAAGATTTCAACGTCTCAGTTGTTAGACTTCCTCCCTACCACTGTGAGTTAAACCCCATCGAGCTGGTTTGGGCCCAAGTGAAAAATTATGTTGCGAGAAAAAACAGTACATTCAAAATGGCTGACGTTGAGAAACTGTTTGACGAGGCGCTGCATACCGTTGCTGCTGAGAGTTGGCGTAAATGTATTCAACACGTATTAAAAGAAGAAATAAAGTTTTGGGATTTAGACATACGTGTAGAAGTAATGACGGAACCACTCATTATCGATATAGGAGGAGAAAGCGATGATTCTGAGGAGTCGTCAGGGAGTGATACCGCTTCCAGTTAGTCAGACATTTTACAAGTGACCTCGCAACATACCTATACTTATTGGTAATTTATTTTGGTCTTGACAAACAACTTTTTTTAGTTTTAGTAGTAGTAAGTTGGAATTGACTTTTAAACATTTTTTTATTTTGTTTTAACTTACTTATGAACAACTTGTGATAAGTTATTATTTCAAATGTTAAAAATTGAAATTCCAGATATTTCAGTATTCGCACCCTTAAACTATGATACGCTCATGGAGTTCACTTTAAATCGGTAGATAACCGATGACGTCACTTTACAGAATTTCGACTATCGACTTTTTTATATACATCTTATTATAGCTCATCCTTAAGAATGTGTATTATTCTTGGTAACACCCTGTATATACATAATGATACCTACCATAATAATTTCGTATTTCTGTTCTCTCAAATTTAAACGCCAGAGCGTACAAGAACATTTTCTATTTATTTTTTATTTAGGACTATTAAGAACCCTTCAAAAATGATGCGCTCATGAAGTTCGCTTCTGCAACTGATTTTATGGACAGTAAGAGCGATGAGTCACTTTACAGAATTTCGACTATCGAGTATAGGATTTTCTTTATTCATTATTGGTATAATCGTTCCAGTAGACCATTCTTAAGGCATTATTTGTGATTTCCATATTCTCTATGTCATTTCAAATATTTTATGCCTTAGGTCTGTTATAGTTTAATAAGGACTGGTGAAGGAATTGATTATTTGTTATTATCTAAATAAACTTATAGTAGTAGATGAAACGAACCATTTTATTATTGCATCATCTATATAAAACATGTGCTAATATTGCAGCAAAAAGTAACGAACTATATTTTTGACAATGACATGACATATATAAACTGGAACAATGTTGCCAACTACATAAATTGCGTATTACTAAATATTCTAACACACCCCCTCGATTTAAAATGTTTTAGAGTAAATAAAAATATGAAATCGTATATATTGACATACCACATAACTTAAATAAACATGACATTTACAAAAGGCCAACTTTGTTTCTAAGATAAACAAACTGTTCTGTATTTAAAGGTTGGGTCAGTATGTCAGCTAAATTTTGGTCAGTTGAAACATATTGAATAAAAATCTCTTTACTAGAAACTAAATCTTTTAGATAATGGTGCTTTATGTCAATGTGTTTTGCTCTCTTGGAGTTTTCATTGCTCTTACTCATTAAGATTGAGCTTTCATTGTCGCAGTATAGAGCTGGTTTGCTAAAAATTTGAAAGTCTTTTAAAATTCCTTTCAAGTTTACAAGGTCTTGCGAACAAGAAGCCGCCGCCACATACTCCGCTTCGGACGATGATAAGGCAGCACAACTTTGCTCCTCTGAAGACCATAGTATTGGATTTTCTCTAAATAATATAAGACAATCGCTTATACTCTTTCGATCATCTCTATCTGTTCCCCAATCTGAATCGGAAAATCCTTTTAGTGTAACGTCTTCATCTGTATTTTTGTAATATTCTATCCCTAGTTTCTTTGTTCCCTTTAAATACCTTAGTATCCTTTTACTAGCGTTCCATACTTCTATTGTTGGTCGGTCTAAAAATCTGCTTATATATGATACTGCAAATTCTATGTCAGGTCTGCTAGTTATTGCAAGATACATTAATCCGCCTATTAACTGATTATATGGGACATCATGTACATTTCAGTTTCGATGTAGTGGAATCCTTTTTCCATTGGAGTTCTTTTGGGATTACATTCTTCCATATTGAAGTTACATAGCAGTTTCTCTATGAACTTTTCTAGGTCGATTTTTAGTTGTTTTTCTGTTCTTCGACATCATTTTCTTATTCCTTAAATAAAATGTCATCTACATAAATAAGTATCCAGACTTTGTCAGTCATAGCTTGACCCTTATTTCTAATAGCAAAATAGTTAAAGGTATCGTTCCAAGCCTTCGAAGACTCTTTAAGCCCATATAAAGCTCTATTCAATTTTAATATTGGCGATCTTGTCTATAGTCCCAATGGGGCATAAATAAAAACGTCATTTTCCAATATTCCATTCGGGAAAGCCATTGGAATGTCTAATTGTCGAATGATATAACCCTTTTGTAACGCCACTGACAACATTAATATGATTGTAGATATTCTGGCTACAGGTGAGTAAAATGGCTCAAAAGGATCTTCGCCTTTAACTTGAAAACCTTTGGCTACAATTCTCGCTTTCTTGGTACCGTCTTCTTTGCTTCTAAAAACCCATTTTCTTTGTATTGCTTTTTGTCCTTTTGATAGTTCTATTTCGGTCCATGTATTTAACTTACTATGAGTGTCTAGTTCTTTTTGGATAGCTTCTTTCCATCCTTCTTCTTTTATTGCTTCTTCATATCTTTCGGGATCAGTTTAGTTTGTTGATATAAGGTAGTATGCAGTATAGGTTTCATATTCATTTAAATATTTTGGTGCACTTATTTTTCTTCCCCTACTTGTTTCTGTTATTGGTATAATTCTCCCAAATTCTCTGAACGGGAACCCTCTGACTTTTTTTCATCCACTTCAGGTATGTTCTCATCTTGTCTCGCTTCTGGTACTTCTTCATGCTCATGTCGCATTTTATCTTCTTGAATCTGTACAATCATCTTGTTTTCCATATTCTTTATTATATCATCATAATTGGTCTGTTCTTCATTAAATCTGACATCTCGAGAACAAAAAACTTCATTTTCTTCATAGTTCCATAGTATATAGCCTGAACCGGTATATCCTACCATAATACAAGGATGTGCACATCTCTCTAATTTATTTGGTCTTGGTAGTATAACAGCCCACGATTGGCATCCAAAAACCCTGAGTTTTGATATATCATTCTAATTTATTTGGTCTTGGTAGTATAACAGCCCACGATTGGCATCCAAAAACACTGAGTTTTGATATATCATTCTTTTTGTACCATATTTTGGCTGGAACTTCTCCATTATTTGCATGTGTAGGTGATCTATTTTTTTCATAGGCTGAACACAGAACAGCTTCACTCCGTAACGTTCTAGGTAAGTTTGTTTCAATAAATTTTGTATGTACCTTGTCAGGCAAACTTCTGTTCATTCTTTCCGACGTACCGTTTTCTTGTGGTGTGTATGGCATAGTGTATTGAAGTTCAATACCTTTTTTCCTGCAAAAGTTTTTAAAATAATTTGAAACAAATTCTCCTCCATTGTCTACTCTAATTTTTTGTGTTTTTACATTGTGCTGTGTTTTAATTAACTTTACAAAATCAATAATAATTTGATCTCCGTCACTTTTATTTTTTAAAAGTTTAACAATTAGAAAATAAGAAAAGTCATCGAATACTACTTGAAAGTATTTATAACCTTCAGGGGTAGGTGTTGTTATAGGACCAGCTATGTTCGAATGAATCAATTGAGCAATGTTTGTTGTGGCTTTTTCCTCAGTATGAAATGGTTTTCTAGTTTCTTTACCTTGGACGCAAACTTTACAAATATCGTTATTAAACGGCAACCCTAACTTCTTCAAGCTATCTCTATTCAGATACCCTAACCTTCTGTGCCAAATATCTTTATTAAAACTCTCATTTAATAAGCTAGTATTATTGGTATCTAAAAAGTTACAATTTTCATCCAGAAAATCAATATTTAACAAGAATACATCGTTAACTGTATTGCAATAAAAAGAAAAATTATTTTTAGATAAGACTGCATATTGCTTATCACACCTTTTGCTATTAAAAACAACCTTATAATTTTTGTTTATCAACTTTGCTACAGACAACAAATTGTGTGACATACCTTGTACAATTGTAGCATCTATTTTAATTTCTCTACCTTGACAAAATCCCTTAACTGTACCTGCCCTGTTGGCATATAAAACTTGACCAATCTTGACGATTTCGATTTCTCTAATATCTGTCATATACTTCTCCACTTCACCTATTACCATATGTTGAGTGCATCCCGAGTCCAAAATAAAACTGTTTATGTTCTTCAAATCTGGAGTAGCACTTAACGCTATGAATGCAATTTCATCTGCTTTATTTGCACGAGTTTGTTGTTGAGGAGGATGTTCATGATGTCTGGGGTCCGGTGAACTATAGGGAGACACGAATTTTTGACTGATTTTGCGAAAAATCAATAGTACTCACCTATTTTGAAGATTATCCGTCGAAAAATTTGCGGGTTATACACAATTTACAGAGAAAAATCCAAAAAAAGATTTTTTTTCGTCACGTAAACCATCACTTTTGGATTGAATATTTTATACAAAAAAACAGTTTAAATGTATCGCACTGTACAGGAAAGTGATCAACAATACATATTCTCACAAATTATAATAAAATTTCAGTTAGTTTGCTGATAATATTATTTAAAGTACCACTTTTATAAATATATATAATTGTAAGACAACAAATTTGTATGTGAATAGTTTTAATGACAGAATTGACAGATACCTTTCCGTGAAACGTAATGCATAACCAAAACCATAAATCTAAATATGTATTCTCTAACATTTTCGTTTCATCATTCAATGCGAATGAAACATTTTAAATTTGTTAGTTCATTATAAAAAATAAAATTGTTTGAACCATTTAATTTTAAATGTATATCACGTTTGGTTCTCTTCATTTTATACTTTATAATATACCATGAAACCAAAACTTGAACATTTATATCAGTAGGGGTGCGTTCACAAACCAACGTCTTGAGTGTAAGAGTTATACTTAGGTACAAAGTGACCGTTCATAAAACATTTAATATATATCTCACACTCTGTAACACAGCGCTCATAAACGCACCACGGGGATCGCCGAAAGTGTACTCTTAGTTACCCACTCGAGATCGAGGAAATTATTACCCTGACATGCGTAATTCGTATTACACAAATGTTCATGTTTATAGAGGTTAATGCGTTGAGGTTAGCTATAAGTTTCCATCAGCAGAATATTTTCAAATTCCATTGGTAATAATGTTAAAAGTTAAAACACTCGACAATTCCTGTTTTACGCAACCAACGTAAAATAATTTCAATGTCTAAATCAAATTTGGACAGTATCGACCTACAAATAGGTAGGGCGCGCTCTAATCGTTCAAGTTGGTTTCTGCCTAGGTTTCTACCCGGCGTTTGACTGACATGTTACCCTGTCAGAGTTCTTTCCTCACCCCGCCAATATATTATGAATGCACTCTAGCAGTCTAGCGTATATATACAGATATGCAACCAACAAAACAAAATACGATACTTTGTAGCATGGTTGCCAGCTGTAATCGACTACTTGAGAATCATGGTATTTTTTACATTATTATCAAGATGCGAAATCAAATATTTGATTAAAATATATCTTGATTGAATGAATTTAACCTAAACTCAAGAAAATAAATGAAATTATAAACACATTTATATATGATGATATATTTATATTGAGTATTTGAAGAAGGACAATGAAATATAATCATTGCATTCATCCTTCCCCTTCATGAAAAATATCCAATACTTTGTAACGCGCACATCAGGTTATTCAAGAAGGGGAAGGGAATATAATCATTGGATTCACTCTTCCCCTTCTTGAATAACCTAATAGGGGAAGGGCGAATGCATGCATGTCTGTTGTAACCTGAACTATTACCTCTAGTATTTTGGAAGCAATTTTTGTTGTAGCTTCTACGCCTGCTAAAATTTCCTCTTGAATACCCTCTTGTGAAAAACTATGACCACTTTTACCACATTTATAACAGGCATAAAACGACATTCCATTGTTAGCATTCTGTCCTTGTTTTGCTCTATCTTTTATATATTCATCTAAGAGTCTTGATTTTATTAACTCTATCGAGACACCAGTATTCATTGTCTCAATCGCTGTGATTCCATACTCATATTCATAATTTAAAGATAAAAGCAAATGGCATACTTTATCATCTTCTTCCATTTTCGATCCTGCACATTCGAGGTCTCTAATTAGTATATAAAACACCATAAAATGATCTTCTATTTTGTCATTTCTTTTTAATTCTAATGTAAGTAATCTTTTTTTCAGAGTTGGTTTGGTAAACACGCTTTTTCTTTCAAATACATCTTGTAAAGCTTTCATCATATCTTTTGCTGTTTTGGAGTCCTTCACCAAGTCTAAGTGTTTGTTAGTTAAGCATTGAACGATGATGCTTTTCACTTTTGCATCTTTTAATTTGAGAAATCATTTTTCTCTCGATCTGCTGTGAAGTCAGCTTCTGTATTTATTAATGCACTAGATATTTGTCTTTCTTCTAGTATGGTTCTCACCCGAATCTTCCAATTATTGAAATTGCTGGAACTTGTCAGCTGCGGCATATTTACCACTGTAGGTATTACTTGTACTAGCCATATTTGAAGGGACTTTTTAATCAACTTGAACTTGCTTACTATATTTATAATTTTAATAGCCCATAACCTGTTATAGTTTAATAAGGACTGGTGAAGGAATTGATTATTTGTTACTATCTAAATAAACTTATAGTAGTAGATAAAACATGTGCTAATAATGCAAAGTCACCAAAAAGTAACAAACTATATTTTTGACATTGACATGACATATATAAACTGCAACAATGTTGCCAACTACATAAATTGCGTATTACTAAATATTCTAACACACCCCCTCGATTTCAAATGTTTTAGAGTAAATAAAAATATGAAATCGTATATATTGACATACCACATAACTTAAATAAACATTACATTTACAAAATGCCAATTTTGTTTCTAAGATAAACAAACTGTTCTGTATTTAAAGGTTGGGTCAGTATGTCAGCTAAATTTTGGTCAGTTGAAACATATTGAATAAAAATCTCTTTACTAGAAACTAAATCTTTTAGATAATGGACAAGGTCATCTCCTCCATATTTTATTAGTTCATTTATTATTTCGTATGTCCTTCCTGCTTTGTTGTGTTTCAGTTTGTTAAATATGTCTTTACATACCTCTTCTGTCGGCTTTTCCTCATATTCTAATATCATTATCACATATCATCTTCTTCATGCTCACTATCTTCTTCCATTAATAAATTTGCGAATTATTGACTCCACCCTTTTCCTTTAATATTTGTTGTACTTGGTTTTCTAGTTTGTTTCTTTATATATTAAATTTACTGTTTTGACCTCATACTATTTTTTTGAATTATACTAACTGTTTCTAGATAATTCGACAATATATTGAAAAAATGGTAAGAATTTCAAAAAATTTGTCAATTGTTTCGATGATAGAAATATTGAAACAATTGTCAAATTTTCACCATGTTTTCAATATATTGTGGAATTATCTAGAAACAGTTAGTTTCATTTAAAATAGTAATCTTTATATATTGATATAATTTAATATTATTATCTCTAATATGTCCATACTTTCATTCAACTATTTTATTCTTAATGTTTTTATTAACTTTGTGCTCACTTTTCTTATTTTTCTGTATTTATCATAATCAGTTTGTTGCTTAGTTTGCATCCATTTTAATCTAGCTCATTTTTCTCTTTTATTTTATCCTTCTTTTAATTTCCCTCCATTGCTCATCAATATTATCTTGTTCTTTGCTCTTTTGTAGTTGCTTTTTTACTTCTTTTCTATATTCGTTCTTGCTTCTTTTCAATTTCTGTATGCTCCATTTTCTGCATTTTATCGTCTTATTCGCTATATTTATCATTCTCATTTGCATTTTGATTATTACTTATTGATGATCATTATCAACACTTGTTCCTTTGTATGAATTTACATCTTGTATCATATTTGATCATCTTTTTGCTATTAAAACATTATCTATCTGGTTTCCCGTAAAAGTCCCTGGTATAATCAACGTAATTTTCGGTTTTTTCTCACGCTTGAAACTAGTGCTGCTAATATACATATTGAGTTCCTCGGCTAGATTACATAATCGCGTTCCATTATTTTATGTATAGTATACTTCCCTGCAATATTATTTAAGTAGTCAATGTTAATTTTGATATACTACCGCTTATAACTGTGTACTCTAGTATATTCTTGAATATAGTGATAATAAAATGGTTTAAATAACAATTTTTTCACATTTAATATTAATATAAATATACAGAAATAGAGGGGGCTTAGATGATAAAGTAATGTAAATTAATAAATAATCAAAACTGTGAAATCCCTCTATGACAATAGTACATCAATGATAAAAATTGGTAACAGGCTTATATCTGGCTTCAAAATAACTAATGAATGTTTATCACCAATCCTTTCTTAGTTATATATGGACCGAGCCTTGATGAATTGGAAAATATGGTTATTCCTATGGATGACATCTCAACGTTCCATACAATTTCGTTTGCTGATGACCGAACTGTGATATTCATAGATATAGATGATGGAGGTTACTTGAAATGCAAACTTATAAAATACCTTGAGAGATGGGTCCGAGATCTTTATTATTTATGATTTCAGTAAAGTTAATAAGCTAACTGTCTTTGATATTTTTATTCATTCACTAAGATACTTGTCTACTTTTGGTTTATAATATTTTATTGTCACCATTTACGGCATGGATGGATTTTTTATCTAGAGCAATAAGAATATAATTTACTATATTTCATATTTCAAAATGGGCAATCTGTTACTTGAAGACTTAACAACAAAATTTGTCTAAGAAGTAAACCAGTTTTTCAATCATCAATATTTATCTCATAACAAAATTTTCAATTGGATAAAATGTTTATAAATCAAGTCATCTAGATTTACTGATCGACTTTTTGCCTGCCTTTTAAACGTTATCTCTTCAAGAATTTTTTGTAAATTAATAGGAAACCATTAAGGATTCTTATTTCGAATATTTACAGTACACTATGATAGTGCATTATTAATAACAAAAAATTATTGACCTAGTAAATATATTTTTATTGCTCTTATTTTATAAATCCCATTGTACAAAAATCTGACGGAGGTAATATGTATGTGTAGATGAAGGGGTTAAGCTTCCCGGGCTGTCATGACGCCAGTTTTGTCCACCTCGTTCTGCTTCGGTCGGCTCACATGCTTCGACCGGTGTGTTTTCTAACACTCTGCTATCTCTATTAGTGCTTATTAATTATGTGTACTGTGTTGTTTGGTAGATTTTGGTAATGCTTGCCACAATATGTTTTTTCATCTTTACAACTGAAATATAAGTGCATTTTACCATGTAACGATGCAAATATCAGTTGTATTAATTGAAAAAATTGTTTTGTTAAACTATCTCTAGTTTCTTGCCCTGATTATACACAAAATCGTTTAATGTTTTGGATCTATAAAATATGAATTTATTTCGGCATTCTCATCATTTTGTTCTATTGTTGTCAATGATGTTACCTCAGATTCCGCTATAAAAACATAGACTTTAAAAAGTAACACCAAGAAAAATAATTGCTGAATAAGTAGAAAATATGTGATAATTAGTATATAAACGGGACACTCCGAAAAATAAAATTGAAATGCTAGATGATGGAAGCAGTTTTGCACTGACTGGAGGTTATGATGAGGATATCTTGTCACTTCACATATTTAGTACTATAATGGGTGATAAACTAACTAAGAATCAATCTAAACCACATGTAAGACATTTATACTCCATTTTAACGTGCTCGGCAACTGTGGCCACTCGCACATAACGATTACATTGCTATATAAAATACAATAAGGTCATGTATATAATGGATAGGTTAAATTTTACTGTAAAGTTGCACATCTTTGAGGAGAGCAGTAAGCTGTTAATTTGCTCTGAATTATTTAGCATAAATCGTATGCTTTATGAGAGTTGATACTGTTGTTTCCTGGCTGTGAATTGGTGGCATTCAGTTAAAATGTGTTTTATTGTAAAATGCGTTTGACAGCTTTAACAATAGGTTCGGTTGCTAGATGTGTGTTAACTTAGAATGTCCGATGCGTAGTCTCCTTATGGCTAGATCTCGCCTTGAAAGTTCTGTAGAAGCTAAAAGAGGGCTATTGATTGACGGTTGTATTTCATGTAAGAATGAACGATTTGTATCCCAGTGTTGTTGCCATATGTTTTTCGTTCGTTTTTTGATGTGAGCCTTCAAGTCATTACGTATTTGGGAATTATCAGTAGTATCAGTGGATGTTGAGGCAATTTTAGCGTAATGCTCTGCGAGTTCATTGCCTGCTATACCGATGTGTGATGGTAGCTAAATTATGGTAACTGATATCTTTTGGGAAGTGATAAGCTGGTGGTAGGTATTTTTGGCAATTGGATGTTCAGTAAATATACTTTGGATAGTCTGGATTCGCCAGTATGAACGCTGCATAAAAGAGGGATATAGGAGGAATTGATAAGAGATTGGGAATTGTAACAGAGCAGCCTACTCCTGTTTAATTTTTCCAGGCATCAGTGTATAGAACTAGTTCGTATTTATTTGTTAGTATGATGTTATTAAAAGCTTCCATTACGAGTTCCCGTCGTGATATGTTTGTCATATCGTGTAAGTGATGTGTTGAGCTGAGGAGTGTGGGTTAGTGGGAGAAAAGTTGTTTGCAGTGGATTGGTGTTATTAAGCTGAGCTGGCACTGATGGGATGTGTTTTATTGATAATAATGGATGTGCGTTGTGTGATATGGATGTAGGTGATATAAAAAGGGGATATACAGGATTATAGGGGTTCGAGGATACGGAGGCTGCGTAAGAGAGTAGCGCCTGTTGTCTTAACTAAAGAGGAGATTCATTGGCTTCGCGATAAAAGTTTTCAACAG
The DNA here is from genome assembly GCA_963921935.1 of Galeruca laticollis. NCBI lineage: Eukaryota > Metazoa > Arthropoda > Insecta > Coleoptera > Chrysomelidae > Galeruca > Galeruca laticollis. The sequence goes on along the minus strand of OY998175.1, from coordinate 287,135,812 downwards.
GGCTAGATCGAAAGGCTACGAGGCAAAGACGTAGTGCTGTATTGTGTATTGGGTTTAAGAGGTTTTGGAAGCTGACATATATAAGTAGCAACCATAACCTAGTTCGGACTGTATAAGCGGTCTATATACTTTAAGGAGAGAATTTTTATCGGCACCCCGATGAAAATGTGAGAGAATTTTGATTATGTTGAGCTTCTTGCTTCACTCACCTTTTAATTCTAGTAGATGTTGTTTCCATGTAAGTCGTGAGTCATATGTTATACCGAGTATTTTGCAGTGATCAACTAGAGGGATACATTTGTTAATCATGATACGAGGAGATAAGGATGGGGATGTCGGCTGAATTTAATGATTTTGTGTGAGATAATGTAACCTAGGTGCTTAGTTCTGTTGCCAAGGGTATCGACAGCAGATTGAATTAGCTTCGTTGAGGTAAAGACACAACGTCCGTGGCAGTATATTATTAGATCATCTGCATACAAGACATGTCTAATGGGTGAAAAGAGACTAGAGCATAAATCATTAAATTGAAGAGTGTCGGACTCAACACCGGGCCCTGTGGAATCCCATCCGATTGACTGTAATATGATGAGAAAATGCCATTAACTGAGACTCTGTATGATTGTGACGATTAGAAATTTTGGATAAAATGAAATATGTTGCCATTGATGTTATGTAGGGTTAGTTTGTTCAGTATAGAGCGTCTGCTAATGGTATCAAAGACACCTTAAATGTCAAAAACAACGGCAATACATTCTTGCTTAATGCATCGGAAATATGACTTTGAAGGAGTAATAGGTCATGGGTTAAGCGATTTCTTCGAAAACCTGACTGCTCTTTGGCAATAATGTTATGTTTGTCAATGTACCATAAAAGCATTTTGTTAATCATTTTTTCAAAGATCTTGCACATGGTACATGTTAATGATATTGGTCTGTAAGCACTGGGTGAGGTAACTGCTTGATTTGCTTTTTTTAATGGGTATTATAACTAAGGTTCGCCAGGGTTCGTTGGGAATTGTGTTGGAAGTCCAAATTAAGTTGTACATTTCAAATTTTCGTTGGCCTTTCAAGGATAGTTTTTTTATAAAGATATAGGGAATATCGTCAGGACCAGAAGCAGTGTTCTTGCAGGATTGAATGGTCGAAGTTAGTTCTGTGTGTGAAAATTGAGAGTTTAGATAAGTGATGTCTTGAGTTGTTATTGTAGAAGATAGAGGAGGGATGGCAATCAATGGTTCAAGTAGGGTGGGGGTGATTTTGCTTCTGAATTTCTCAAAGAAATTTTTGGCCAGAGTTTCACCAATTTCTTGATTCTCACTAATTACAGTGTTGTTGGAGATAAGATTGACTATTTTAAGGCTGGTATTGTTTGCTTGAATTTGTCCAATTTTTTTTCATATAACAGTAGGAGTAGTATTTTCGTTGATTGAGGACACATAGTTTCTCCAAGAAGATTTTTTACTTTGTTTTATGATATATCGAGTCTTGGATCTGGCCTTTTTCAGTTTTAAGAGATTTTCTTGGCTCTTGTTTATTCGGTAATTAAGTGCCAACTTTTGTTCATCTACAGTAATTTGGCATGAGGTATTCCACCAGAGAACCGTTTTTCGTTTGTGCGAAATTACATTTTTGTCAATGTGCGTATTGGCATCAGAAAGTAAGGCGCTTATGATTAACGACATACTATTGTCCATATTGTCAGTGAACGAGAGGGTGGATAAAGTGGCATCTGTTTTGGTTGTGTAGTTGGCCAAGTCAGCATTGTTTAGGCGCCAGTAGATCCTGGTTAAACTTTGTTGAATATTTGGTTTATTAGACGATATGAAGATGGGATAGTGATTGCTGTCGTAAAGGTCATCTGCAATTTGCCAAGTTAGTAGAGTAGCTGATTTAGGATCAGTGAGGCTTAGATCTATAGAAGATAGAGTTCTGAATGAGAAGTTGAAATGTGTACTGGAGCCTGTATTCGATAGGCAAGAACCTGTGCAATTAATGACTCTTTCAATAGTTTTACCTTTATCGAATGTATAGTTGGATACCCACATAGTGTTGTGGGCATTGAAATCACGTACTAGAATATATGGTGTGGGAAGCTGGTGGATAAGATATAATAGTTCTGTTTCTTTAAATGGGTGGTTAGATGGAATATATATGCTGCAAATAGTGAGCTTATTAGGGTACCAAGTGGTTATTGCAATAGCCTTAAGAACTGTTGTGAGTAGAGGTGGGACGAAAATAGTTCACTTAAAGTAAAAATTGATGTGCCGCCACTGGCACGATTACAGTCGTTGCGGATAAAGTCGTATCCTTCAAAGTTTTTCAGATCGGGAAGTTTGGATATATTGGAGTTTCTTGAAGGCATATGATTTCAGGCTGTTCTTCGGCAACTAGTTGCTGGATGCTTTCTATTCGAGAAAAGAATCCATCGCAGTTCCATTGTACTATTTTGTAGGTGGCTCTTGATTTAGAGGGGTTAAGGGTGGCTTTGATGATTTTAGCGGGTATTCAGGGAGCGGCGTATTGCATTCATCATCAGTATGATATTGAGAGGAAACTCTTATATTATCAGAGTCCTCGTGATTTAATTGTTGTTCAATTTTTCTCCTAATTCTTGTAAAGCGGTTTTTAAGAGACCTTTTATTCGTTTCAGAAAAAAGAAGCGACTTGTCATTAAGTAATCCTTGGGTGTTTGAGGTGAAAATTAGAGCTTCCTTGAGAGGGTCTATATTTCCATGTCTATTTTCTAAGAAAGCTGTGAATTGGGTTTCTGTAAAGGACCGATGGATTTTTTTCGTAAATGGCGTGTATTGCCTTTTGAGTACTGGGTGTTAATTTATGTTGATCAGAGAAGATTGTTTTGGATTTTTTCTTTAAATGTTTAGTAGGGGTATTAGTAGTGTGTGAAGGGGGAAGCATATGATTTATTGTTGGTTCGGGTGTGATTTCCGGTTTGAGTTGAAGAGGGGTGTCAACATTGCTATCAGTAGATATGGCCCTTTTTTGTCCATGAGGTAGGGTTGGTAATTATGTTATCTCAGCTTCTTTCGAGGTATTTGGTATAGTGAGTTGTCTGGAAGCGCTATCAGGAGATATATTTATCGTGGACTGCGACATAGGTTTGGCGGGAGGTGGTAGGTCGTCCCGTATTAGGGAAGTAGGAGCGTTAGTGCAGGAGTCAGCGGTATGTCCTGTTTGTTTGCATAAGAAACATTCTAGTTTGTCAGATGATACAAATATTCTATAACATGTGTTATTATGAGAAATGTTTGTACGGAGAAGTTTTCATTGTCGGGAATAGCGTAAGAAACTCTACGGAAACGAGCTTATTCACCTAGTGTGTAAGATATTACAAACGAAACAGGGGAGGCTAACTGTAGTCCGATATATTTTAGAGCTTTTTCAATTATAGCGTGAGAATGGTGGGAGATACTTTGGATATGTGAATACGTTTTGCAGGCGTAATAAGTCTTCGGATATGGATAGTTGTGGAGTTAACGAAAATGCTTTGATGGGTACTGAGAAGATCGTTGACGATACTATTCGAGGATAGATAAATACAAATACAGTTATTTGAGATTTGGGACGCAAAGGTAATGTTTTTTGGGGTAACAATATCCCCTACAGCTTTTATATATTCAAAAAGAACGGCGTTGGGAATTGCATGCAAGATAATGGCTTGATCCCTATTTGTAAAAGTGGGAGGGGGAGGTTTAGTTAGGGTTGCAGCAACATAAGATTTAATGCGGTTAGTTGTGTTGGTATGTGATGACGTCATTTTATTTTTGTTGTTATAGGAATTCATTTTTGAGAGCAGTCCTGGTTGCCAAAACCACTTCACATTAATTTTATTAATGCAACAGACGTCTCACAAGGACTCTGTGGATAATATAAAAGGAATATATTAGTTACCTTGCCACTGGCGAATTTAATTGTCCAACTGCTTAATAGTAAGAATTCGTAGTTTATAAAACCAAAACACTAATTGATTGTTAATTATCACATGTTGAATATTATTTACACAGTATAATCACAAAAACTATTGATAATAATAAACGATAACACGTAGAAAAACGTAAAAAGACAGAGTAGCAATTAACGATGTTTACTCGTTGGCTGTCTCTGTGACGATGATGAAAGTATTAAATAGCATGATAAAATATTTAATATTAATGCTTTAGTGAAAATTATGTTATTTGTACCTAACTTTATTAGTTTTTGTGAATAACATCCATTAATTTCGCATCAACTTGGAATGTTTTTCAAAATAATCGTTAATTTTCTGTTTTTTTATGTATAAATCAAACTTTGTTAAACTGCTATATCTACATAAACTTCTAAATATGTCGTATTAGCCTTTGGTCTGGAGCATGCAATATAGGTGGATGCCGGTGTGATGCTTAATTGTCAAATTCATATTCTTTGGTAGTAAAGCAGTTCTATTTCAGAAATAAAACTAACAATTATCAGTTTTGATAAATATCACGTGAAATTTAGTGCATGCTTTTAAAATAATCTAGTAATTAGTGTACTTCTTTAGTGTAATAATGATTTTTTGCACATGGAAAGTTCTTTTCATTTTCTATAATTGTCTGTCAAGACATTTCTTTCGGAATCAGTTATATGGTTGTTTAGTTACAATAACAAACTGATTAGAATCATCGAATCGAATCATTCGAGCCGGATCTTTCAGGATATTTTCAGCCCTTAAAATCCCATAATTTATGGTTTATTAATTTTTAAACACCTGTTGATGAAATTAAATCCCTTTTGTGGCAGACATTTTTATTCCTTATCTTTTTCGGTTAGTCTAGACCATAGGTACCGAACGCACATATTAATTGACGCATCTGGGAATTTCATTTTTGACCTGGCCAGTGACCGATATAAATCAGCTGGAGGAAGTCCACATTATATTTACATATTTTTATGAACATTCTCTCATTGAATATATTTGATTTTAATAATAAAGTGCACTGCTTAATCTCTATATCGCTCTACATTTATTGTACTCGTAATTATATTCCCCTCTCACACAAATAATATTATTTAATACTTGATATAATTGAGTGATTGTTATTTAGTCAAAAGAATCTCCTTATAACTCGTTGTTTTCGCATTTTTTCGCTCGATATAAATAATTTTTCTCGTATTTGCGAAAGCAGTAACATTCGCTCTCTCTCTTCTTTATGTGCTTTTGATTTAAATAATATTTCATTAATTATACTCATTGTCAAGTGTTTACCTTTTATAAATATTCGTAATGTCTGAAGCTAAGAAACTTAAATTATTAATTGCTCAACGTCAAAGTGAAATTCTCAACTTAAATGCTCTATTAACAATTGCTAACGACGCTCTCACAAATACAGGCTTACAAAATAATTTTAAATGTAGGTATAAACATATCGAAAATATTCGTGATGATTTTCTTAAAGCTCATAATGGCATAATTTGTATTGTGTCTATACAGGAAGGTGCGGACTTAGAACCACATAATATCACTCGTACAGATTTTGATAATGACTATTATCATGTTCAAGCAGTTTATACTCAACTGTTCGAAGATGATATTAGTGACAATAATATTAATCAAAGCTCTACTCAAAATATGACTACTTTTAGAACTAATTGTTATGTTAGATTTCCCAAACTCACTGTTCCTGTTTTTGACAGAGATTATCAACATTGGCAAACGTTTATTGATATGTTTGATTCAATGGTACATAATAATGATTCTTTAACGAATATAGATAAGTTTAATTATTTATTGACATCCACTTCTTCAGTTGCTTATGATCTCATTTCTAGTGTACCTTTACAAGGTAATACTTATGTTGTAGCATACAATAGACTCAGAAAGCGCTTTGATAAAAAGTTGTTAATTGCTCGCTCCCATTGGCATGCTTTAAAATTTACTTCTGCAATGGACAGTTCAGATGACTATGAGGCTTTACGTAAGTTGACTGATAGTTTTGAGAAGAACTTTGCCATTTTAGAAAATTTTGGTTAAAATGTCAAAAATTGGGATTTCACACTTTACAATATGTTGTTAGACAGATTAGATAATAATACTAAAACTCGCTTTGAGCTGCAATATAAGGATAATCTACCTGCTGATGAATATTATACTACGCTTATAGAGTTTTTAGAGACCAAATGGATAGTGTTCGTATTTCTGAAGTTGATGTCAATGCGCACTCACTTGCAAATAATGGGAATGAAACTATTGTTCCTTCTCCAAAAAGGTTCTCTTCATCTAAAATTAAAAGTACTTCAAAACACACCCCTCAAAAACAGCGAATTAGTAGTGCATTAAATTGTCAATTATGCCATCAGTAACATTTAATATACAATTGTCAAGGTTTCTTAGCTAAATCTCCTAACGAAAGATATGACTTTGTAAAATCCAAGAATTGGTGTACAAATTGTCTTGGTTACAAACATAATAATTTTAATTGTCCTTCTAAACTGCGTTGTACAAAATGTTTTTACAGTCGCAAATAAAGATGCGGTAATCTGATTTTTTTAAATATATTTTTAATAAGTGTCCGTGTTAATTTGGTAATATATTTATCTTTTCCTTCTTGTTCGACATTTTCCACATTATGAGTTCGCCGTTTTTGTCCTCCACATTTCCCTTACGTTCCAATCTCCTTCTTTCAGATCTTTATCTGCCATCGCTTGTCCGATGTAGGTTTTCCTCTTTGTCTCTTTCCCGGCGGTTCCCATTTTAGTAATTTTTTTGGCCATCTGTAATCAGGCATCCTTTATATGTGACTTAATGGCATAATTCCCTTGTGGGGCATAGGGTTTCCACCGTACACACAGGTTATCCTCGGTCTTCCTCTCCTTCTACTTTCTTGGGGATTCCAATCCAAGGCTTGACGACTGATGTTGACTGGCCAAATTTCCTTTTCTTTTCGGTATCACTAATAGGATTTTCATTTGCTCTTTGCATTCATTAATCGTTTGTTATTCTATCTGACCAGTATATGTTGAACATTCTTCAGGGACACTTATTTATAAATATGTGATGAAGAGAGTGTCAAATAGACCTAGGGGGTTGCAATGGGGACTGATGAATAGACTGGAAGACATCGGTTTTGCAGATGATTTGTGTTTGATGTCCCAAACACTGGCTGGCATGAAGGGAAAGATGGAAGACCTCCATAATCGTGGTGCAACAGTTGGCCTCAAAACAAATTTTGAAAAAACAAAAGAAAGAAGGATAAACGCTAGGAACAACCAGCAGCTGTTGGTGAACAATAAGATCATCGGGAAAGGTGGATCGATTCCAATACCTGGAAAGCTTTGTGTCTAAGACAGGCGGGGCTGATGAGGACGTCACCAGCAGGATTAGGAATGCCAAAGGAGCAATTGCACAACATGCACCAGTCTGGCGCTCAGGGACATTACGAGGGAATACTTAACTAAGAATATTTGAAACAAATGTAAGTCAATCCTTAGGTTTGGCTGTCGAACATGGAAAGTCACAAGAATAGCTAAGAACAAATTGAAAGTACTTATAAATAAGTCATCGCCTTTTTGACAACTCTGTATATTGAAGAATGATCCAACTTTGTCATTTCATTAATTTTTTGAAAAATTCCAACTCTTTGTGTTTGTAAAAAATATCTTGGTAATTTATTACACAGTAATTATAACCCTCGTCAGTGTGTTTTATAAAGTTAATATACATATTTTGCGACCACCTTGTTACAAATCGTAGTTCTTTAATTGAATTTTGAAATACTCTACTCTAGTGAATTTTTTCAATATTGAAGAACCCAACGAACTACCCAATGAATCATAAATTGTCTAGAACGTCTCAAAAGCAAGCTAGTTCTCATTGCACCGCAAAGAATATAATTAGTACATTGGTATGTCTATAGACCATAACCTTAAGTCTAAGTGCTGAAGCTTTTCTGACACATGACTTAGTTGACAATAATAGGCGCGTTCTTTTTGACTGAGATCTCAGATAATCTCAGCTCACATCAGTAACATGAGCGTTCTTTTTGTTTTACTTACTTCTAAGTGAGCTGAGATTTTTCCTCCCCCTTCACCGATGCTGAATGTGTTGTAAGGGGGTATCAGTTGGAGTCGGAAATATAGTGGAGGGGATGAAGAAATATTTGATTTGCTTGGGTTATTTGTAGTTTTAACCAAGGTTATCTATGGTTTTAACCATTGACATATAAACACCACTGACCTATAAACAACAAATGGAAGGATAATGCAATTTGTCAGTATTACGCTAAATTGAATTCGCACATACCACATGGTCTCTTGGAAAAATTGGATCCGGAGCATGCGCAGTCAATCAACCGTACAGGACCGGCCTTGCAAATAAATAATACTATTGAACTAGTACAGTACATACTTATGTTTTATTTTAATAACCTGAGAAAGTCTTATTTGTAAGGACTGAATTAAAATTATAAACTTGTTTATATAAAAATAACATAAAATAATTACAGAGCGAATTTGGACAGATTGTCATTTATATTTTATCAACACTTTTTGTGGAAAAATTGTAATTATTATATACTTGATATACCTACAAAATCAGAGATTAGTAACCTTTTATTCATCATAATTGGGTGGGTATATTTAACTATACTTTAAAAAAATTCCATTTCTGTTTTTTAAATGAACATTTGGTTAGATAGAAGAGTTCAAAAGTGATAAATGTTATTTTTTTACTAATTTTTCCTGTATACATATAAGTTAATGTTGAATAATACACACCTTTTTCAAAACGAAATATTTATTCAGCAGCAATTAATTCCTGATAATATATTATACAAAAATAGAAAAAAAATCGACAATCAGAATTATTGATTAGAAAACAATATTATTTTGCTCAGTTTTTCCGAATCAAGGTGCATCTGATACTTTCGGTTTGTTTTTTAGCGATGTAGGAAAACATTTGAAAATAAATTTCCATGGTAGTTTTTATAATTTTTAGTCTACGACTTTCCAAAATAGAATGTTAATGACATATTTTTGAAAATAGTTGTTTTAGAATTCCATTGTCCAAAAAATGAACTTGAGAAATTATATAGTGGAAATTGGGAAAAAAATGGGAGTTTATATAGACATATGGAGGCAGATAATCAATCTTAATGAAAAATAATGAAAGAAAAAATATAAAAATTCAATGAAAATTAACCTAAAAAGAAGACTAGATTAATGCTGTGAAATAAATTATTGAAATGAAAAGAAAAGGGTGGAAAATTTTTGATAACAATGAAAATACTGTGAAATGAAATTTAATAAAATTGAAATTTATGTTATTTCTCAATTTTTACTACTAATTGTTTCAAGTTACTTATTCGAACAATGGAGATCTGAAACATTACATTATCAATGACCCTCAAACAACAAAATATTGAGTAGGCACCAACCTAGGTTCATGTGGTTTCCTAGGCTAGGACCAAGCTTCTTGGTAGGTATGGCACTTGATATCAAATATAGTTTTCCTTTGACATAATGGAAGCTGTCTTCTGAAAAATGCTCACTGCATATCTTATTACTAGAATGGAGTTTTTCCAGAGTAGGATCTCTTCCAATGGCTCTCATCCATGACCTATAGCGCTTAGAAGTTAAACTGAAAAGGGTTGGAATAATTTTGTATGATGTAAAAATAATTCATTCAAACAATGATCCATTGTTTGAATAATTAAAAATATATCGTACCAGAAATAATCCACTCCATCAATGTCTCCTCGGTTCTTACAAAACATCACCATGCAGTTCTTCCCCATTATGGAAAAAACTGATGAAAAAAGTCTCAAAAAGTTCAGTAACGCTGATGACTGTTGGTAATGAAACACAGATTTCAGACATCCACTGTGACGTAGAATACATAATGCGCATGATCCGTATCCAATTTTCAACACTCGCATAGTGGCCGAAAAAATTCTTCGCGCATTCTAATGTATTGTCATTCCATTTGTTGTTTATAGGTCAGTGATAAATACACATAATCTTTTTTTCTCTTGTTACAAATTATGGATACAATCACATTATTAGATGCTGATACGAATCTGTCGTATAGTTTAAATATATCCCTTGAAGATGCACAGAGGGCTAAGGAAGGTAACAACTAATAATTTGGAATATTAGCCATAATACAAATCTTAACTCAAAGAACTATTTGAACCTAAAAATAACAAAATCAAGCGTGGTTATCAGAGATATCGAGATAGATTATGTTTATATGTTTTGTTTCTTATTCACGTATGCGTCGACAGATCTCGCGCTTCAATTGAGATGTTCTTTTTAGTGTTTACTCATATCACTTTATCTCAGATCACCTTAACTGAAATGATCTGAGATCTCAGTCAAAAAGAACGCACCTATTATTCAACAAATACTACGTTAGTACTGTTTTCTTCTAATAACAGAAAAAGATACGAAACTCAATACAAGCATCTGTCATATTGTTTTTATTCAGATGCATATGGTTGATGACATATCAGTCACGTGTCGGAAAAGATTCAGCGTTTCTACTGTATAAAAAATGGCTGTCATGCATGATTGATTTCTTTCGTATTCACGAATTCCACATTCCTGTATTCAATTGTACATGCTCAAGCAGGAGTATAAGTATACAATGTCTGTTTCAAAAACTGGACACTACAAGAATATAGTAATCATAAAATTATGAAGAAGATATTTAGTAACAAAAAATAGATAATTCATTGATATATAAACTACTTCATAGTGTATTGGAATATTTTACTTCTTTATATATCTCCTTTGTCCAGCTTAATACTACTGAATCAGCGTGTATTGATGGAGTGAACTGTATATTAGTTTAAAACAAAACTGTAGACACTATTGGCGTTTCGTATCATATGTCTTAGATCAATCTGTGGTTAAGAGATAATTTAATTTGATTATGTAGATTATTTTCGAAACATAAACCCACTTCAATTGCTCAAGCATACCTAAAGAATTAACCCAAGTTACTCTTGTTCATGTTTGAAAAGGGATATTATGAATTAGTTTGACATATTTCTTTATTTGTTGTATTCCTTTACAAAGAACGAAAATTAAATGAAGAGAATTTGTGTTTCGTAAAATTTGCAACCTTGCTTTGTAGATGTTTAGTGTTATTTGTTTTGCAAGTTATTTTCCTATGAATGAACTATAGTCTTTGGAAATATTAGGTTTATTCAAATTTGTTTCTTTCGTCAGGTTCTTAAACACAAAACTGACGGCATTCGAAGGATAACAGCACACCCACTGTTGCCTTTATGTAAGTATTTATATTGTGACCTAAAGTGTTTGTTTGAAATTAACTAATTTCGTTTCTGTATGCTTCTCCTTTTTAATTTATATCGTTAACTACATTTTTCAGTCATGTCAAAAATAACAATAATTGTTATAGTGTATATTATCATTTTTGAAATCTATTCTTATAAATTGCACTTCTTTAAATCACTGAGCTTAAATATCTATACCTTTCTTAGATTTAACTGGAGGTCAAGATGGTTCAGTACATCTTTGGGAATGGGGCCATCAACAACCTGTAGCAGTTCCCAGACCACCAGGAACATATGCGAAAGTAACAAGAGTAAGATTTTCTCAACACGGCAACAAATTTGGAGTAGCAGACTCAGATGGAAATTTGAGTCTCTTCCAAGTTGGATTGAGTTCTAATGCAACAAGGCCATTCTTTGTAAGTTTTAAAAAAATGCTAAACCAAATTCAGATATCAAATAAATTCTGTTATTAATTGAATGGGGCGGAAGAAATTATTCAATCTGTTCCAAATATACAAAAAATTATTAGTTTAAAAGAATTTGTAGAAGATATTTTTTCTTTTCTACAATACACTACAATACATATTGTTACGTCGCTTAGAGATGTATATTAAAAAAAAGTTGTTGATTCACATTATATCAAAAAAGTGTGTATCAATATTTTTCTAATTCAATATCACGTAAAAAAGTATACTATTTCGCAACTTAATAAGCGTCTCTCAAGCTAATCTGTAACAGAAATATTTTTAAGTAATCCAAAATATTCAATATATGTAAAAGGAATTGATCATTATTAACTTATTTACAGACTCTTCAGTGCCACAACAAAGGAATAAGTGATTTTGTGTTCCTTGGTTCTTGCAGTTTATTAGCTACAGGTATGTATTTTTAATAATAAAATAGAAGAATGTCATAGAAGAATATTATTAATAATTTGTTTTTACAAACTCCATTTGAAGCGAAGTTGTTAAGCACCAGCCGAGCAGAGGAGAAGTCGAGTGATTTTTGTTTAAGTGGGTTGCCTTACACACCCATATTTTTACGGAACACTTTAAACTGAAGAAATAATAAGGAATAATAAGTAATATGAAATAACAAAATGGCGAACTTTTTTTGAATGACAGTTGACAATGTCTGGTCTTTTTGTATTTTTTTATCTTCTGTTGTCAGAGGCCTCTTCGACTAATCGTTACAATTCTCCCCCTCTGCTTCACGAATCCTCTCGAGAGTGTAGAAGCAGGGAAGTTGGAGGTCGCTAAACAACAGGAGCAAGTTTTGGGCTTAGCGATTCTTCTCTTCGGTGGACCTATGGGTTGTGTCAGAGGCTACTCTTCCGAGGTATCCTCTTGCGGCGTGACTTCCGCAATAGGGGTCGCTAAGACAACTGGAGCTGTGGCAGACGACATCTCAGATTCGGGTACAGTCGATTCAGATGTATCCAAAGGTCGACTTCTTTTTCGGATTAGTCGTACCGGCACTGGAGTATTAGCATTGGCGAGGTTGTGGTATGGAGGTAACGCTGATGTATAATTTCCAACCACTTCAAAAGGTTTGCTAACGGTAGCAACCTCGTAAGTTGTCGGAGTAACCATAAGATGGATTTGGTACGGTCCATCCCGAACTTACTAGTATATGAGTCCTTGGATTTACTAAGCGCGTGTACGTCTACGTGCACAGTATCAGCTACTTCGAATGGAGCGACAGGTCGGCGACTTTTATCGGTATAGTCTTTGGCGCGATCTTGAGCTTTCCCGTGATTTTCGCGAGCTACACTTAAGGTTGTTGGTAAAGTTTGTAAATAAGGTAATATCTCGGGTTAAAAATTGTTATATTTTACGATAACACGAGGGTCGCGATTAGCGTCATCTGGCCCCCTTAATTCGCGCCCGAACGTAAGATAAGCAGCACTAAAGCCGGTTGATTACGACTGCACTGAACTCATTGAGAAACGTATCGCCGGTAATTTGTCTTTCCACTGGGTATGATCCTTTTCTGACAAAATTGACACTTGAGGTCGCGGTTATTTCGTTCGACCGGATTAACGGCGGGGTTATACTCAGGAGTGAGAGTTTGCTTGAAGCCTAAGATATAGCTACTTGTTGCAATCACTTCACCTATGAACTGCGTACCATTATCACTAATAACTCTTCTTGGAGTTCCATATCTTAAAATTATTTCATCGATTAAGCATCATGCGCACCTTTCTGCAGAGGGAATTGTTCAACCCATCTACTGGCAGTATCCCTTATTATGAAAACCCATTTGTAACCATCCATAGTCTCCAGTAATGGACCAAAGAGATCAATTGATAGGGTTTCAAACCTTCTACACTGAACAGGTGTTTGCAATTGTCCAGCTGGCTTAAAGTTATTTGCTTTATAGCGCTGACATTCAATACAGTTTGACACATACTCCGCACCTGGCCCATAATATCGTTTAGCAATTCTTCGATAAGTCCTTTCAGCATCATAATGGCCTGCGAGTTCTGAGTCTTGATATTCGGCTAAAATGGATGGGATTTACTTTTTGGGTACAACCTGCTGAGCCTCTTCTTCATCGGCTTCAGTATCCCATTATTCATCACATAACCTCTCTCTAGCCATCTCTTGAGGTCAAGGTCATTCTTTGATAGGCTCCCGAAGAGATAATAACTTTAAGAAGATCTTCATCTTCCAATTGCAGCTTGCCTATTGCGCTAACTGGCTGCCTGGGCATATCTACCGATACTAGGTTGTTCTCAGTGGCTTCTGCCACACTTGGGCGAGACAACATGTCCGCTACAACATTTAAATGGCCTGGGGTGTATTCCATTCTTAAATCATAAGATTACAAAATTAAACTCCAACGTGCTAAGCGACCTGAAGGTGATCTGAAAGACATTTCAAGGGCTGGTGGTCACTTTGGATAATAACTGTAGAGTCTTCTAGGTAACCTCTAAATTTGATTACTGACCAAACGGCAGCTAGAGCTTCTCTTTCTGTCGTGGAGTAGTTCTTTTCCGCTGCGGTCAACAATTTGCTAATATATACGATAGGAACATGTTCCAAGTGCGTAGGCACTGGCATATGTCCTTAAAATGAAAGGCTTTGATTGATCAGCTTGTTGCAAGATTGGACTGGTGGTTAACATAGCTTTTAATTGATTGAATGCCTCTATTTGACGAGGACACCACAACCACTTGGTTTTCTTTTTGGTGAGCATGAAGAATGATTGGGCTATATCAGCAAATCCAGGTATGAACCTTCTGTACCAAGAGCAGGTTTGCAGAAATGACATTAGGTTCGGTACATTCTTAGGTTCTGGTAAATTAGATATGGCACTAACTTTGTCATGATTGGGTGAAATTCCTAGAGGTGAAATAATGTGACCTAAGTACAGGATAGAATCACATGAAAAAGAGAATTTATTTCGATTTAGGTGAAGTTTGAATTGGCGAAGACGATTAAATACTGTTTTTAGGTATTTTAAGTGATTACTAAAAGAAGATAAAAGGACGATCAGATCATCCAAATATGCCAGAATATTAACGTCTTGAGGACCAGACCGCAAGCAGTCAATGAGACGTTGGAAAGTCGCTGGTGCATTGCAGATACTTTTAAATCCAGCGTAGTTATATACTCGAGTTGTTTCATACTGTGGATTATATCATCAATCCGGGGCAGAGGATAGTTATCCTTGCAGTGAATTGAATTAAGTTTACGATAGTCTATGGTAAGCCGTACCCTACCATCCTTTTTGAGAACCAATACCACTGACGCTGCATACGGAGACTGGCACTTTTCGATAATATTCATGGTCAGCAATTTATTGATTTCCTTTTGAAGTAATTCCTTCTTATATTCCGAGAGCCTATATGGAGGGACTGAAATAGGTGTCTAAATCAATAATTGGATATAATGCTCAGCGTATGGTGTAGACTCTAGAATTTCCTCAAATATGTCGCTATTTTCATGTAACACATTGTTAAGGTCAGTTCTTTGAGGAGTTAAATTAGTCATTTCGGAATCTCTTAACAAGTACAAGACTGGTTGAGAGGTTCTTCTACAAATGGATACAATATCTCTGGAGTGTGCCCATAACACCAACAACCACGTGGAATATTCAAAACAGTGTTGGCTAATTTCAAAAAGTCGGAGCCGAGTAGCGTTCTACTAGAAGTATGCTCAGGAATTGAAATTAGATTTAAACTATGTTGTCTGTCTTGTAGTGTAACAGAGATTTCAATAAACGGAGCCGTTACTAAACTTACTTTTCCATCAGCTAAAGTCATTTCCATGGCTGTAGAAGTATAAGGTCTTGTCATTAAGTAAGTTATTAAAACGCACAGGGAGTCACTGCCGAAAATTCCTCGGAAAATTCCAACAACATTATTTCCTGAAATGGTGAAGTATGGAGTGTTAACAAAACAACAAACGTTCTTAATAGTACTGACGAGCCGATCAGTGTCTGTTTAGAATTTAACGCAATTAACACACGTCACTTACACGAAAAATTCTTCTGGACACACGTTGGGACGCCAAACTTAGTGCGAAGATGTTAAGCACCGGGTTATTTTTGACAGTCTGAGGAGAAGTCAAGTGATTTCTGTTTAACTGTTGATTGTCTCACACACACATATTTGTACGGAACACTTTAAACTGAAGAAATAATATAATTAACATTAAATAATTACACAGGAATAATAATATGAAATAACAAAATAGCGAAATGTTTGTAAATGACAATTGACAATGTCTGGTCTTCTTCTATTTCTTAATCTTCTGCTGTCAGAGGCCTCATCGACTATTCGTTACACATTTTAATTAAAGAATAATTGTTCAAAACCAATTTGTTTATCTAGCAATCCCCCGCAACAACAGTTTCATTCAAATTCGAGTAATGATACTAAACAGTATTAATAATTAATTTCTATTTTAGCTGGACACAGTTCAGAAAGTAAAAATGTTTGTATTTGGGATTCCATCCTGCCACATGGGAAAGCTCTTGTAACTGCATTTACCTGCCATGAACAAGGTTCTAGTAGCTTAGTATTTGCTCCTCAACACCAAGTATTAATATCAGCCGGTAAAAAGGGCGATGTTTGTCTGATTGATGTAAGGTCGAAATCCATTAGACACAAATTCACTGCACATGAAAATGCTGTTAAATGTATAGCCATCGATCCCCATGAGGACTATTTTGCTACTGGATCTGCAGATGGAGATATAAAGGTAATATTTTTCTTAATTTCAATATAATATTGGACTGTTTCCTCATTTTAGTTAAAACAATAATGATTTGTTGGTATATCGAAAATATTGTTTACATTTGGTTAAGATGGTATTGTTCACGGTTTTTTTGATCACACCCTCATTTATTTATTATCTAATATAGTCCATTTTAATGAAAACCTTAATTGATTTATAATTTTTTGCAACATACAGAGTAATTCCAACTTTTTCCTAAGATCATTCTCTTATTCATATAATATATTTGCCTTAATCTTACCTACCTTTTCTGGTTTTTGGTGATATATTTTTTTTTTATTAGATATGGGGTATAACTGTTCCAAACGTCCTATTATCGCTACCAGCCGAACATGCCAGAAGTAGCTTTTTCAAGAACATTGGTCAAGGTGTCACCCAGTTGCACATTGACACTCACAATCGACTATTTTCTTGTGGAGCCGATGGCAGTATGAAAGTCAGGCAATTACCTGATAGAGAACATTTACTAAGTCATCATTAATAATACTGTATTTTCTTAGTTAATTATATTTACGTGTCATTTAATGCATTGCATAAAATTTAAGGAGAAAAAAAAGATTAAAAAGTCCTTCCCACGTAACATAATCTTTACGTTAGGATTCTGATTCATAACTTAAAAACTGAGTTTTGAAATATTTGTAAAATTGTCTTCTCGCTCCTTCAGTAACAGTCTCGCATTAGTAATCCAAGAGTACCAAAACGAATGCTTGACGTTCACTATTATTTTTTGGATACCTACCCAATTCATGATAAGTGATCGCGGTATGACTATACATACCTAATATTTCTATCATATATGATTTTTCAGTTTATCCAACCTCTTTGCGAACCTATGCTGGAATATGGACAATAATTTTCAATTTATCTTGTTTTTGAATTCAAAGAAAACAAACTTGCTATTTGGGATATGTCTCCCACAATTAAATGGTATAGGTCCATAATCAAACTTATTAACTGTCTAGTGCTATCCATTTTTGCATATAATAAGTAAATAATAAGTTTTAATATTTAAAAATTGAACCAGTATCACAAATTTATAGCTTCTTTAGGCATAAGTGATCAATTTATTTATATATTTATTGTCTATATGTATCATTTTTTGAGATGCATTAAATGAACATGTTTCTTGGCTTTGTATTATCTAACATGAGTATTTAATGCAATAAGCATCGAACAGGACAAAATAATCTAAAGTATAAAATTATGGAAGCAAAAATAAAGCAATAGCCATTGATAGGAAATGCATACAATCTTTTTCTGAAACCACATCTAAAGATGATATAATTTTAAAATGTAGTTTGGTGTGGTTTTATCACAGAATAAAACAATACCAAAATATGTAAACATGCAGAAGGTCCCTCAAATAGTAAGAAATGACTGGTTGATGATGCAGTGCAAGGAATGTTGGTATTATCGATATTTGGGAACTACTCACAAGTAAAAAAAAATGCTATTCTCTAGTCGATTAATCAGAACTAGCAATATGTTTTTCAGCTGAAATAAATTATAATTTGAGCAATACTTTAATTGATCATCATAGTTATAATTATTACTGGCATCAAGTTCATTTAAACGTAAAATTATGAATTAAATGAGGGACTGTCTTAGTGAAAACCTCGTAGAAAACATATGTCTTATGTTTCTGATATGTACTGTAAGCTGGTGTCACTTTGGACTATTTTTGGAATATATCGAAAATGAGTTTGTATACGGAGCCGCAAATTTGCATTTGCATGCTGAACTATGTTTTTAGCACAATAGTTATTTTTGTGCTCTTTGTTTTTTAATTATCTTCCTAGTTTTCTCTGTCAGAAGCTACCAGCTCTTCAAAAAAGTGAATATTAATGAAAAGCTTCCTACGTAAACAAATTACCGAAACATGAAATTTACAAACAAATTTGTCTTTTATAAAATTGTTATGCTGGGCGCATTATATCAAAATGATACAATCAAATAGATCCTACAGTGTAAAGACTTTTCACGCAGACGGTGGTTTATGAAACTCAGAGGCACGAAGCAACACCAATGCGCCCGACGGAAGGTTGAAGAAACTTCATTTTTACAAAAAAAATACAGAGGAGTACTGTCAAAAAAGTAAAAATAAAAATAATTTCTTATAAACTCCTTACAAAAAATAAAATAAATAATACAAACAACATACAAAAAATAAAAATAAATATTTTTGATGATAAAAAAGCCTTTTCAAACATAATATTCTTTGAAATTAACTGTCTCGGCCCTTACTTTGTGGAATCTACTCATTTTACTGTTTTAAATGAAACTTACTGTTTCTAGTTAATTCCACAATATATTGAAAATATTTTAAAAACTCTAAGATAATTGACAAATATCGAAACAATTGTCAATTTTCTTAGAATTTTTAAAATCTTTTCAATATATTGTGGAGTTAACTAGGAACAGTAAGTTTAATTTGAAACAGTATAATATTCTTTGACAAATTTAAAAATGTGTATCGATCTCGTCTCAGAGGAATCGGAATCAGATTGTTCATAATAATATCTGAAAAATGCACAACACTTTCATCGTCTACAATTGGCCAGAAAAAAAGATGTCTTGGATGTTGGGGGATTTTTTTCTAATAAATCCTATTAGGCAAGTCTCTTATTCTTGATAATCCTCTTTAATTTACACAACATAATGTTTGTATTTTGAGCAATTGGCAAGGGGCACTTTAACTTTTACAAATTTATTAATTTTTTGCTTAATCAGTCTTTCTATTTGTATGCATTTTTTCCTTCAACACACTTAAAGGAACTTCGTCCTCTGAAGAACTGGATGAAATGTTTTCAGTCCTATTGAAACAAGGAAGATCACCATATAATGAACCATCCAATGACATGATCTTAGCTTCAACCTCTTCGTTATCTTGAACATCAATATTCTGTTTTTTCATTATCGGGTTTATTTTTGGATGCATTGTTGTCAGAAAAATGTTTTGAATAAACTGGTTCTACTGGTTTAATGTTCACCCGCTTCCTTCTTGTTTTGGGGCGCATTTCTGGGCTTCTCGAAGTCTGCAAAAAATTCAGTCGTGTCTCAGTAACTTGGACCTGCGCTGGTTCTGGAGAAATGTTTACATTCTGCGGTAATCTCTTTATGATAGAATGTTTTGACTGGATGAAGTTCCTATCCCGTCCTATATACATTTTCAGAGTCAGGGAAAATCTGATTTAAGAAATGGCACCTTTTAATTTTCCAAGCTTTTTTTATTGGGGCAAAGTAAGGGACATCTAGTGGCTGGTACAAATGTGTCGAGTTTGGTGGACGTAGTATGAATCTGATATCGCTTCTTTCACATTCTTGAATAACCTCTAATGTAAGATAACTCGTGAGGTTACCACCTATCAATATTTTAGGACCATTTTTATGTCTAAAATAGGGCTGCAGAATTTGCCGGAACCATTCCAAAAAGGAACCCACCACTTTTACTTGTGCAGTAACGGCAACCGTGAGGTTCATCTTCTTCCCATTCCGCGTACCTATGCTTAGCTTTGTACACAACAAAAAGAGGTAAAAGTGCACCAGCATCTGCACTTATGTTTCTTTTGGATTAATCAATGATCCTATCGCAGTGCTTTGCACCATGCTTGCAAATAACTTTTGACTTTCCAGGGTTGTTGCTAAAATTGGTCTCATCATAATTGACTATGTTGTTTGATTGAACGTCAATAAGCGAATTTTTTAAAGCATCAAAGTATTCTCGTATTGTGGTTTCATTAACTTCAGCTCTACCTCTTTTTATATTTTGGGTAAAGCAAATAGTCAGTTCCTGATGTCGTTCAAAAAAATTCTGTGTTTAGTCTCGGATAGAGATGTTGTTTTTCCATTTTAAATGTGCTTACCTTTTCTATTCATATAGCTTTGTACTATTTTTCTAATGTCAAATTCAGTCAGAGGTAATCCCCATTCTGAGCTCAATAATATTGCATGCTTGAATTCATTATCTTCTGCAACTAATAAAATTTTGTAACCAACATGCTTCTTGCTGTGATTTCCTTTTATTTTATCACTGATAGTTGATTTTGGGATGTTGTCATACTACTTGGCGACTTCCCTGATAGTTTTGTTCCGGATGCTACTGATAAAATGGCCCTTTCAACCATTTGTGGTTCATAGTTTCGACCCATGTCCGAAGTCACTTGAAAAATACAGAGTACAAAAAAAGATAACAAGCAAATTTTTTTTATAAATTTGGTCGTCTTAATGAAACATTGAGTATTGACTTACTCATATATCATAATACTGAAGCAGACAAGTTGCACACTCGTTACTTTTTTGATGTTTGAAGAAACCTTTAAACGAATGGCGCTAAAATACCCTCAAAAATTGTAAATACTTATAGGAGACTAAAAATCACAACTGTAGAATGTCCAAAGCTACCAGCATTGTCTGAAGTGACACCACCTTACGGTACTACTTCTAAAAGAACTGAAATTTCACTTTGATAACTAATGGCGTCACCTAAGGAAATAAATTTCATTAATGTCATATTTTACTGTTGATATAAAGAGGAGGTATAACGGACATTTTCTCCTTAAAATTGAACGGCGAATAGCACACAATGGAACTCATTACTTTGTAAACACTTTGGTGTTTACAAGTAACACATTTTTGAGAAGTCTAAATAAATTTCCTTCCATAATAGATGTGCCTGTTAAATAACGAGACTGATGCTGTAAAATGTTATATCTTGATTTTATAGATATTTTTTTCTTATCACCTTCCATACACACCCGTGCTCTATCACTGCGAATCTTCCATTAGAACAGAGCTGGAAGTCTTTTTCTGTCAACTCCCTCAGAACGTTTCCTTTCACAGCTTAGACGAACACAAATTTTATTCTTTTTCTAACAGTAGGATGAAATATTGGCTGACAATGCGGAATAAGCACTGTCTTTGAGGAGAAACCATGATTTTCCTTTTACAATTCGGGTCATCTTGTTTCAGATTATCCACTTTTCAGATATTTATTTTTTGGCATGGAAGGGCATGAATAATCTTCTCGGTCATATTGAAAACACTTAAACGATTCAAAAATATTTTCAATATTTTAATTCATTAAATAACAAGTTTCAGTACAGTTTTTCCATGTTTCATGAATAGTTTCACAATCATTCGCTATTCCTTACTCTAATTTTGTACGTAACACTTTTCGGGCGAAACAAAAAAAACAACTCTATTCTGAATAAAGGCTATACAGTAGTGGTCGGCTATCGATAGTACTATCGCGATTTTACCACCGTTAATACGTAGTAGAGTAATACATTTTACTTAGAAAGAAAGAAGAAAGAAAGTAATTTATTTCACATAAAAAAAATATTGTACAAAAAAATTATACAACAGTTATAGTGAAACATGTCACAAAGTATAATAAAATGACTTAACTAAAGAACACAAAACACACACATATATATTCATATATATACACATACACATATATAATTGTTTACATCAAAGACCACAGACAACCCTTAAAAATAATGAAAACAGTTCCACAAAAACAAAACAATTTTTGGCAGATTCATAGCAGGTAACAACAGAAAGGCAATTTATCAATTAAAAAACTCCTCTATGGTGTAGTAGTTTTTTCCTAGTAGAAACTGCTTTAGTTTATTTTTAAAATTGTAGAAATTACTGTTTTTTATATCCTCTGGGAGGATATTATAAAATTTACATCCTAGATACTCTAGATTCTTTTCAAAAAGTGCAGTATGGTGTCTAGGCACCAATAATTGACTTTTGTTTCTTGTTTTATAGTGATGAGAAGCACGCTCGGCCACATAAATCGATCTATTCCTATGAATGAAAGTACATGCTTCCAATATATATACACCAGCCAGGGTCAATATTTTGTATTTTTTAAAAAACTCCCTACAAGAATCTCTTATTCTGAGTTTTGCAATAATTCTTATAGCATACTTTTGAAGAACAAATACCCTTTGCCTGGTAGAACAGGTCCCCCAAATTTGTATGCCATATTTTAGATGGGAGTGAAAATTAGCATGATACACTGTTAAGAGTGTATTTTTACTACAATGACTGGCAAGAAATCTAAGGCTATAGCAGCTTATAGTTGACATATTAAATACCCACCTTACATCTACTTTTTATCTGAAAAAAACATGATTGGAATTTAAAAAATATATTCATACATAAAAAACAACAAATAATTATATATTTCATATTATATATTATAAGAAATAACGTGACAATAATACATAATATAAGTAGTATATAAAGAAAAACAAATGATTAAACAAGATTAATTAATACACATTGTTTTTAATAATCAGCAAATACACACACAAGAAAAAGCGAGAAAATTTTTTAAAAAATCTAAAATAAAAATTTGTTCCGTTGCAAAAAGACAAGCATGTCCACATTTTTAGCTTTTAGACGATTTCTCTTCTGCGATAATATCTCACCCGCAGTTATCAAGCCTTCAAATGCACCTTCGTTTGTTTGCCAATGATTTAACGGATCCTTATCCATTGGTATTGTATGACGTTCTAAATATTGCCGAATGCTGATAATAGCATATGTTTTGGGTTGGATCTAACTGATTCCAGAAAACTAAGTAATCCATCCTTTTTACGTTCTTGCTTTATCTGGTCTTTTATATTTTCTGAGGTATTGGTACTATTTTCAGGGAGCTCTTCTGCAACGGGCCTGAAGTTTGTTCTGTCCGTATTTTCTTCCGACTCGTTAATTAATTTGTAAAAATGATTATGGCGTTCTTATAAATTTCATCTAGTCTAAATGCTGGTTTTTCAAATATGGGAGCAAGGAGTGTGCCTAATGCTGTTGAAGTACGAGTTTCATAGGCAGACAGTCTTCGTTAACCCTGCTTGCAAATATTTTATAATTTTTTTTACCACATTCAATTTTGCAATTCACTGCTTTTAGCTTATCGTGCAGTCCATATTTTATCGGAACTATTAAGGACACTGTAAAATAACTATCCCCTGATAATTGTTCTGTGGCCTCAAAAAATGGAGACAGGCCCGCGATCATATCATCCATCCTATTTCATCATGCGTAAGTGGTTCTGGAGCTGCTTTATTAGGGATAGAGTACAAAGCAAGTGTGAGTTGATCATTAATAAGAAGCAGCCTTTGCATCATTAAGAATAGACTATTCTAGGGTGTGGATACTTCTTGAATCACCTTAAGCGTAGGTTTATTTTGATCTTGTTGGATGGAACGCAACTTCTTGTACTATATTTAAAATGGTTAACAATGCTTTTACAATGTTTAATAACTGATTTTATTTTTTCATTAGAATCGGAGTTTACAGCATCTTGCACCAATAAATTTATTATGTGAGCTATACAAGGCATATTAAGAATTTTGAGCAGGCCTTTGTCAATTACCACAGCTGATACTTTTCCATTTAGTTGCCAATCATCCATTATTTTTTTAATTTGTTCACTGAGCTAAACTGCTGTGTGACTTTCAGTTAAGACAACAGTTTGCAAAACTGCAGATATAAGTTTAAAGTCCAATAAAAAGTGGCAAGTTACTGTCAAAAATCCTTGACAGTGATGGAAGACCAGCAATCGGTAGTAAGAGACACATGTTCAACATTTGTATTGGAAAGCATGCTTCTTAATTTGTGTTGTCCTTGTTCATATAAACTGGGAATAAGTGTTTTATTTGCGTATTTGGCACTTGGAATATTATATCGAGAGTCTACTCGTTTAATAGCTGCTTAAATCCTTTATCTTCAACCACGGAAAAAGGCTGGCACTGCCCCGCCTAGCCCATAGGCGGCAGTTACGCCACTGGGCACGAGTAAAGATCCTTTAATTCAACTGTATATTCCTTAGAACACAATTTGCATTTTACGACATCACTTCTAGCGGTATTTTTAATAAAATATTCCCAAACATACGACTTTCCGCGTTTACTTATTTTTAAACTTTAAATAAATTAATCGCAATTACGGAACACGTTACGAAAAACTGTATAACTAGAATTAAACTACAGCACAAAAGCATACTTAATACTGAATTAATGGCTCCGGGGATTCCCCGTGATTACATCCAAATATTTTTCCTTAATTTGTTTATAAAGCAATAGATGGCAGCACCGACAGTAAGCAGAGACATAAGAAAACAGAAGGCAGATATACAGGCGAGGAGCACTGCTTCATACTTAACAATTGTCGGGTATTTGGCTCATGCGTACTTGTACATTAGTATCGCTGGTCTCGTTATTTAATAGCCACATCTCGTATACCACATATTCTTTCAAAGTTATTGCCCTATTTTCGCCACTACAATAACACAGATGTAAATAAACTAATATGTAAAAAAATAAGCAAGTTAAACTTGTTTTGAAATAAATTTGACTATATGATTGTACACAGAGAGTCCAAAAAATGTATTCAAATACCAAATGAAATTATTTTGGATATCACAAAAAAACCTTTATAAAAACAAACTTTTAAAAAGTCAAGTTCTCACAATTTAGTAGTTTGCCGAAAATAATATAGGAAAACTTATTTTGATCGCCAGTATAAATCTTGATAAGTTTTGGGGCTTAATAAATTTACTAAGAATCGAACATAGTTGTAATGTATTTGCTAAAAATCATAACTTGAAAGTAGTGGGTTTTTGATAATGGTGTTTATTCATGAAAATCTTGGAATGTAGTCAATGAGTATGATTTAATTTTATTTTCAAGCTTGATAGCGATTGTATGGAGTAAGTTTTTATGAAGAAATATTTTTTTGTAATATGTAAGATTAATTTTTTCCATTTTTATACAAGTTTTGGGACAAATTGCATGCGACTTTAACGTAAATGAATGGCAAAACGAAAAATTAAGATTATTGATAATTTCTTGAATTCAGTGTAACCTGTTACAAAACTTCTTGCTAAAAGTATTGGCTCTCTTAAGAGCTTATTTTTATCTATTTGTTGATTGTTAAAACATATTTAAATGTATATCTAAATAATATATCATAATTGTGATTATGTAGAATTGTAATTTAGGATAAATTAAATTATATAATTTTAATCCAAATAAATACCTTTTATTTGATATTACCTCAGAATAATTAAACATTAAATGGCTTACTGGAACCTTTAATGACATTCATACAGAACACATTATTAACTATCACACCACACCAACACAATTGCACTGTTTAACGCATTGTTCGAATTTCATTTAATTACCAAATTCTCCTGTGATTTTTATTTTTAACTTCCCCTGTATAATACAATTCGAAAATTATGCTCAAAACATATAACTAAATATATCCTTCTTCTCAACATTTAATATTTCCTTACATCAACAAAAAATTCATTTTAACTTTACTACCACATAAGAAATACAGATAAATATCGTTTTCTGAAATTCCAATGAATATTTCAAAGTACCTGACACCGTATCGCTTCAAAAAAAAACTCTCTTCCAAACTCTGTTATCTGTATCACGAATCCTTTTCAGGCCATAAAAAACCACCCCAACTGCCAACTTTCACTCGCTGTATCTGACCGTTACGTTTTAAAACTCTTTTATCCCATTGGCCAGATCCTAATATTTTGCTCCTTCCTCGCAACTACGTCAACCGACGTATAAATACGTCATCTACCTTACATTTGCCTCTTCATCATTTAACCGTGGTACATAAAGGTACTCAAGTTATAAGAGCACCCGGCGTTTTTTATCCCGGGAACAAATATGTGTACTTAATCTTCAATCATCCATTAAACCATCATAGTATGTGCAAAACAATCTCAGTTAACGCGTATGTACAAGTGAGTTCTTAATTGTCTACGCAAAAATAAATAAAATTATAAATTCATGCAATATATAAAAATGAAAGTGACATAAGTGTTTAATTTCATCATACATTTCATCATTACATCATACATCAGTGAAAACAATCGTTTGGTCCTTCGAGTACATCAGATAACAACAAAGAACTTTCATTCCATCTAATAGCCCACGTAAAAAGGGTTGATTAGAACATGGTCCTTCGAAGCCGGATTAAATCAGTGAATAGAAGATAGTCCAGATTTCAACAGAGACTGAACCTAGAGGTCAGTGTCAACAGAAAACAACCCATCTGTGTATCTGGCATCTGTAATAACAACCAAAATATTGACTCAATGTTTAACCTAACATTTTACCCGACCACTAATGAATCATTCTCGTTTGAAACCATGTGTGCTGTTGTTAAGCAAATAACACGGTCCCTTCCTCAAGTCATGATCGATATACAGTCCTTAGCAATACCAACTCATCTCTTATCATCGTTAGCAGACCATTCTTTTGGTACCCCCTCCCAAATAGACGTTCTCCTGGGAGCTGACATTTATTACACATTACTAAAACCCGGCATTCACAAATTAGGCAAAAACCTACCTACCTTTATATCCATCTATCTTGGGTGGGTAATATCCATAGTAAATGAACCGCTACCCGCTGTCGACACTTTATTAGAAAAATTCTGGAACCAAGAAGAGATTACTATACCCGACCAATTGTCTTAGGAAGACATGAAAGCTGAAACCATATTCACCTCATCTTTACAGACCCTTCCCAACGGACGTTTTAAAGTTGACTTGCCCCTTATACATGAGTCGGCCCACAAAAATTTGGGAGATTCCTTTCTTATAGCCAAACGCAGATTTCTGTCACTATAAACTCGACTTTCAAAAAAACCCCAACTTAAAGAACAATATAAAAATATCTTGTTTGAACACATCCATTTACAACACGGAGAAGTTGTCCCTCTTACATTGCAAACACCGCTATTAGATCACAAATATTTTGTTCCCCATCTTTGTGTTTTTAAAGAAAGCAGTTCAACAACCAAAGTCAGGATAGTTTTTGATTATTCAGCCAAAACATCTTTCCAGATATCACTTAATGACATCTCACTCAAAGGACCCAGAGTCCAACCAGAACTACTCGACATCCTAATAAGATTCAGAAATTTTAAATATGCCCTTACAGCTGATATTTCTAAAATGTATCTTCAAATAGAGTTGAATGAACGCTTCCGATTCTTACAAAATGCGTTATGGAGAGACTCTCCATCGGACCCTTTCATTTGCATCCAATTTAACACAGTGTCATTAGGACAAACCGGTGCACCCTTTCTAGCATGTCGGGCATTGAAAGAAATAGCTCTACGATCTCCACAACATCCTGAAGTCCAATTGGCACTATTGTCACAAACATATGTAGACGATATACTGACAGGAGCAAATTCAGTCGATGACCTCATATAACAGACGTCACAGCTGGTAAAGACAGTAAAATCCGTTCGGTCCAAGTCAAAACCGCTTCAGGAACTTACACTCGACCAATTGTCAAAATCATTCCGTTACCCATGCCTGATTCCTCTGAAACATAAATAAGAAAAGTCATTTATACCTTGTCAACGTGACAAAGCGCTTCTCTCGTTGCACAAATAAACAACCTTATACGTAAAGACGATCTCTCTTACATTTACTCTTATATTGGTGGTCACATTACTTGTACTTATACGATCATGTCACTTCATTAATTAATCACACATTAATTTTTCAAACATTAAAACATTACTCTCTTACAATCACCCTCACTATACAATTCATTCCTCCGCGTAGAAAGGGAGTAGCGCAAGCTACATTGGGGTTTTCACTTTCTCCGAAGAAAAACGTTCCCTTTCTTACCCAGCACCATTCATTCTGATACAATAAAAACCCGGAAAAACACCCACATGAGCTTTCCATGCTCTCTCATGGAATTTCACACCCCTTCACAACTTTGTCCCCCTTTTTGTTTATATATGCCCGAGGTTCCTGGACCGTTACTCCTTAAACAAACTGGTACCACAATTGCTTTAACCTAGAGTCGACGCTTGGCGTGACGTAAGTCGCTAGGCCCCAATCGGACCGGGTGAGCCTCTGTCGGTGGCGAATTGCGCTGGTACATAGACCCAGTAGGCCCAAAAAAACGGCCGCTTGGCCCCTTCCTATCTCTCTCATTCCTTCATCTTTCTTTCTCATGAAACTTAACCCAAATCTTACTCTTCTACAACATAATCATGTACTTAATCACTTACGCTCTCTCTTTCCTATTATAATACATACATTCTTATCGTTTACAACTCTAGTCCATTTCTAGAGTACATTGCTTACATTCTTATCGTTTACAACTCTAGTCCATTTCTAGAGTATATTGCTTACATTCTTATCGTTTACAACTCTAGTCCATTTCTAGAGTATATTGCTTACACTCTTATCGTTTACAACTCTAGTCCATTTCTAGAGTATATTGCTTACATTCTTATCGTTTACAACGCTAGTCCATTTCTAGAGTATATTGCTTACATTCTTATCGTTTACAAGTCTAGTCCATTTCTAGAGTATATTGCTTACATTCTTATCGTTTACAACTCTAGTCCATTTCTAGAGTATATTGCTTACATTCTTATCGTTTACAACTCTAGTCCATTTCTAGAGTATATTGCTTACCTTCTTATCGTTTACAACTCTAGTCCATTTCTAGAGTATATTGCTTACATTCTTATCGTTTACACCTCTAGTCCATTTCTAGAGTACATTGCATACATTCGTGCCCTTACAAAACAAGAACTAGCATACATCTAGGCCTCTTGTTCATTTTTACATTCATGACGTTAGAGTCCTTACAACACTCTAACCTCAACCCTTGTTCATTCTTACATTCATGACGTTAGAGTTCTTACAACACTCTAACCTCAACTCTTGTTCATTCGTTATATACATGACGTTAGAGTCCTTACAACTTTAACATCAAATCTTGTTCATTCGTTACATTCATGACGTTAGAGTCCTTACAACTCTAACATCAAACCTAAAAATTCGTTTACTCTCATGACGTCAGAGTCCTTACAACACTCTGACACCAACATTAGGTTACTTTTACAACCCCTATACATTTATTTATATAATTACATTTACAATTATTCACTTTCATTCACAATCCTGCATCAAAACTTTACACACTCTCACGCTACCTAACCCTTTCACTAACATCAGCATTCGATGTCTGAAAGCAGCCATCTCTCACCTTTCATACATTCTTCCCGCGCCCCCAATATGTTCGAATTTGATTTAATTACCAAATTCTCCTGTGATTTTTATTTTTAACTTCCCCTGTATAATACAATTCGAATATTATGCTCAAAACATATAACTAAATATATCCTTCTTCTCAACATTCAATATTTCCTTACATCAACAAAAAATTCATTTTAACTTTACTACCACATAAGAAATACAGATAAATATCGTTTTCTGAAATTCCAATGAATATTTCAAAGTACCCGACACCGTATCGCTTCAAAAAAAAACTCTCTTCCAAACTCTCTTATCTGTATCACGAAACCTTTTCAGGCCATAAAAAACCACCCCAACTGCCAACTTTCACTCGCTGTATCTGACCGTTACGTTTTAAAACTCTTTTATCCCATTGGCCAGATCCTAATATTTTGCTCCTTCCTCGCAACTACGTCACCGACGTATAAATACGCCTTCTACCTTACATTTTGCCTCTTCATCATTTAACCGTGGTACATAAAGGTACTCACGTTATAAGAGCACCCGGCGTTTTTTATCCCGGGAACAAACATGTGTACTTAATCTTCAATCATCCATTAAACCATCTTAGTATGTGCAAAATAATCTCAGTTAACGCGTATGTAGAAGTGAGTTCTTAATTGTCTACGCAAAAATAAATAAAATTATAAATTCATGCAATATATAAAAATGAAAGTGACATAAGTGTTTAATTTCATCATACATCAGTGAAAACAATCGTTTGGTCCTTCGAGTACATCAGATAACAACAAAGAACTTTCATTCCATCTAATAGCCCACGTAAAAAGGGTTGATTAGAACACGCATGTTTAGAGACCGAAGGTAAACTAGTTTCTAGTCTCCGAAGACGATAACTTAGTTATCGAAACGAGAGGTATATGAAGACATCCTGCACAGGACCGAGCCGTGCCGGGGGTGCATAGTACCCGGGCAGCATAACACGGGGCGGCAAAAGGCAAAATGTCTCTAAAAAAAAATAACAGGACCCCAACATGCAAAAAATATTTAGTCGCAAAGCGCAAAATGCCCCCGTTTGATAGCGGCATTTCTCCGAAATATTGTTTTCTTATTATTACAACAATACCAAAATAGTGCGTTGAGCGTTCGGGCGGCGTTGAGCGTTCGGGCGGCGTTGAGCGTTCGGGCGGCGTTGAGCGTTCGGGCGGCGAAAAAAAGATAATAAATATGTAATAATAAAGAATAAGCCGCTTGCGGCAATAACGACAGAATATATTAATAGATTACTTGAAGGAAGGGATCGCCGCTCGCGGCTTTTCTTTTGGTTTTTGACTCAGACTCTTTACCGACTTTGAGAGTGTGGGATTTTTTCATTTTTCTAATGCCGTGTTTTTGTGTTTATCAAGTTTGCGTTTGTGTAGCCTTTTTTAACTTTTTTAATTTAAGTTGATTAGTTGAAAACCAAAGAGCAAAGAGTAAATATTGCAATATTACGAATTGGGGAACGAGATCAGTGTCTATTTGATTTATTTTTATTTATATTGTGAACGGACTGATTAATTATTATTTATTTTATATTAGTTCAATTCTTATGCATTTTTTTAATGAAAAAGTTTGCCTAAATTTTAATTATTTAGATGTTTGATGGTTGAAAGAGATTTTCTGGTTCACAATACCGAAAAAGAAAGTTAGAAAAAGAGGAAGACAAAAAACGATTAGCTGGATCATTAAAAAAGTTGTTTGTGTCCACGAGCAATAAAGAACCACAACCTTCATGTAACCAAGACCCACATGTTCAATATTTTGTGTCAAACGAGGACAAAGAAGAACGACTGGAAAAAATGCAAGAAAATAAATCGTACGCCGAAGCGCCCGAAGTAGGGGAAAAGTACACGCTGGATCAGGCTACAACGAACACGCCCACGCCAGTAAATACACAAACTGAAGTTAGTGAAGATATTCTTAAGGTAAATAAGGAATTATTAAATGATCCAGCCTGTTGGCCGCAGGTATTAACAGATAATATTAGAATATCAATTTTAAATTTAGGACCAGTACAACTAAAAAATATTGTATATCCAGTAAATGATTCAAATAGATCTTTTAGCGCCACATATTTCGAAAAAAAATTAAATAATAATGAAAAAGTTCCTAGAACCTGGCTTGTTTATTCAAAATCTGAAAGTTCAGTTGTAAATTATTTAAAATATCTGTTAATAGTTTTAACGATGATGATGGCTACAGTGACTGGCAACATTTGTCTCGGAATTTAGAAAGGCATGAATCAAGTAAGTGGCATTTTTTGAGAGTGTTAGAAAATGGGTTGATTTAAGGAAATCAATTGAGAAAGGCTTTACTGTCGGCTCTTTTAATCAAAATTTAATTCAAATCGAAAATAAAAGATGGACTTGTATTTTAGAAAGAATTATATCTGTCATACAGTTTTTAGCAGGACAAAATTTAGCCTCTGGGGCAACACTCAAATACTTTTCGAAAAAGGTAACGGCAATTTTTTGAAACTTTGAGACAATTGCAAAATTTGATAACGTGATAGCCCTAAAAAATTCTAAAAACCTTATTATTATCCACATAACATCAGAGGATAACTGGGAATATCAATAATAAACTGATTTTGTATATTACTAAAGAAATGGTTGGAATTTAACCTATAAAATATTACCTGCTCATAATACCAAAGCACATAAACAAGTTTTCCTAGAAATAAAGGTGACCATACACGACAAAATTATGAGTGATAATGAAGACAGTCCGCAAATAACGTTAGAAATTCTATATCAAGAAATAATAAATACTAAGCAGGAGCTCAAAGATTGTATCGCAGCTAGTGAAGCTAGGAGTTTGCTAAAAACAGAAGAACTAAGAATCAAAGTTAAAAAAATCGAGGAAGAAAATAATGAATTACAATTACGAATAGAAAAGCTAGAACGTGAAGTAAAGAAAAATAATTTAATGGTTTTTGGCTTGAATATACCCCGAACCGAGGTCGGTGCAACTGTTTTGTGTGAAGATATTAATAAATTATTAGATACACAGATATCTGCAACGGATATTGATAACTTTTACCATCTGGGACAGGCGCCAAACAGTCCCCTCAAGATTGAATTCCACTCCCAAATTACTAAGTTATCCCTACTTAAAAAAGGAATACGGCTAAAGGGTACTAAAATATCAATTTCACCGGATTTAACAAAGATATCAGCAAGAAGAGAAAAAAATATTACTGGAACATTTAAAAAAGGCGAGAGAGATTACTACTAATAACTGCTATATTAGAGGATCTAAGCTGTATATCAATCAAATTCCCCATACTATTGAGGAATTGAATAGTCAGGCACTGAAATTTACTAAACCAAGTAGTGCCCCATCAACCCCAAGTACGTCAACTAATATTATCAACAGTCATAAGTCGGACACACCAATAGAGAATAAAAGTAAGGTACTGCAAGGTACAGGCGCTTCAAAGTCAAATAAGGAAAAGGCGGACAGTACGGTTATTAAGGAAGGCATACCGGGTGTGAATGCCAAACACGGTTTAGATTCGCAAGCAACTAGAACTCGCCTAGGATCTAGAACAAATAGATAACGTATCCCTGACGAATGTTTTTGGTTGGTGTGTTTGTTTGTTTTGTTTATTGTTTGATTGTTGTTTCGTTTGCATATGGGTGTGGTGCTGGTTGTTTTGATTTATTTGTTTAATTTGAAATTAAATATTACTACTATATATTAAACGCAAAAATAATGGATTAATACGAGATTTTGAGGTTGAAATAATCGAAACATATAGGCTAACTAACGGATATGAGTGTAATCAAATATTACAAGTAAACAATGAGAATATAAATTTCAAAATACTACACAATAACATTCGCAGCATTGATAGAAACATAGATGAATTGAAGATCTTTATAGAAGGAACAGAATTAGAATTTGCCTTAATAATACTAACAGAGACTTGGCAGCTACATAATCCAGACTTGTATAACCTACCTGGATATTCAATCCTATACAATCATGGGGATTATAATCAAAATGACGGTACGGTCATGTTTATTAAAGAGAAGTATGATTTCAACCACAAAATAGTACAAATAGATGAATTTAAGTTTCTGAAAATGATTATAAAATTCAATAAAAGTAATATCAATGTAACTGCATGCTGTAGGCCACCTTCTACAGCCATTCATACATTTGCTGTCCATTTTTCGATAAGATGAATGTTTCAAATATTAGGAGAGCATTTAAGTTAAAAGAAAACATGCCTTCATATAAAAAGTAGTACAGACCAAAATAATGGAAGTATTCATTCAATTTACTGAAAAAGTATCGTCAAAGGTTCCATCTATGATATAAAAAATCGGGAGTGCTCTACAATGATGCGATTCGGAAGTAGAGTGCGTCAAACGTGGAGTATCCAATGAAGTGGGTAAAATCAAATATCCATAGTTATTCAAAAATTGATAGAATTAGGGCATTAACAAAGTCACCCATCGATTTTAGATGAATTTTCATCTAATCGAACATGTTTCGAGGGGATGATAGGCCAAAAATATATTTTTGGAGAATTGCGAAAAATGCAATATTTTCCAGCTACATATTTGACGAAAAATATTTTTCCTCTCAAAAAATACTGAAATTATGAGAATAAGGGTTCTTTGATACGACAAATCGACTGGTGTTGTCCATTTTTCGATAAGATAAATGTTTCAAATATTAGGAGAGCATTTAAGTTAAAAGAAAACATGCCTTCATATAAAAAATAGTACAGACCAAAATAATGGAAGTATTTATTCAATTTTCTGAGAAAGTATCGTCAAAGGTCCCATCTATGATACAAAAAATCGGGAGTGCTCTACAATGATGCGATTCGGAAGTAGAGTGCGTCAAACGTGGAGTATCCAATGAAGAGGGTAAAATCAAATATCCATAGTTATTCAAAAATTGATAGAATTAGGGCATTAACAAAGTCACCCATCGATTTTAGATGAATTTTCATCTAATCGAACATGTTTCGAGGGTATGATAGGCCAAAAATATATTTTTGGAGAATTGCGAAAAATGCAATATTTTCCAGCTACATATTTGACGAAAAATATTTTGCCTCTCAAAAAATACTGAAATTATAAGAATAAGGGTTCTTTGATACGACAAATCGACTGGCGTTGTCCATTTTTCGATAAGATAAATGTTTCAAATATTAGGAGAGCATTTAAGTTAAAAGAAAACATGCCTTCATATAAAAAATAGTACAGACCAAAATAATGGAAGTATTCATTCAATTTACTGAAAAAGTATCGTCAAAGGTCCCATTTATGATATAAAAAATCGGGAGTGCTCTACAATGAAGCGATTCGGAAGTAGAGTGCGTCGAACGTGGAGTATCCAATGAAGAGGGTAAAATCAAATATCCATAGTTATTCAAAAATTGATAGAATTAGGGCATTAACAAAGTCACCCATCGATTTCAGATGAAATTTCATCTAATCGAACATGTTTCGAGGGAATGATAGGCCAAAAATATATTTTTGTCAAAGGTCCCATCTATGATATAAAAAATCGGGAGTGCTCTACAATGATGCGATTCGTAAGTAGAGTGCGTCAAACGTGGAGTATCCCATTAAGTGGGTAAAATCAAATATCCATAGTTATTCAAAAATTGATAGAATTAGGGCATTAACAAAGTCACTCTTCGATTTTAGATGTATTTTCATCTAATCGAACATGTTTCGAGGGGATGATAGGCAAAAATATATTTTTGGAGAATTGCGAAAAATGCAATATTTTCCAGCTACATATTTGACGAAAAATATTTTTCCTCTCAAAAAATACTGAAATTATAAGAATAAGGGTTCTTTATACGACAAATCTACTGGTGCTGTCCATTTTTCGATAAGATGAATGTTTCAAATATTAGGAGAGCATTTAAGTTAAAAGAAAACATGCCTTCATATAAAAAGTAGTACAGACCAAAATAATGGAAGTATTCATTCAATTTACTGAAAAAGTATCGTCAAAGGTCCCATCTATGATATAAAAAATCGGGAGTGCTCTACAATGATGCGATTCGGAAGTAGAGTGCGTCAAACGTGGAGTATCCAATGTAGAGGGTAAAATCAAATATTCATAGTTATTCAAAAATTGATAGAATTAGGGCATTAACAAAGTCACCTATCGATTTTAGATGAATTTTCATCTAATCGAACATGTTTCGAGGGGATGATAGGCCAAAAATATATTTTTGGAGAATTGCGAAGAATGCAATAAGTTCCTTACTATAGTCCAGCTACATATTTGACGAAAAATATTTTTCTCCTCAAAAAATACTGAAATTATAAGAATAAGGGTTCTTTGATACGACAAATCGACTGGTGTTGTCCATTTTTTGATAAGATAAATGTTTCAAATATTAGGAGAGCATTCAAGTTAAAAGAAAACATGCCTTCATATAAAAAATAGTACAGACCAAAATAATGAAAGTATTCATTAAATTTTCTAAGAAAGTATCGTCAAAGGTCCCTTCTATGATATAAAAAATCGGGAGTGCTCTACAATGCTGCGATTCGGAAGTAGAGTGCGTCAAACGTGGAGTATCGAATGAAGAGGGTAAAATCAAATATCCATAGTTATTCAAAAATTGATAGAATTAGGGCATTAACAAAGTCACCCATCGATTTTAGATGAATCTTCATCTAATCGAACATGTTTCGAGGGGATGATAGGCCAAAAATATATTTTTGGAGAATTGCGAAAAATGCAATATTTTCCTTACTGTCCAGCTACATATTTGACGAAAAATATTTTTCCTCTCAAAAAATACTGAAATTATAAGAATAAGGGTTCTTTGATACGACAAATCGACTGGTGTTGTCCATTTGATAAGATAAATGTTTCAAATATTAGGAGAGCATTTAAGTTAAAAGAAAACATGCCTTCATATAAAAAATAGTACAGACCAAAATAATGGGAGTATTCATTCAACTTTCTAAGAAAGTATCGTCAAAGGTCCCATTTATGATATAAAAAATCGGAAGTGCTCTACAATGATGCGATTCGGAAGTAGAGTGCGTCAAACGTATAGTATCCAATGAAGAGGGTAAAATCAAATATCCATAGTTATTTAAAAATTGATAGAATTAGGGCATTAACAAAGTCACCCATCGATTTTAGATGAAATTTTATCTAATCGAACATGTTCCGAGGGAATGATAGGCCAAAAATATATTTTTGTCAAAGGTCCCATCTATGATATAAAAAATCGGGAGTGCTCTACAATGATGCGATTCGGAAGTAGAGTGCGTCAAACGTGGAGTATCCAATGAAGTGGGTAAAATCAAATATCCATAGTTATTCAAAAATTGATAGAATTAGGGCATTAACAAAGTCACCCATCGATTTTAGATGAATTTTCATCTAATCGAACATGTTTCGAGGGGATGATAGGCCAAAAATATATTTTTGGAGAATTGCGAAAAATGCAATATTTTCCAGCTACATATTTGACGAAAAATATTTTTCCTCTCAAAAAATACTGAAATTATGAGAATAAGGGTTCTTTGATACGACAAATCGACTGGTGTTGTCCATTTGATAAGATAAATGTTTCAAATATTAGGAGAGCATTTAAGTTAAAAGAAAACATGCCTTCATATAAAAAATAGTACAGACCAAAATAATGGGAGTATTCATTCAACTTTCTAAGAAAGTATCGTCAAAGGTCTCATCTATGATACAAAAGATCGAGAGTGCTCTACAATGATGCGATTCGTAAGTAGAGTGCGTCAAACGTGGAGTATCGAATTAAGAGGGTAAAATCAAATATCCATAGTTATTCAAAAATTGATAGAATTAGGGCATTAACAAAGTCACCCATCGATTTTAGATGAATTTTCATCTAATCGAACATGTTTCGAGGGGATGATAGGCCAAAAATATATTTTTGGAGAATTGCGAAAAATGCAATATTTTCCTTACTATATATAGTCCAGCTACATATTTGACTTAAAATATTTTTCCTCTCAAAAAATACTGAAATTATAAGAATAAGGGTTCTTTGATACGACAAATCGACTGGCGTTGTCCATTTTTCGATAAGATAAATGTTTCAAATATTAGGAGAGCATTTAAGTTAAAAGAAAACATGCCTTCATATAAAAAATAGTACAGACCAAAATAATGGAAGTATTTATTCAATTTACTGAAAAAGTATCGTCAAAGGTCCCATCTATGATACAAAAAATCGGGAGTGCTCTACAATGATGCGATTCGGAAGTAGAGTGCGTCAAACGTGGAGTATCCAATGAAGAGGGTAAAATCAAATATCCATAGTTATTCAAAAATTGATAGAATTAGGGCATTAACAAAGTCACCCATCGATTTCAGATGAAATTTCATCTAATCGAACATGTTTCGAGGGAATGATAGGCCAAAAATATATTTTTGTCAAAGGTCCCATCTATGATATAAAAAATCGGGAGTGCTCTACAATGATGCGATTCGTAAGTAGAGTGCGTCAAACGTGGAGTATCCCATTAAGTGGGTAAAATCAAATATCCATAGTTATTCAAAAATTGATAGAATTAGGGCATTAACAAAGTCACTCTTCGATTTTAGATGTATTTTCATCTAATCGAACATGTTTCGAGGGGATGATAGGCCAAAAATATATTTTTGGAGAATTGCGAAAAATGCAATATTTTCCAGCTACATATTTGACGATAAATATTTTTCCTCTCAAAAAATACTGAAATTATAAGAATAAGGGTTCTTTTATACGACAAATCGACTGGTGCTGTCCATTTTTCGATAAGATGAATGTTTCAAATATTAGGAGAGCATTTAAGTTAAAAGAAAACATGCCTTCATATAAAAAATAGTACAGACCAAAATAATGGAAGTATTCATTCAATTTACTGAAAAAGTATCGTCAAAGGTCCCATCTATGATATAAAAAATCGGGAGTGCTCTACAATGATGCGATTCGGAAGTAGAGTGCGTCAAACGTGGAGTATCCAATGTAGAGGGTAAAATCAAATATTCATAGTTATTCAAAAATTGATAGAATTAGGGCATTAACAAAGTCACCTATCGATTTTAGATGAATTTTCATCTAATCGAACATGTTTCGAGGGGATGATAGGCCAAAAATATATTTTTGGAGAATTGCGAAGAATGCAATAAGTTCCTTACTATAGTCCAGCTACATATTTGACGAAAAATATTTTTCTCCTCAAAAAATACTGAAATTATAAGAATAAGGGTTCTTTGATACGACAAATCGACTGGTGTTGTCCATTTTTTGATAAGATAAATGTTTCAAATATTAGGAGAGCATTCAAGTTAAAAGAAAACATGCCTTCATATAAAAAATAGTACAGACCAAAATAATGAAAGTATTCATTAAATTTTCTAAGAAAGTATCGTCAAAGGTCCCTTCTATGATATAAAAAATCGGGAGTGCTCTACAATGATGCCATTCGGAAGTAGAGTGCGTCAAACGTGGAGTATCCAATGAAGAGGGTAAAATCAAATATCCATAGTTATTCAAAAATTGATAGAATTAGGGCATTAACAAAGTCACCCATCGATTTTAGATAAATTTTCATCTAATCGAAAATGTTTCGAGGGGATGATAGGCCAAAAATATATTTTTGGAGAATTGCGAAAAATGCAATATGTTCGACGAAAAATATTTTTGCTCTCAAAAAATACTTAAATTAAAAGAATAAGGGTTCTTTGATACGACAAATCGACTGGTGTTGTCTATTTTACGATAAGATAAATGTTTCAAATATTAGGAGAGCATTTAAGTTAAAAGAAAACATGCCTTCATATTAAAAATAGTACAGACCAAAATAATGGAAGTATTCATACAATTTTCTGAGAAAGTATTGTCAAAGGTCCCATCTATGATATAAAAAATCGGGAGTGCTCTACAATGCTGCGATTCGGAAGTAGAGTGCGTCAAACGTGCAGTATCGAATGAAGAGGGTAAAATCAAATATCCATAGTTATTCAAAAATTGATAGAATTAGGGCATTAACAAAGTCACCCATCGATTTTAGATGAATCTTCATCTAATCGAACATGTTTCGCGGGGATGATAGGCCAAAAATATATTTTTGGAGAATTGCGAAAAATGCAATATTTTCCTTACTGTCCAGCTACATATTTGACGAAAAATATTTTTCCTCTCAAAAAATACTGAAATTATAAGAATAAGGGTTCTTTGATACGACAAATCGACTGGTGTTGTCCATTTGATAAGATAAATGTTTCAAATATTAGGAGAGCATTTAAGTTAAAAGAAAACATGCCTTCATATAAAAAATAGTACAGACCAAAATAATGGGAGTATTCATTCAACTTTCTAAGAAAGTATCGTCAAAGGTCCCATTTATGATATAAAAAATCGGAAGTGCTCTACAATGATGCGATTCGGAAGTAGAGTGCGTCAAACGTATAGTATCCAATGAAGAGGGTAAAATCAAATATCCATAGTTATTTAAAAATTGATAGAATTAGGGCATTAACAAAGTCACCCATCGATTTTAGATGAAATTTTATCTAATCGAACATGTTCCGAGGGAATGATAGGCCAAAAATATATTTTTGTCAAAGGTCCCATCTATGATATAAAAAATCGGGAGTGCTCTACAATGATGCGATTCGGAAGTAGAGTGCGTCAAACGTGGAGTATCCAATGAAGTGGGTAAAATCAAATATCCATAGTTATTCAAAAATTGATAGAATTAGGGCATTAACAAAGTCACCCATCGATTTTAAATGAATTTTCATCTAATCGAACATGTTTCGAGGGGATGATAGGCCAAAAATATATTTTTGGAGAATTGCGAAAAATGCAATATTTTCCAGCTACATATTTGACGAAAAATATTTTTCCTCTCAAAAAATACTGAAATTATAAGAATAAGGGTTCTTTTATACGACAAATCGACTGGTGCTGTCCATTTTTCGATAAGATGAATGTTTCAAATATTAGGAGAGCATTTAAGTTAAAAGAAAACATGCCTTCATATAAAAAATAGTACAGACCAAAATAATGGGAGTATTCATTCAACTTTCTAAGAAAGTATCGTCAAAGGTCCCATCTATGATATAAAAAATCGGGAGTGCTCTACAATGAAGCGATTCGGAAGTAGAGTGCGTCGAACGTGGAGTATCCAATGAAGAGGGTAAAATCAAATATCCATAGTTATTCAAAAATTGATAGAATTAGGGCATTAACAAAGTCACCCATCGATTTTAGATGAAATTTCATCTAATCGAACATGTTTCGAGGAAATGATAGGCCAAAAATATATTTTTGTCAAAGGTCCCATCTATGATATAAAAAATCGGGAGTGCTCTACAATGATGCGATTCGTATGTAGAGTGCGTCAAACGTGGAGTATCCCATTAAGTGGGTAAAATCAAATATACATAGTTATTCAAAAATTGATAGAATTAGGGCATTAACAAAGTCACTCTTCGATTTTAGATGTATTTTCATCTAATCGAACATGTTTCGAGG
Organism: Galeruca laticollis; assembly: GCA_963921935.1. NCBI lineage: Eukaryota > Metazoa > Arthropoda > Insecta > Coleoptera > Chrysomelidae > Galeruca > Galeruca laticollis. The sequence continues at coordinate 287,094,677 of OY998175.1, read as the reverse complement.
GGATGATAGGCCAAAAATATATTTTTGGAGAATTGCGAAAAATGCAATATTTTCCAGCTACATATTTGACGATAAATATTTTTCCTCTCAAAAAATACTGAAATTATAAGAATAAGGGTTCTTTTATACGACAAATCGACTGGTGCTGTCCATTTTTCGATAAGATGAATGTTTCAAATATTAGGAGAGCATTTAAGTTAAAAGAAAACATGCCTTCATATAAAAAATAGTACAGACCAAAATAATGGAAGTATTCATTCAATTTACTGAAAAAGTATCGTCAAAGGTCCCATCTATGATATAAAAAATCGGGAGTGCTCTACAATGATGCGATTCGGAAGTAGAGTGCGTCAAACGTGGAGTATCCAATGTAGAGGGTAAAATCAAATATTCATAGTTATTCAAAAATTGATAGAATTAGGGCATTAACAAAGTCACCTATCGATTTTAGATGAATTTTCATCTAATCGAACATGTTTCGAGGGGATGATAGGCCAAAAATATATTTTTGGAGAATTGCGAAGAATGCAATAAGTTCCTTACTATAGTCCAGCTACATATTTGACGAAAAATATTTTTCTCCTCAAAAAATACTGAAATTATAAGAATAAGGGTTCTTTGATACGACAAATCGACTGGTGTTGTCCATTTTTTGATAAGATAAATGTTTCAAATATTAGGAGAGCATTCAAGTTAAAAGAAAACATGCCTTCATATAAAAAATAGTACAGACCAAAATAATGAAAGTATTCATTAAATTTTCTAAGAAAGTATCGTCAAAGGTCCCTTCAATGATATAAAAAATCGGGAGTGCTCTACAATGATGCCATTCGGAATTAGAGTGCGTCAAACGTGGAGTATCCAATGAAGAGGGTAAAATCAAATATCCATAGTTATTCAAAAATTGATAGAATTAGGGCATTAACAAAGTCACCCATCGATTTTAGATAAATTTTCATCTAATCGAAAATGTTTCGAGGGGATGATAGGCCAAAAATATATTTTTGGAGAATTGCGAAAAATGCAATATGTTCGACGAAAAATATTTTTGCTCTCAAAAAATACTTAAATTAAAAGAATAAGGGTTCTTTGATACGACAAATCGACTGGTGTTGTCTATTTTACGATAAGATAAATGTTTCAAATATTAGGAGAGCATTTAAGTTAAAAGAAAACATGCCTTCATATTAAAAATAGTACAGACCAAAATAATGGAAGTATTCATACAATTTTCTGAGAAAGTATTGTCAAAGGTCCCATCTATGATATAAAAAATCGGGAGTGCTCTACAATGCTGCGATTCGGAAGTAGAGTGCGTCAAACGTGCAGTATCGAATGAAGAGGGTAAAATCAAATATCCATAGTTATTCAAAAATTGATAGAATTAGGGCATTAACAAAGTCACCCATCGATTTTAGATGAATCTTCATCTAATCGAACATGTTTCGCGGGGATGATAGGCCAAAAATATATTTTTGGAGAATTGCGAAAAATGCAATATTTTCCTTACTGTCCAGCTACATATTTGACGAAAAATATTTTTCCTCTCAAAAAATACTGAAATTATAAGAATAAGGGTTCTTTGATACGACAAATCGACTGGTGTTGTCCATTTGATAAGATAAATGTTTCAAATATTAGGAGAGCATTTAAGTTAAAAGAAAACATGCCTTCATATAAAAAATAGTACAGACCAAAATAATGGGAGTATTCATTCAACTTTCTAAGAAAGTATCGTCAAAGGTCCCATTTATGATATAAAAAATCGGGAGTGCTCTACAATGAAGCGATTCGGAAGTAGAGTGCGTCGAACGTGGAGTATCCAATGAAGAGGGTAAAATCAAATATCCATAGTTATTCAAAAATTGATAGAATTAGGGCATTAACAAAGTCACCCATCGATTTTAGATGAAATTTCATCTAATCGAACATGTTCCGAGGGAATGATAGGCCAAAAATATATTTTTGTCAAAGGTCCCATCTATGATATAAAAAATCGGGAGTGCTCTACAATGATGCGATTCGGAAGTAGAGTGCGTCAAACGTGGAGTATCCAATGAAGTGGGTAAAATCAAATATCCATAGTTATTCAAAAATTGATAGAATTAGGGCATTAACAAAGTCACCCATCGATTTTAAATGAATTTTCATCTAATCGAACATGTTTCGAGGGGATGATAGGCCAAAAATATATTTTTGGAGAATTGCGAAAAATGCAATATTTTCCAGCTACATATTTGACGAAAAATATTTTTCCTCTCAAAAAATACTGAAATTATAAGAATAAGGGTTCTTTTATACGACAAATCGACTGGTGCTGTCCATTTTTCGATAAGATGAATGTTTCAAATATTAGGAGAGCATTTAAGTTAAAAGAAAACATGCCTTCATATAAAAAATAGTACAGACCAAAATAATGGGAGTATTCATTCAACTTTCTAAGAAAGTATCGTCAAAGGTCCCATCTATGATATAAAAAATCGGGAGTGCTCTACAATGAAGCGATTCGGAAGTAGAGTGCGTCGAACGTGGAGTATCCAATGAAGAGGGTAAAATCAAATATCCATAGTTATTCAAAAATTGATAGAATTAGGGCATTAACAAAGTCACCCATCGATTTTAGATGAAATTTCATCTAATCGAACATGTTTCGAGGAAATGATAGGCCAAAAATATATTTTTGTCAAAGGTCCCATCTATGATATAAAAAATCGGGAGTGCTCTACAATGATGCGATTCGGAAGTAGAGTGCGTCAAACGTGGAGTATCCAATGAAGAGGGTAAAATCAAATATCCATAGTTATTCAAAAATTGATAGAATTAGGGCATTAACAAAGTCACCCATCGATTTTAGATGAATTTTCATCTAATCGAAAATGTTTCGAGGGGATGATAGGCCAAAAATATATTTTTGGAGAATTGCGAAAAATGCAATATGTTCCTTACTATAGTCCAGCTACATATTCGACGAAAAATATTTTTCCTCTCAAAATTACTTAAATTATAAGAATAAGGGTTCTTTGATACGACAAATCGACTGGTGTTGTCCATTTTACGATAAGATGAATGTTTCAAATATTAGGAGAGCATTTAAGTTAAAAGAAAACATGCCTTCATATTAAAAATAGTACAGACCAAAATAATGGAAGTATTCATTAAATTTTCTGAGAAAGTATTGTCAAAGGTCCCATCTATGATATAAAAAATCGGGAGTGCTCTACAATGAAGCGATTCGGAAGTAGAGTGCGTCGAACGTGGAGTATCCAATGAAGAGGGTAAAATCAAATATCCATAGTTATTCAAAAATTGATAGAATTAGGGCATTAACAAAGTCACCCATCGATTTTAGATGAAATTTCATCTAATCGAACATGTTTCGAGGAAATGATAGGCCAAAAATATATTTTTGTCAAAGGTCCCATCTATGATATAAAAAATCGGGAGTGCTCTACAATGATGCGATTCGGAAGTAGAGTGCGTCAAACGTGGAGTATCTAATGAAGTGGGTAAAATCAAATATCCATAGTTATTCAAAAATTGATAGAATTAGGGCATTAACGAAGTCACCCATCGATTTTAGATGAATTTTCATCTAATCGAACATGTTTCGAGGGGATGATAGGCCAAAAATATATTTTTGGAGAATTGCGAAAAATGCAATATTTTCCAGCTACATATTTGACGAAAAATATTTTTCCTCTCAAAAAATACTGAAATTATAAGAATAAGGGTTCTTTGCTACGACAAATCGACTGGTGCTGTCCATTTTTCGATAAGATGAATGTTTCAAATATTAGGAGAGCATTTAAGTTAAAAGAAAACATGCCTTCATATAAAGAATAGTACAGACCAAAATAATGGAAGTATTCATTCAATTTACTGAAAAAGTATCGCCAAAGGTCCCATCTATGATATAAAAAATCGGGAGTGCTCTACAATGATGCGATTCGGAAGTAGAGTGCGTCAAACGTGGAGTATCCAATGAAGAGGGTAAAATCAAATATTCATAGTTATTCAAAAATTGATAGAATTAGGGCATTAACAAAGTCACCCATTGATTTTAGATGAATTTTCATCTAATCGAAAATGTTTCGAGGGGATGATAGGCCAAAAATATATTTTTGGAGAATTGCGAAAAATGCAATATGTTCCTTATATAGTCCAGCTACATATTCCACGAAAAATATTTTTCCTCTCAAAAAATACTTAAATTATAAGAATAAGGGTTCTTTGATACGACAAATCGACTGGTGTTGTCCATTTTACGATAAGATAAATGTTTCAAATATTAGGAGAGCATTTGAGTTAAAAGAAAACATGCCTTCATATAAAAAGTAGTACAGACCAAAATAATGGAAGTATTCATTCAATTTACTGAAAAAGTATCGTCAAAGGTCCCATCTATGATATAAAAAATCGGGAGTGCTCTAAAATGATGCGATTCGGAAGTAGAGTGCGTCAAACGTGGAGTATCCAATGAAGAGGGTAAAATCAAATATTCATAGTTATTCAAAAATTGATAGAATTAGCGCATTAACAAAGTCACCCATCGATTTTAGATGAAATTTCATCTAATCGAACATGTTTCGAGGGAATGATAGGCCAAAAATATATTTCTGTCAAAGGTCCCATCTATGATATAAAAAATCGGGAGTGCTCTACAATGATGCGATTCGGAAGTAGAGTGCGTCAAACGTGGAGTATCCAACGAAGAGGGTAAAATCAAATATCCATAGTTATTCAAAAATTGATAGAATTAGGGCATTAACAAAGTCACCCATCGATTTTAGATGAATTTTCATCTAATCGAAAATGTTTCGAGGGGATGATAGGCCAAAAATATATTTTTGGAGAATTGCGAAAAATGCAATATGTTCCTTACTATATTTGACGAAAAATATTTTTCCTCTCAAAAAATACTGAAATTATAAGAATAAGGGTTCTTTGATACGACGAATCGACTGGTGTGGTCCATTTTTCGATAAGATGAATGTTTCAAATATTAGGAGAGCATTCAAGTTAAAAGAAAACATGCCTTCATATAAAAAATAGTACAGACCAAAATAATGGAAGTATTCATTGAATTTTCTAAGAAAGTATCGTCAAAGGTCCCTTCTATGATATAAAAAATCGGGAGTGCTCTACAATGATGCGATTCGGAAGTAGAGTGCGTCAAACGTGGAGTATCCAATGAAGAGGGTAAAATCAAATATTCATAGTTATTCAAAAATTGATAGAATTAGGGCATTAACAAAGTCACCCATCGATTTTAGATGAATTTTCATCTAATCAAACATGTTTCGAGGGGATGATAGGCCAAAAATATATTTTTGGAGAATTGCGAAAAATGCAATAAGTTACATATTTGACGAAAAATATTTTTCCTCTCAAAAAATACTGAAATTATAAGAATAAGGGGTCTTTGATACGAAAAATCGACTGGTGTTGTCCATTTTTTGATAAGATAAATGTTTCAAATATTAGGAGAGCATTCAAGTTAAAAGAAAACATGCTTTCATATAAAAAATAGTACAGACCAAAATAATGGAAGTATTCATTGAATTTTCTAAGAAAGTATCGTCAAAGGTCCCTTCTATGATATAAAAAATCGGGAGTGCTCTACAATGATGCGATTCGGAAGTTGAGTGCGTCAAACGTCGAGTATCAAATGAAGAGGGTAAAATCAAATATCCATAGTTATTCAAAAATTGATAGAATTAGGGCATTAACAAAGTCACCCATCGATTTTATATGAATTTTCATCTGATCGAAAATGTTTCGAGGGGATGATAGGCCAAAAATATATTTTTGGAGAATTGCGAAAAATGCAATATGTATAGTCCAGCTACATATTTGACGAAAAATATTTTTCCTCTCAAAAAATACTGAAATTATAAGAATAAGGGTTCTTTGATACGACAAATCGACTGGTGTGGTCCATTTTTCGATAAGATAAATGGTTCAAATATTAGGAGAGCATTTAAGTTAAAAGAAAACATGCCTTCATATAAAAAATAGTACAGACCAAAATAATGGAAGTATTCATTCAATTTACTGAAAAAGTATCGTCAAAGGTCCCATCTATGATATAAAAAATCGGGAGTGCTCTACAATGATGCGATTCGGAAGTAGAGTGCGTCAAACATGGAGTATCCAATGAAGTGGGTAAAATCAAATATCCATAGTTATTCAAAAATTGATAGAATTAGGGCATTAACAAAGTCACCCATCGATTTTATATGAATTTTCATCAAATCGAAAATGTTTCGAGGGGATGATAGGCCAAAAATATATTTTTGGAGAATTGCGAAAAATGCAATATGTTCCTGACTATAGTCCAGCTACATATTTGACGAAAAATATTTTTCCTCTCAAAAAATACTGAAATTATAAGAATAAGGGTTCTTTGATACGACAAATCGACTGGTGTGGTCCATTTTTCAATAAGATGAATGTTTCAAATATTAGGAGAGCATTTAAGTTAAAAGAAAACATGCCTTCATATAAAAAGTAGTACAGACCAAAATAATGGAAGTATTCATTCAATTTACTGGAAAAGTATCGTCAAAGGTCCCATCTATGATATAAAAAATCGGGAGTGCTCTAAAATGATGCGATTCGGAAGTAGAGTGCGTCAAACGTGGAGTATCCAATGAAGAGGGTAAAATCAAATATTCATAGTTATTCAAAAATTGATAGAATTAGGGCATTAACAATGTCACCTATCGATTTTATATGAATTTTCATCTAATCGAAAATGTTTCGAGGGGATGATAGGCCAAAAATATATTTTTGGAGAATTGCGAAAAATGCAATATGTTCCTTACTATAGTCCAGCTACATATTTGACGAAAAATATGTTTCCTCTCAAAAAATACTGAAATTATAAGAATAAGGGTTCTTTGATACGACAAATCGACTGGTGTGGTCCATTTTTCGATAAGATGAATGTTTCAAATATTAGGAGAGCATTTAAGTTAAAAGAAAACATGCCTTCATATAAAAAGTAGTACAGACCAAAATAATGGAAGTATTCATTCAATTTACTGAAAAAGCATCGTCAAAGGTCCCATCTATGATATAAAAAATCGGGAGTGCTCTACAATGATGCAATTCGGAAGTAGAGTGCGTCAAACGTGGAGTATCCAATGAAGAGGGTAAAATCAAATATTCATAGTTATTCAAAAATTGATAGAATTAGGGCATTAACAAAGTCACCCATCGATTTTAGATGAATTTTCATCTAATCGAACATGTTTCGAGGGGTGTGGTCCATTTTTCGATAAGATGAATGTTTCAAATATTAGGAGAGCATTTAAGTTAAAAGAAAACATGCCTTCATATAAAAAGTAGTACAGACCAAAATAATGGAAGTATTCATTCAATTTACTGAAAAAGTATCGTCAAAGGTCCCATCTAGATATAAAAAATCGGGAGTGCTCTACAATGATGCGATTCGGAAGTAGAGTGCGTCAACCGTGGAGTATCCAATGAAGAGGGTAAAATCACATATTCATAGTTATTCAAAAATTGATAGAATTAGGGCATTAACAAAGTCACCCATCGATTTTAGATGAATTTTCATCTAATCGAACATGTTTCGAGGGGTGTGGTCCATTTTTCGATAAGATGAATGTTTCAAATATTAGGAGAGCATTTAAGTTAAAAGAAAACATGCCTTCATATAAAAAGTAGTACAGACCAAAATAATGGAAGTATTCATTCAATTTACTGAAAAAGTATCGTCAAAGGTCCCATCTAGATATAAAAAATCGGGAGTGCTCTACAATGATGCGATTCGGAAGTAGAGTGCGTCAACCGTGGAGTATCCAATGAAGAGGGTAAAATCACATATTCATAGTTATTCAAAAATTGATAGAATTAGGGCATTAACAAAGTCACCCATCGATTTTAGATGAATTTTCATCTAATCGAACATGTTTCGAGGGGATGATAGGTCAAAAATATATTTTTGGAGAATTGCGAAAAATGCAATAAGTTCCTTACTTATTTATAGTCCAGCTACATATTTGACGAGAAATATTTTTCCTCTCAAAAAATACTGAAATTATAAGAATAAGGGTTCTTTGATACGACAAATCGACTGGTGTTGTCCATTTTTCGATAAGATGAATGTTTCAAATATTAGGAGAGCATTTAAGTTAAAAGAAAACATGCCTTCATATAAAAAGTAGTACAGACCAAAATAATGGAAGTATTCATTCAATTTACTGAAAAAGAATCGTCAAAGGTCCCATCTATGATATAAAAAATCGGGAGTGCTCTACAATGATGCGATTCGGAAGTAGAGTGCGTCAAACGTGGAGTATCCAATGAAGAGGGTAAAATCAAATATTCATAGTTATTCAAAAATTGATAGAATTAGGGCATTAACAAAGTCACCCATCGATTTTAGATGAATTTTCATCTAATCGAACATGTTTCGAGGGGATGATAGGCCAATAATATATTTTTGGAGAATTGCGAAAAATGCAATAAGGTCCAGCTACGTATTTGACGAAAAATATTTTTTCTCTCAAAAAATACTGAAATTATAAGGATAAGGGTTCTTTGATACGACAAATCGAGTGGTGTTGTCCATTTTTTGATAAAATAAATGTTTCAAATATTAGGAGAGCATTCAAGTTAAAAGAAAACATGCCTTCATATAAAAAATAGTACAGACCAAAATAATGGAAGTATTCATCCAATTTTCTAAGAAAGTATCGTCAAAGGTCCCTTCTATGATATAAAAAATCGGGAGTGCTCTACAATGATTCGATTCGGAAGTAGAGTGCGTCAAACGTGGAGTATCCAATGAAGAGGGTAAAATCAAATATCCATAGTTATTCAAAAATTGATAGAATTAGGGCATTAACAAAGTCACCCATCGATTTTATATGAATTTTCATCTAATCGAAATTGTTTCGAGGGGATGATAGGCCAATAATATATTTTTGGAGAATTGCGAAAAATGCAATAAGTTCCTTACTATAGTCCAGCTACATATTTGACGAAAAATATTTTTTCTCTCAAAAAATACTGAAATTATAAGAATAAGGGTTCTTTGATACGACAAATCGACTGGTGTTGTCCATTTTTTGATAAGATAAATGTTTCAAATATTAGGAGAGCAATCAAGTTAAAAGAAAACATGCCTTCATATAAAAAATAGTACAGACCAAAATAATGGAAGTATTCATTCAATTTTCTGAGAAAGTATCGTCAAAGGTCCCATCTATGATATAAAAAATCGGGAGTGCTCTACAATGCTGCGATTCGGAAGTAGAGTGCGTCAAACGTGGAGTATCCAATGAAGAGGGTAAAATCAAATATCCATAGTTATTCAAAAATTGATAGAATTATGGCATTAACAAAGTCACCCATCGATTTTAGATGAATTTTCATCTAATTGAACATGTTTCGAGGGGATGATAGGCCAAAAATATATTTTTGGAGAATTGCGAAAAATGCAATAAGTTCCTTACTATAGTCCAGCTACATATTTGACGAAAAATATTTTTCTCTCAAAAAATACTTAAATTATAAGAATAAGGGTTCTTTGATACGACAAATCGACTGGTGTGGTCCATTTTTCGATAAGATGAATGTTTCAAATATTAGGAGAGCATTTAAGTTAAAAGAAAACATGCCTTCATATAAAAAGTAGTACAGACCAAAATAATGGAAGTATTCATTCAATTTACTGAAAAAGTATCGTCAAAGGTCCCATCTATGATATAAAAAATCGGGAGTGCTCTACAATGATGCGATTCGGAAGTAGAGTGCGTCAAACGTGGAGTATCCAATGAATAGGGTAAAATCAAATATCCATAGTTATTCAAAAATTGATAGAATTAGGGCATTAACAAAGTCACCCATCGATTTTATATGAATTTTTATCTAATCGAAAATGTTTCGAGGGGATTATAGGCCAAAAATATATTTTTGGAGAATTGCGAAAAATGCAATATGTTCCTTACTATAGTCCAGCTACATATTTGACGAAAAATATTTTTCCTCTCAAAAAATACTGAAATTATAAGAATAAGGGTTCTTTGATACAACAAATCGACTGGTGTGGTCCATTTTTCGATAAGATAAATGTTTCAAATATTAGGAGAGCATTTAAGTTAAAAGAAAACATGCCTTTATATAAAAAATAGTACAGACCAAAATAATGGAAGTATTCATTCAATTTTCTGAGAAAGTATCGTCAAAGGTCCCATCTATGATATAAAAAATCGGGAGTGCTCTACAATGCTGCGATTCGGAAGTAGAGTGCGTCAAACGTGGAGTATCCAATGAAAAGGGGAAAATCAAATATCCATAGTTATTCAAAAATTGATAGAATTAGGGCATTAACAAAGTCACCCATCGATTTTAGATGAATTTTCATCTAATCGAACATGTGTCGAGGGGATGATAGGCCAATAATATATTTTTGGAGAATTGCGAAAAATGCAATAAGGTCCAGCTACGTATTTGACGAAAAATATTTTTTCTCTCAAAAAATACTGAAATTATAAGGATAAGGGTTCTTTGATACGACAAATCGAGTGGTGTTGTCCATTTTTTGATAAAATAAATGTTTCAAATATTAGGAGAGCATTCAAGTTAAAAGAAAACATGCCTTCATATAAAAAATAGTACAGACCAAAATAATGGAAGTATTCATCCAATTTTCTAAGAAAGTATCGTCAAAGGTCCCTTCTATGATATAAAAAATCGGGAGTGCTCTACAATGATGCGATTCGGAAGTAGAGTGCGTCAAACGTGGAGTATCCAATGAATAGGGTAAAATCAAATATCCATAGTTATTCAAAAATTGATAGAATTAGGGCATTAACAAAGTCACCCATCGATTTTATATGAATTTTTATCTAATCGAAAATGTTTCGAGGGGATTATAGGCCAAAAATATATTTTTGGAGAATTGCGAAAAATGCAATATGTTCCTTACTATAGTCCAGCTACATATTTGACGAAAAATATTTTTCCTCTCAAAAAATACTGAAATTATAAGAATAAGGGTTCTTTGATACAACAAATCGACTGGTGTGGTCCATTTTTCGATAAGATAAATGTTTCAAATATTAGGAGAGCATTTAAGTTAAAAGAAAACATGCCTTTATATAAAAAATAGTACAGACCAAAATAATGGAAGTATTCATTCAATTTTCTGAGAAAGTATCGTCAAAGGTCCCATCTATGATATAAAAAATCGGGAGTGCTCTACAATGCTGCGATTCGGAAGTAGAGTGCGTCAAACGTGGAGTATCCAATGAAAAGGGGAAAATCAAATATCCATAGTTATTCAAAAATTGATAGAATTAGGGCATTAACAAAGTCACCCATCGATTTTAGATGAATTTTCATCTAATCGAACATGTTTCGAGGGGATGATAGGCCAAAAATATATTTTTGGAGAATTGCGAAAAATGCAATAAGTTCCTTACTATAGTCCAGCTACATATTTGACGAAAAATATTTTTTCTCTCAAAAAATACTGAAATTATAAGAATAAGGGTTTTTTGATACGACAAATCGACTGGTGTTGTCCATTTTTTGATAAGATAAATGTTTCGAATATTAGGAGAGCATTCAAGTTAAAAGAAAACATGCCTTCATATAAAAAACAGTACAGACCAAAATAATGGAAGTATTCATTCAATTTTCTAAGGAAGTATCGTCAAAGGTTCCTTCTATGATATAAAAAATCGAGAGTGCTCTACAATGATGCGATTCGGAAGTAGAGTGCGTCAAACGTGGAGTATCCAATGAAGAGGGTAAAATCAAATATCCATAGTTATTCAAAAATTGATAGAATTAGGGCATTAACAAAGTCACCCATCGATTTTATATGAATTTTCATCTAATCGAAAATGTTTCGAGGGGATGATAGGCCAGAAATATATTTTTGGAGAATTGCGAAAAATGCAATATGTTCCTTGCTATATAGTCCAGCTACATATTTGACGAAAAATATTTTTCCATTCAAAAAATACTGAAATTATAAGAATAAGGGTTCTTTGATACGACAAATCGACTGGTGTGGTCCATTTTTCGATAAGATAAATGTTTCGAATATTAGGAGAGCATTCAAGTTAAAAGAAAACATGCCTTCATATAAAAAACAGTACAGACCAAAATAATGGAAGTATTCATCCAATTTTCTAAGAAAGTATCGTCAAAGGTCCCTTCTATGATATAAAAAATCGGGAGTGCTCTACAATGATTCGATTCGGAAGTAGAGTGCGTCAAACGTGGAGTATCCAATGAAGAGGGTAAAATCAAATATCCATAGTTATTCAAAAATTGATAGAATTAGGGCATTAACAAAGTCACCCATCGATTTTATATGAATTTTCATCTAATCGAAAATGTTTCGAGGGGATGATAGGCCAATAATATATTTTTGGAGAATTGCGAAAAATGCAATAAGTTCCTTACTATAGTCCAGCTACATATTTGACGAAAAATATTTTTTCTCTCAAAAAATACTGAAATTATAAGAATAAGGGTTCTTTGATACGACAAATCGACTGGTGTTGTCCATTTTTTGATAAGATAAATGTTTCAAATATTAGGAGAGCAATCAAGTTAAAAGAAAACATGCCTTCATATAAAAAATAGTACAGACCAAAATAATGGAAGTATTCATTCAATTTTCTAAGAAAGTATCGTCAAAGGTCCCTTCTATGATATAAAAAATCGGGAGTGCTCTACAATGATGCGATTCGGAAGTAGAGTGCGTCAAACGTGGAGTATCCAATGAAGAGGGTAAAATCAAATATCCATAGTTATTCAAAAATTGATAGAATTAGGGCATTAACAAAGTCCCCCATCGATTTTATATGAATTTTCATCTAATCGAAAATGTTTCGAGGGGATGATAGGCCAAAAATATATTTTTGGAGAATTGCGAAAAATGCAATATGTTCCTTACTATAGTCCAGCTACATATTTGACGAAAAATATTTTTCCTCTCAAAAAATACTGAAATTATAAGAATAAGGGTTCTTTGATACGACAAATCGACTGGTGTGGTCCATTTTTCGATAAGATAAATGTTTCAAATATTAGGAGAGCATTTAAGTTAAAAGAAAACATGCCTTCATATAAAAAATAGTACAGACCAAAATAATGGAAGTATTCATTCAATTTTCTGAGAAAGTATCGTCAAAGGTCCCATCTATGATATAAAAAATCGGGAGTGCTCTACAATGCTGCGATTCGGAAGTAGAGTGCGTCAAACGTGGAGTATCCAATGAAGAGGGTAAAATCAAATATCCATAGTTATTCAAAAATTGATAGAATTAGAGCATTAACAAAGTCACCCATCGATTTTAGATGAATTTTCATCTAATCGAACATGTTTCGAGGGGATGATAGGCCAAAAATATATTTTTGGAGAATTGCGAAAAATGCAATAAGTTCCTTACTATAGTCCAGCTACATATTTGACGAAAAATATTTTTCCTCTCAAAAAATACTTAAATTATAAGAATAAGGGTTCTTTGATACGACAAATCGACTGGTGTGGTCCATTTTTCGATAAGATGAATGTTTCAAATATTAGGAGAGCATTTAAGTTAAAAGAAAACATGCCTTCATATAAAAAGTAGTACAGACCAAAATAATGGAAGTATTCATTCAATTTACTGAAAAAGTATCGTCAAAGGTCCCATCTATGATATAAAAAATCGGGAGTGCTCTACAATGATGCGATTCGGAAGTAGAGTGCGTCAAACGTGGAGTATCCAATGAAGAGGGTAAAATCAAATATTCATAGTTATTCAAAAATTGATAGAGTTAGGGCATTAACAAAGTCACCCATCGATTTTAGATGAATTTTCATCTAATCGAACATGTTTCGAGGGGATGATAGGCCAATAATATATTTTTGGAGAATTGCGAAAAATGCAATAAGTTCCTTACTATAGTCCAGCTACGTATTTGACGAAAAATATTTTTTCTCTCAAAAAATACTGAAATTATAAGGATAAGGGTTCTTTGATACGACAAATCGAGTGGTGTTGTCCATTTTTTGATAAAATAAATGTTTCAAATATGAGGAGAGCATTCAAGTTAAAAGAAAACATGCCTTCATATAAAAAATAGTACAGACCAAAATAATGGAAGTATTCATCCAATTTTCTAAGAAAGTATCGTCAAAGGTCCCTTCTATGATATAAAAAATCGGGAGTGCTCTACAATGATTCGATTCGGAAGTAGAGTGCGTCAAACGTGGAGTATCCAATGAAGAGGGTAAAATCAAATATCCATAGTTATTCAAAAATTGATAGAATTAGGGCATTAACAAAGTCACCCATCGATTTTATATGAATTTTCATCTAATCGAAAATGTTTCGAGGGGATGATAGGCCAATAATATATTTTTGGAGAATTGCGAAAAATGCAATAAGTTCCTTACTATAGTCCAGCTACATATTTGACGAAAAATATTTTTTCTCTCAAAAAATACTGAAATTATAAGAATAAGGGTTCTTTGATACGACAAATCGACTGGTGTTGTCCATTTTTTGATAAGATAAATGTTTCAAATATTAGGAGAGCAATCAAGTTAAAAGAAAACATGCCTTCATATAAAAAATAGTACAGACCAAAATAATGGAAGTATTCATTCAATTTTCTAAGAAAGTATCGTCAAAGGTCCCTTCTATGATATAAAAAATCGGGAGTGCTCTACAATGATGCGATTCGGGAGTAGAGTGCGTCAAACGTGGAGTATCCAATGAAGAGGGTAAAATCAAATATCCATAGTTATTCAAAAATTGATAGAATTAGGGCATTAATAAAGTCACCCATCGATTTTAGATGAATTTTCATCTAATCGAACATGTTTCGAGGGGATGATAGGCCAAAAATATATTTTTGGAGAATTGCGAAAAATGCAATAAGTTCCTTACTATAGTCCAGCTACATATTTGACGAAAAATATTTTTCTCTCAAAAAATACTTAAATTATAAGAATAAGGGTTGTTTGATACGACAAATCGACTGGTGTGGTCCATTTTTCGATAAGATGGATGTTTCAAATATTAGGAGAGCATTTAAGTTAAAAGAAAACATGCCTTCATATAAAAAGTAGTACAGACCAAAATAATGGAAGTATTCATTCAATTTACTGAAAAAGTATCGTCAAAGGTCCCATCTATGATATAAAAAATCGGGAGTGCTCTACAATGATGCGATTCGGAAGTAGAGTGCGTCAAACGTGGAGTATCCAATGAATAGGGTAAAATCAAATATCCATAGTTATTCAAAAATTGATAGAATTAGGGCATTAACAAAGTCACCCATCGATTTTATATGAATTTTTATCTAATCGAAAATGTTTCGAGGGGATGATAGGCCAAAAATATATTTTTGGAGAATTGCGAAAAATGCAATAAGTTCCTTACTATAGTCCAGCTACATATTTGACGAAAAATATTTTTTCTCTCAAAAAATACTGAAATTATAAGAATAAGGGTTCTTTGATACGACAAATCGACTGGTGTTGTCCATTTTTTGATAAGATAAATGTTTCAAATATTAGGAGAGCAATCAAGTTAAAAGAAAACATGCCTTCATATAAAAAATAGTACAGACCAAAATAATGGAAGTATTCATTCAATTTTCTAAGAAAGTATCGTCAAAGGTCCCTTCTATGATATAAAAAATCGGGAGTGCTCTACAATGATGCGATTCGGAAGTAGAGTGCGTCAAACGTGGAGTATCCAATGAAGAGGGTAAAATCAAATATCCATAGTTATTCAAAAATTGATAGAATTAGGGCATTAACAAAGTCCCCCATCGATTTTATATGAATTTTCATCTAATCGAAAATGTTTCGAGGGGATGATAGGCCAAAAATATATTTTTGGAGAATTGCGAAAAATGCAATATGTTCCTTACTATAGTCCAGCTACATATTTGACGAAAAATATTTTTCCTCTCAAAAAATACTGAAATTATAAGAATAAGGGTTCTTTGATACGACAAATCGACTGGTGTGGTCCATTTTTCGATAAGATAAATGTTTCAAATATTAGGAGAGCATTTAAGTTAAAAGAAAACATGCCTTCATATAAAAAATAGTACAGACCAAAATAATGGAAGTATTCATTCAATTTTCTGAGAAAGTATCGTCAAAGGTCCCATCTATGATATAAAAAATCGGGAGTGCTCTACAATGCTGCGATTCGGAAGTAGAGTGCGTCAAACGTGGAGTATCCAATGAAAAAGGGAAAATCAAATATCCATAGTTATTCAAAAATTGATAGAATTAGGGCATTAACAAAGTCACCCATCGATTTTAGATGAATTTTCATCTAATCGAACATGTTTCGAGGGGATGATAGGCCAAAAATATATTTTTGGAGAATTGCGAAAAATGCAATAAGTTCCTTACTATAGTCCAGCTACATATTTGACGAAAAATATTTTTCCTATCAAAAAATACTTAAATTATAAGAATAAGGGTTCTTTGATACGACCAATCGACTGGTGTTGACCATTTTTTGATAAGATAAATGTTTCAAATATTAGAAGAGCATTCAATTCAAAAGAAAACATCCCTTCATATAAAAAATAGTACAGACCAAAATAATGGAAGTATTCATTCAATTTTCTGAGAAAGTATCGTCAAAGGTCCCATCTATGATATAAAAAATCGGGAGTGCTCTACAATGCTGCGATTCGGAAGTAGAGTGCGTCAAACGTGGAGTATCCAATGAAGAGGGTAAAATCAAATATCCATAGTTATTCAAAAATTGATAGAATTAGAGCATTAACAAAGTCACCCATCGATTTTAGATGAATTTTCATCTAATCGAACATGTTTCGAGGGGATGATAGGCCAAAAATATATTTTTGGAGAATTGCGAAAAATGCAATAAGTTCCTTACTATAGTCCAGCTACATATTTGACGAAAAATATTTTTCCTCTCAAAAAATACTTAAATTATAAGAATAAGGGTTCTTTGATACGACAAATCGACTGGTGTGGTCCATTTTTCGATAAGATGAATGTTTCAAATATTAGGAGAGCATTTAAGTTAAAAGAAAACATGCCTTCATATAAAAAGTAGTACAGACCAAAATAATGGAAGTATTCATTCAATTTACTGAAAAAGTATCGTCAAAGGTCCCATCTATGATATAAAAAATCGGGAGTGCTCTACAATGATGCGATTCGGAAGTAGAGTGCGTCAAACGTGGAGTATCCAATGAAGAGGGTAAAATCAAATATTCATAGTTATTCAAAAATTGATAGAGTTAGGGCATTAACAAAGTCACCCATCGATTTTAGATGAATTTTCATCTAATCGAACATGTTTCGAGGGGATGATAGGCCAATAACATATTTTTGGAGAATTGCGAAAAATGCAATAAGTTCCTTACTATAGTCCAGCTACGTATTTGACGAAAAATATTTTTTCTCTCAAAAAATACTGAAATTATAAGGATAAGGGTTCTTTGATACGACAAATCGAGTGGTGTTGTCCATTTTTTGATAAAATAAATGTTTCAAATATTAGGAGAGCATTCAAGTTAAAAGAAAACATGCCTTCATATAAAAAATAGTACAGACCAAAATAATGGAAGTATTCATCCAATTTTCTAAGAAAGTATCGTCAAAGGTCCCTTCTATGATATAAAAAATCGGGAGTGCTCTACAATGATTCGATTCGGAAGTAGAGTGCGTCAAACGTGGAGTATCCAATGAAGAGGGTAAAATCAAATATCCATAGTTATTCAAAAATTGATAGAATTAGGGCATTAACAAAGTCACCCATCGATTTTATATGAATTTTCATCTAATCGAAAATGTTTCGAGGGGATGATAGGCCAATAATATATTTTTGGAGAATTGCGAAAAATGCAATAAGTTCCTTACTATAGTCCAGCTACATATTTGACGAAAAATATTTTTTCTCTCAAAAAATACTGAAATTATAAGAATAAGGGTTCTTTGATACGACAAATCGACTGGTGTTGTCCATTTTTTGATAAGATAAATGTTTCAAATATTAGGAGAGCAATCAAGTTAAAAGAAAACATGCCTTCATATAAAAAATAGTACAGACCAAAATAATGGAAGTATTCATTCAATTTTCTAAGAAAGTATCGTCAAAGGTCCCTTCTATGATATAAAAAATCGGGAGTGCTCTACAATGATGCGATTCGGGAGTAGAGTGCGTCAAACGTGGAGTATCCAATGAAGAGGGTAAAATCAAATATCCATAGTTATTCAAAAATTGATAGAATTAGGGCATTAATAAAGTCACCCATCGATTTTAGATGAATTTTCATCTAATCGAACATGTTTCGAGGGGATGATAGGCCAAAAATATATTTTTGGAGAATTGCGAAAAATGCAATAAGTTCCTTACTATAGTCCAGCTACATATTTGACGAAAAATATTTTTTCTCTCAAAAAATACTGAAATTATAAGAATAAGGGTTCTTTGATACGACAAATCGACTGGTGTTGTCCATTTTTTGATAAGATAAATGTTTCAAATATTAGGAGAGCAATCAAGTTAAAAGAAAACATGCCTTCATATAAAAAATAGTACAGACCAAAATAATGGAAGTATTCATTCAATTTTCTAAGAAAGTATCGTCAAAGGTCCCTTCTATGATATAAAAAATCGGGAGTGCTCTACAATGATGCGATTCGGAAGTAGAGTGCGTCAAACGTGGAGTATCCAATGAATAGGGTAAAATCAAATATCCATAGTTATTCAAAAATTGATAGAATTAGGGCATTAACAAAGTCACCCATCGATTTTATATGAATTTTTATCTAATCGAAAATGTTTCGAGGGGATGATAGGCCAAAAATATATTTTTGGAGAATTGCGAAAAATGCAATAAGTTCCTTACTATAGTCCAGCTACATATTTGACGAAAAATATTTTTCCTCTCAAAAAATACTTAAATTATAAGAATAAGGGTTCTTTGATACGACAAATCGACTGGTGTGGTCCATTTTTCGATAAGATGAATGTTTCAAATATTAGGAGAGCATTTAAGTTAAAAGAAAACATGCCTTCATATAAAAAGTAGTACAGACCAAAATAATGGAAGTATTCAATCAATTTACTGAAAAAGTATCGTCAAAGGTCCCATCTATGATATAAAAAATCGGGAGTGCTCTACAATGATGCGATTCGGAAGTAGAGTGCGTCAAACGTGGAGTATCCAATGAAGAGGGTAAAATCAAATATTCATAGTTATTCAAAAATTGATAGAGTTAGGGCATTAACAAAGTCACCCATCGATTTTAGATGAATTTTCATCTAATCGAACATGTTTCGAGGGGATGATAGGCCAATAATATATTTTTGGAGAATTGCGAAAAATGCAATAAGTTCCTTACTATAGTCCAGCTACGTATTTGACGAAAAATATTTTTTCTCTCAAAAAATACTTAAATTATAAGAATAAGGGTTCTTTGATACGACAAATCGACTGGTGTGGTCCATTTTTCGATAAGATGAATGTTTCAAATATTAGGAGAGCATTTAAGTTAAAAGAAAACATGCCTTCATATAAAAAATAGTACAGACCAAAATAATGGAAGTATTCATCCAATTTTCTAAGAAAGTATCGTCAAAGGTCCCTTCTATGATATAAAAAATCGGGAGTGCTCTACAATGATTCGATTCGGAAGTAGAGTGCGTCAAACGTGGAGTATCCAATGAAGAGGGTAAAATCAAATATCCATAGTTATTCAAAAATTGATAGAATTAGGGCATTAACAAAGTCACCCATCGATTTTATATGAATTTTCATCTAATCGAAAATGTTTCGAGGGGATGATAGGCCAATAATATATTTTTGGAGAATTGCGAAAAATGCAATAAGTTCCTTACTATAGTCCAGCTACATATTTGACGAAAAATATTTTTTCTCTCAAAAAATACTGAAATTATAAGAATAAGGGTTCTTTGATACGACAAATCGACTGGTGTTGTCCATTTTTTGATAAGATAAATGTTTCAAATATTAGGAGAGCAATCAAGTTAAAAGAAAACATGCCTTCATATAAAAAATAGTACAGACCAAAATAATGGAAGTATTCATTCAATTTTCTAAGAAAGTATCGTCAAAGGTCCCTTCTATGATATAAAAAATCGGGAGTGCTCTACAATGATGCGATTCGGAAGTAGAGTGCGTCAAACGTGGAGTATCCAATGAAGAGGGTAAAATCAAATATCCATAGTTATTCAAAAATTGATAGAATTAGGGCATTAACAAAGTCACCCATCGATTTTAGATGAATTTTCATCTAATCGAACATGTTTCGAGGGGATGATAGGCCAAAAATATATTTTTGGAGAATTGCGAAAAATGCAATAAGTTCCTTACTATAGTCCAGCTACATATTTGACGAAAAATATTTTTCTCTCAAAAAATACTTAAATTATAAGAATAAGGGTTCTTTGATACGACAAATCGACTGGTGTGGTCCATTTTTCGATAAGATGAATGTTTCAAATATTAGGAGAGCATTTAAGTTAAAAGAAAACATGCCTTCATATAAAAAGTAGTACAGACCAAAATAATGGAAGTATTCATTCAATTTACTGAAAAAGTATCGTCAAAGGTCCCATCTATGATATAAAAAATCGGGAGTGCTCTACAATGATGCGATTCGGAAGTAGAGTGCGTCAAACGTGGAGTATCCAATGAATAGGGTAAAATCAAATATCCATAGTTATTCAAAAATTGATAGAATTAGGGCATTAACAAAGTCACCCATCGATTTTATATGAATTTTTATCTAATCGAAAATGTTTCGAGGGGATGATAGGCCAAAAATATATTTTTGGAGAATTGCGAAAAATGCAATATGTTCCTTACTATAGTCCAGCTACATATTTGACGAAAAATATTTTTCCTCTCAAAAAATACTGAAATTATAAGAATAAGGGTTCTTTGATACAACAAATCGACTGGTGTGGTCCATTTTTCGATAAGATAAATGTTTAAAATATTAGGAGAGCATTTAAGTTAAAAGAAAACATGCCTTCATATAAAAAATAGTACAGACCAAAATAATGGAAGTATTCATTCAATTTTCTGAGAAAGTATCGTCAAAGGTCCCATCTATGATATAAAAAATCGGGAGTGCTCTACAATGCTGCGATTCGGAAGTAGAGTGCGTCAAACGTGGAGTATCCAATGAAAAGGGGAAAATCAAATATCCATAGTTATTCAAAAATTGATAGAATTAGGGCATTAACAAAGTCACCCATCGATTTTAGATGAATTTTCATCTAATCGAACATGTTTCGAGGGGATGATAGGCCAAAAATGTATTTTTGGAGAATTGCGAAAAATGCAATAAGTTCCTTACTATAGTCCAGCTACATATTTGACGAAAAATATTTTTCCTCTCAAGAAATACTGAAATTATAAGAATAAGGGTTCTTTGATACGACAAATCGACTGGTGTTGTCCATTTTTTGATAAGATAAATGTTTCAAATATTAGAAGAGCATTCAAGTCAAAAGAAAACATCCCTTCATATAAAAAATAGTACAGACCAAAATAATGGAAGTATTCATTCAATTTTCTGAGAAAGTATCGTCAAAGGTCCCATCTATGATATAAAAAATCGGGAGTGCTCTAAAATGATGCGATTCGGAAGTAGAGTGCGTCAAACGTGGAGTATCCAATGAAGAGGGTAAAATCAAATATTCATAGTTATTCAAAAATTGATAGAATTAGGGCATTAACAATGTCACCTATAGATTTTATATGAATTTTCATCTAATCGAAAATGTTTCGAGGGGATGATAGGCCAAAAATATATTTTTGGAGAATTGCGAAAAATGCAATAAGTTCCTTACTTATTTATAGTCCAGCTACATATTTGACGAAAAATATTTTTCCTCTCAAAAAATACTGAAATTATAAGAATAAGGGTTCTTTGATACGACAAATCGACTGGTGTGGTCCATTTTTCGATAAGATGAATATAAAAAATCGAGAGTGCTCTACAATGATGCGATTCGGAAGTAGAGTGCGTCAAACGTGGAGTATCCAATGAAGAGGGTAAAATCAAATATCCATAGTTATTCAAAAATTGATAGAATTAGGGCATTAACAAAGTCACCCATCGATTTTATATGAATTTTCATCTAATCGAAAATGTTTCGAGGGGATGATAGGCCAGAAATATATTTTTGGAGAATTGCGAAAAATGCAATATGTTCCTTGCTATATAGTCCAGCTACATATTTGACGAAAAATATTTTTCCATTCAAAAAATACTGAAATTATAAGAATAAGGGTTCTTTGATACGACAAATCGACTGGTGTTGTCCATTTTTCGATAAGATAAATGTTTCGAATATTAGGAGAGCATTCAAGTTAAAAGAAAACATGCCTTCATATAAAAAACAGTACAGACCAAAATAATGGAAGTATTCATCCAATTTTCTAAGAAAGTATCGTCAAAGGTCCCTTCTATGATATAAAAAATCGGGAGTGCTCTACAATGATTCGATTCGGAAGTAGAGTGCGTCAAACGTGGAGTATCCAATGAAGAGGGTAAAATCAAATATCCATAGTTATTCAAAAATTGATAGAATTAGGGCATTAACAAAGTCACCCATCGATTTTATATGAATTTTCATCTAATCGAAAATGTTTCGAGGGGATGATAGGCCAATAATATATTTTTGGAGAATTGCGAAAAATGCAATAAGTTCCTTACTATAGTCCAGCTACATATTTGACGAAAAATATTTTTTCTCTCAAAAAATACTGAAATTATAAGAATAAGGGTTCTTTGATACGACAAATCGACTGGTGTTGTCCATTTTTTGATAAGATAAATGTTTCAAATATTAGGAGAGCAATCAAGTTAAAAGAAAACATGCCTTCATATAAAAAATAGTACAGACCAAAATAATGGAAGTATTCATTCAATTTTCTAAGAAAGTATCGTCAAAGGTCCCTTCTATGATATAAAAAATCGGGAGTGCTCTACAATGATGCGATTCGGAAGTAGAGTGCGTCAAACGTGGAGTATCCAATGAAGAGGGTAAAATCAAATATCCATAGTTATTCAAAAATTGATAGAATTAGGGCATTAACAAAGTCCCCCATCGATTTTATATGAATTTTCATCTAATCGAAAATGTTTCGAGGGGATGATAGGCCAAAAATATATTTTTGGAGAATTGCGAAAAATGCAATATGTTCCTTACTATAGTCCAGCTACATATTTGACGAAAAATATTTTTCCTCTCAAAAAATACTGAAATTATAAGAATAAGGGTTCTTTGATACGACAAATCGACTGGCGTGGTCCATTTTTCGATAAGATAAATGTTTCAAATATTAGGAGAGCATTTAAGTTAAAAGAAAACATGCCTTCATATAAAAAATAGTACAGACCAAAATAATGGAAGTATTCATTCAATTTTCTGAGAAAGTATCGTCAAAGGTCCCATCTATGATATAAAAAATCGGGAGTGCTCTACAATGATGCGATTCGGAAGTAGAGTGCGTCAAACGTGGAGTATCCAATGAAGAGGGTAAAATCAAATATCCATAGTTATTCAAAAATTGATAGAATTAGGGCATTAACAAAGTCACCCATCGATTTTATATGAATTTTTATCTAATCGAAAATGTTTCGAGGGGATGATAGGCCAAAAATATATTTTTGGAGAATTGCGAAAAATGCAATATGTTCCTTACTATAGTCCAGCTACATATTTGACGAAAAATATTTTTCCTCTCAAAAAATACTGAAATTATAAGAATAAGGGTTCTTTGATACAACAAATCGACTGGTGTGGTCCATTTTTCGATAAGATAAATGTTTCAAATATTAGGAGAGCATTTAAGTTAAAAGAAAACATGCCTTCATATAAAAAATAGTACAGACCAAAATAATGGAAGTATTCATTCAATTTTCTGAGAAAGTATCGTCAAAGGTCCCATCTATGATATAAAAAATCGGGAGTGCTCTACAATGCTGCGATTCGGAAGTAGAGTGCGTCAAACGTGGAGTATCCAATGAAAAGGGGAAAATCAAATATCCATAGTTATTCAAAAATTGATAGAATTAGGGCATTAACAAAGTCACCCATCGATTTTAGATGAATTTTCATCTAATCGAACATGTTTCGAGGGGATGATAGGCCAAAAATATATTTTTGGAGAATTGCGAAAAATGCAATAAGTTCCTTACTATAGTCCAGCTACATATTTGACGAAAAATATTTTTCCTCTCAAAAAATACTTAAATTATAAGAATAAGGGTTCTTTGATACGACAAATCGACTGGTGTTGTCCATTTTTTGATAAGATAAATGTTTCAAATATTAGATGAGCATTCAAGTCAAAAGAAAACATCCCTTCATATAAAAAATAGTACAGACCAAAATAATGGAAGTATTCATTCAATTTTCTGAGAAAGTATCGTCAAAGGTCCCATCTATGATATAGAAAATCGGGAGTGCTCTACAATGCTGCGATTCGGAAGTAGAGTGCGTCAAACGTGGAGTATCCAATGAAGAGGGTAAAATCAAATATCCATAGTTATTCAAAAATTGATAGAATTAGAGCATTAACAAAGTCACCCATCGATTTTAGATGAATTTTCATCTAATCGAACATGTTTCGAGGGGATGATAGGCTAAAAATATATTTTTGGAGAATTGCGAAAAATGCAATAAGTTCCTTACTATAGTCCAGCTACATATTTGACGAAAAATATTTTTCCTCTCAAAAAATACTTAAATTATAAGAATAAGGGTTCTTTGATACGACAAATCGACTGGTGTGGTCCATTTTTCGATAAGATGAATGTTTCAAATGTTAGGATAGCATTTAAGTTAAAAGAAAACATGCCTTCATATAAAAAGTAGTACAGACCAAAATAATGGAAGTATTCATTCAATTTACTGAAAAAGTATCGACAAAGGTCCCATCTATGATATAAAAAATCGGGAGTGCTCTACAATGATGCGATTCGGAAGTAGAGTGCGTCAAACGTGGAGTATCCAATGAAGAGGGTAAAATCAAATATTCATAGTTATTCAAAAATTGATAGAATTAGGGCATTAACAAAGTCACCCATCGATTTTAGATGAATTTTCATCTAATCGAACATGTTTCGAGGGGATGATAGGCCAATAATATATTTTTGGAGAATTGCGAAAAATGCAATAAGTTCCTTACTATAGTCCAGCTACGTATTTGACGAAAAATATTTTTTCTCTCAAAAAATACTGAAATTATAAGGATAAGGGTTCTTTGATACGACAAATCGAGTGGTGTTGTCCATTTTTTGATAAAATAAATGTTTCAAATATCAGGAGAG
Source organism: Galeruca laticollis (assembly GCA_963921935.1). Classification (NCBI taxonomy): domain Eukaryota; kingdom Metazoa; phylum Arthropoda; class Insecta; order Coleoptera; family Chrysomelidae; genus Galeruca; species Galeruca laticollis. Next base: position 287,069,311 of record OY998175.1, on the reverse strand, counting down.
CATTCAAGTTAAAAGAAAACATGCCTTCATATAAAAAATAGTACAGACCAAAATAATGGAAGTATTCATCCAATTTTCTAAGAAAGTATCGTCAAAGGTCCCTTCTACGATATAAAAAATCGGGAGTGCTCTACAATGATTCGATTCGGAAGTAGAGTGCGTCAAACGTGGAGTATCCAATGGAGAGGGTAAAATCAAATATCCATAGTTATTCAAAAATTGATAGAATTAGGGCATTAACAAAGTCACACATCGATTTTATATGAATTTTCATCTAATCGAAAATGTTTCGAGGGGATGATAGGCCAATAATATATTTTTGGAGAATTGCGAAAAATACAATAAGTTCCTTACTATAGTCCAGCTACATATTTGACGAAAAATATTTTTTCTCTCGAAAAATACTGAAATTATAAGAATAAGGGTTCTTTGATACGACAAATCGACTGGTGTTGTCCATTTTTTGATAAGATAAATGTTTCAAATATTAGGAGAGCAATCAAGTTAAAAGAAAACATGCCTTCATATAAAAAATAGTACAGACCAAAATAATGGAAGTATTCATTCAATTTTCTAAGAAAGTATCGTCAAAGGTCCCTTCTATGATATAAAAAATCGGGAGTGCTCTACAATGATGCGATTCGGAAGTAGAGTGCGTCAAACGTGGAGTATCCAATGAAGAGGGTAAAATCAAATATCCATAGTTATTCAAAAATTGATAGAATTAGGGCATTAACAAAGTCCCCCATCGATTTTATATGAATTTTCATCTAATCGAAAATGTTTCGAGGGGATGATAGGCCAAAAATATATTTTTGGAGAATTGCGAAAAATGCAATATGTTCCTTACTATAGTCCAGCTACATATTTGACGAAAAATATTTTTCCTCTCAAAAAATACTGAAATTATAAGAATAAGGGTTCTTTGATACGACAAATCGACTGGTGTGGTCCATTTTTCGATAAGATAAATGTTTCAAATATTAGGAGAGCATTTAAGTTAAAAGAAAACATGCCTTCATATAAAAAATAGTACAGACCAAAATAATGGAAGTATTCATTCAATTTTCTGAGAAAGTATCGTCAAAGGTCCCATCTATGATATAAAAAATAGGGAGTGCTCTACAATGCTGCGATTCGGAAGTAGAGTGCGTCAAACGTGGAGTATCCAATGAAGAGGGTAAAATCAAATATCCATAGTTATTCAAAAATTGATAGAATTAGGGCATTAACAAAGTCACCCATCGATTTTAGATGAATTTTCATCTAATCGAACATGTTTCGAGGGGATGATAGGCCAAAAATATATTTTTGGAGAATTGCGAAAAATGCAATAAGTTCCTTACTATAGTCCAGCTACATATTTGACGAAAAATATTTTTCTCTCAAAAAATACTTAAATTATAAGAAATAAGGGTTCTTTGATACGACAAATCGACTGGTGTGGTCCATTTTTCGATAAGATGAATGTTTCAAATATTAGGAGAGCATTTAAGTTAAAAGAAAACATGCCTTCATATAAAAAGTAGTACAGACCAAAATAATGGAAGTATTCATTCAATTTACTGAAAAAGTATCGTCAAAGGTCCCATCTATGATATAAAAAATCGGGAGTGCTCTACAATGATGCGATTCGGAAGTAGAGTGCGTCAAACGTGGAGTATCCAATGAATAGGGTAAAATCAAATATCCATAGTTATTCAAAAATTGATAGAATTAGGGCATTAACAAAGTCACCCATCGATTTTATATGAATTTTTATCTAATCGAAAATGTTTCGAGGGGATGATAGGCCAAAAATATATTTTTGGAGAATTGCGAAAAATGCAATATGTTCCTTACTATAGTCCAGCTACATATTTGACGAAAAATATTTTTCCTCTCAAAAAATACTGAAATTATAAGAATAAGGGTTCTTTGATACGACAAATCGACTGGTGTTGTCCATTTTTTGATAAGATAAATGTTTCAAATATTAGAAGAGCATTCAAGTCAAAAGAAAACATCCCTGCATATAAAAAATAGTACAGACCAAAATAATGGAAGTATTCATTCAATTTTCTGAGAAAGTATCGTCAAAGGTCCCATCTATGATATAAAAAATCGGGAGTGCTCTACAATGCTGCGATTCGGAAGTAGAGTGCGTCAAACGTGGAGTATCCAATGAAGAGGGTAAAATCAAATATCCATAGTTATTCAAAAATTGATAGAATTAGAGCATTAACAAAGTCACCCATCGATTTTAGATGAATTTTCATCTAATCGAACATGTTTCGAGGGGATGATAGGCCAAAAATATATTTTTGGAGAATTGCGAAAAATGCAATAAGTTCCTTACTATAGTCCAGCTACATATTTGACGAAAAATATTTTTCCTCTCAAAAAATACTTAAATTATAAGAATAAGGGTTCTTTGATACGACAAATCGACTGGTGTGGTCCATTTTTCGATAAGATGAATGTTTCAAATATTAGGAGAGCATTTAAGTTAAAAGAAAACATGCCTTCATATAAAAAGTAGTACAGACCAAAATAATGGAAGTATTCATTCAATTTACTGAAAAAGTATCGTCAAAGGTCCCATCTATGATATAAAAAATCGGGAGTGCTCTACAATGATGCGATTCGGAAGTAGAGTGCGTCAAACGTGGAGTATCCAATGAAGAGGGTAAAATCAAATATTCATAGTTATTCAAAAATTGATAGAATTAGGGCATTAACAAAGTCACCCATCGATTTTAGATGAATTTTCATCTAATCGAACATGTTTCGAGGGGATGATAGGCCAATAATATATTTTTGGAGAATTGTGAAAAATGCAATAAGTTCCTTACTATAGTCCAGCTACGTATTTGACGAAAAATATTTTTTCTCTCAAAAAATACTGAAATTATAAGGATAAGGGTTCTTTGATACGACAAATCGAGTGGTGTTGCCCATTTTTTGATAAAATAAATGTTTCAAATATTAGGAGAGCATTCAAGTTAAAAGAAAACATGCCTTCATATAAAAAATAGTACAGACCAAAATAATGGAAGTATTCATCCAATTTTCTAAGAAAGTATCGTCAAAGGTCCCTTCTATGATATAAAAAATCGGGAGTGCTCTACAATGATTCGATTCGGAAGTAGAGTGCGTCAAACGTGGAGTATCCAATGAAGAGGGTAAAATCAAATATCCATAGTTATTCAAAAATTGATAGAATTAGGGCATTAACAAAGTCACCCATCGATTTTATATGAATTTTCATCTAATCGAAAATGTTTCGAGGGGATGATAGGCCAATAATATATTTTTGGAGAATTGCGAAAAATGCAATAAGTTCCTTACTATAGTCCAGCTACATATTTGACGAAAAATATTTTTCCTCTCAAAAAATACTGAAATTATAAGAATAAGGGTTCTTTGATACGACAAATCGACTGGTGTGGTCCATTTTTCGATAAGATAAATGTTTCAAATATTAGGAGAGCATTTAAGTTAAAAGAAAACATGCCTTCATATAAAAAATAGTACAGACCAAAATAATGGAAGTATTCATTCAATTTACTGAAAAAGTATCGTCAAAGGTCCCATCTATGATATAAAAAATCGGGAGTGCTCTACAATGATGCGATTCGGAAGTAGAGTGCGTCAAACGTGGAGTATCCAATGAATAGGGTAAAATCAAATATCCATAGTTATTCAAAAATTGATAGAATTAGGGCATTAACAAAGTCACCCATCGATTTTATATGAATTTTTATCTAATCGAAAATGTTTCGAGGGGATGATAGGCCAAAAATATATTTTTGGAGAATTGCGAAAAATGCAATATGTTCCTTACTATAGTCCAGCTACATATTTGACGAAAAATATTTTTCCTCTCAAAAAATACTGAAATTATAAGAATAAGGGTTCTTTGATACGACAAATCGACTGGTGTTGTCCATTTTTTGATAAGATAAATGTTTCAAATATTAGAAGAGCATTCAAGTCAAAAGAAAACATCCCTTCATATAAAAAATAGTACAGACCAAAATAATGGAAGTATTCATTCAATTTTCTGAGAAAGTATCGTCAAAGGTCCCATCTATGATATAAAAAATCGGGAGTGCTCTACAATGCTGCGATTCGGAAGTAGAGTGCGTCAAACGTGGAGTATCCAATGAAGAGGGTAAAATCAAATATCCATAGTTATTCAAAAATTGATAGAATTAGAGCATTAACAAAGTCACCCATCGATTTTAGATGAATTTTCATCTAATCGAACATGTTTCGAGGGGATGATAGGCCAAAAATATATTTTTGGAGAATTGCGAAAAATGCAATAAGTTCCTTACTATAGTCCAGCTACATATTTGACGAAAAATATTTTTCCTCTCAAAAAATACTTAAATTATAAGAATAAGGGTTCTTTGATACGACAAATCGACTGGTGTGGTCCATTTTTCGATAAGATGAATGTTTCAAATATTAGGAGAGCATTTAAGTTAAAAGAAAACATGCCTTCATATAAAAAGTAGTACAGACCAAAATAATGGAAGTATTCATTCAATTTACTGAAAAAGTATCGTCAAAGGTCCCATCTATGATATAAAAAATCGGGAGTGCTCTACAATGATGCGATTCGGAAGTAGAGTGCGTCAAACGTGGAGTATCCAATGAAGAGGGTAAAATCAAATATTCATAGTTATTCAAAAATTGATAGAATTAGGGCATTAACAAAGTCACCCATCGATTTTAGATGAATTTTCATCTAATCGAACATGTTTCGAGGGGATGATAGGCCAATAATATATTTTTGGAGAATTGTGAAAAATGCAATAAGTTCCTTACTATAGTCCAGCTACGTATTTGACGAAAAATATTTTTTCTCTCAAAAAATACTGAAATTATAAGGATAAGGGTTCTTTGATACGACAAATCGAGTGGTGTTGCCCATTTTTTGATAAAATAAATGTTTCAAATATTAGGAGAGCATTCAAGTTAAAAGAAAACATGCCTTCATATAAAAAATAGTACAGACCAAAATAATGGAAGTATTCATCCAATTTTCTAAGAAAGTATCGTCAAAGGTCCCTTCTATGATATAAAAAATCGGGAGTGCTCTACAATGATTCGATTCGGAAGTAGAGTGCGTCAAACGTGGAGTATCCAATGAAGAGGGTAAAATCAAATATCCATAGTTATTCAAAAATTGATAGAATTAGGGCATTAACAAAGTCACCCATCGATTTTATATGAATTTTCATCTAATCGAAAATGTTTCGAGGGGATGATAGGCCAATAATATATTTTTGGAGAATTGCGAAAAATGCAATAAGTTCCTTACAGTCCAGCTACATATTTGACGAAAAATATTTTTCCTCTCAAAAAATACTGAAATTATAAGAATAAGGGTTCTTTGATACGACAAATCGACTGGTGTGGTCCATTTTTCGATAAGATAAATGTTTCAAATATTAGGAGAGCATTTAAGTTAAAAGAAAACATGCCTTCATATAAAAAATAGTACAGACCAAAATAATGGAAGTATTCATTCAATTTTCTGAGAAAGTAGCGTCAAAGGTCCCATCTATGATATAAAAAATCGGGAGTGCTCTACAATGCTGCGATTCGGAAGTAGAGTGCGTCAAACGTGGAGTATCCAATGAAGAGGGTAAAATCAAATATCCATAGTTATTCAAAAATTGATAGAATTAGGGCATTAACAAAGTCACCCATCGATTTTAGATGAATTTTCATCTAATCGAACATGTTTCGAGGGGATGATAGGCCAAAAATATATTTTTGGAGAATTGCGAAAAATGCAATATGTTCCTTACTATAGTCCAGCTACATATTTGACGAAAAATATTTTTCTCTCGAAAAATACTTAAATTATAAGAATAAGGGTTCTTTGATACGACAAATCGACTGGTGTGGTCCATTTTTCGATAAGATGAATGTTTCAAATATTAGGAGAGCATTTAAGTTGAAAGAAAACATGCCCTCATATAAAAAGTAGTACAGACCAAAATAATGGAAGTATTCATTCAATTTACTGAAAAAGTATCGTCAAAGGTCCCATCTATGATATAAAAAATCGGGAGTGCTCTACAATGATGCGATTCGGAAGTAGAGTGCGTCAAACGTGGAGTATCCAATGAATAGGGTAAAATCAAATATCCATAGTTATTCAAAAATTGATAGAATTAGGGCATTAACAAAGTCACCCATCGATTTTATATGAATTTTCATCTAATCGAAAATGTTTCGAGGGGATGATAGGCCAGAAATATATTTTTGGAGAATTGCGAAAAATGCAATATGTTCCTTGCTATATAGTCCAGCTACATATTTGACGAAAAATATTTTTCCATTCAAAAAATACTGAAATTATAAGAATAAGGGTTCTTTGATAGGACAAATCGACTGGTGTTGTCCATTTTTTGATAAGATAAATGTTTCGAATATTAGGAGAGCATTCAAGTTAAAAGAAAACATGCCTTCATATTAAAAACAGTACAGACCAAAATAATGGAAGTATTCATTCAATTTTCTAAGAAAGTATCGTCAAAGGTTCCTTCTATGATATAAAAAATCGAGAGTGCTCTACAATGATGCGATTCGGAAGTAGAGTGCGTCAAACGTGGAGTATCCAATGAAGAGGGTAAAATCAAATATCCATAGTTATTCAAAAATTGATAGAATTAGGGCATTAACAAAGTCACCCATCGATTTTATATGAATTTTCATCTAATCGAAAATGTTTCGAGGGGATGATAGGCCAGAAATATATTTTTGGAGAATTGCGAAAAATGCAATATGTTCCTTGCTATATAGTCCAGCTACATATTTGACGAAAAATATTTTTCCATTCAAAAAATACTGAAATTATAAGAATAAGGGTTCTTTGATACGACAAATCGACTGGTGTGGTCCATTTTTCGATAAGATAAATGTTTCGAATATTAGGAGAGCATTCAAGTTAAAAGAAAACATGCCTTCATATAAAAAACAGTACAGACCAAAATAATGGAAGTATTCATTCAATTTTCTAAGAAAGTATCGTCAAAGGTTCCTTCTATGATATAAAAAATCGAGAGTGCTCTACAATGATGCGATTCGGAAGTAGAGTGCGTCAAACGTGGAGTATCCAATGAAGAGGGTAAAATCAAATATCCATAGTTATTCAAAAATTGATAGAATTAGGGCATTAACAAAGTCACCCATCGATTTTAGATGAATATTCATCTAATCGAACATGTTCCGAGGGGATGATAGGCCAAAAATATATTTTTGGAGAATTGCGAAAAATGCAATAAGTTCCTTACTATATATAGTCCAGCTACATATTTGACGAAAAATATTTTTCCTCTAAAAAAATACTGAAATTATAAGGATAAGGGTTCTTTGATACGACAAATCGACTGGTGTTGTCCAAAGGTCCCGTCTATGACATAAAAAATCATGAGTGCTCTACAATGAAGCGATTCGGAAGTAGAGTGTGTCGAACGTGGAGTATCCAATGAAGAGGGTAAAATCAAATATCTATAGTTATTCAAAAATTCATAGAATTAGGGCATTAACAAAGTCACCCATCGATTTTAGATGAAATTTCATCTAATCGAACATGTTTCGAGGGAATGATGGGCCAAAAATATATTTTTGTCAAAGGTCCCATCTATAATATAAAAAATCGGGAGTGCTCTACGATGATGCGATTCGGAAGTAGAGTGCGTCAAACGTGGAGTATCCAATGAAGAGGGTAAAATCAAATATCCATAGTTATTCAAAAATTGATAGAATTAGGGCATTAACAAAGTCACCCATCCATTTTAGATGAATATTCATCTAATCGAAAATGTTTTGAGGTGATGATAGGCCAAAAATATATTTTTGGAGAATTGCGAAAAATGCAATATATTCCTTACTATAGTCCAGCTACATATTTGACGAAAAATATTTTTCCTCTCAAAAAATACTGAAATTATAAGAATAAGGGTTCTTTGATACGACAAATCGACTGGTGTGGTCCATTTTTCGATAAGATGAATGTTTCAAATATTAGGAGAGCATTTAAGTTAAAAGAAAACATGCCTTCATATAAAAAGTAGTACAGACCAAAATAATGGAAGTATTCATTCAATTTACTGAAAAAGTATCGTCAAAGGTCCCATCTATGATATAAAAAATCGGCAGTGCTCTACAATGATGTGATTCGGAAGTAGAGTGCGTCAAACGTGGAGTATCCAATGAAGAGGGTAAAATCAAATATCCATAGTTATTCAAAAATTGATAGCCTTAGGGCATTAACAAAGTCACCCATCGATTTTAGATGAATTTTCATCTAATCGAACATGTTTCGAGGGGATGATAGGCCAATGATATATTTTTGGAGAATTTCGAAAAATGCAATAAGTTCCTTACTATATATAGTCCAGCTACATATTTGACGAAAAATATTTTTCCTCTAAAAAAATACTGAAATTATAAGGATAAGGGTTCTTTGATACGACAAATCGACTGGTGTGGTCCATTTTTCGATAAGATGAATGTTTCAAATATTAGGAGAGCATTTAAGTTAAAAGAAAACATGCCTTCATATAAAAAGTAGTACAGACCAAAATAATGGAAGTATTCATTCAATTTACTGAAAAAGTATCGTCAAAGGTCCCATCTATGATATAAAAAATCGGGAGTGCTCTACAATGATGCGATTCGGAAGTAGAGTGCGTCAAACGTGGAGTATCCAATGAAGAGGGTAAAATCAAATATTCATAGTTAATCAAAAATTGATAGAATTAGGGCATTAACAAAGTCACCCATCGATTTTAGATGAACTTTCATCTAATCGAACATGTTTCGAGGGGATGATAGGCCAAAAATATATTTTTGGAGAATTGCGAAAAATGCAATAAGTTCCTTACTATAGTCCAGCTACATATTTGACGAAAAATATTTTTCCTCTCAAAAAATACTGAAATTATAAGAATAAGGGTTCTTTGATACGACAAATCGACTGGTGTGGTCCATTTTTCGATAAGATGAATGTTTCAAATATTAGGAGAGCATTTAAGTTGAAAGAAAACATGCCTTCATATAAAAAGTAGTACAGACCAAAATAATGGAAGTATTCATTCAATTTACTGAAAAAGTATCGTCAAAGGTCCCATCTATGATATAAAAAATCGAGAGTGCTCTACAATGATGCGATTCGGAAGTAGAGTGCGTCAAACGTGGAGTATCTTATGAAGAGGGTAAAATCAAATATTCATAGTTATTCAAAAATTGATAGAATTAGGGCATTAACAAAGTCACCCATCGATTTTAGATGAATTTTCATCTAATCGAAAATGTTTCGAGGGGATGATAGGTCAATAATATATTTTTGAAGAATTGCGAAAAATGCAATAAGTTCCTTACTATAGTCCAGCTACATATTTGACGAAAAATATTTTTTCTCTCAAAAAATACTGAAATTATAAGAATAAGGGTTCTTTGATACGACAAATCGACTGGTGTTGTCCATTTTTTGATAAGATAAATGTTTCAAATATTAGGAGAGCATTCAAGTTAAAAGAAAACATGCCTTCATATAAAAAACAGTACAGACCAAAATAATGGAAGTATTAATTCAATTTTCTAAGAAAGTATCGTCGAAGGTTCCTTCTATGATATAAAAAATCGAGAGTGCTCTACAATGATGCGATTCGGAAGTAGAGTGCGTCAAACGTGGAGTATCCAATGAAGAGGGTAAAATCAAATATCCATAGTTATTCAAAAATTGATAGAATTAGGGCATTAACAAAGTCACCCATCGATTTCATATGAATTTTCATCTAATCGAAAATGTTTCGAGGGGATGATAGGCCAGAAATATATTTTTGGAGAATTGCGAAAAATGCAATATGTTCCTTGCGATATATAGTCCAGCTACATATTTGACGAAAAATATTTTTCCTTTCAAAAAATACTGAAATTATAAGAATAAGGGTTCTTTGATACGACAAATCGACTGGTGTGGTCCATTTTTCGATAAGATAAATGTTTCAAATATTAGGAGAGCATTTATGTTAAAAGAAAACATGCCTTCATATAAAAAATAGTACAGACCAAAATAATGGAAGTATTCATTCAATTTTCTGAGAAAGTATCGTCAAAGGTCCCATCTATGATATAAAAAATCGGGAGTGCTCTACAATGCTGCGATTCGGAAGTAGAGTGCGTCAAACGTGGAGTATCCAATGAAGAGGGTAAAATCAAATATCCATAGTTATTCAAAAATTGATAGAATTAGGGCATTAACAAAGTCAGCCATCGATTTTGGATGAATATTCATCTAATCGAACATGTTTCGAGGGGATGATAGGCCAAAAATATATTTTTGGAGAATTGCGAAAAATGCAATATTTTCCTTACTCTATCTAGTCCAGCTACATATTTGACGAAAAATATTTTTCCTCTCAAAAAATACTGAAATTATAAGGATAAGGGTTCTTTGACACGACAAATCGACTGGTGTTGTCCAAAGGTCCCGTCTATGACATAAAAAATCATGAGTGCTCTACAATGAAGCGATTCGGAAGTAGAGTGCGTCGAACGTGGAGTGTCCAATGAAGAGGGTAAAATCAAATATCTATAGTTATTCAAAAATTCATAGAATTAGGGCATTAATAAAGTCACCCATCGATTTTAGATGAAATTTCATCTAATCGAACATGTTTCGAGGGAATGATGGGCCAAAAGTATATTTTTGTCAAAGGTCCCATCTATGATATAAAAAATCGGGAGTGCTCTACAATGATGCGATTCGGAAGTAGAGTGCGTCAAACGTGGAGTATCCAATGAAGAGGGTAAAATCAAATATCCATAGTTATTCAAAAATTGATAGAATTAGGGCATCAACAAAGTCACCCATCGATTTTAGATGAATTTTCATCTAATCGAACATGTTTCGAGGGGATGATAGGTCAAAAATATATTTTTGGAGAATTGCGAAAAATGCAATAAGTTCCTTACTATATTCCCGCTACATATTTGACGAAAAATATTTTTCCTCTCAAAAAATACTTAAATTATAAGAATAAGGGTTCTTTGATACGACAAATCGACTGGTGTGGTCCATTTTTCGATAAGATGAATGTTTCAAATATTAGGAGAGCATTTAAGTTAAAAGAAAACATGCCTTCATATAAAAAATAGTACAGACCAAAATAATGGAAGTATTCATTCAATTTTCTGAGAAAGTATCGTCAAAGGTCCCATCTATGATACAAAAAATCGGGAGTGCTCTACAAGGATGCGATTCGGAAGTAGAGTGCGTCAAACGTGGAGTATCGAATGAAGAGGGTAAAATCAAATATCCATAGTTATTCAAAAATTGATAGAATTAGGGCATTAACAAAGTCACCCATCGATTTTAGATTAATTTTCATCTAATCGAACATGTTTCGAGGGGATGATAGGCCAAAAATATATTTTTGGAGAATTGCGAAAAATGCCATATTTTCCTTACTACATATTTGACGAAAAATATTTTTCCTCTCAAAAAATACTGAAATTATAAGAATAATGGTTCTTTGATACGACAAATCGACTGGTGTTGTCCATTTTTTGATAAGATAAATGTTTCAAATATTAGGAGAGCATTTAAGTTAAAAGAAAACATGCCTTCATATAAAAAATAGTACAGACCAAAATAATGGAAGTATTCATTCAATTTTCTGAGAAAGTATCGTCAAAGGTCCCATCTATGATATAAAAAATCGGGAGTGCTCTACAATGCTGCGATTCGGAAGTAGAGTGCGTCAAACGTGGAGTATCCAATGAAGAGGGTAAAATCAAATATCCATAGTTATTCAAAAATTGATAGAATTAGGGCATTAACAAAGTCACCCATCGATTTTGGATGAATATTCATCTAATCGAACATGTTTCGAGGGGATGATAGGCCAAAAATATATTTTTGGAGAATTGCGAAAAATGCAATATTTTCCTTACTCTATCTAGTCCAGCTACATATTTGACGAAAAATATTTTTCCTCTCAAAAAATACTGAAATTATAAGGATAAGGGTTCTTTGATACGACAAATCGACTGGTGTTGTCCAAAGGTCCCGTCTATGACATAAAAAATCATGAGTGCTCTACAATGAAGCGATTCGGAAGTAGAGTGCGTCGAACGTGGAGTGTCCAATGAAGAGGGTAAAATCAAATATCTATAGTTATTCAAAAATTCATAGAATTAGGGCATTAATAAAGTCACCCATCGATTTTAGATGAAATTTCATCTAATCGAACATGTTTCGAGGGAATGATGGGCCAAAAGTATATTTTTGTCAAAGGTCCCATCTATGATACAAAAAATCGGGAGTGCTCTACAATGATGCGATTCGGAAGTAGAGTGCGTCAAACGTGGAGTATCGAATGAAGAGGGTAAAATCAAATATCCATAGTTATTCAAAAATTGATAGAATTAGGGCATTAACACAGTCACCCATCGATTTTAGATGAATTTTCATCTAATCGAACATGTTTCGAGGGGATGATAGGCCAAAAATATATTTTTGGAGAATTGCGAAAAATGCATATTTGACGAAAAATATTTGTCCTCTCAAAAAATACTGAAATTATAAGAATAAGGGTTCTTTGATACGACAAATCGACTGGTGTTGTCCATTTTTCGATAAAATAAATGTTTCAAATATTAGGAGAGCATTTAAGTTAAAAGAAAACATGCCTTCATATAAAAATTTGTACAGACCAAAATAATGGAGGTATTCATTCAATTTTCTGAGAAAGTATCGTCATAGGTCCCATCTATGATACAAAAAATCGGGAGTGCTCTACAATGATGCGATTCGGAAGTAGAGTGCGTCAAACGTGGAGTATCGAATGAAGAGGGTAGAATCAAATATCCATAGTTATTCAAAAATTGATAGAATTAGGGGATTAACAAAGTCACCCATCGATTTTAGATTAATTTTCATCTAATCGAACATGTTTCGAGGGGATGATAGGCCAAAAATATATTTTTGGAGAATTGCGAAAAATGCAATATTTTCCTTACTATAGTCCAGCTACATATTTGACGAAAAATATTTTTCCTCTCAAAAAATACTGAAATTATAAGAATAATGGTTCTTCGATACGACAAATCGACTGGTGTTGTCCATTTTTCGATAAGATAAATGTTTCAAATATTAGGAGAGCATTTAAGTTAAAAGAAAACATGCCTTCATATAATAAATAGTACAGACCAAAATAATGGAAGTATTCATTCAATTTTCTGAGAAAGTATCGTCAAAGGTCCTATCTATGATACAAAAAATCGGGAGTGCTCTACAATGATGCGATTCGGAAGTAGAGTGCGTCAAACGTGGAGTATCGAATGAAGAGGGTAAAATCAAATATCCATAGTTATTCAAAAATTGATAGAATTAGGGCATTAACAAAGTCACCCATCGATTTTAGATGAATTTTCATCTAATCGAACATGTTTCGAGGGGATGGTAGGCCAAAAATATATTTTTGGAGAATTGCGAAAAATGCAATATTTTCCTTACTATAGTCCAGCTACATATTTGACGAAAAATATTTTTCCTCTCGAAAAATACTGAAATTATAAGAATAAGGGTTCTTTGATACGACAAATCGACTGGTGTCCATTTTTTGATAAGATAAATGTTTCAAATATTAGGAGAGCATTTGAGTTAAAAGAAAACATGCCTTCATATAAAAAATAGTACAGACCAAAATAATGGAAGTATTCATTCAATTTTCGGAGAAAGTATCGTCAAAGGTCCCATCTATGATACAAAAAATCGGGAGTGCTCTACAATGATGCGATTCTGAAGTAGAGTGCGTCAAACGTGGAGTATCGAATGAAGAGGGTAAAATCAAATATCCATAGTTATTCAAGAATTGATAGAATTATGGAATTAACAAAGTCACCCATCGATTTTAAATGAATTTTCATCTAATCGAACATGTTTCGAGGGGATGATAGGCCAAAAATATATTTTTGGAGAATTGCGAATAATGCAATATTTTCCTTACTATAGTCCAGCTACATATTTGACGAAAAATATTTTTCCTCTCAAAAAATACTGAAATTATAAGAATAAGGTTTCTTTGATACGACAAATCGACTGGTGTTGTCCATTTTTCGATAAGATAAATGTTTCAAATATTAGGAGAGCATTTAAGTTAAAAGAAAACATGCCTTCATATAAAAAATAGTACAGACCAAAATAATGGAAGTATTCATTCAATTTTCTGAGAAAGTATCGTCAAAGGTCCCATCTATGATACAAAAAATCGGGAGTGCTCTACAATGATGCGATTCGGAAGTAGAGTGCGTCAAACGTGGAGTATCGAATGAAGAGGGTAAAATCAAATATCCATAGTTATTCAAAAATTGATAGAATTAGTGCATTAACAAAGTCACCCATCGATTTTAGATTAATTTTCATCTAATCGAACATGTTTCGAGGGGATGATAGGCCAAAAATATATTTTTGGAGAATTGCGAAAAATGCCATATTTTCCTTACTACATATTTGACGAAAAATATTTTTCCTCTCAAAAAATACTGAAATTATAAGAATAATGGTTCTTTGATACGACAAATCGACTGGTGTTGTCCATTTTTCAATAAGATGGATGTTTCAAATATTAGGAGAGCATTTAAGTTAAAAGAAAACATGCCTTCATATAAAAAATAGTACAGACCAAAATAATGGAAGTATTCATTCAATTTTCTGAGAAAGTATCGTCAAAGGTCCCATCTATGATACAAAAAATCGGGAGTGCTCTACAATGATGCGATTCGGAAGTAGAGTGCGTCAAACGTGGAGTATCGAATGAAGAGGGTAAAATCAAATATCCATAGTTATTCAAAAATTGATAGAATTAGGGCATTAACAAAGTCACCCATCGATTTTAGATTAATTTTCATCTAATCGAACATGTTTCGAGGGGATGATAGGCCAAAAATATATTTTTGGAGAATTGCGAAAAATGCAATATTTTCCTTACTATAGTCCAGCTACATATTTGACGAAAAATATTTTTCCTCTCAAAAAATACTGAAATTATAAGAATAATGGTTCTTTGATACGACAAATCGACTGGTGTTGTCCATTTTTCGATAAGATAAATGTTTCAAATATTAGGAGAGCATTTAAGTTAAAAGAAAACATGCCTTCATATAAAAAATAGTACAGACCAAAATAATGGAAGTATTCATTCAAATTTCTGAGAAATTATCGTCAAAGGTCCCATGTATGATACAAAAAAACGGGAGTGCTCTACAATGATGCGATTCGGAAGAAGAGTGCGTCAAACGTGGAGTATCGAATGAAGAGGGTAAAATCAAATATCCATAGTTATTCAAAAATTGATAGAATTAGGGCATTAACACAGTCACCCATCGATTTTAGATGAATTTTCATCTAATCGAACATGTTTCGAGGGGATAATAGGCCAAAAATATATTTTTGGAGAATTGCGAAAAATGCATATTTGACGAAAAATATTTTTCCTCTCGAAAAATACTGAAATTATAAGAATAAGGGTTCTTTGATACGACAAATCGACTGGTGTCCATTTTTCGATAAGATAAATGTTTCAAATATTAGGAGAGCATTTGAGTTAAAAGAAAACATGCCTTCATATAAAAAATAGTACAGACCAAAATAATGGAAGTATTCATTCAATTTTCGGAGAAAGTATCGTCAAAGGTCCCATCTATGATACAAAAAATCGGGAGTGCTCTACAATGATGCGATTCTGAAGTAGAGTGCGTCAAACGTGGAGTATCGAATGAAGAGGGTAAAATCAAATATCCATAGTTATTCAAGAATTGATAGAATTATGGAATTAACAAAGTCACCCATCGATTTTAAATGAATTTTCATCTAATCGAACATGTTTCGAGGGGATGATAGGCCAAAAATATATTTTTGGAGAATTGCGAAAAATGCAATATTTTCCTTACTATAGTCCAGCTACATATTTGACGAAAAATATTTTTCCTCTCAAAAAATACTGAAATTATAAGAATAAGGTTTCTTTGATACGACAAATCGACTGGTGTTGTCCATTTTTCGATAAGATAAATGTTTCAAATATTAGGAGAGCATTTAAGTTAAAAGAAAACATGCCTTCATATAAAAAATAGTACAGACCAAAATAATGGAAGTATTCATTCAATTTTCTGAGAAAGTATCGTCAAAGGTCCCATCTATGATACAAAAAATCGGGAGTGCTCTACAATGATGCGATTCGGAAGTAGAGTGCGTCAAACGTGGAGTATCGAATGAAGAGGGTAAAATCAAATATCCATAGTTATTCAAAAATTGATAGAATTAGGGCATTAACAAAGTCACCCATCGATTTTAGATTAATTTTCATCTAATCGAACATGTTTCGAGGGGATGATAGGCCAAAAATATATTTTTGGAGAATTGCGAAAAATGCCATATTTTCCTTACTACATATTTGACGAAAAATATTTTTCCTCTCAAAAAATACTGAAATTATAAGAATAATGGTTCTTTGATACGACAAATCGACTGGTGTTGTCCATTTTTCAATAAGATGGATGTTTCAAATATTAGGAGAGCATTTAAGTTAAAAGAAAACATGCCTTCATATAAAAAATAGTACAGACCAAAATAATGGAAGTATTCATTCAATTTTCTGAGAAAGTATCGTCAAAGGTCCCATCTATGATACAAAAAATCGGGAGTGCTCTACAATGATGCGATTCGGAAGTAGAGTGCGTCAAACGTGGAGTATCGAATGAAGAGGGTAAAATCAAATATCCATAGTTATTCAAAAATTGATAGAATTAGGGCATTAACAAAGTCACCCATCGATTTTAGATTAATTTTCATCTAATCGAACATGTTTCGAGGGGATGATAGGCCAAAAATATATTTTTGGAGAATTGCGAAAAATGCATCCAGCTACATATTTGACGAAAAATATTTTTCCTCTCAAAAAATACTGAAATTATAAGAATAATGGTTCTTTGATACGACAAATCGACTGGTGTTGTCCATTTTTCGATAAGATAAATGTTTCAAATATTAGGAGAGCATTTAAGTTGAAAGAAAACATGCCTTCATATAAAAAATAGTACAGACCAAAATAATGGAAGTATTCATTCAACTTTCTGAGAAAGTATCGTCAAAGGTCCCATGTATGATACAAAAAAACGGGAGTGCTCTACAATGATGCGATTCGGAAGAAGAGTGCGTCAAACGTGGAGTATCGAATGAAGAGGGTAAAATCAAATATCCATAGTTATTCAAAAATTGATAGAATTAGGGCATTAACACAGTCACCCATCGATTTTAGATGAATTTTCATCTAATCGAACATGTTTCGAGGGGATGATAGGCCAAAAATATATTTTTGGAGAATTGCGAAAAATGCATATTTGACGAAAAATATTTTTCCTCTCAAAAAATACTGAAATTATAAGAATAAGGGTTCTTTGATACGACAAATCGACTGGTGTTGTCCATTTTTCGATAAGATAAATGTTTCAAATATTAGGAGAGCATTTAAGTTAAAAGAAAACATGCCTTCATATAAAAATTTGTACAGACCAAAATAACGGAAGTATTCATTCAATTTTCTGAGAAAGTATCGTCAAAGGTCCCATCTATGATACAAAAAATCGGGAGTGCTCTACAATGATGCGATTCTGAAGTAGAGTGCGTCAAACGTGGAGTATCGAATGGAGAGGGTAAAATCAAATATCCATAGTTATTCAAAAATTGATAGAATTATGGAATTAACAAAGTCACTCATCGATTTTAGATGAATTTTCATCTAATCGAACATGTTTCGAGGGGATGATAGGCCAAAAATATATTTTTGGAGAATTGCGAAAAATGCAATATTTTCCTTACTGCCCAGCTACGTATTTGACGAAAAATATTTTTCCTCTCAAAAACTACTGAGATTATAAGAATAAGGTTTCTTTGATACGACAAATCGACTGGTGTTGTCCATTTTTCGATAAGATAAATGTTTCAAATATTAGGAGAGCATTTAAGTTAAAAGAAAACATGCCTTCATATAAAAAATAGTACAGACCAAAATAATGGAAGTATTCATTCAATTTTCTGAGAAAGTATCGTCACCCATCGATTTTAGATGAATTTTCATCTAATCGAACATGTTTCGAGGGGATGATAGGCCAAAAATATATTTTTGGAGAATTGCGAAAAATGCAATATTTTCCTTACTATAATCCAGCTACATATTTGACGAAAAATATTTTTCCTCTCAAAAAATACTGAAATTATAAGAATAATGGTTCTTTGATACGACAAATCGACTGGTGTTGTCCATTTTTCGATAAGATAAATGTTTCAAATATTAGGAGAGCATTTAAGTTAAAAGAAAACATGCCTTCATATAAAAAATAGTACAGACCAAAATAAAGGAAGTATTCATTCAATTTCCTGAGAAAGTATCGTCAAAGGTCCCATCTATGATACAAAAAATCGAGAGTGCTCTACAATGATGCGATTCGGAAGTAGAGTGCGTCAAACGTGGAGTATCGAATGAAGAGGGTAAAATCCAATATCCATAGTTATTCAAAAATTGATAGAATTAGGGCATTAACAAAGTCACCCATCGATTTTAGATGAATTTTCATCTAATCGAACATGTTTCGAGGGGATGATAGGCCAGAAATATATTTTTGGAGAATTGCGAAAAATGCAATATTTTCCTTACTATAGTCCAGCTACATAATTGACGAAAAATATTTTTTCTCTCGAAAAATACTGAAATTATAAGAATAAGGGTTCTTTAATACGACAAATCGACTGGTGTCCATTTTTCGATAAGATAAATGTTTCAAATATTAGGAGAGCATTTGAGTTAAAAGAAAACATGCCTTCCTATAAAAAATAGTACAGACCAAAATAATGGAAGTATTCATCCAATTTTCTGAGAAAGTATCGTCAAAGGTCCCATCTATGATACAAAAAATCGGGAGTGCTCTACAATGATGCGATTCTGAAGTAGAGTGCGTCAAACGTGGAGTATCGAATGAAGAGGGTAAAATCAAATATCCATAGTTATTCAAAAATTGATAGAATTATGGAATTAACAAAGTCACTCATCGATTTTAGATGAATTTTCATCTAATCGAACATGTTTCGAGGGGATGATAGGTCGAAAATATATTTTTGGAGAATTGCGAAAAATGCAATATTTTCCTTACTGTCCAGCTACGTATTTGACGAAAAATATTTTTCGTCTCAAAAAATACTGAAATTATAAGAATGAGGGTTCTTTGATACGACTAATCGACTGGTGTTGTCCATTTTTCGATAAGATAAATGTTTCAAATATTAGGAGAGCATTTAAGTTAAAAGAAAACATGCCTTCATATAAAAAATAGTACAGACCAAAATAATGGAAGTATTTATTCAATTTTCTGAGAAAGTATCGTCAAAGGTCCCATCTATGATACAAAAAATCGGGAGTGCTCTACAATGATGCGATTCTGAAGTAGAGTGCGTCAAACGTGGAGTATCGAATGAAGAGGGTAAAATCAAATATCCATAGTTATTCGAATATTGATAGAATTAGGGCATTAACAAAGCCACCCATCGATTTTAGATGAATTTTAATCTAATCGAACATGTTTCGAGGGGATGATAGGCCAAAAATATATTTTTGGAGAATTGCGAAAAATGCAATATTTTCCTTACTATAGTCCAGCTACATATTTGATGAAAAATATATTTCCTCTCAAAAAATACTGAAATTATAAGAATAAGGGTTCTTTGATACGACAAATCGACTGGTGTTGTCCATTTTTCGATAAGATAAATGTTTCAAATATTAGGAGAGCATTTAAGTTAAAAGAAAACATGCCTTCATATAAAAAATAGTACAGACCAAAATAATGGAAGTAATCATTCAATTTTCTGAGAAAGTATGGTCAAAGGTCCTATCTATGATACAAAAAATCGGGAGTGCTCTACAATGATGCGATTCGGAAGTAGAGTGCGTCAAACGTGGAGTATCGAATGAAGAGGGTAAAATCAAATATCCATAGTTATTCAAAAATTGATATAATTAGGGCATTAACAAAGTCACCCATCGATTTTAGATTAATTTTCATCTAATCGAACATGTTTCGAGGGGATGATAGGCCAAAAATATATTTTTGGAGAATTGCGAAAAATGCCATATTTTCCTTACTACATATTTGACGAAAAATATATTTCCTCTCAAAAAATACTGAAATTATAAGAATAAGGGTTCTTTGATACGACAAATCGACTGGTGTTGTCCATTTTTCGATAAGATAAATGTTTCAAATATTAGGAGAGCATTTAAGTTAAAAGAAAACATGCCTTCATATAAAAAATAGTACAGACCAAAATAATGGAAGTAATCATTCAATTTTCTGAGAAAGTATGGTCAAAGGTCCTATCTATGATACAAAAAATCGGGAGTGCTCTACAATGATGCGATTCGGAAGTAGAGTGCGTCAAACGTGGAGTATCGAATGAAGAGGGTAAAATCAAATATCCATAGTTATTCAAAAATTGATATAATTAGGGCATTAACAAAGTCACCCATCGATTTTAGATTAATTTTCATCTAATCGAACATGTTTCGAGGAGATGATAGGCCAAAAATATATTTTTGGAGAATTGCGAAAAATGCAATATTTTCCTTACTATAGTCCAGCTACATATTTGACGAAAAATATTTTTCCTCTCGAAAAATACTGAAATTATAAGAATAAGGGTTCTTCGATACGACAAATCGACTGGTGTCCATTTTTCGATAAGATAAATGTTTCAAATATTAGGAGAGCATTTGAGTTAAAAGAAAACATGCCTTCATATAAAAAATAGTACAGACCAAAATAATGGAAGTATTCATTCAATTTTCTGAGATAGTATCGTCAAAGGTCCCATCTATGATACAAAAAATCGGGAGTGCTCTACAATGATGCGATTCGGAAGTAGAGTGCGTCAAACGTGGAGTATCGAATGAAGAGGGTAAAATCAAATATCCATAGTTATTCAAAAATTGATAGAATTAGGGCATTAACAAAGTCACCCATCGATTTTAGATTAATTTTCATCTAATCGAACATGTTTCGAGGGGATGATAGGCCAAAAATATATTTTTGGAGAATTGCGAAAAATGCCATATTTTCCTTACTACATATTTGACGAAAAATATTTTTCCTCTCAAAAAATACTGAAATTATAAGAATAATGGTTCTTTGATACGACAAATCGACTGGTGTTGTCCATTTTTCAATAAGATGAATGTTTCAAATATTAGGAGAGCATTTAAGTTAAAAGAAAACATGCCTTCATATAAAAAATAGTACAGACCAAAATAATGGAAGTATTCATTCAATTTTCTGAGAAAGTATCGTCAAAGGTCCCATCTATGATACAAAAAATCGGGAGTGCTCTACACTGATGCGATTCGGAAGTAGAGTGCGTCAAACGTGGAGTATCGAATGAAGAGGGTAAAATCAAATATCCATAGTTATTCAAAAATTGATAGAATTAGGGCATTAACAAAGTCACCCATCGATTTTAGATTAATTTTCATCTAATCGAACATGTTTCGAGGGGATGATAGGCCAAAAATATATTTTTGGAGAATTGCGAAAAATGCAATATTTTCCTTACTATAGTCCAGCTACATATTTGACGAAAAATATTTTTCCTCTCAAAAAATACTGAAATTATAAGAATAATGGTTTTTGATACGACAAATCGACTGGTGTTGTCCATTTTTCGATAAGATAAATGTTTCAAATATTAGGAGAGCATTTAAGTTAAAAGAAAACATGCCTTCATATAAAAAATAGTACAGACCAAAATAATGGAAGTATTCATTCAACTTTCTGAGAAAGTATCGTCAAAGGTCCCATGTATGATACAAAAAAACGGGAGTGCTCTACAATGATGCGATTCGGAAGAAGAGTGCGTCAAACGTGGAGTATCGAATGAAGAGGGTAAAATCAAATATCCATAGTTATTCAAAAATTGATAGAATTAGGGCATTAACACAGTCACCCATCGATTTTAGATGAATTTTCATCTAATCGAACATGTTTCGAGGGGATGATAGGCCAAAAATATATTTTTGTAGAATTGCGAAAAATGCATATTTGACGAAAAATATTTTTCCTCTCAAAAAATACTGAAATTATAAGAATAAGGGTTCTTTGATACGACAAATCGACTGGTGTTGTCCATTTTTCGATAAGATAAATGTTTCAAATATTAGGAGAGCATTTATGTTAAAAGAAAACATGCCTTCATATAAAAATTTGTACAGACCAAAATAATGGAAGTATTCATTCAATTTTCTGAGAAAGTATCGTCATAGGTCCCATCTATGATACAAAAAATCGGGAGTGCTCTACAATGATGCGATTCGGAAGTAGAGTGCGTCAAACGTGGAGTATCGAATGAAGAGGGTAAAATCAAATATCCATAGTTATTCAAAAATTGATAGAATTAGGGCATTAACAAAGTCACCCATCGATTTTAGATTAATTTTCATCTGATCGAACATGTTTCGAGGGGATGATAGGCCAAAAATATATTTTTGGAGAATTGCGAAAAATGCCATATTTTCCTTACTACATATTTGACGAAAAATATTTTTCCTCTCAAAAAATACTGAAATTATAAGAATAATGGTTCTTTGATACGACAAATCGACTGGTGTTGTCCATTTTTCAATAAGATGAATGTTTCAAATATTAGGAGAGCATTTAAGTTAAAAGAAAACATGCCTTCATATAAAAAATAGTACAGACCAAAATAATGGAAGTATTCATTCAATTTTCTGAGAAAGTATCGTCAAAGGTCCCATCTATGATACAAAAAATCGGGAGTGCTCTACACTGATGCGATTCGGAAGTAGAGTGCGTCAAACGTGGAGTATCGAATGAAGAGGGTAAAATCAAATATCCATAGTTATTCAAAAATTGATAGAATTAGGGCATTAACAAAGTCACCCATCGATTTTAGATTAATTTTCATCTAATCGAACATGTTTCGAGGGGATGATAGGCCAAAAATATATTTTTGGAGAATTGCGAAAAATGCAATATTTTCCTTACTATAGTCCAGCTACATATTTGACGAAAAATATTTTTCCTCTCAAAAAATACTGAAATTATAAGAATAATGGTTTTTGATACGACAAATCGACTGGTGTTGTCCATTTTTCGATAAGATAAATGTTTCAAATATTAGGAGAGCATTTAAGTTAAAAGAAAACATGCCTTCATATAAAAAATAGTACAGACCAAAATAATGGAAGTATTCATTCAACTTTCTGAGAAAGTATCGTCAAAGGTCCCATGTATGATACAAAAAAACGGGAGTGCTCTACAATGATGCGATTCGGAAGAAGAATGCGTCAAACGTGGAGTATCGAATGAAGAGGGTAAAATCAAATATCCATAGTTATTCAAAAATTGATACAATTAGGGCATTAACACAGTCACCCATCGATTTTAGATGAATTTTCATCTAATCGAACATGTTTCGAGGGGATGATAGGCCAAAAATATATTTTTGTAGAATTGCGAAAAATGCATATTTGACGAAAAATATTTTTCCTCTCAAAAAATACTGAAATTATAAGAATAAGGGTTCATTGATACGACAAATCGACTGGTGTTGTCCATTTTTCGATAAGATAAATGTTTCAAATATTAGGAGAGCATTTATGTTAAAAGAAAACATGCCTCCATATAAAAATTTGTACAGACCAAAATAATGGAAGTATTCATTCAATTTTCTGAGAAAGTATCGTCATAGGTCCCATCTATGATACAAAAAATCGGGAGTGCTCTACAATGATGCGATTCGGAAGTAGAGTGCGTCAAACGTGGAGTATCGAATGAAGAGGGTAAAATCAAATATCCATAGTTATTCAAAAATTGATAGAATTAGGGGATTAACAAAGTCACTCATCGATTTTAGATTAATTTTCATCTAATCGAACATGTTTCGAGGGGATGATAGGCCAAAAATATATTTTTGGAGAATTGCGAAAAATGCAATATTTTCCTTACTATAGTCCAGCTACATATTTGACGAAAAATATTTTTCCTCTCAAAAAATACTGAAATTATAAGAATAATGGTTCTTTGATACGACAAATCGACTGGTGTTGTCCATTTTTCGATAAGATAAATGTTTCAAATATTAGGAGAGCATTTAAGTTAAAAGAAAACATGCCTTCATATAAAAAATAGTACAGACCAAAATAATGGAAGTATTCATTCAATTTTCTGAGAAAGTATCGTCAAAGGTCCCATCTATGATACAAAAAATCGGGAGTGCTCTACAATGATGCGATTCGGAAGTAGAGTGCGTCAAACGTGGAGTATCGAATGAAGAGGGTAAAATCAAATATCCATAGTTATTCAAAAATTGATAGAATTAGGGCATTAACAAAGTCACCCATCGATTTTAGATGAATTTTCATCTAATCGAACATGTTTCGAGGGGATGATAGGTCAAAAATATATTTTTGAAGAATTGCGAAAAATGCAATATTTTCCTTACTATAGTCCAGCTACATATTTGACAAATATTTTTCCTCTCAAAAAATACTGAAATTATAAGAATAAGGTTTCTTTGATACGACAAATCGACTGGTGTTGTCCATTTTTCGATAAGATAAATGTTTCAAATATTAGGAGAGCATTTAAGTTAAACGAAAACATGCCTTCATATAAAAAATAGTACAGACCAAAATAATGGAAGTATTCATTCAATTTTCTGAGAAAGTATCGTCAAAGGTCCCATCTATGATACAAAGAATCGGGAGTGCTCTACAATGATGCGATTCGGAAGTAGAGTTCGTCAAACGTGGAGTATCGAATGAAGAGGGTAAAATCAAATATCCATAGTTATTCAAAAATTGATAGAATTAGGGCAATAACAAAGTCACCCATCGATTTTAGATGAATTTTCATCTAATCGAACATGTTTCAAGGGGATGATAGGCCAAAAATATATTTTTGGAGAATTGCGAAAAATGCAATATTTTCCTTACTATAGTCCAGCTACATATTTGACAAAAAATATTTCTCCTCTCGAAAAATACTGAAATTATAAGAATAAGGGTTCTTTGATACGACAAATCGACTGGTGTCCATTTTTCGATAAGATAAATGTTTCAAATATTAGGAGAGCATTTGAGTTAAAAGAAAACATGCCTTCATATAAAAAATAGTACAGACCAAAATAATGGAAGTATTCATTCAATTTTCTGAGAAAGTATCGTCAAAGGTCCCATCTATGATACAAAAAATCGGGAGTGCTCTACAATGATGCGATTCTGAAGTAGAGTGCGTCAAACGTGGAGTATCGAATGAAGAGGGTAAAATCAAATATCCATAGTTATTCAAAAATTGATAGAATTATGGAATTAACAAAGTCACTCATCGATTTTAGATGAAATTTCATCTAATCGAACATGTTTCGAGGGGATGATAGGCCAAAAATATATTTTTGGAGAATTGCGAAAAATGCAATATTTTCCTTACTGTCCAGCTACGTATTTGACGAAAAATATTTTTCCTCTCAAAAAATACTGAAATTATAAGAATAAGGGTTCTTTGATACGACTAATCGACTGGTGTTGTCCATTTTTGATAAGATAAATGTTTCATATATTAGGAGAGCATTTAAGTTGAAAGAAAACATGCCTTCATATAAAAAATAGTACAGACCAAAATAATGGAAGTATTCATTCAATTTTCTGAGAAAGTATCGTCACTCATCGATTTTAGATGAATTTTCATCTAATCGAACATGTTTCGAGGGGATGATAGGCCAAAAATATATTTTTGGAGAATTGCGAAAAATGCAATATTTTCCTTACTATAGTCCAGCTACATATTTGACGAAAAATATTTTTCCTCTCAAAAAATACTGAAATTATAAGAATAAGGTTTCTTTGATACGACAAATCGACTGGTGTTGTCCATTTTTCGATAATATAAATGTTTCAAATATTAGGAGAGCATTTAAGTTAAAAGAAAACATGCCTTCATATAAAAAATAGTACAGACCAAAATAAAGGAAGTATTCATTCAATTTCCTGAGAAAGTATCGTCAAAGGTCCCATCTATGATACAAAAAATCGAGAGTGCTCTACAATGATGCGATTCGGAAGTAGAGTGCGTCAAACGTGGAGTATCGAATGAAGAGGGTAAAATCAAATATCCATAGTTATTCAAAAATTGATAGAATTAGGGCATTAACAAAGTCACCCATCGATTTTAGATGAATTTTCATCTAATCGAACACGTTTCGAGGGGATGATAGGCCAGAAATATATTTTTGGAGAATTGCGAAAAATGCAATATTTTCCTTACTATAGTCCAGCTACATATTTGACGAAAATCATTTTTCCTCTCGAAAAATACTGAAATTATAAGAATAAGGGTTCTTTGATACGACAAATCGACTGGTGTCCATTTTTCGATAAGATAAATGTTTCAAATATTAGGAGAGCATTTGAGTTAAAAGAAAACATGCCTTCATATAAAAAATAGTACAGACCAAAATAATGGAAGTATTCATCCAATTCTCTGAGAAAGTATCGTCAAAGGTCCCATCTATGATACAAAAAATCGGGAGTGCTCTACAATGATGCGATTCTGAAGTAGAGTGCGTCAAACGTGGAGTATCGAATGAAGAGGGTAAAATCAAATATCCATAGTTATTCAAAAATTGATAGAATTATGGAATTAACAAAGTCACTCATCGATTTTAGATGAATTTTCATCTAATCGAACATGTTTCGAGGGGATGATAGGTCAAAAATATATTTTTGGAGAATTGCAAAAAATGCAATATTTTCCTTACTGTCCAGCTACGTATTTGACGAAAAATATTTTTCCTCTCAAAAAATACTGAAATTATAAGAATAAGGGTTCTTTGATACGACAAATCGACTGGTGTTGTCCATTTTTCGATAAGATAAATGTTCCAAATATTAGGAGAGCATTTAAATTAAAACAAAACATGCCTTCAAATAAAAAATAGTACAGACCAAAATAATGGAAGTATTTATTCAATTTTCTGAGAAAGTATCGTCAAAGGTCCCATCTATGATACAAAAAATCGGGAGTGCTCTACAATGATGCGATTCTGAAGTAGAGTGCGTCAAACGTGGAGTATCGAATGAAGAGGGTAAAATCAAATATCCATAGTTATTCAAATATTGATAGAATTAGGGCATTAACAAAGTCACCCATCGATTTTAGATGAATTTTAATCTAATCGAACATGTTTCGAGGGGATGATAGGCCAAAAATATATTTTTGGAGAATTGCGAAAAATGCAATATTTTCCTTACATATTTGATGAAACATATTTTTCCTCTCAAAAAATACTGAAATTATAAGAATAAGGGTTCTTTGATACGACAAATCGACTGGTGTTGTCCATTTTTCGATAAGATAAATGTTTCAAATATTAGGAGAGCATTTAAGTTAAAAGAAAACATGCCTTCATATAAAAAATAGTACAGACCAAAATAATGTAAGTAATCATTCAATTTTCTGAGAAAGTATCGTCAAAGGTCCTATCTATGATACAAAAAATCGGGAGTGCTCTACAATGATGCGATTCGGAAGTAGAGTGCGTCAAACGTGGAGTATCGAATGAAGAGGGTAAAATCAAATATCCATAGTTATTCAAAAATTGATAGAATTAGGGCATTAACAAAGTCACCCATCGATTTTAGATGAATTTTCATCTAATCGAACATGTTTCGAGGAGATGATAGGCCAAAAATATATTTTTGGAGAATTGCGAAAAATGCAATATTTTCCTTACTATAGTCCAGCTACATATTTGACGAAAAATATTTTTCCTCTCGAAAAATACTGAAATTATAAGAATGGGTTCTTCGATACGACAAATCGACTGGTGTCCATTTTTCGATAAGATAAATGTTTCAAATATTAGGAGAGCATTTGAGTTAAAAGAAAACATGCCTTCATATAAAAAATAGTACAGACCAAAATAATGGAAGTATTCATTCAATTTTCTGAGAAAGTATCGTCAAAGGTACCATCTATGATACAAAAAATCGGGAGTGCTCTACAATGATGCGATACTGAAGTAGAGTGCGTCAAACGTGGAGTATCGAATGAAGAGGGTAAAATCAAATATCCATTGTTATTCAAAAATTGATAGAATTATGGAATTAACAAAGTCACTCATCGAATTTAGATGAATTTTCATCTAATCGAACATGTTTCGAGGGGATGATAGGCCAAAAATACATTTTTGGAGAATTGCGAAAAATGCAATATTTTCCTTACTTACTGTCGTCCAGCTACGTATTTGACGAAAAATATTTTTCCTCTCAAAAAATACTGAAATTATAAGAATAAGGGTTCTTTGATACGACTAATCGACTGGTGTTGTCCATTTTTCGATAAGATAAATGTTTCAAATATTAGGAGAGCATTTAAGTTAAAAGAAAACATGCCTTCATATAAAAAATAGTACAGACCAAAATAATGGAAGTATTCATTCAATTTTCTGAGAAAGTATCGTCAAAGGTCCCATCTATGATACAAAAAATCGGGAGTGCTCTACAATGATGCGATTCGGAAGTAGAGTGCGTCAAACGTGGAGTATCGAATGAAGAGGGTAAAATCAAATATCCATAGTTATTAAAAATTGATAGAATTAGGGCATTAACAAAGTCACCCATCGATTTCAGATGAATTTTCATCTAATCGAACATGTTTCGAGGGGATGATAGGCCAAAAATTTTATTTTGGAGAATTGCGAAAAATGCAATATTTTCCTTACTATAGTCCAGCTACATATTTGACGAAAAATATTTTACCTCTCAAAAAATACTGAAATTATAAGAATAAGGGTTATTTGATACGACAAATCGACTGGTGTGGTCCATTTTTCGATAAGATGAATGTTTCAAATATTAGGAGAGCATTTAAGTTAAAAGAAAACATGCCTTCATATAAAAAGTAGTACAGACCAAAATAATGGAAGTATTCATTCAATTTACTGAAAAAGTATCGTCAAAGGTCCCATCTATGATATAAAAAATCGGGAGTGCTCTACAACGATGCGATTCGGAAGTAGAGTGCGTCAAACGTGGAGTATCCAATGAAGAGGGTAAATTCAAATATCCATAGTTATTCAAAAATTGATAGAATTAGGGCATTAACAAAGTCACCCATCGATTTTAGATGAAATTTCATCTAATCGAACATGTTTCGAGGGAATGATGGGCCAAAAATATATTTTTGTCAAAGGTCCCATCTATGATATAAAAAATCGGGAGTGCTCTACAATGATGCGATTCGGAAGTAGAGTGCGTCAAACGTGGAGTATCCAATGAAGAGGGTAAAATCAAATATCCATAGTTATTCAAAAATTGATAGAATTAGGGCATTAACAAAGTCACCCATCGATTTTAGATGAATATTCATCTAATCGAACATGTTTCGAGGGGATGATAGGCCAAAAATATATTTTTGGAGAATTGCGAAAAATGCAATATTTTCCTTACTATCCAGCTACATATTTGACGAAAAATATTTTTCCTCTCAAAAAATACTGAAATTATAAGGATAAGGGTTCTTTGATACGACAAATCGACTGGTGTGGTCCATTTTTCGATAAGATGAATGTTTCAAATATTAGGAGAGCATTTAAGTTAAAAGAAAACATGCCTTCATATAAAAAATAGTACAGACCAAAATAATGGAAGTATTCATTCAATTTCCTGAGAAAGTATCGTCAAAAGTCCCATCTATGATATAAAAAATCGGCAGTGCTCTACAATGATGCGATTCGGAAGTAGAGTGCGTCAAACGTGGAGTATCCAATGAAGAGGGTAAAATCAAATATCCATAGTTATTCAAAAATTGATAGAATTAGGGCATTAACAAAGTCACCCATCGATTTTAGATGAAATTTCATCTAATCGAACATGTTTCGAGGGAATGATGGGCCAAAAATATATTTTTGTCAAAGGTCCCATCTATGATATAAAAAATCGGGAGTGCTCTACAATGATGCGATTCGGAAGTAGAGTGCGTCAAACGTGGAGTATCCAATGAAGAGGGTAAAATCAAATATCCATAGTTATTCAAAAATTGATAGAATTAGGGCATTAACAAAGTCACCCATCGATTTTAGATGAATATTCATCTAATCGAACATGTTTCGAGGGGATGATAGGCCAAAAATATATTTTTGGAGAATTGCGAAAAATGCAATATTTTCCTTACTATAGTATAGTATAAGGGTTCTTTGATACGACAAATCGACTGGTGTTGTCCATTTTTCGATAAGATAAATGTTTCAAATATTAGGAGTGCATTTAAGTTAAAAGAAAACATGCCTTCATATAAAAAGTAGTACAGACCAAAATAATGGAAGTATTCATTCAATTTTCTAAGAAAGTATCGTCAAAGGTCCCTTCTATGATATAAAAAATCGGGAGTGCTCTACAATGATTCGATTCGGAAGTAGAGTGCGTCAAACGTGGAGTATCCAATGAAGAGGGTAAAATCAAATATCCATAGTTATTCAAAAATTGATAGAATTAGGGCATTAACAAAGTCACCCATCGATTTTATATGAATTTTCATCTAATCGAAAATGTTTCGAGGGGATGATAGGCCAATAATATATTTTTGGAGAATTGCGAAAAATGCAATAATTTCCTTACTATAGTATAGTATAAGGGTTCTTTGATACGACAAATCGACTGGTGTGGTCCATTTTTCGATAAGATGAATGTTTCAAATATTAGGAGAGCATTTAAGTTAAAAGAAAACATGCCTTCATATAAAAAGCAGTACAGACCAAAATAATGGAAGTATTCATTCAATTTACTGAAAAAGTATCGTCAAAGGTCCCATCTATGATATAAAAAATCGGGAGTGCTCTACGATGATGCGATTCGGAAGTAGAGTGCGTCAAACGTGGAGTATCCAATGAAGAGGGTAAATTCAAATATCCATAGTTATTCAAAAATTGATAGAATTAGGGCATTAACAAAGTCACCCATCGATTTTAGATAAAATTTCATCTAATCGAACATGTTTCGAGGGAATGATGGGCCAAAAATATATTTTTGTCAAAGGTCCCATCTATGATATAAAAAATCGGGAGTGCTCTACAATGATGCGATTCGGAAGTAGAGTGCGTCAAACGTGGAGTATCCAATGGAGAGGGTAAAATCAAATATCCATAGTTATTCAAAAATTGATAGAATTAGGGCATTAACAAAGTCACCCATCGATTTTAGATGAATATTCATCTAATCGAACATGTTTCGAGGGGATGATAGGCCAAAAATATATTTTTGGAGAATTGCGAAAAATGCAATATTTTCCTTACTATAGTCCAGCTACATATTTGACGAAAAATATTTTTCCTCTCAAAAAATACTGAAATTATAAGGATAAGGGTTCTTTGATACGACAAATCGACTGGTGTTGTCCATTTTTCGATAAGATAAATGTTTCAAATATTAGGAGTGCATTTAAGTTAAAAGAAAACATGCCTTCATATAAAAAATAGTACAGACCAATATAATGGAAGTATTCATTCAATTTCCTGAGAAAGTATCGTCAAAAGTCCCATCTATGATATAAAAAATCGGCAGTGCTCTACAATGATGCGATTCGGAAGTAGAGTGCGTCAAACGTGGAGTATCCAATGAAGAGGGTAAAATCAAATATCCATAGTTATTCAAAAATTGATAGAATTAGGGCATTAACAAAGTCACCCATCGATTTTAGATGAAATTTCATCTAATCGAACATGTTTCGAGGGAATGATGGGCCAAAAATATATTTTTGTCAAAGGTCCCATCTATGATATAAAAAATCGGGAGTGCTCTACAATGATGCGATTCGGAAGTAGAGTGCGTCAAACGTGGAGTATCCAATGAAGAGGGTAAAATCAAATATCCATAGTTATTCAAAAATTGATAGAATTAGGGCATTAACAAAGTCACCCATCGATTTTAGATGAAATTTCATCTAATCGAACATGTTTCGAGGGAATGATGGGCCAAAAATATATTTTTGTCAAAGGTCCCATCTATGATATAAAAAATCGGGAGTGCTCTACAATGATGCGATTCGGAAGTAGAGTGCGTCAAACGTGGAGTATCCAATGAAGAGGGTAAAATCAAATATCCATAGTTATTCAAAAATTGATAGAATTAGGGCATTAACAAAGTCACCCATCGATTTTAGATGAATATTCATCTAATCGAACATGTTTCGAGGGGATGATAGGCCAAAAATATATTTTTGGAGAATTGCGAAAAATGCAATATTTTCCTTACTATAGTATAGTATAAGGGTTCTTTGATACGACAAATCGACTGGTGTTGTCCATTTTTCGATAAGATAAATGTTTCAAATATTAGGAGTGCATTTAAGTTAAAAGAAAACATGCCTTCATATAAAAAGTAGTACAGACCAAAATAATGGAAGTATTCATTCAATTTTCTAAGAAAGTATCGTCAAAGGTCCCTTCTATGATATAAAAAATCGGGAGTGCTCTACAATGATTCGATTCGGAAGTAGAGTGCGTCAAACGTGGAGTATCCAATGAAGAGGGTAAAATCAAATATCCATAGTTATTCAAAAATTGATAGAATTAGGGCATTAACAAAGTCACCCATCGATTTTATATGAATTTTCATCTAATCGAAAATGTTTCGAGGGGATGATAGGCCAATAATATATTTTTGGAGAATTGCGAAAAATGCAATAATTTCCTTACTATAGTATAGTATAAGGGTTCTTTGATACGACAAATCGACTGGTGTGGTCCATTTTTCGATAAGATGAATGTTTCAAATATTAGGAGAGCATTTAAGTTAAAAGAAAACATGCCTTCATATAAAAAGCAGTACAGACCAAAATAATGGAAGTATTCATTCAATTTACTGAAAAAGTATCGTCAAAGGTCCCATCTATGATATAAAAAATCGGGAGTGCTCTACAATGATGCGATTCGGAAGTAGAGTGCGTCAAACGTGGAGTATCCAATGAAGAGGGTAAATTCAAATATCCATAGTTATTCAAAAATTGATAGAATTAGGGCATTAACAAAGTCACCCATCGATTTTAGATGAAATTTCATCTAATCGAACATGTTTCGAGGGAATGATGGGCCAAAAATATATTTTTGTCAAAGGTCCCATCTATGATATAAAAAATCGGGAGTGCTCTACAATGATGCGATTCGGAAGTAGAGTGCGTCAAACGTGGAGTATCCAATGGAGAGGGTAAAATCAAATATCCATAGTTATTCAAAAATTGATAGAATTAGGGCATTAACAAAGTCACCCATCGATTTTAGATGAATATTCATCTAATCGAACATGTTTCGAGGGGATGATAGGCCAAAAATATATTTTTGGAGAATTGCGAAAAATGCAATATTTTCCTTACTATAGTCCAGCTACATATTTGACGAAAAATATTTTTCCTCTCAAAAAATACTGAAATTATAAGGATAAGGGTTCTTTGATACGACAAATCGACTGGTGTTGTCCATTTTTCGATAAGATAAATGTTTCAAATATTAGGAGTGCATTTAAGTTAAAAGAAAACATGCCTTCATATAAAAAATAGTACAGACCAATATAATGGAAGTATTCATTCAATTTCCTGAGAAAGTATCGTCAAAAGTCCCATCTATGATATAAAAAATCGGCAGTGCTCTACAATGATGCGATTCGGAAGTAGAGTGCGTCAAACGTGGAGTATCCAATGAAGAGGGTAAAATCAAATATCCATAGTTATTCAAAAATTGATAGAATTAGGGCATTAACAAAGTCACCCATCGATTTCAGATGAATTTTCATCTAATCGAACGTGTTTCGAGGGGATGATAGGCCAAAAATATATTTTTGGAGAATTGCGAAAAATGCAATAAGTTCCTTACTATATATAGTCCAGCTACATATTTGGCGAAAAATATTTTTCCGCTCAAAAAATACTGAAATTATAAGAATAAGGGTTCTTTGATACGACAAATCGACTGGTGTTGTCCATTTTTTGATAAGATAAATGTTTCAAATATTAGAAGAGCATTCAAGTTAAAAGAAAACATGCCTTCATATAAAAAATAGTACAGACCAAAATAATGGAAGGATTCATTCAATTTTCTAAGAAAGTATTGTCAAAGGTCCCTTCTTTGATATAAAAAATCGGGAGTGCTCTACAATGATGCGATTCGGAAGTAGAGGGTAAAATCAAATATCCATAGTTATTCAAAAATTGATAGAATTAGGGCATTAACAAAGTCACCCATCGATTTTAGATGAATATTCATCTAATCGAACATGTTTCGAGGGGATGATAGGCCAAAAATATATTTTTGGAGAATTGCGAAAAATGCAATATTTTCCTTACTATAGTATAGTATAAGGGTTCTTTGATACGACAAATCGACTGGTGTTGTCCATTTTTCGATAAGATAAATGTTTCAAATATTAGGAGTGCATTTTAGTTAAAAGAAAACATGCCTTCATATAAAAAATAGTACAGACCAAAATAATGGAAGTATTCATTCAATTTTCTAAGAAAGTATCGTCAAAGGTCCCTTCTATGATATAAAAAATCGGGAGTGCTCTACAATGATTCGATTCGGAAGTAGAGGGTAAAATCAAATATCCATAGTTATTCAAAAATTGATAGAATTAGGGCATTAACAAAGTCACCCATCGATTTTATATGAATTTTCATCTAATCGAAAATGTTTCGAGGGGATGATAGGCCAAAAATATATTTTTGGAGAATTGCGAAAAAAGCAATATATTCCTTTATAGTCCAGCTACATATTTGACGAAAAATATTTTTCCTCTCAAAAAATATTGAAATTATAAGAATAAGGGTTCTTTGATACGACAAATCGACTGGTGTGGTCCATTTTTCGATTAGATGAATGTTTCAAATATTAGGAGAGCATTTAAGTTAAAAGAAAACATGCCTTCATATAAAAAGTAGTACAGACCAAAATAATGGAAGTATTCATTCAATTTACTGAAAAAGTATCGTCAAAGGTCCCATCTTTTATATAAAAAATCGGGAGTGCTCTACAATGATGCGATTCGGAAGTAGAGTGCGTCAAACGTGGAGTATCCAATGAAGAGGGTAAATTCAAATATCCATAGTTATTCAAAAATTGATAGAATTAGGGCATTAACAAAGTCACCCATCGATTTTAGATGAAATTTCATCTAATCGAACATGTTTCGAAGGAATGATGGGCCAAAAATATATTTTTGTCAAAGGTCCCATCTATGATATAAAAAATCGGGAGTGCTCTACAATGATGCGATTCGGAAGTAGAGTGCGTCAAACGTGGAGTATCCAATGGAGAGGGTAAAATCAAATATCCATAGTTATTCAAAAATTGATAGAATTAGGGCATTAACAAAGTCACCCATCGATTTTAGATGAATATTCATCTAATCGAACATGTTTCGAGGGGATGATAGGCCAAAAATATATTTTTGGAGAATTGCGAAAAATGCAATATTTTCCTTACTATAGTCCAGCTACATATTTGACGAAAAATATTTTTCCTCTCAAAAAATACTGAAATTATAAGGATAAGGGTTCTTTGATACGACAAATCGACTGGTGTGGTCCATTTTTCGATTAGATGAATGTTTCAAATATTAGGAGAGCATTTAAGTTAAAAGAAAACATGCCTTCATATAAAAAGTAGTACAGACCAAAATAATGGAAGTATTCATTCAATTTACTAAAAAAGTATCGTCAAAGGTCCCATCTTTTATATAAAAAATCGGGAGTGCTCTACAATGATGCGATTCGGAAGTAGAGTGCGTCAAACGTGGAGTATCCAATGAAGAGGGTAAATTCAAATATCCATAGTTATTCAAAAATTGATAGAATTAGGGCATTAACAAAGTCACCCATCGATTTTAGATGAAATTTCATCTAATCGAACATGTTTCGAAGGAATGATGGGCCAAAAATATATTTTTGTCAAAGGTCCCATCTATGATATAAAAAATCGGGAGTGCTCTACAATGATGCGATTCGGAAGTAGAGTGCGTCAAACGTGGAGTATCCAATGAAGAGGGTAAAATCAAATATCCATAGTTATTCAAAAATTGATAGAATTAGGGCATTAACAAAGTCACCCATCGATTTTAGATGAATATTCATCTAATCGAACATGTTTCGAGGGGATGATAGGCCAAAAATATATTTTTGGAGAATTGCGAAAAATGCAATATTTTCCTTACTACATATTTGACGAAAAATATTTTTCCTCTCAAAAAATACTGAAATTATAAGGATAAGGGTTCTTTGATACGACAAATTGACTGGTGTTGTCCATTTTACGATAAGATAAATGTTTCAAATATTAGGAGAGCATTTAAGTTAAAAGAAAACATGTCTTCATATGAAACATAGTACAGACCAAAATAATGGAAGTATTCATTCAATTTTCTGAGAAAGTATCGTCAAAGGTCCCGTCTATGACATAAAAAATCATGAGTGCTCTACAATGAAGCGATTCGGAAGTAGAGTGCGTCGAACGTGGAGTATCCAATGAAGAGGGTAAAATCAAATATCTATAGTTATTCAAAAATTGATAGAATTAGGGCATTAACAAAGTCACCCATCGATTTTAGATGAAATTTCATCTAATCGAACATGTTTCGAGGGAATGATGGGCCAAAAATATATTTTTGTCAAAGGTCCCATCTATGATATAAAAAATCGGGAGTGCTCTACAATGATGCGATTCGGAAGTAGAGTGCGTCAAACGTGGAGTATCGAATGAAGAGGGTAAAATCAAATATCCATAGTTATTCAAAAATTGATAGAATTAGTGCATTAACAAAGTCACCCATCGATTTTAGATTAATTTTCATCTAATCGAACATGTTTCGAGGGGATGATAGGCCAAAAATATATTTTTGGAGAATTGCGAAAAATGCCATATTTTCCTTACTACATATTTGACGAAAAATATTTTTCCTCTCAAAAAATACTGAAATTATAAGAATAATGGTTCTTTGATACGACAAATCGACTGGTGTTGTCCATTTTTTGATAAGATAAATGTTTCAAATATTAGGAGAGCATTTAAGTTAAAAGAAAACATGCCTTCATATAAAAAATAGTACAGACCAAAATAATGGAAGTATTCATTCAATTTTCTGAGAAAGTATCGTCAAAGGTCCCATCTATGATATAAAAAATCGGGAGTGCTCTACAATGCTGCGATTCGGAAGTAGAGTGCGTCAAACGTGGAGTATCCAATGAAGAGGGTAAAATCAAATATCCATAGTTATTCAAAAATTGATAGAATTAGGGCATTAACAAAGTCACCCATCGATTTTGGATGAATATTCATCTAATCGAACATGTTTCGAGGGGATGATAGGCCAAAAATATATTTTTGGAGAATTGCGAAAAATGCAATATTTTCCTTACTCTATCTAGTCCAGCTACATATTTGACGAAAAATATTTTTCCTCTCAAAAAATACTGAAATTATAAGGATAAGGGTTCTTTGATACGACAAATCGACTGGTGTTGTCCAAAGGTCCCGTCTATGACATAAAAAATCATGAGTGCTCTACAATGAAGCGATTCGGAAGTAGAGTGCGTCGAACGTGGAGTGTCCAATGAAGAGGGTAAAATCAAATATCTATAGTTATTCAAAAATTCATAGAATTAGGGCATTAATAAAGTCACCCATCGATTTTAGATGAAATTTCATCTAATCGAACATGTTTCGAGGGAATGATGGGCCAAAAGTATATTTTTGTCAAAGGTCCCATCTATGATACAAAAAATCGGGAGTGCTCTACAATGATGCGATTCGGAAGTAGAGTGCGTCAAACGTGGAGTATCGAATGAAGAGGGTAAAATCAAATATCCATAGTTATTCAAAAATTGATAGAATTAGGGCATTAACACAGTCAGCCATCGATTTTAGATGAATTTTCATCTAATCGAACATGTTTCGAGGGGATGATAGGCCAAAAATATATTTTTGGAGAATTGCGAAAAATGCATATTTGACGAAAAATATTTGTCCTCTCAAAAAATACTGAAATTATAAGAATAAGGGTTCTTTGATACGACAAATCGACTGGTGTTGTCCATTTTTCGATAAAATAAATGTTTCAAATATTAGGAGAGCATTTAAGTTAAAAGAAAACATGCCTTCATATAAAAATTTGTACAGACCAAAATAATGGAGGTATTCATTCAATTTTCTGAGAAAGTATCGTCATAGGTCCCATCTATGATACAAAAAATCGGGAGTGCTCTACAATGATGCGATTCGGAAGTAGAGTGCGTCAAACGTGGAGTATCGAATGAAGAGGGTAGAATCAAATATCCATAGTTATTCAAAAATTGATAGAATTAGGGGATTAACAAAGTCACCCATCGATTTTAGATTAATTTTCATCTAATCGAACATGTTTCGAGGGGATGATAGGCCAAAAATATATTTTTGGAGAATTGCGAAAAATGCAATATTTTCCTTACTATAGTCCAGCTACATATTTGACGAAAAATATTTTTCCTCTCAAAAAATACTGAAATTATAAGAATAATGGTTCTTCGATACGACAAATCGACTGGTGTTGTCCATTTTTCGATAAGATAAATGTTTCAAATATTAGGAGAGCATTTAAGTTAAAAGAAAACATGCCTTCATATAATAAATAGTACAGACCAAAATAATGGAAGTATTCATTCAATTTTCTGAGAAAGTATCGTCAAAGGTCCTATCTATGATACAAAAAATCGGGAGTGCTCTACAATGATGCGATTCGGAAGTAGAGTGCGTCAAACGTGGAGTATCGAATGAAGAGGGTAAAATCAAATATCCATAGTTATTCAAAAATTGATAGAATTAGGGCATTAACAAAGTCACCCATCGATTTTAGATGAATTTTCATCTAATCGAACATGTTTCGAGGGGATGGTAGGCCAAAAATATATTTTTGGAGAATTGCGAAAAATGCAATATTTTCCTTACTATAGTCCAGCTACATATTTGACGAAAAATATTTTTCCTCTCGAAAAATACTGAAATTATAAGAATAAGGGTTCTTTGATACGACAAATCGACTGGTGTCCATTTTTTGATAAGATAAATGTTTCAAATATTAGGAGAGCATTTGAGTTAAAAGAAAACATGCCTTCATATAAAAAATAGTACAGACCAAAATAATGGAAGTATTCATTCAATTTTCGGAGAAAGTATCGTCAAAGGTCCCATCTATGACACAAAAAATCGGGAGTGCTCTACAATGATGCGATTCTGAAGTAGAGTGCGTCAAACGTGGAGTATCGAATGAAGAGGGTAAAATCAAATATCCATAGTTATTCAAGAATTGATAGAATTATGGAATTAACAAAGTCACCCATCGATTTTAAATGAATTTTCATCTAATCGAACATGTTTCGAGGGGATGATAGGCCAAAAATATATTTTTGGAGAATTGCGAATAATGCAATATTTTCCTTACTATAGTCCAGCTACATATTTGACGAAAAATATTTTTCCTCTCAAAAAATACTGAAATTATAAGAATAAGGTTTCTTTGATACGACAAATCGACTGGTGTTGTCCATTTTTCGATAAGATAAATGTTTCAAATATTAGGAGAGCATTTAAGTTAAAAGAAAACATGCCTTCATATAAAAAATAGTACAGACCAAAATAATGGAAGTATTCATTCAATTTTCTGAGAAAGTATCGTCAAAGGTCCCATCTATGATACAAAAAATCGGGAGTGCTCTACAATGATGCGATTCGGAAGTAGAGTGCGTCAAACGTGGAGTATCGAATGAAGAGGGTAAAATCAAATATCCATAGTTATTCAAAAATTGATAGAATTAGTGCATTAACAAAGTCACCCATCGATTTTAGATTAATTTTCATCTAATCGAACATGTTTCGAGGGGATGATAGGCCAAAAATATATTTTTGGAGAATTGCGAAAAATGCCATATTTTCCTTACTACATATTTGACGAAAAATATTTTTCCTCTCAAAAAATACTGAAATTATAAGAATAATGGTTCTTTGATACGACAAATCGACTGGTGTTGTCCATTTTTCAATAAGATGGATGTTTCAAATATTAGGAGAGCATTTAAGTTAAAAGAAAACATGCCTTCATATAAAAAATAGTACAGACCAAAATAATGGAAGTATTCATTCAATTTTCTGAGAAAGTATCGTCAAAGGTCCCATCTATGATACAAAAAATCGGGAGTGCTCTACAATGATGCGATTCGGAAGTAGAGTGCGTCAAACGTGGAGTATCGAATGAAGAGGGTAAAATCAAATATCCATAGTTATTCAAAAATTGATAGAATTAGGGCATTAACAAAGTCACCCATCGATTTTAGATTAATTTTCATCTAATCGAACATGTTTCGAGGGGATGATAGGCCAAAAATATATTTTTGGAGAATTGCGAAAAATGCAATATTTTCCTTACTATAGTCCAGCTACATATTTGACGAAAAATATTTTTCCTCTCAAAAAATACTGAAATTATAAGAATAATGGTTCTTTGATACGACAAATCGACTGGTGTTGTCCATTTTTCGATAAGATAAATGTTTCAAATATTAGGAGAGCATTTAAGTTAAAAGAAAACATGCCTTCATATAAAAAATAGTACAGACCAAAATAATGGAAGTATTCATTCAAATTTCTGAGAAATTATCGTCAAAGGTCCCATGTATGATACAAAAAAACGGGAGTGCTCTACAATGATGCGATTCGGAAGAAGAGTGCGTCAAACGTGGAGTATCGAATGAAGAGGGTAAAATCAAATATCCATAGTTATTCAAAAATTGATAGAATTAGGGCATTAACACAGTCACCCATCGATTTTAGATGAATTTTCATCTAATCGAACATGTTTCGAGGGGATAATAGGCCAAAAATATATTTTTGGAGAATTGCGAAAAATGCATATTTGACGAAAAATATTTTTCCTCTCGAAAAATACTGAAATTATAAGAATAAGGGTTCTTTGATACGACAAATCGACTGGTGTCCATTTTTCGATAAGATAAATGTTTCAAATATTAGGAGAGCATTTGAGTTAAAAGAAAACATGCCTTCATATAAAAAATAGTACAGACCAAAATAATGGAAGTATTCATTCAATTTTCGGAGAAAGTATCGTCAAAGGTCCCATCTATGATACAAAAAATCGGGAGTGCTCTACAATGATGCGATTCTGAAGTAGAGTGCGTCAAACGTGGAGTATCGAATGAAGAGGGTAAAATCAAATATCCATAGTTATTCAAGAATTGATAGAATTATGGAATTAACAAAGTCACCCATCGATTTTAAATGAATTTTCATCTAATCGAACATGTTTCGAGGGGATGATAGGCCAAAAATATATTTTTGGAGAATTGCGAAAAATGCAATATTTTCCTTACTATAGTCCAGCTACATATTTGACGAAAAATATTTTTCCTCTCAAAAAATACTGAAATTATAAGAATAAGGTTTCTTTGATACGACAAATCGACTGGTGTTGTCCATTTTTCGATAAGATAAATGTTTCAAATATTAGGAGAGCATTTAAGTTAAAAGAAAACATGCCTTCATATAAAAAATAGTACAGACCAAAATAATGGAAGTATTCATTCAATTTTCTGAGAAAGTATCGTCAAAGGTCCCATCTATGATACAAAAAATCGGGAGTGCTCTACAATGATGCGATTCGGAAGTAGAGTGCGTCAAACGTGGAGTATCGAATGAAGAGGGTAAAATCAAATATCCATAGTTATTCAAAAATTGATAGAATTAGGGCATTAACAAAGTCACCCATCGATTTTAGATTAATTTTCATCTAATCGAACATGTTTCGAGGGGATGATAGGCCAAAAATATATTTTTGGAGAATTGCGAAAAATGCCATATTTTCCTTACTACATATTTGACGAAAAATATTTTTCCTCTCAAAAAATACTGAAATTATAAGAATAATGGTTCTTTGATACGACAAATCGACTGGTGTTGTCCATTTTTCAATAAGATGGATGTTTCAAATATTAGGAGAGCATTTAAGTTAAAAGAAAACATGCCTTCATATAAAAAATAGTACAGACCAAAATAATGGAAGTATTCATTCAATTTTCTGAGAAAGTATCGTCAAAGGTCCCATCTATGATACAAAAAATCGGGAGTGCTCTACAATGATGCGATTCGGAAGTAGAGTGCGTCAAACGTGGAGTATCGAATGAAGAGGGTAAAATCAAATATCCATAGTTATTCAAAAATTGATAGAATTAGGGCATTAACAAAGTCACCCATCGATTTTAGATTAATTTTCATCTAATCGAACATGTTTCGAGGGGA
Organism: Galeruca laticollis; assembly: GCA_963921935.1. NCBI lineage: Eukaryota > Metazoa > Arthropoda > Insecta > Coleoptera > Chrysomelidae > Galeruca > Galeruca laticollis. The sequence goes on along the minus strand of OY998175.1, from coordinate 287,026,854 downwards.
TGATAGGCCAAAAATATATTTTTGGAGAATTGCGAAAAATGCATCCAGCTACATATTTGACGAAAAATATTTTTCCTCTCAAAAAATACTGAAATTATAAGAATAATGGTTCTTTGATACGACAAATCGACTGGTGTTGTCCATTTTTCGATAAGATAAATGTTTCAAATATTAGGAGAGCATTTAAGTTGAAAGAAAACATGCCTTCATATAAAAAATAGTACAGACCAAAATAATGGAAGTATTCATTCAACTTTCTGAGAAAGTATCGTCAAAGGTCCCATGTATGATACAAAAAAACGGGAGTGCTCTACAATGATGCGATTCGGAAGAAGAGTGCGTCAAACGTGGAGTATCGAATGAAGAGGGTAAAATCAAATATCCATAGTTATTCAAAAATTGATAGAATTAGGGCATTAACACAGTCACCCATCGATTTTAGATGAATTTTCATCTAATCGAACATGTTTCGAGGGGATGATAGGCCAAAAATATATTTTTGGAGAATTGCGAAAAATGCATATTTGACGAAAAATATTTTTCCTCTCAAAAAATACTGAAATTATAAGAATAAGGGTTCTTTGATACGACAAATCGACTGGTGTTGTCCATTTTTCGATAAGATAAATGTTTCAAATATTAGGAGAGCATTTAAGTTAAAAGAAAACATGCCTTCATATAAAAATTTGTACAGACCAAAATAACGGAAGTATTCATTCAATTTTCTGAGAAAGTATCGTCAAAGGTCCCATCTATGATACAAAAAATCGGGAGTGCTCTACAATGATGCGATTCTGAAGTAGAGTGCGTCAAACGTGGAGTATCGAATGGAGAGGGTAAAATCAAATATCCATAGTTATTCAAAAATTGATAGAATTATGGAATTAACAAAGTCACTCATCGATTTTAGATGAATTTTCATCTAATCGAACATGTTTCGAGGGGATGATAGGCCAAAAATATATTTTTGGAGAATTGCGAAAAATGCAATATTTTCCTTACTGCCCAGCTACGTATTTGACGAAAAATATTTTTCCTCTCAAAAACTACTGAGATTATAAGAATAAGGTTTCTTTGATACGACAAATCGACTGGTGTTGTCCATTTTTCGATAAGATAAATGTTTCAAATATTAGGAGAGCATTTAAGTTAAAAGAAAACATGCCTTCATATAAAAAATAGTACAGACCAAAATAATGGAAGTATTCATTCAATTTTCTGAGAAAGTATCGTCACCCATCGATTTTAGATGAATTTTCATCTAATCGAACATGTTTCGAGGGGATGATAGGCCAAAAATATATTTTTGGAGAATTGCGAAAAATGCAATATTTTCCTTACTATAATCCAGCTACATATTTGACGAAAAATATTTTTCCTCTCAAAAAATACTGAAATTATAAGAATAATGGTTCTTTGATACGACAAATCGACTGGTGTTGTCCATTTTTCGATAAGATAAATGTTTCAAATATTAGGAGAGCATTTAAGTTAAAAGAAAACATGCCTTCATATAAAAAATAGTACAGACCAAAATAAAGGAAGTATTCATTCAATTTCCTGAGAAAGTATCGTCAAAGGTCCCATCTATGATACAAAAAATCGAGAGTGCTCTACAATGATGCGATTCGGAAGTAGAGTGCGTCAAACGTGGAGTATCGAATGAAGAGGGTAAAATCCAATATCCATAGTTATTCAAAAATTGATAGAATTAGGGCATTAACAAAGTCACCCATCGATTTTAGATGAATTTTCATCTAATCGAACATGTTTCGAGGGGATGATAGGCCAGAAATATATTTTTGGAGAATTGCGAAAAATGCAATATTTTCCTTACTATAGTCCAGCTACATAATTGACGAAAAATATTTTTTCTCTCGAAAAATACTGAAATTATAAGAATAAGGGTTCTTTAATACGACAAATCGACTGGTGTCCATTTTTCGATAAGATAAATGTTTCAAATATTAGGAGAGCATTTGAGTTAAAAGAAAACATGCCTTCCTATAAAAAATAGTACAGACCAAAATAATGGAAGTATTCATCCAATTTTCTGAGAAAGTATCGTCAAAGGTCCCATCTATGATACAAAAAATCGGGAGTGCTCTACAATGATGCGATTCTGAAGTAGAGTGCGTCAAACGTGGAGTATCGAATGAAGAGGGTAAAATCAAATATCCATAGTTATTCAAAAATTGATAGAATTATGGAATTAACAAAGTCACTCATCGATTTTAGATGAATTTTCATCTAATCGAACATGTTTCGAGGGGATGATAGGTCGAAAATATATTTTTGGAGAATTGCGAAAAATGCAATATTTTCCTTACTGTCCAGCTACGTATTTGACGAAAAATATTTTTCCTCTCAAAAAATACTGAAATTATAAGAATGAGGGTTCTTTGATACGACTAATCGACTGGTGTTGTCCATTTTTCGATAAGATAAATGTTTCAAATATTAGGAGAGCATTTAAGTTAAAAGAAAACATGCCTTCATATAAAAAATAGTACAGACCAAAATAATGGAAGTATTTATTCAATTTTCTGAGAAAGTATCGTCAAAGGTCCCATCTATGATACAAAAAATCGGGAGTGCTCTACAATGATGCGATTCTGAAGTAGAGTGCGTCAAACGTGGAGTATCGAATGAAGAGGGTAAAATCAAATATCCATAGTTATTCGAATATTGATAGAATTAGGGCATTAACAAAGCCACCCATCGATTTTAGATGAATTTTAATCTAATCGAACATGTTTCGAGGGGATGATAGGCCAAAAATATATTTTTGGAGAATTGCGAAAAATGCAATATTTTCCTTACTATAGTCCAGCTACATATTTGATGAAAAATATATTTCCTCTCAAAAAATACTGAAATTATAAGAATAAGGGTTCTTTGATACGACAAATCGACTGGTGTTGTCCATTTTTCGATAAGATAAATGTTTCAAATATTAGGAGAGCATTTAAGTTAAAAGAAAACATGCCTTCATATAAAAAATAGTACAGACCAAAATAATGGAAGTAATCATTCAATTTTCTGAGAAAGTATGGTCAAAGGTCCTATCTATGATACAAAAAATCGGGAGTGCTCTACAATGATGCGATTCGGAAGTAGAGTGCGTCAAACGTGGAGTATCGAATGAAGAGGGTAAAATCAAATATCCATAGTTATTCAAAAATTGATATAATTAGGGCATTAACAAAGTCACCCATCGATTTTAGATTAATTTTCATCTAATCGAACATGTTTCGAGGGGATGATAGGCCAAAAATATATTTTTGGAGAATTGCGAAAAATGCCATATTTTCCTTACTACATATTTGACGAAAAATATATTTCCTCTCAAAAAATACTGAAATTATAAGAATAAGGGTTCTTTGATACGACAAATCGACTGGTGTTGTCCATTTTTCGATAAGATAAATGTTTCAAATATTAGGAGAGCATTTAAGTTAAAAGAAAACATGCCTTCATATAAAAAATAGTACAGACCAAAATAATGGAAGTAATCATTCAATTTTCTGAGAAAGTATGGTCAAAGGTCCTATCTATGATACAAAAAATCGGGAGTGCTCTACAATGATGCGATTCGGAAGTAGAGTGCGTCAAACGTGGAGTATCGAATGAAGAGGGTAAAATCAAATATCCATAGTTATTCAAAAATTGATATAATTAGGGCATTAACAAAGTCACCCATCGATTTTAGATTAATTTTCATCTAATCGAACATGTTTCGAGGAGATGATAGGCCAAAAATATATTTTTGGAGAATTGCGAAAAATGCAATATTTTCCTTACTATAGTCCAGCTACATATTTGACGAAAAATATTTTTCCTCTCGAAAAATACTGAAATTATAAGAATAAGGGTTCTTCGATACGACAAATCGACTGGTGTCCATTTTTCGATAAGATAAATGTTTCAAATATTAGGAGAGCATTTGAGTTAAAAGAAAACATGCCTTCATATAAAAAATAGTACAGACCAAAATAATGGAAGTATTCATTCAATTTTCTGAGATAGTATCGTCAAAGGTCCCATCTATGATACAAAAAATCGGGAGTGCTCTACAATGATGCGATTCGGAAGTAGAGTGCGTCAAACGTGGAGTATCGAATGAAGAGGGTAAAATCAAATATCCATAGTTATTCAAAAATTGATAGAATTAGGGCATTAACAAAGTCACCCATCGATTTTAGATTAATTTTCATCTAATCGAACATGTTTCGAGGGGATGATAGGCCAAAAATATATTTTTGGAGAATTGCGAAAAATGCCATATTTTCCTTACTACATATTTGACGAAAAATATTTTTCCTCTCAAAAAATACTGAAATTATAAGAATAATGGTTCTTTGATACGACAAATCGACTGGTGTTGTCCATTTTTCAATAAGATGAATGTTTCAAATATTAGGAGAGCATTTAAGTTAAAAGAAAACATGCCTTCATATAAAAAATAGTACAGACCAAAATAATGGAAGTATTCATTCAATTTTCTGAGAAAGTATCGTCAAAGGTCCCATCTATGATACAAAAAATCGGGAGTGCTCTACACTGATGCGATTCGGAAGTAGAGTGCGTCAAACGTGGAGTATCGAATGAAGAGGGTAAAATCAAATATCCATAGTTATTCAAAAATTGATAGAATTAGGGCATTAACAAAGTCACCCATCGATTTTAGATTATTTTTCATCTAATCGAACATGTTTCGAGGGGATGATAGGCCAAAAATATATTTTTGGAGAATTGCGAAAAATGCAATATTTTCCTTACTATAGTCCAGCTACATATTTGACGAAAAATATTTTTCCTCTCAAAAAATACTGAAATTATAAGAATAATGGTTTTTGATACGACAAATCGACTGGTGTTGTCCATTTTTCGATAAGATAAATGTTTCAAATATTAGGAGAGCATTTAAGTTAAAAGAAAACATGCCTTCATATAAAAAATAGTACAGACCAAAATAATGGAAGTATTCATTCAACTTTCTGAGAAAGTATCGTCAAAGGTCCCATGTATGATACAAAAAAACGGGAGTGCTCTACAATGATGCGATTCGGAAGAAGAGTGCGTCAAACGTGGAGTATCGAATGAAGAGGGTAAAATCAAATATCCATAGTTATTCAAAAATTGATAGAATTAGGGCATTAACACAGTCACCCATCGATTTTAGATGAATTTTCATCTAATCGAACATGTTTCGAGGGGATGATAGGCCAAAAATATATTTTTGTAGAATTGCGAAAAATGCATATTTGACGAAAAATATTTTTCCTCTCAAAAAATACTGAAATTATAAGAATAAGGGTTCTTTGATACGACAAATCGACTGGTGTTGTCCATTTTTCGATAAGATAAATGTTTCAAATATTAGGAGAGCATTTATGTTAAAAGAAAACATGCCTTCATATAAAAATTTGTACAGACCAAAATAATGGAAGTATTCATTCAATTTTCTGAGAAAGTATCGTCATAGGTCCCATCTATGATACAAAAAATCGGGAGTGCTCTACAATGATGCGATTCGGAAGTAGAGTGCGTCAAACGTGGAGTATCGAATGAAGAGGGTAAAATCAAATATCCATAGTTATTCAAAAATTGATAGAATTAGGGCATTAACAAAGTCACCCATCGATTTTAGATTAATTTTCATCTAATCGAACATGTTTCGAGGGGATGATAGGCCAAAAATATATTTTTGGAGAATTGCGAAAAATGCCATATTTTCCTTACTACATATTTGACGAAAAATATTTTTCCTCTCAAAAAATACTGAAATTATAAGAATAATGGTTCTTTGATACGACAAATCGACTGGTGTTGTCCATTTTTCAATAAGATGAATGTTTCAAATATTAGGAGAGCATTTAAGTTAAAAGAAAACATGCCTTCATATAAAAAATAGTACAGACCAAAATAATGGAAGTATTCATTCAATTTTCTGAGAAAGTATCGTCAAAGGTCCCATCTATGATACAAAAAATCGGGAGTGCTCTACACTGATGCGATTCGGAAGTAGAGTGCGTCAAACGTGGAGTATCGAATGAAGAGGGTAAAATCAAATATCCATAGTTATTCAAAAATTGATAGAATTAGGGCATTAACAAAGTCACCCATCGATTTTAGATTAATTTTCATCTAATCGAACATGTTTCGAGGGGATGATAGGCCAAAAATATATTTTTGGAGAATTGCGAAAAATGCAATATTTTCCTTACTATAGTCCAGCTACATATTTGACGAAAAATATTTTTCCTCTCAAAAAATACTGAAATTATAAGAATAATGGTTTTTGATACGACAAATCGACTGGTGTTGTCCATTTTTCGATAAGATAAATGTTTCAAATATTAGGAGAGCATTTAAGTTAAAAGAAAACATGCCTTCATATAAAAAATAGTACAGACCAAAATAATGGAAGTATTCATTCAACTTTCTGAGAAAGTATCGTCAAAGGTCCCATGTATGATACAAAAAAACGGGAGTGCTCTACAATGATGCGATTCGGAAGAAGAATGCGTCAAACGTGGAGTATCGAATGAAGAGGGTAAAATCAAATATCCATAGTTATTCAAAAATTGATACAATTAGGGCATTAACACAGTCACCCATCGATTTTAGATGAATTTTCATCTAATCGAACATGTTTCGAGGGGATGATAGGCCAAAAATATATTTTTGTAGAATTGCGAAAAATGCATATTTGACGAAAAATATTTTTCCTCTCAAAAAATACTGAAATTATAAGAATAAGGGTTCATTGATACGACAAATCGACTGGTGTTGTCCATTTTTCGATAAGATAAATGTTTCAAATATTAGGAGAGCATTTATGTTAAAAGAAAACATGCCTTCATATAAAAATTTGTACAGACCAAAATAATGGAAGTATTCATTCAATTTTCTGAGAAAGTATCGTCATAGGTCCCATCTATGATACAAAAAATCGGGAGTGCTCTACAATGATGCGATTCGGAAGTAGAGTGCGTCAAACGTGGAGTATCGAATGAAGAGGGTAAAATCAAATATCCATAGTTATTCAAAAATTGATAGAATTAGGGGATTAACAAAGTCACTCATCGATTTTAGATTAATTTTCATCTAATCGAACATGTTTCGAGGGGATGATAGGCCAAAAATATATTTTTGGAGAATTGCGAAAAATGCAATATTTTCCTTACTATAGTCCAGCTACATATTTGACGAAAAATATTTTTCCTCTCAAAAAATACTGAAATTATAAGAATAATGGTTCTTTGATACGACAAATCGACTGGTGTTGTCCATTTTTCGATAAGATAAATGTTTCAAATATTAGGAGAGCATTTAAGTTAAAAGAAAACATGCCTTCATATAAAAAATAGTACAGACCAAAATAATGGAAGTATTCATTCAATTTTCTGAGAAAGTATCGTCAAAGGTCCCATCTATGATACAAAAAATCGGGAGTGCTCTACAATGATGCGATTCGGAAGTAGAGTGCGTCAAACGTGGAGTATCGAATGAAGAGGGTAAAATCAAATATCCATAGTTATTCAAAAATTGATAGAATTAGGGCATTAACAAAGTCACCCATCGATTTTAGATGAATTTTCATCTAATCGAACATGTTTCGAGGGGATGATAGGTCAAAAATATATTTTTGAAGAATTGCGAAAAATGCAATATTTTCCTTACTATAGTCCAGCTACATATTTGACAAATATTTTTCCTCTCAAAAAATACTGAAATTATAAGAATAAGGTTTCTTTGATACGACAAATCGACTGGTGTTGTCCATTTTTCGATAAGATAAATGTTTCAAATATTAGGAGAGCATTTAAGTTAAACGAAAACATGCCTTCATATAAAAAATAGTACAGACCAAAATAATGGAAGTATTCATTCAATTTTCTGAGAAAGTATCGTCAAAGGTCCCATCTATGATACAAAGAATCGGGAGTGCTCTACAATGATGCGATTCGGAAGTAGAGTTCGTCAAACGTGGAGTATCGAATGAAGAGGGTAAAATCAAATATCCATAGTTATTCAAAAATTGATAGAATTAGGGCAATAACAAAGTCACCCATCGATTTTAGATGAATTTTCATCTAATCGAACATGTTTCAAGGGGATGATAGGCCAAAAATATATTTTTGGAGAATTGCGAAAAATGCAATATTTTCCTTACTATAGTCCAGCTACATATTTGACAAAAAATATTTCTCCTCTCGAAAAATACTGAAATTATAAGAATAAGGGTTCTTTGATACGACAAATCGACTGGTGTCCATTTTTCGATAAGATAAATGTTTCAAATATTAGGAGAGCATTTGAGTTAAAAGAAAACATGCCTTCATATAAAAAATAGTACAGACCAAAATAATGGAAGTATTCATTCAATTTTCTGAGAAAGTATCGTCAAAGGTCCCATCTATGATACAAAAAATCGGGAGTGCTCTACAATGATGCGATTCTGAAGTAGAGTGCGTCAAACGTGGAGTATCGAATGAAGAGGGTAAAATCAAATATCCATAGTTATTCAAAAATTGATAGAATTATGGAATTAACAAAGTCACTCATCGATTTTAGATGAAATTTCATCTAATCGAACATGTTTCGAGGGGATGATAGGCCAAAAATATATTTTTGGAGAATTGCGAAAAATGCAATATTTTCCTTACTGTCCAGCTACGTATTTGACGAAAAATATTTTTCCTCTCAAAAAATACTGAAATTATAAGAATAAGGGTTCTTTGATACGACTAATCGACTGGTGTTGTCCATTTTTGATAAGATAAATGTTTCATATATTAGGAGAGCATTTAAGTTGAAAGAAAACATGCCTTCATATAAAAAATAGTACAGACCAAAATAATGGAAGTATTCATTCAATTTTCTGAGAAAGTATCGTCACTCATCGATTTTAGATGAATTTTCATCTAATCGAACATGTTTCGAGGGGATGATAGGCCAAAAATATATTTTTGGAGAATTGCGAAAAATGCAATATTTTCCTTACTATAGTCCAGCTACATATTTGACGAAAAATATTTTTCCTCTCAAAAAATACTGAAATTATAAGAATAAGGTTTCTTTGATACGACAAATCGACTGGTGTTGTCCATTTTTCGATAATATAAATGTTTCAAATATTAGGAGAGCATTTAAGTTAAAAGAAAACATGCCTTCATATAAAAAATAGTACAGACCAAAATAAAGGAAGTATTCATTCAATTTCCTGAGAAAGTATCGTCAAAGGTCCCATCTATGATACAAAAAATCGAGAGTGCTCTACAATGATGCGATTCGGAAGTAGAGTGCGTCAAACGTGGAGTATCGAATGAAGAGGGTAAAATCAAATATCCATAGTTATTCAAAAATTGATAGAATTAGGGCATTAACAAAGTCACCCATCGATTTTAGATGAATTTTCATCTAATCGAACACGTTTCGAGGGGATGATAGGCCAGAAATATATTTTTGGAGAATTGCGAAAAATGCAATATTTTCCTTACTATAGTCCAGCTACATATTTGACGAAAAATATTTTTCCTCTCAAAAATACTGAAATTATAAGAATAAGGGTTCTTTGATACGACAAATCGACTGGTGTCCATTTTTCGATAAGATAAATGTTTCAAATATTAGGAGAGCATTTGAGTTAAAAGAAAACATGCCTTCATATAAAAAATAGTACAGACCAAAATAATGGAAGTATTCATCCAATTCTCTGAGAAAGTATCGTCAAAGGTCCCATCTATGATACAAAAAATCGGGAGTGCTCTACAATGATGCGATTCTGAAGTAGAGTGCGTCAAACGTGGAGTATCGAATGAAGAGGGTAAAATCAAATATCCATAGTTATTCAAAAATTGATAGAATTATGGAATTAACAAAGTCACTCATCGATTTTAGATGAATTTTCATCTAATCGAACATGTTTCGAGGGGATGATAGGTCAAAAATATATTTTTGGAGAATTGCAAAAAATGCAATATTTTCCTTACTGTCCAGCTACGTATTTGACGAAAAATATTTTTCCTCTCAAAAAATACTGAAATTATAAGAATAAGGGTTCTTTGATACGACAAATCGACTGGTGTTGTCCATTTTTCGATAAGATAAATGTTCCAAATATTAGGAGAGCATTTAAATTAAAACAAAACATGCCTTCAAATAAAAAATAGTACAGACCAAAATAATGGAAGTATTTATTCAATTTTCTGAGAAAGTATCGTCAAAGGTCCCATCTATGATACAAAAAATCGGGAGTGCTCTACAATGATGCGATTCTGAAGTAGAGTGCGTCAAACGTGGAGTATCGAATGAAGAGGGTAAAATCAAATATCCATAGTTATTCAAATATTGATAGAATTAGGGCATTAACAAAGTCACCCATCGATTTTAGATGAATTTTAATCTAATCGAACATGTTTCGAGGGGATGATAGGCCAAAAATATATTTTTGGAGAATTGCGAAAAATGCAATATTTTCCTTACATATTTGATGAAACATATTTTTCCTCTCAAAAAATACTGAAATTATAAGAATAAGGGTTCTTTGATACGACAAATCGACTGGTGTTGTCCATTTTTCGATAAGATAAATGTTTCAAATATTAGGAGAGCATTTAAGTTAAAAGAAAACATGCCTTCATATAAAAAATAGTACAGACCAAAATAATGTAAGTAATCATTCAATTTTCTGAGAAAGTATCGTCAAAGGTCCTATCTATGATACAAAAAATCGGGAGTGCTCTACAATGATGCGATTCGGAAGTAGAGTGCGTCAAACGTGGAGTATCGAATGAAGAGGGTAAAATCAAATATCCATAGTTATTCAAAAATTGATAGAATTAGGGCATTAACAAAGTCACCCATCGATTTTAGATGAATTTTCATCTAATCGAACATGTTTCGAGGAGATGATAGGCCAAAAATATATTTTTGGAGAATTGCGAAAAATGCAATATTTTCCTTACTATAGTCCAGCTACATATTTGACGAAAAATATTTTTCCTCTCGAAAAATACTGAAATTATAAGAATGGGTTCTTCGATACGACAAATCGACTGGTGTCCATTTTTCGATAAGATAAATGTTTCAAATATTAGGAGAGCATTTGAGTTAAAAGAAAACATGCCTTCATATAAAAAATAGTACAGACCAAAATAATGGAAGTATTCATTCAATTTTCTGAGAAAGTATCGTCAAAGGTACCATCTATGATACAAAAAATCGGGAGTGCTCTACAATGATGCGATACTGAAGTAGAGTGCGTCAAACGTGGAGTATCGAATGAAGAGGGTAAAATCAAATATCCATTGTTATTCAAAAATTGATAGAATTATGGAATTAACAAAGTCACTCATCGAATTTAGATGAATTTTCATCTAATCGAACATGTTTCGAGGGGATGATAGGCCAAAAATACATTTTTGGAGAATTGCGAAAAATGCAATATTTTCCTTACTTACTGTCGTCCAGCTACGTATTTGACGAAAAATATTTTTCCTCTCAAAAAATACTGAAATTATAAGAATAAGGGTTCTTTGATACGACTAATCGACTGGTGTTGTCCATTTTTCGATAAGATAAATGTTTCAAATATTAGGAGAGCATTTAAGTTAAAAGAAAACATGCCTTCATATAAAAAATAGTACAGACCAAAATAATGGAAGTATTCATTCAATTTTCTGAGAAAGTATCGTCAAAGGTCCCATCTATGATACAAAAAATCGGGAGTGCTCTACAATGATGCGATTCGGAAGTAGAGTGCGTCAAACGTGGAGTATCGAATGAAGAGGGTAAAATCAAATATCCATAGTTATTAAAAATTGATAGAATTAGGGCATTAACAAAGTCACCCATCGATTTCAGATGAATTTTCATCTAATCGAACATGTTTCGAGGGGATGATAGGCCAAAAATTTTATTTTGGAGAATTGCGAAAAATGCAATATTTTCCTTACTATAGTCCAGCTACATATTTGACGAAAAATATTTTACCTCTCAAAAAATACTGAAATTATAAGAATAAGGGTTATTTGATACGACAAATCGACTGGTGTGGTCCATTTTTCGATAAGATGAATGTTTCAAATATTAGGAGAGCATTTAAGTTAAAAGAAAACATGCCTTCATATAAAAAGTAGTACAGACCAAAATAATGGAAGTATTCATTCAATTTACTGAAAAAGTATCGTCAAAGGTCCCATCTATGATATAAAAAATCGGGAGTGCTCTACAACGATGCGATTCGGAAGTAGAGTGCGTCAAACGTGGAGTATCCAATGAAGAGGGTAAATTCAAATATCCATAGTTATTCAAAAATTGATAGAATTAGGGCATTAACAAAGTCACCCATCGATTTTAGATGAAATTTCATCTAATCGAACATGTTTCGAGGGAATGATGGGCCAAAAATATATTTTTGTCAAAGGTCCCATCTATGATATAAAAAATCGGGAGTGCTCTACAATGATGCGATTCGGAAGTAGAGTGCGTCAAACGTGGAGTATCCAATGAAGAGGGTAAAATCAAATATCCATAGTTATTCAAAAATTGATAGAATTAGGGCATTAACAAAGTCACCCATCGATTTTAGATGAATATTCATCTAATCGAACATGTTTCGAGGGGATGATAGGCCAAAAATATATTTTTGGAGAATTGCGAAAAATGCAATATTTTCCTTACTATCCAGCTACATATTTGACGAAAAATATTTTTCCTCTCAAAAAATACTGAAATTATAAGGATAAGGGTTCTTTGATACGACAAATCGACTGGTGTGGTCCATTTTTCGATAAGATGAATGTTTCAAATATTAGGAGAGCATTTAAGTTAAAAGAAAACATGCCTTCATATAAAAAATAGTACAGACCAAAATAATGGAAGTATTCATTCAATTTCCTGAGAAAGTATCGTCAAAAGTCCCATCTATGATATAAAAAATCGGCAGTGCTCTACAATGATGCGATTCGGAAGTAGAGTGCGTCAAACGTGGAGTATCCAATGAAGAGGGTAAAATCAAATATCCATAGTTATTCAAAAATTGATAGAATTAGGGCATTAACAAAGTCACCCATCGATTTTAGATGAAATTTCATCTAATCGAACATGTTTCGAGGGAATGATGGGCCAAAAATATATTTTTGTCAAAGGTCCCATCTATGATATAAAAAATCGGGAGTGCTCTACAATGATGCGATTCGGAAGTAGAGTGCGTCAAACGTGGAGTATCCAATGAAGAGGGTAAAATCAAATATCCATAGTTATTCAAAAATTGATAGAATTAGGGCATTAACAAAGTCACCCATCGATTTTAGATGAATATTCATCTAATCGAACATGTTTCGAGGGGATGATAGGCCAAAAATATATTTTTGGAGAATTGCGAAAAATGCAATATTTTCCTTACTATAGTATAGTATAAGGGTTCTTTGATACGACAAATCGACTGGTGTTGTCCATTTTTCGATAAGATAAATGTTTCAAATATTAGGAGTGCATTTAAGTTAAAAGAAAACATGCCTTCATATAAAAAGTAGTACAGACCAAAATAATGGAAGTATTCATTCAATTTTCTAAGAAAGTATCGTCAAAGGTCCCTTCTATGATATAAAAAATCGGGAGTGCTCTACAATGATTCGATTCGGAAGTAGAGTGCGTCAAACGTGGAGTATCCAATGAAGAGGGTAAAATCAAATATCCATAGTTATTCAAAAATTGATAGAATTAGGGCATTAACAAAGTCACCCATCGATTTTATATGAATTTTCATCTAATCGAAAATGTTTCGAGGGGATGATAGGCCAATAATATATTTTTGGAGAATTGCGAAAAATGCAATAATTTCCTTACTATAGTATAGTATAAGGGTTCTTTGATACGACAAATCGACTGGTGTGGTCCATTTTTCGATAAGATGAATGTTTCAAATATTAGGAGAGCATTTAAGTTAAAAGAAAACATGCCTTCATATAAAAAGCAGTACAGACCAAAATAATGGAAGTATTCATTCAATTTACTGAAAAAGTATCGTCAAAGGTCCCATCTATGATATAAAAAATCGGGAGTGCTCTACAATGATGCGATTCGGAAGTAGAGTGCGTCAAACGTGGAGTATCCAATGAAGAGGGTAAATTCAAATATCCATAGTTATTCAAAAATTGATAGAATTAGGGCATTAACAAAGTCACCCATCGATTTTAGATAAAATTTCATCTAATCGAACATGTTTCGAGGGAATGATGGGCCAAAAATATATTTTTGTCAAAGGTCCCATCTATGATATAAAAAATCGGGAGTGCTCTACAATGATGCGATTCGGAAGTAGAGTGCGTCAAACGTGGAGTATCCAATGGAGAGGGTAAAATCAAATATCCATAGTTATTCAAAAATTGATAGAATTAGGGCATTAACAAAGTCACCCATCGATTTTAGATGAATATTCATCTAATCGAACATGTTTCGAGGGGATGATAGGCCAAAAATATATTTTTGGAGAATTGCGAAAAATGCAATATTTTCCTTACTATAGTCCAGCTACATATTTGACGAAAAATATTTTTCCTCTCAAAAAATACTGAAATTATAAGGATAAGGGTTCTTTGATACGACAAATCGACTGGTGTTGTCCATTTTTCGATAAGATAAATGTTTCAAATATTAGGAGTGCATTTAAGTTAAAAGAAAACATGCCTTCATATAAAAAATAGTACAGACCAATATAATGGAAGTATTCATTCAATTTCCTGAGAAAGTATCGTCAAAAGTCCCATCTATGATATAAAAAATCGGCAGTGCTCTACAATGATGCGATTCGGAAGTAGAGTGCGTCAAACGTGGAGTATCCAATGAAGAGGGTAAAATCAAATATCCATAGTTATTCAAAAATTGATAGAATTAGGGCATTAACAAAGTCACCCATCGATTTTAGATGAAATTTCATCTAATCGAACATGTTTCGAGGGAATGATGGGCCAAAAATATATTTTTGTCAAAGGTCCCATCTATGATATAAAAAATCGGGAGTGCTCTACAATGATGCGATTCGGAAGTAGAGTGCGTCAAACGTGGAGTATCCAATGAAGAGGGTAAAATCAAATATCCATAGTTATTCAAAAATTGATAGAATTAGGGCATTAACAAAGTCACCCATCGATTTTAGATGAAATTTCATCTAATCGAACATGTTTCGAGGGAATGATGGGCCAAAAATATATTTTTGTCAAAGGTCCCATCTATGATATAAAAAATCGGGAGTGCTCTACAATGATGCGATTCGGAAGTAGAGTGCGTCAAACGTGGAGTATCCAATGAAGAGGGTAAAATCAAATATCCATAGTTATTCAAAAATTGATAGAATTAGGGCATTAACAAAGTCACCCATCGATTTTAGATGAATATTCATCTAATCGAACATGTTTCGAGGGGATGATAGGCCAAAAATATATTTTTGGAGAATTGCGAAAAATGCAATATTTTCCTTACTATAGTATAGTATAAGGGTTCTTTGATACGACAAATCGACTGGTGTTGTCCATTTTTCGATAAGATAAATGTTTCAAATATTAGGAGTGCATTTAAGTTAAAAGAAAACATGCCTTCATATAAAAAGTAGTACAGACCAAAATAATGGAAGTATTCATTCAATTTTCTAAGAAAGTATCGTCAAAGGTCCCTTCTATGATATAAAAAATCGGGAGTGCTCTACAATGATTCGATTCGGAAGTAGAGTGCGTCAAACGTGGAGTATCCAATGAAGAGGGTAAAATCAAATATCCATAGTTATTCAAAAATTGATAGAATTAGGGCATTAACAAAGTCACCCATCGATTTTATATGAATTTTCATCTAATCGAAAATGTTTCGAGGGGATGATAGGCCAATAATATATTTTTGGAGAATTGCGAAAAATGCAATAATTTCCTTACTATAGTATAGTATAAGGGTTCTTTGATACGACAAATCGACTGGTGTGGTCCATTTTTCGATAAGATGAATGTTTCAAATATTAGGAGAGCATTTAAGTTAAAAGAAAACATGCCTTCATATAAAAAGCAGTACAGACCAAAATAATGGAAGTATTCATTCAATTTACTGAAAAAGTATCGTCAAAGGTCCCATCTATGATATAAAAAATCGGGAGTGCTCTACAATGATGCGATTCGGAAGTAGAGTGCGTCAAACGTGGAGTATCCAATGAAGAGGGTAAATTCAAATATCCATAGTTATTCAAAAATTGATAGAATTAGGGCATTAACAAAGTCACCCATCGATTTTAGATGAAATTTCATCTAATCGAACATGTTTCGAGGGAATGATGGGCCAAAAATATATTTTTGTCAAAGGTCCCATCTATGATATAAAAAATCGGGAGTGCTCTACAATGATGCGATTCGGAAGTAGAGTGCGTCAAACGTGGAGTATCCAATGGAGAGGGTAAAATCAAATATCCATAGTTATTCAAAAATTGATAGAATTAGGGCATTAACAAAGTCACCCATCGATTTTAGATGAATATTCATCTAATCGAACATGTTTCGAGGGGATGATAGGCCAAAAATATATTTTTGGAGAATTGCGAAAAATGCAATATTTTCCTTACTATAGTCCAGCTACATATTTGACGAAAAATATTTTTCCTCTCAAAAAATACTGAAATTATAAGGATAAGGGTTCTTTGATACGACAAATCGACTGGTGTTGTCCATTTTTCGATAAGATAAATGTTTCAAATATTAGGAGTGCATTTAAGTTAAAAGAAAACATGCCTTCATATAAAAAATAGTACAGACCAATATAATGGAAGTATTCATTCAATTTCCTGAGAAAGTATCGTCAAAAGTCCCATCTATGATATAAAAAATCGGCAGTGCTCTACAATGATGCGATTCGGAAGTAGAGTGCGTCAAACGTGGAGTATCCAATGAAGAGGGTAAAATCAAATATCCATAGTTATTCAAAAATTGATAGAATTAGGGCATTAACAAAGTCACCCATCGATTTCAGATGAATTTTCATCTAATCGAACGTGTTTCGAGGGGATGATAGGCCAAAAATATATTTTTGGAGAATTGCGAAAAATGCAATAAGTTCCTTACTATATATAGTCCAGCTACATATTTGGCGAAAAATATTTTTCCGCTCAAAAAATACTGAAATTATAAGAATAAGGGTTCTTTGATACGACAAATCGACTGGTGTTGTCCATTTTTTGATAAGATAAATGTTTCAAATATTAGAAGAGCATTCAAGTTAAAAGAAAACATGCCTTCATATAAAAAATAGTACAGACCAAAATAATGGAAGGATTCATTCAATTTTCTAAGAAAGTATTGTCAAAGGTCCCTTCTTTGATATAAAAAATCGGGAGTGCTCTACAATGATGCGATTCGGAAGTAGAGGGTAAAATCAAATATCCATAGTTATTCAAAAATTGATAGAATTAGGGCATTAACAAAGTCACCCATCGATTTTAGATGAATATTCATCTAATCGAACATGTTTCGAGGGGATGATAGGCCAAAAATATATTTTTGGAGAATTGCGAAAAATGCAATATTTTCCTTACTATAGTATAGTATAAGGGTTCTTTGATACGACAAATCGACTGGTGTTGTCCATTTTTCGATAAGATAAATGTTTCAAATATTAGGAGTGCATTTTAGTTAAAAGAAAACATGCCTTCATATAAAAAATAGTACAGACCAAAATAATGGAAGTATTCATTCAATTTTCTAAGAAAGTATCGTCAAAGGTCCCTTCTATGATATAAAAAATCGGGAGTGCTCTACAATGATTCGATTCGGAAGTAGAGGGTAAAATCAAATATCCATAGTTATTCAAAAATTGATAGAATTAGGGCATTAACAAAGTCACCCATCGATTTTATATGAATTTTCATCTAATCGAAAATGTTTCGAGGGGATGATAGGCCAAAAATATATTTTTGGAGAATTGCGAAAAAAGCAATATATTCCTTTATAGTCCAGCTACATATTTGACGAAAAATATTTTTCCTCTCAAAAAATATTGAAATTATAAGAATAAGGGTTCTTTGATACGACAAATCGACTGGTGTGGTCCATTTTTCGATTAGATGAATGTTTCAAATATTAGGAGAGCATTTAAGTTAAAAGAAAACATGCCTTCATATAAAAAGTAGTACAGACCAAAATAATGGAAGTATTCATTCAATTTACTGAAAAAGTATCGTCAAAGGTCCCATCTTTTATATAAAAAATCGGGAGTGCTCTACAATGATGCGATTCGGAAGTAGAGTGCGTCAAACGTGGAGTATCCAATGAAGAGGGTAAATTCAAATATCCATAGTTATTCAAAAATTGATAGAATTAGGGCATTAACAAAGTCACCCATCGATTTTAGATGAAATTTCATCTAATCGAACATGTTTCGAAGGAATGATGGGCCAAAAATATATTTTTGTCAAAGGTCCCATCTACGTGCGTCAAACGTGGAGTATCCAATGGAGAGGGTAAAATCAAATATCCATAGTTATTCAAAAATTGATAGAATTAGGGCATTAACAAAGTCACCCATCGATTTTAGATGAATATTCATCTAATCGAACATGTTTCGAGGGGATGATAGGCCAAAAATATATTTTTGGAGAATTGCGAAAAATGCAATATTTTCCTTACTATAGTCCAGCTACATATTTGACGAAAAATATTTTTCCTCTCAAAAAATACTGAAATTATAAGGATAAGGGTTCTTTGATACGACAAATCGACTGGTGTGGTCCATTTTTCGATTAGATGAATGTTTCAAATATTAGGAGAGCATTTAAGTTAAAAGAAAACATGCCTTCATATAAAAAGTAGTACAGACCAAAATAATGGAAGTATTCATTCAATTTACTGAAAAAGTATCGTCAAAGGTCCCATCTTTTATATAAAAAATCGGGAGTGCTCTACAATGATGCGATTCGGAAGTAGAGTGCGTCAAACGTGGAGTATCCAATGAAGAGGGTAAATTCAAATATCCATAGTTATTCAAAAATTGATAGAATTAGGGCATTAACAAAGTCACCCATCGATTTTAGATGAAATTTCATCTAATCGAACATGTTTCGAAGGAATGATGGGCCAAAAATATATTTTTGTCAAAGGTCCCATCTATGATATAAAAAATCGGGAGTGCTCTACAATGATGCGATTCGGAAGTAGAGTGCGTCAAACGTGGAGTATCCAATGAAGAGGGTAAAATCAAATATCCATAGTTATTCAAAAATTGATAGAATTAGGGCATTAACAAAGTCACCCATCGATTTTAGATGAATATTCATCTAATCGAACATGTTTCGAGGGGATGATAGGCCAAAAATATATTTTTGGAGAATTGCGAAAAATGCAATATTTTCCTTACTATAGTCCAGCTACATATTTGACGAAAAATATTTTTCCTCTCAAAAAATACTGAAATTATAAGGATAAGGGTTCTTTGATACGACAAATTGACTGGTGTTGTCCATTTTACGATAAGATAAATGTTTCAAATATTAGGAGAGCATTTAAGTTAAAAGAAAACATGTCTTCATATGAAACATAGTACAGACCAAAATAATGGAAGTATTCATTCAATTTTCTGAGAAAGTATCGTCAAAGGTCCCGTCTATGACATAAAAAATCATGAGTGCTCTACAATGAAGCGATTCGGAAGTAGAGTGCGTCGAACGTGGAGTATCCAATGAAGAGGGTAAAATCAAATATCTATAGTTATTCAAAAATTGATAGAATTAGGGCATTAACAAAGTCACCCATCGATTTTAGATGAAATTTCATCTAATCGAACATGTTTCGAGGGAATGATGGGCCAAAAATATATTTTTGTCAAAGGTCCCATCTATGATATAAAAAATCGGGAGTGCTCTACAATGATGCGATTCGGAAGTAGAGTGCGTCAAACGTGGAGTATCCAATGAAGAGGGTAAAATCAAATATTCATAGTTATTCAAAAATTGATAGAATTAGAGCATTAACAAAGTCACCCATCGATTTTAGATGAATTTTCATCTAATCGAACATGTTTCGAGGGGATGATAGGCCAAAAATATATTTTTGGAGAATTGCGAAAAATGCAATAAGTTCCTTACTATAGTCCAGCTACATATTTGACGAAAAAGATTTTTCCTCTCAAAAAATACTGAAATTATAAGAATAAGGGTTCTTGATACGACAAATCGACTGGTGTGGTCCATTTTTCGATAAGATGAATGTTTCAAATATTAGGAGAGCATTTAAGGTAAAAGAAAACATGCCTTCATATAAAAAGTAGTACAGACCAAAATAATGGAAGTATTCATTCAATTTACTGAAAAAGTATCGTCAAAGGTCCCATCTATGATATAAAAAATCGGGAGTGCTCTACAATGATGCGATTCGGAAGTAGAGTGCGTCAAACGTGGAGTATCCAATGAAGAGGGTAAATTCAAATATCCATAGTTATTCAAAAATTGATAGAATTAGGGCATTAACAAAGTCACCCATCGATTTTAGATGAAATTTCATCTAATCGAACATGTTTCGAGGGAATGATGGGCTAAAAATATATTTTTGTCAAAGGTCCCATCTATGATATAAAAAATCGGGAGTGCTCTACAATGATGCGATTCGGAAGTAGAGTGCGTCAAACGTGGAGTATCCAATGAAGAGGGTAAAATCAAATATCCATAGTTATTCAAAAATTGATAGAATTAGGGCATTAACAAAGTCACCCATCGATTTTAGATGAATATTCATCTAATCGAACATGTTTCGAGGGGATGATAGGCCAAAAATATATTTTTGGAGAATTGCGAAAAATGCAATATTTTCCTTACATATTTCCAGCTACATATTTGACGAAAAATATTTTTCCTCTCAAAAAATACTGAAATTATAAGGATAAGGGTTCTTTGATACGACAAATAGACTGTTGTTGTCCATTTTTCGATAAGATAAATGTTTCAAATATTAGGAGTGCATTTAAGTTAAAAGAAAACATGCCTTCATATAAAAAATAGTACAGACCAATATAATGGAAGCATTCATTCAATTTCCTGAGAAAGTATCGTCAAAAGTCCCATCTATGATATAAAGAATCGGCAGTGCTCTACAATGATGCGATTCGGAAGTAGAGTGCGTCAAACGTGGAGTATCCAATGAAGAGGGTAAAATCAAATATCCATAGTTATTCAAAAATTGATAGAATTAGGGCATTAACAAAGTCACCCATCGATTTCAGATGAATTTTCATCTAATCGAACGTGTTTCGAGGGGATGATAGGCCAAAAATATATTTTTGGAGAATTGCGAAAAATGCAATAAGTTCCTTACTATATATAGTCCAGCTACATATTTGACGAAAAATATTTTTCCGCTCAAAAAATACTGAAATTATAAGAATAAGGGTTCTTTGATACGACAAATCGACTGGTGTTGTCCATTTTTTGATAAGATAAATGTTTCAAATATTAGAAGAGCATTCAAGTTAAAAGAAAACATGCCTTCATATAAAAAATAGTACAGACCAAAATAATGGAAGTATTCATTCAATTTCCTAAGAAAGTATCGTCAAAGGTCCCTCCTATGATATAAAAAATCGGAAGTGCTCTACAATGATGCGATTCGGAAGTAGAGTGCGTCAAACGTGGAGTATCCAATGAAGAGGGTAAAATCAAATATCCATAGTTATTAAAAAATTGATAGAATTAGGGCATTAACAAAGTCACCCATCGATTTTATATGAATTTTCATCTAATCGAAAATGTTTCGAGGGGATGATAGGCCAAAAATATATTTTTGGAGAATTGCGAAAAAAGCAATATTCCTTACTATAGTCCAGCTACATATTTGACGAAAAATATTTTTCCTCTCAAAAAATACTGAAATTATAAGAATAAGGGTTCTTTGATACGACAAATCGACTGGTGTTGTCCATTTTTCGATAAGATGAATGTTTCAAATATTAGGAGAGCATTTAAGTTAAAAGAAAACATGCCTTCATATAAAAAGTAGTACAGACCAAAATAATGGAAGTATTCATTCAATTTACTGAAAAAGTATCGTCAAAGGTCCCATCTTTTATATAAAAAATCGGGAGTGCTCTACAATGATGCGATTCGGAAGTAGAGTGCGTCAAACGTGGAGTATCCAATGAAGAGGGTAAATTCAAATATCCATAGTTATTCAAAAATTGATAGAATTAGGGCATTAACAAAGTCACCCATCGATTTTAGATGAAATTTCATCTAATCGAACATGTTTCGAAGGAATGATGGGCCAAAAATATATTTTTGTCAAAGGTCCCATCTATGATATAAAAAATCGGGAGTGCTCTACAATGATGCGATTCGGAAGTAGAGTGCGTCAAACGTGGAGTATCCAATGAAGAGGGTAAAATCAAATATCCATAGTTATTCAAAAATTGATAGAATTAGGACATTAACAAAGTCACCCATCGATTTTAGATGAATATTCATCTAATCGAACATGTTTCGAGGGGATGATAGGCCAAAAATATATTTTTGGAGAATTGCGAAAAATGCAATATTTTCCTTACTATAGTCCAGCTACATATTTGACGAAAAATATTTTTCCTCTCAAAAAATACTGAAATTATAAGGATAAGGGTTCTTTGATACGACAAATTGACTGGTGTTGTCCATTTTACGATAAGATAAATGTTTCAAATATTAGGAGAGCATTTAAGTTAAAAGAAAACATGTCTTCATATGAAACATAGTACAGACCAAAATAATGGAAGTATTCATTCAATTTTCTGAGAAAGTATCGTCAAAGGTCCCGTCTATGACATAAAAAATCATGAGTGCTCTACAATGAAGCGATTCGGAAGTAGAGTGCGTCGAACGTGGAGTATCCAATGAAGAGGGTAAAATCAAATATCTATAGTTATTCAAAAATTGATAGAATTAGGGCATTAACAAAGTCACCCATCGATTTTAGATGAAATTTCATCTAATCGAACATGTTTCGAGGGGATGATAGGCCAAAAATATATTTTTGGAGAATTGCGAAAAATGCAATAAGTTCCTATAAGCTACATATTTGACGAAAAATATTTTTCCTCTCAAAAAATACTGAAATTATAAGAATAAGGGTTCTTGATACGACAAATCGACTGGTGTGGTCCATTTTTCGATAAGATGAATGTTTCAAATATTAGGAGAGCATTTAAGGTAAAAGAAAACATGCCTTCATATAAAAAGTAGTACAGACCAAAATAATGGAAGTATTCATTCAATTTACTAAAAAAGTATCGTCAAAGGTCCCATCTATGATATAAAAAATCGGGAGTGCTCTACAATGATGCGATTCGGAAGTAGAGTGCGTCAAACGTGGAGTATCCAATGAAGAGGGTAAATTCAAATATCCATAGTTATTCAAAAATTGATAGAATTAGGGCATTAACAAAGTCACCCATCGATTTTAGATGAAATTTCATCTAATCGAACATGTTTCGAGGGAATGATGGGCCAAAAATATATTTTTGTCAAAGGTCCCATCTATGATATAAAAAATCGGGAGTGCTCTACAATGATGCGATTCGGAAGTAGAGTGCGTCAAACGTGGAGTATCCAATGAAGAGGGTAAAATCAAATATCCATAGTTATTCAAAAATTGATAGAATTAGGGCATTAACAAAGTCACCCATCGATTTTAGATGAATATTCATCTAATCGAACATGTTTCGAGGGGATGATAGGCCAAAAATATATTTTTGGAGAATTGCGAAAAATGCAATATTTTCCTTACTATAGTCCAGCTACATATTTGACGAAAAATATTTTTCCTCTCAAAAAATACTGAAATTATAAGGATAAGGGTTCTTTGATACGACAAATAGACTGTTGTTGTCCATTTTTCGATAAGATAAATGTTTCAAATATTAGGAGTGCATTTAAGTTAAAAGAAAACATGCCTTCATATAAAAAATAGTACAGACCAATATAATGGAAGTATTCATTCAATTTCCTGAGAAAGTCTCGTCAAAAGTCCCATCTATGATATAAAGAATCGGCAGTGCTCTACAATGATGCGATTCGGAAGTAGAGTGCGTCAAACGTGGAGTATCCAATGAAGAGGGTAAAATCAAATATCCATAGTTATTCAAAAATTGATAGAATTAGGGCATTAACAAAGTCACCCATCGATTTCAGATGAATTTTCATCTAATCGAACGTGTTTCGAGGGGATGATAGGCCAAAAATATATTTTTGGAGAATTGCGAAAAATGCAATAAGTTCCTTACTATATATAGTCCAGCTACATATTTGACGAAAAATATTTTTCCGCTCAAAAAATACTGAAATTATAAGAATAAGGGTTCTTTGATACGACAAATCGACTGGTGTTGTCCATTTTTTGATAAGATAAATGTTTCAAATATTAGAAGAGCATTCAAGTTAAAAGAAAACATGCCTTCATATAAAAAATAGTACAGACCAAAATAATGGAAGTATTCATTCAATTTTCTAAGAAAGTATCGTCAAAGGTCTCTCCTATGATATAAAAAATCGGAAGTGCTCTACAATGATGCGATTCGGAAGTAGAGTGCGTCAAACGTGGAGTATCCAATGAAGAGGGTAAAATCAAATATCCATAGTTATTAAAAAATTGATAGAATTAGGGCATTAACAAAGTCACCCATCGATTTTATATGAATTTTCATCTAATCGAAAATGTTTCGAGGGGATGATAGGCCAAAAATATATTTTTGGAGAATTGCGAAAAAAGCAATATTCCTTACTATAGTCCAGCTACATATTTGACGAAAAATATTTTTCCTCTCAAAAAATACTGAAATTATAAGAATAAGGGTTCTTTGATACGACAAATCGACTGGTGTTGTCCATTTTTCGATAAGATGAATGTTTCAAATATTAGGAGAGCATTTAAGTTAAAAGAAAACATGCCTTCATATAAAAAGTAGTACAGACCAAAATAATGGAAGTATTCATTCAATTTACTGAAAAAGTATCGTCAAAGGTCCCATCTTTTATATAAAAAATCGGGAGTGCTCTACAATGATGCGATTCGGAAGTAGAGTGCGTCAAACGTGGAGTATCCAATGAAGAGGGTAAATTCAAATATCCATAGTTATTCAAAAATTGATAGAATTAGGGCATTAACAAAGTCACCCATCGATTTTAGATGAAATTTCATCTAATCGAACATGTTTCGAAGGAATGATGGGCCAAAAATATATTTTTGTCAAAGGTCCCATCTATGATATAAAAAATCGGGAGTGCTCTACAATGATGCGATTCGGAAGTAGAGTGCGTCAAACGTGGAGTATCCAATGAAGAGGGTAAAATCAAATATCCATAGTTATTCAAAAATTGATAGAATTAGGACATTAACAAAGTCACCCATCGATTTTAGATGAATATTCATCTAATCGAACATGTTTCGAGGGGATGATAGGCCAAAAATATATTTTTGGAGAATTGCGAAAAATGCAATATTTTCCTTACTATAGTCCAGCTACATATTTGACGAAAAATATTTTTCCTCTCAAAAAATACTGAAATTATAAGAATAAGGGTTCTTGATACGACAAATCGACTGGTGTGGTCCATTTTTCGATAAGATGAATGTTTCAAATATTAGGAGAGCATTTAAGGTAAAAGAAAACATGCCTTCATATAAAAAGTAGTACAGACCAAAATAATGGAAGTATTCATTCAATTTACTGAAAAAGTATCGTCAAAGGTCCCATCTATGATATAAAAAATCGGGAGTGCTCTACAATGATGCGATTCGGAAGTAGAGTGCGTCAAACGTGGAGTATCCAATGAAGAGGGTAAATTCAAATATCCATAGTTATTCAAAAATTGATAGAATTAGGGCATTAACAAAGTCACCCATCGATTTTAGATGAAATTTCATCTAATCGAACATGTTTCGAGGGAATGATGGGCTAAAAATATATTTTTGTCAAAGGTCCCATCTATGATATAAAAAATCGGGAGTGCTCTACAATGATGCGATTCGGAAGTAGAGTGCGTCAAACGTGGAGTATCCAATGAAGAGGGTAAAATCAAATATCCATAGTTATTCAAAAATTGATAGAATTAGGGCATTAACAAAGTCACCCATCGATTTTAGATGAATATTCATCTAATCGAACATGTTTCGAGGGGATGATAGGCCAAAAATATATTTTTGGAGAATTGCGAAAAATGCAATATTTTCCTTACATATTTCCAGCTACATATTTGACGAAAAATATTTTTCCTCTCAAAAAATACTGAAATTATAAGGATAAGGGTTCTTTGATACGACAAATAGACTGTTGTTGTCCATTTTTCGATAAGATAAATGTTTCAAATATTAGGAGTGCATTTAAGTTAAAAGAAAACATGCCTTCATATAAAAAATAGTACAGACCAATATAATGGAAGCATTCATTCAATTTCCTGAGAAAGTATCGTCAAAAGTCCCATCTATGATATAAAGAATCGGCAGTGCTCTACAATGATGCGATTCGGAAGTAGAGTGCGTCAAACGTGGAGTATCCAATGAAGAGGGTAAAATCAAATATCCATAGTTATTCAAAAATTGATAGAATTAGGGCATTAACAAAGTCACCCATCGATTTCAGATGAATTTTCATCTAATCGAACGTGTTTCGAGGGGATGATAGGCCAAAAATATATTTTTGGAGAATTGCGAAAAATGCAATAAGTTCCTTACTATATATAGTCCAGCTACATATTTGACGAAAAATATTTTTCCGCTCAAAAAATACTGAAATTATAAGAATAAGGGTTCTTTGATACGACAAATCGACTGGTGTTGTCCATTTTTTGATAAGATAAATGTTTCAAATATTAGAAGAGCATTCAAGTTAAAAGAAAACATGCCTTCATATAAAAAATAGTACAGACCAAAATAATGGAAGTATTCATTCAATTTCCTAAGAAAGTATCGTCAAAGGTCCCTCCTATGATATAAAAAATCGGAAGTGCTCTACAATGATGCGATTCGGAAGTAGAGTGCGTCAAACGTGGAGTATCCAATGAAGAGGGTAAAATCAAATATCCATAGTTATTAAAAAATTGATAGAATTAGGGCATTAACAAAGTCACCCATCGATTTTATATGAATTTTCATCTAATCGAAAATGTTTCGAGGGGATGATAGGCCAAAAATATATTTTTGGAGAATTGCGAAAAAAGCAATATTCCTTACTATAGTCCAGCTACATATTTGACGAAAAATATTTTTCCTCTCAAAAAATACTGAAATTATAAGAATAAGGGTTCTTTGATACGACAAATCGACTGGTGTTGTCCATTTTTCGATAAGATGAATGTTTCAAATATTAGGAGAGCTTTTAAGTTAAAAGAAAACATGCCTTCATATAAAAAGTAGTACAGACCAAAATAATGGAAGTATTCATTCAATTTACTGAAAAAGTATCGTCAAAGGTCCCATCTTTTATATAAAAAATCGGGAGTGCTCTACAATGATGCGATTCGGAAGTAGAGTGCGTCAAACGTGGAGTATCCAATGAAGAGGGTAAATTCAAATATCCATAGTTATTCAAAAATTGATAGAATTAGGGCATTAACAAAGTCACCCATCGATTTTAGATGAAATTTCATCTAATCGAACATGTTTCGAAGGAATGATGGGCCAAAAATATATTTTTGTCAAAGGTCCCATCTATGATATAAAAAATCGGGAGTGCTCTACAATGATGCGATTCGGAAGTAGAGTGCGTCAAACGTGGAGTATCCAATGAAGAGGGTAAAATCAAATATCCATAGTTATTCAAAAATTGATAGAATTAGGACATTAACAAAGTCACCCATCGATTTTAGATGAATATTCATCTAATCGAACATGTTTCGAGGGGATGATAGGCCAAAAATATATTTTTGGAGAATTGCGAAAAATGCAATATTTTCCTTACTATAGTCCAGCTACATATTTGACGAAAAATATTTTTCCTCTCAAAAAATACTGAAATTATAAGGATAAGGGTTCTTTGATACGACAAATTGACTGGTGTTGTCCATTTTACGATAAGATAAATGTTTCAAATATTAGGAGAGCATTTAAGTTAAAAGAAAACATGTCTTCATATGAAACATAGTACAGACCAAAATAATGGAAGTATTCATTCAATTTTCTGAGAAAGTATCGTCAAAGGTCCCGTCTATGACATAAAAAATCATGAGTGCTCTACAATGAAGCGATTCGGAAGTAGAGTGCGTCGAACGTGGAGTATCCAATGAAGAGGGTAAAATCAAATATCTATAGTTATTCAAAAATTGATAGAATTAGGGCATTAACAAAGTCACCCATCGATTTTAGATGAAATTTCATCTAATCGAACATGTTTCGAGGGGATGATAGGCCAAAAATATATTTTTGGAGAATTGCGAAAAATGCAATAAGTTCCTATAAGCTACATATTTGACGAAAAATATTTTTCCTCTCAAAAAATACTGAAATTATAAGAATAAGGGTTCTTGATACGACAAATCGACTGGTGTGGTCCATTTTTCGATAAGATGAATGTTTCAAATATTAGGAGAGCATTTAAGGTAAAAGAAAACATGCCTTCATATAAAAAGTAGTACAGACCAAAATAATGGAAGTATTCATTCAATTTACTAAAAAAGTATCGTCAAAGGTCCCATCTATGATATAAAAAATCGGGAGTGCTCTACAATGATGCGATTCGGAAGTAGAGTGCGTCAAACGTGGAGTATCCAATGAAGAGGGTAAATTCAAATATCCATAGTTATTCAAAAATTGAT
Source organism: Galeruca laticollis (assembly GCA_963921935.1). Taxonomy (NCBI): domain Eukaryota; kingdom Metazoa; phylum Arthropoda; class Insecta; order Coleoptera; family Chrysomelidae; genus Galeruca; species Galeruca laticollis. Next base: position 286,998,053 of record OY998175.1, on the reverse strand, counting down.
AGAATTAGGGCATTAACAAAGTCACCCATCGATTTTAGATGAAATTTCATCTAATCGAACATGTTTCGAGGGAATGATGGGCCAAAAATATATTTTTGTCAAAGGTCCCATCTATGATATAAAAAATCGGGAGTGCTCTACAATGATGCGATTCGGAAGTAGAGTGCGTCAAACGTGGAGTATCCAATGAAGAGGGTAAAATCAAATATCCATAGTTATTCAAAAATTGATAGAATTAGGGCATTAACAAAGTCACCCATCGATTTTAGATGAATATTCATCTAATCGAACATGTTTCGAGGGGATGATAGGCCAAAAATATATTTTTGGAGAATTGCGAAAAATGCAATATTTTCCTTACTATAGTCCAGCTACATATTTGACGAAAAATATTTTTCCTCTCAAAAAATACTGAAATTATAAGGATAAGGGTTCTTTGATACGACAAATAGACTGTTGTTGTCCATTTTTCGATAAGATAAATGTTTCAAATATTAGGAGTGCATTTAAGTTAAAAGAAAACATGCCTTCATATAAAAAATAGTACAGACCAATATAATGGAAGTATTCATTCAATTTCCTGAGAAAGTATCGTCAAAAGTCCCATCTATGATATAAAGAATCGGCAGTGCTCTACAATGATGCGATTCGGAAGTAGAGTGCGTCAAACGTGGAGTATCCAATGAAGAGGGTAAAATCAAATATCCATAGTTATTCAAAAATTGATAGAATTAGGGCATTAACAAAGTCACCCATCGATTTCAGATGAATTTTCATCTAATCGAACGTGTTTCGAGGGGATGATAGGCCAAAAATATATTTTTGGAGAATTGCGAAAAATGCAATAAGTTCCTTACTATATATAGTCCAGCTACATATTTGACGAAAAATATTTTTCCGCTCAAAAAATACTGAAATTATAAGAATAAGGGTTCTTTGATACGACAAATCGACTGGTGTTGTCCATTTTTTGATAAGATAAATGTTTCAAATATTAGAAGAGCATTCAAGTTAAAAGAAAACATGCCTTCATATAAAAAATAGTACAGACCAAAATAATGGAAGTATTCATTCAATTTTCTAAGAAAGTATCGTCAAAGGTCTCTCCTATGATATAAAAAATCGGAAGTGCTCTACAATGATGCGATTCGGAAGTAGAGTGCGTCAAACGTGGAGTATCCAATGAAGAGGGTAAAATCAAATATCCATAGTTATTAAAAAATTGATAGAATTAGGGCATTAACAAAGTCACCCATCGATTTTATATGAATTTTCATCTAATCGAAAATGTTTCGAGGGGATGATAGGCCAAAAATATATTTTTGGAGAATTGCGAAAAAAGCAATATTCCTTACTATAGTCCAGCTACATATTTGACGAAAAATATTTTTCCTCTCAAAAAATACTGAAATTATAAGAATAAGGGTTCTTTGATACGACAAATCGACTGGTGTTGTCCATTTTTCGATAAGATGAATGTTTCAAATATTAGGAGAGCATTTAAGTTAAAAGAAAACATGCCTTCATATAAAAAGTAGTACAGACCAAAATAATGGAAGTATTCATTCAATTTACTGAAAAAGTATCGTCAAAGGTCCCATCTTTTATATAAAAAATCGGGAGTGCTCTACAATGATGCGATTCGGAAGTAGAGTGCGTCAAACGTGGAGTATCCAATGAAGAGGGTAAATTCAAATATCCATAGTTATTCAAAAATTGATAGAATTAGGGCATTAACAAAGTCACCCATCGATTTTAGATGAAATTTCATCTAATCGAACATGTTTCGAAGGAATGATGGGCCAAAAATATATTTTTGTCAAAGGTCCCATCTATGATATAAAAAATCGGGAGTGCTCTACAATGATGCGATTCGGAAGTAGAGTGCGTCAAACGTGGAGTATCCAATGAAGAGGGTAAAATCAAATATCCATAGTTATTCAAAAATTGATAGAATTAGGACATTAACAAAGTCACCCATCGATTTTAGATGAATATTCATCTAATCGAACATGTTTCGAGGGGATGATAGGCCAAAAATATATTTTTGGAGAATTGCGAAAAATGCAATATTTTCCTTACTATAGTCCAGCTACATATTTGACGAAAAATATTTTTCCTCTCAAAAAATACTGAAATTATAAGGATAAGGGTTCTTTGAAACGACAAATTGACTGGTGTTGTCCATTTTACGATAAGATAAATGTTTCAAATATTAGGAGAGCATTTAAGTTAAAAGAAAACATGTCTTCATATGAAACATAGTACAGACCAAAATAATGGAAGTATTCATTCAATTTTCTGAGAAAGTATCGTCAAAGGTCCCGTCTATGACATAAAAAATCATGAGTGCTCTACAATGAAGCGATTCGGAAGTAGAGTGCGTCGAACGTGGAGTATCCAATGAAGAGGGTAAAATCAAATATCTATAGTTATTCAAAAATTGATAGAATTAGGGCATTAACAAAGTCACCCATCGATTTTAGATGAAATTTCATCTAATCGAACATGTTTCGAGGGAATGATGGGCCAAAAATATATTTTTGTCAAAGGTCCCATCTATGATATAAAAAATCGGGAGTGCTCTACAATGATGCGATTCGGAAGTAGAGTGCGTCAAACGTGGAGTATCCAATGAAGAGGGTAAAATCAAATATTCATAGTTATTCAAAAATTGATAGAATTAGAGCATTAACAAAGTCACCCATCGATTTTAGATGAATTTTCATCTAATCGAACATGTTTCGAGGGGATGATAGGCCAAAAATATATTTTTGGAGAATTGCGAAAAATGCAATAAGTTCCTTACTATAGTCCAGCTACATATTTGACGAAAAATATTTTTCCTCTCAAAAAATACTGAAATTATAAGAATAAGGGTTCTTTGATACGACAAATCGACTGGTGTGGTCCATTTTTCGATAAGATGAATGTTTCAAATATTAGGAGAGCATTTAAGGTAAAAGAAAACATGCCTTCATATAAAAAGTAGTACAGACCAAAATAATGGAAGTATTCATTCAATTTACTGAAAAAGTATCGTCAAAGGTCCCATCTATGATATAAAAAATCGGGAGTGCTCTACAATGATGCGATTCGGAAGTAGAGTGCGTCAAACGTGGAGTATCCAATGAAGAGGGTAAATTCAAATATCCATAGTTATTCAAAAATTGATAGAATTAGGGCATTAACAAAGTCACCCATCGATTTTAGATGAAATTTCATCTAATCGAACATGTTTCGAGGGAATGATGGGCCAAAAATATATTTTTGTCAAAGGTCCCATCTATGATATAAAAAATCGGGAGTGCTTTACAATGATGCGATTCGGAAGTAGAGTGCGTCAAACGTGGAGTATCCAATGAAGAGGGTAAAATCAAATATCCATAGTTATTCAAAAATTGATAGAATTAGGGCATTAACAAAGTCACCCATCGATTTTAGATGAATATTCATCTAATCGAACATGTTTCGAGGGGATGATAGGCCAAAAATATATTTTTGGAGAATTGCGAAAAATGCAATATTTTCCTTACTATAGTCCAGCTACATATTTGACGAAAAATATTTTTCCTCTCAAAAAATACTGAAATTATAAGGATAAGGGTTCTTTGATACGACAAATCGACTGTTGTTGTCCATTTTTCGATAAGATAAATGTTTCAAATATTAGGAGTGCATTTAAGTTAAAAGAAAACATGCCTTCATATATAAAATAGTACAGACCAATATAATGGAAGTATTCATTCAATTTCCTGAGAAAGTATCGTCAAAAGTCCCATCTATGATATAAAAAATCGGCAGTGCTCTACAATGATGCGATTCGGAAGTAGAGTGCGTCAAACGTGGAGTATCCAATGAAGAGGGTAAAATCAAATATCCATAGTTATTCAAAAATTGATAGAATTAGGGCATTAACAAAGTCACCCATCGATTTCAGATGAATTTTCATCTAATCGAACGTGTTTCGAGGGGATGATAGGCCAAAAATATATTTTTGGAGAATTGCGAAAAATGCAATAAGTTCCTTACTATATATAGTCCAGCTACATATTTGACGAAAAATATTTTTCCGCTCAAAAAATACTGAAATTATAAGAATAAGGGTTCTTTGATACGACAAATCGACTGGTGTTGTCCATTTTTTGATAAGATAAATGTTTCAAATATTAGAAGAGCATTCAAGTTAAAAGAAAACATGCCTTCATATAAAAAATAGTACAGACCAAAATAATGGAAGTATTCATTCAATTTTCTAAGAAAGTATCGTCAAAGGTCCCTCCTATGATATAAAAAATCGGAAGTGCTCTACAATGATGCGATTCGGAAGTAGAGTGCGTCAAACGTGGAGTATCCAATGAAGAGGGTAAAATCAAATATCCATAGTTATTAAAAAATTGATAGAATTAGGGCATTAACAAAGTCACCCATCGATTTTATATGAATTTTCATCTAATCGAAAATGTTTCGAGGGGATGATAGGCCAAAAATATATTTTTGGAGAATTGCGAAAAAAGCAATATTCCTTACTATAGTCCAGCTACATATTTGACGAAAAATATTTTTCCTCTCAAAAAATACTGAAATTATAAGAATAAGGGTTCTTTGATACGACAAATCGACTGGTGTTGTCCATTTTTCGATAAGATGAATGTTTCAAATATTAGGAGAGCATTTAAGTTAAAAGAAAACATGCCTTCATATGAAACATAGTACAGACCAAAATAATGGAAGTATTCATTCAATTTTCTGAGAAAGTATCGTCAAAGGTCCCGTCTATGACATAAAAAATCATGAGTGCTCTACAATGAAGCGATTCGGAAGTAGAGTGCGTCGAACGTGGAGTATCCAATGAAGAGGGTAAAATCAAATATCTATAGTTATTCAAAAATTGATAGAATTAGGGCATTAACAAAGTCACCCATCGATTTTAGATGAAATTTCATCTAATCGAACATGTTTCGAGGGAATGATGGGCCAAAAATATATTTTTGTCAAAGGTCCCATCTATGATATAAAAAATCGGGAGTGCTCTACAATGATGTGATTCGGAAGTAGAGTGCGTCAAACGTGGAGTATCCAATGAAGAGGGTAAAATCAAATATTCATAGTTATTCAAAAATTGATAGAATTAGGGCATTAACAAAGTCACCCATCGATTTTAGATGAATTTTCATCTAATCGAACATGTTTCGAGGGGATGATAGGCCAAAAATATATTTTTGGAGAATTGCGAAAAATGCAATAAGTTCCTTACTATAGTCCAGCTACATATTTGACGAAAAATATTTTTCCTCTCAAAAAATACTGAAATTGTAAGGATAAGGGTTCTTTGATACGACAAATTGACTGGTGTTGTCCATTTTTCGATAAGATAAATGTTTCAAATATTAGAAGTGCATTTAAGTTAAAAGAAAACATGCCTTCATATAAAAAATAGTACAGACCAATATAATGGAAGTATTCATTCAATTTTCTGAGAAAGTATCGTCAAAGGTCCCATCTATGATATAAAAAATCGGCAGTGCTCTACAATGATGCGATTCGGAAGTAGAGTGCGTCAAACGTGGAGTATCCAATGAAGAGGGTAAAATCAAATATCCATAGTTATTCAAAAATTGATAGAATTAGGACATTAACAAAGTCACCCATCGATTTCAGGTGAATTTTTATCTAATCGAACATGTTTCGAGGGGATGATAGGCCAAAAATATATTTTTGGAGAATTGCGAAAAATGTAATAAGTTCCTTACTATATATAGTCCAGCTACATATTTGACGAAAAATATTTTTCCTCTCAAAAAATACTGAAATTATAAGAATAAGGGTTCTTTGATACGACAAATCGACTGGTGTTGTCCATTTTACGATAAGATAAATGTTTCAAATATTAGGAGAGCATTTAAGTTAAAAGAAAACATGCCTTCATATAAAAAATAGTACAGACCAAAATAATGGAAGTATTCATTCAATTTACTGGAAAAGTATCGTCAAAGGTCCCATCTATGACATAAAAAATCGGGAGTGCTCTACAATGAAGCGATTCGGAAGTAGAGAGCGTCGAACGTGGAGTATCCAATGAAGAGGGTAAAATCAAATATCTATAGTTATTCAAAAATTGATAGAATTAGGGCATTAACAAAGTCACCCATCGATTTTAGATGAAATTGCATCTAATCGAACATGTTTCGAGGGAATGATAGGCCAAAAATATATTTTTGTCAAAGGTCCCATCTATGATATAACAAATCGGGAGTGCTCTACAATGATGCGATTCGGAAGTAGAGTGCGTCAAACGTGGATTATCCAATGAAGTGGGTAAAATCAAATATCCATAGGTATTCAAAAATTGATAGAATTAGGGCATTAACGAAGTCACCCATCGATTTTAGATGAATATCCATCTAATCGAACATGTTTCGAGGGGATGATAGGCCAAAAATATATTTTTGGAGAATTGCGAAAAATACAATATTTCCCAGCTACATATTTGACGAAAAATATTTTTCCTCTCAAAAAATACTGAAATTATAAGAACAAGGGTTCTTTGATACGACTAATCGACTGGTGTTGTCCATTTTTCGATAAGATAAATGTTTCAAATATTAGGAGAGCATTTAATTTAAAAGAAAACATGCCTTCATATAAAAAATAGTACAGACCAAAATAATGGAAGGATTCATTCAATTTTCTGAGAAAGTATCGTCAAAGGTCCCATCTATGATATAAAAAATCGGGAGTGCTCTACAATGCTGCGATTCGGAAGTAGAGTGCGTCAAACGTGAAGTATCCAATGAAGAGGGTAAAATCAAATATCCATAGTTATTTTAAAATTGATAAAATTAGGGCATTAAAAAAGTCACCCATCGATTTTAGATGAATTTTCATCTGATCGAACATGTTTCGAGGGGATGATAGGCCAAAAATATATTTTTGGAGAATTGCGAAAAATGCAATATTTCCCAGCTACATATTTGACGAAAAATATTTTTCCTCTCAAAAAATACTGAAATTATAAGAACAAGGGTTCTTTGATACGACTAATCGACTGGTGTTGTCCATTTTTCGAAAAGATAAATGTTTCAAATATTAAAAGAGCATTTAAGTTAAAGAAAACATGCCTTCATATAAAAAATAGTACAGACCAAAATAATGGAAGTATTCATTCAATTTACTGGAAAAGTATCGTCAAAGGTCCCATCTATGATATAAAAAATCGGGAGTGCTCTACAATGATGCGATTCGGAAGTAGAGTGCGTCAAACGTGGAGTATCCAATGAAGAGGGTAAAATCAAATATCCATAGTTATTTTAAAATTGATAAAATTAGGGCATTAACAAAGTCACCCATCGATTTTAGATGAATTTTCATCTAATCGAACATGTTTCGAGGGGATGATAGGCCAAAAATATATTTTTGGAGAATTGCGAAAAATGCAATAAGTTCCTTACTATATATAGTCCAGCTACATATTCGACGAAAAATATTTTTCCTCTCAAAAAATACTGAAATTATAAGAATAAGGGTTCTTTGTTACGACAAATCGACTGGTGTTGTCCATTTTTCGATAAGATAAATGTTTCAAATATTAGGTGAGCATATAAGTTAGAAGAAAACATGCCTTCATATAAAAAATAGTACAGACCAAAATAATGGAAGTATTCATTCAATTTTCTGAGAAAGTATCGTCAAATGTCCCATCTATGATATAAAAAATCGGGAGTGCTCTACAATGATGCGATTCGGAAGTAGAGTGCGTCAAACGTGGAGTATCCAATGAAGAGGGTAAAATCAAATATCCATAGTTA